>CM076583.1:1248435158-1249084818 GCA_034641835.2 Pinus albicaulis
GTGTTGGCGAGAAGTCGTGTCTCGTGGACAAGACCTGTGTTCAAGAGTTGTGGCCAACAAAGGGGTCCGGTGTAGTCTAGGAACACGCCGGCATTTTCACCCTGCTCTGGAGAGCAGTGCGTCTCACCCGAGGCATGCCGCAACCACATGCAGAAGGGGATGAGATCAATGGCAAGGAACAAACCCGCAACTAATGAAGGGCAGTGCATCCATTACATATACAGAGTTATATACGCAAGATCGCTTAATAAGCATTCAGATATTTGCAAATAAAATTTTAAACCAGCATAAACACATTACAAGCACATGAACATCTTATTGAGACAACAACCTTCCATTGTATTAATCTCTTGGCCAAACAGATGATTACATGGCATTCTCACTGATAGCTCACAAATCTGATACAGATGAATTTCGGAACAGAAAGATAGAATAGAGAAGATAAGAAACCATATGAAGAACATGCAGGATTCCTCCGCAGCTGCTCTGCGCATCTTTCCCTGTCTCGAGCCTCGCAACCTCTTCAGAATCTATTCAACATTCTTCTCTTTTCAGCCGGGTGACTGTTATTTATTCACCCGCTCTCGCGACTATCAGTTCCTCTGTGGCTTTACTTCGACTTCTCCTGGCTTCTCTCCTGTTATCTGCGTGTTCCACTTCCTGTCTTCTGCTGTGTTTCCTTCATCTGCACTTGTCCCTGTTCTATCTCCAGCTATCGAGTGCTTCCGCGCCACCTTGGTAGCTCCGCGACTCCTGGTAGTTGCGGCGCAGTCGCGGTTGCCATGTGTATTCATACCGCAACTCAAAAAGGGTCAAAATTCAAAATGTCTTAGCCAAGATTTCAAAACTAAACAAAAACAAGGGCCCCAACAGGCCCCGACCACAATTCCTTGACTCGTCCCCGAGTCAATCACAAATAACAGTCTCCACTTCCATTGCCCCGCTGGCTCCCGTGCTCTGTTCTGCTGCGCCTTCACCCTGCGCCCTTTCCTACTGTGCTCCACCAAGTGGCTATTCAAACAAGGGCCCCAACTCCGGGACCCTGCGGAGAGCTGTATCTCTAAGCCCGGTGAAGTCCGCCACCACCGTGCCGCCATTCCCCGACAAGCAAGTTGGCTTTCGAGAGATCCGTGGTGGCAACTTACCTATAGTCACGGCCGCCCAACAGCAAGTCAAGTGCCACATGGCATCTGCATCACAGTATTGAGTCGGCACGGGCCTTGGCGGGGCAGGGACGTACCTTGGACAGACTATTTTGGCCGCGGGCCGAGTCGGCTCTCGCCCTGTTGGTACTGAGTTCAAGCTCGTCCGCCCGGGCGTAGAGCTGATCTAACTGTGCCGGGTCCGCGGTCGCCTGAATGTCACGGGAAATTTGTTGCATCTGGGCAGCGATAGGCTGCGTCTTGACAGTTAGAGCGAGTGAGCACTCCTGCAGACTTCGCAGAAGGGCAGAAGCCGTGGTCGCAGTGGAATGGAGAGTTGCCTGCATACTAATTGCCTGAGTCTTCTTGGCATTCACCTGTTCTGAATGGACACTCGGTGGATCTGGAAGGGTAGGCCGTGCGGCTAACACTGCTTGGAGTTCCTGGTTCTCTCTGCAAACAACCTAGAAAATAGTCCTGAGGTGGTGAGCCTGGAGTGCTATACTATCCTCCGCTATAGTGGCAGGAAGTGGGGCATAATGAGCCCTTGCAGCGGGCCATAAGTTGGAGAGCGCCTGAGTAGCAATGTTGACCTGCTCCTGTAGGTTGGTCTTCTCCCTAATCAGTTGATTGCGCTGTTCAGTAAGCGCCGTGATCTGATTACGCTGCTCGGTACACCACTGCTGCAGCTCTGTGTGAATCTGCTCGGCCTTGAGGGCCGCCCGCTGAATGAGCAGGTACAGCTGTGCTGGACTCCATGGTTCTGCATTGGTCGTGCTGGGTGCGCCCTGCTCCGGCACCCGCTCCTGCGAAGGTCGGTTGCTGGCCACTGGTCGGCTTGAAGTCTCTGGAGGATGGACCAGCGTCTGCTGCTGCACTGAAGTGGCCATCTCGGACTCCGGCCGGTCTTGCTGCGTGGTCTGCTCTGGGGGAGGGGCAGCCGAATCAGCCCCACCATTCGTTAGCCTGGTAGATATAGTAGAAGGAGGATCCTGGGCCGTGGCTACGGGGTCAACCGGCGGTACCACGGCTGCAGTACTAGAGGTGACTTCCACCCCGTGGTCACCTCCGAAAAGTTCCTGGATGAGAGAATCTGACAGAGTGGCTGATGAATTGGATGGATTGGAGGAGGTGGCGGGTGGTCGGCTGGTGGAGGGAGCGGTGGACGGAGTGAAAGAAGTGTGAGGGAGGCGAAGGTTGAGGAACTCTGACGGATCGATCAGAGGTTCCTCCGGAATCAAATTCGCCGTGGGTGGAGTGGCTGGTGGATCATCATCAGTAAGATCCACCACTGGATCTGTGACAGCAATGCGGGCCCTCTTGGATGGAGGTGGGTCTGATGAATCGGGTTCGGGGCCTAGTTCGCCCATCGGTGTGATGATCGGGGTGGCAGAGGTGAACAGGTTAGTGGGAATGGGAGAAATGAGGGGGGTGGTATTGGAGGGAACACGAGACCGACCGATATGAAATTTAGCAAAGGAGGGAAATATAGGGGCACCACTTGAAGCAACTTGGGTTGCCACGTTAAGTCGGCGTACCTGGTCATTGAGGTGCTCGACGATGGGGACCAGCGATTCGGGCAGGTCCGGTGCGGTCTCAGCTGAATCCTATGGAGGTTTCGCCGCAACCTGTGATGACCCCGCTGTGCCGGTCGCGGCAGGCCGCTGTGCCGGCAACATCCGATCAACGTTATAGCGGGTGATCTTGTCGCGGACGTGCTTGACGACCCCCGGCCACACAGAGACCTCCTGGTGAAAGGTGTCGTCATTCAACTGGAATCAGAGGGGCGCCATGTGAAAGGTGGTGTCCGACACGCAAGTTGGCCGGAGGAAGGTGTGCCTGTGGCTGACCCCAAACCACACCTGCTCAATATACTCATCCAACAGGTGCCTGGGCACCCGTTGCTGGTTGGTCACCACATCTGTCATCATCCCATACCACACCCGAAACGCTTCCGCGTTCACCTGTTTGGTGCTGGGGTCTGTGGACACCTGCCAGGGGGTGTATTTCATCGCAAGAGGCTGGTTTACGGTCGTCTCCGCCGGCACCCGGACAGGAAGAAGGTGCCATTTCCACATGGCGAAAGCTAAGATCAAGTACCCGTAAATGAAACTAATGGTACACTTGTAGTTCTCGTCGCAGGCCGCGAAGATTTCTTTTAGCACAAACGAGCACCAATTCAACTTGGCGCCCTGGATGTAGTGCTCAGCAACGGAGATTGTGTCCAGAGTGCACTCTCCCTTCGTGTAGTGCCACATCGCCCCACAGCGACAGTTGCAGCGTTAAACCGGGAAGTTCGGCTATTGATCACGCTCTGCCTTCTGGGGTACCGCACTTTCTTGCCGAGTGCCATATTTAAAAGGTTCAGGCTCACCCAGGCCTCCAAGGCGTCAGAGGTCGTCTCTGCCGCAGCTGGAGACATCCGTTCATTCTTAGGAGGAGTTCTCTGTAGTTTTGGAGAATGTGTCTATAGGAAATTGGACTTTTCCCCATCGCTGAGCCGTGGTCTCGTTTTCATCCGACCGAGGAGGAACTTGCACACTTGTACGTGTCCCGTAAAACAAACTCGGAAGATTCCTCAAATTCATCAAGGACGACATCACCGCCGTAGGCCCTCGAATTCTCGATCGCATCCGGTCGTTGGAGCCGGCGACCGGCATGTAATGCAGTGCTCCATGTAGGTCTGCCAATGGAGGTGGGGGAATTCAGCTGGGTCGGACAGGTTGGCGTCCATACAGGCTGCATTGTCATACTTGCCCACTAGCGACTCTACGCGGTGAATTTGGCTGTCCAACACTGGCTCGGGGACGGAGATGAGAGCTCTTGGCATCTTGGTGCGGCGCTGGTAGACTTGGAGGAGTCTTCTGGAGTTTCCTTCTGAGTGCAGTGCGTTTGAAGGCTGTAATTGCTCTGGAGTCGCTGCAACTTCCAAATTGAACCGGTCCGTCATTCTCGGTCTGGTAGCCTTCATGCAAATTATGTCATCCGCTGGCACGAGCGAAGCTGATGAGACTCCATAACGGCAATTAATTCTTGCTATCCTTCGAGGCTGCGATAATCGTGCGATCAATCGCGTGCCTGTATGTAATCTGACAGTTGCTGACGGCGTCATGGGAAGATGGGCGGACACGATGGCTAAGGGAACTGCGGGTGATGGCAAATGATTACGGTACAATTACTGTCTACTTATGGTAATTTATGAAGCAAATCTGAGCGATCCTACGGACTGACAAAAGGACTGACGGAAATGACCTGGACTGACACTGGCACGGGGATGGATCCTACGCGAACGACACGCTGGACTGGCGCGGCGACATGCTGGACTGGCGATGCGACACGCTGGACTGGTCCGCCTCGACCACAGTCGGTTGCGGTGAGGTACCCACAACTGACCAATTATTTGACAGACTGCCTATGAACGGAAAAGACTCCCTATGCTCATCCCGGTTGCGGGAGAGTTATTCGACTAAGCTACTCTACGGGTTCTCTCGGTTGCGAGAGTTATTGATGAAAAGTGAAAGGTACCTACTCCTGGTAGGGTTTCAGGCGTGCGCCATTCACCCATCCGGGAAGAACTGTACCGTCCAGCTGTGCCAACCGAACGGCTCCTGAGTCGCGGATCTCGATGAAAAAGTACGGTCCCAACCAGTGCATTTGGAGCTTGCCTGGAAATTTCTGGAATCGGCTGTCATATAGGAGAACTTTGCCGCCAACTTGGAAAGCTTTGGTTTTGATGTGGCGGTCGTGCCACGCTTTCTGCCTGGCCTTCTGAACCTTCTGGTGGAATTCCGCGAGGAATCGGGCCTCATCCAGCTCCTGTAGCTCCTGGAGGCATTCCCGAAGTGACTCCTCTTCTGAGAATTGGAGGGACGTTGCGATCAAAAGACTGGGTACCGTGAACTCGGCGGGAATCACAGCTTCCCGGCCATACACCAACTGGAATGGTGTCTGGTTGGTCAAACGTTTCACTGTGGTTCGGTAGGCCCATAATGCCGCTGGGAGGTGCTCGTCCCAATCGTCGCGCTGAGCGTTGCAGATTTTAGTCAAGCCCTTCTCAAGAATCTTGTTGAAAGCTTCCACCGTACCATTGGCCTGTGGGTGGTATGGGCTGCTTTTATGATGCTGAATCATAAATGTGTCCAGTAGTGACTTGACCATGGCATTAATGAAATGCGTACCCTGATCGCTGGTCAAGCTCCGTGGGCAGCCAAAGCGGCTGATGATGTGTTCAAAAATGAATCGGGCAGCGGTCTCTGCCGAGCAGTCGCGTACCACTACTGCCTCAGCCCACCGTGTGAGATAGTCCGTGGCGGTAATGATGTACCGGGCCTTGGAATGTCGAGCGATTGGTGCGATGGGACCTACGAAATCAACAGCCCACTTTTCAAACGGCCGCAACACATGCACTGGGTGTAGCGGGAGCTCGTCCCGGTGCGAAGGCCTTCCCGTCCGTTGGCAAACATTGCAACGCTTCACATAGGCCTTACAGTCAGCATGTACCGTCGGCCACCACAGGCCAGCTTGGAGCACCTTCCTTGCGGTGGGTTTCGCACCCACATGCCCTCCCGCAACACCACTGTGACATTCCCACATCACTGCTTCCCGTTCATGGTCGAGAACACACCTGCGCAACACCTCATCAAGGCCCAGTTTGTACAGCTGCCCCGCGATCAATTGGTAGTCGGCCGCCCGGAAAACTAGGTGGCGTTTCTGAAGCGGGGTATAATCCTAAGGGCACTGTCTCGTGGTCAGATAAGTGGCAATGTCGGCCAGGTAATCTGGTACTGCTTCAACTCGGAAGAGGTCAGCATCCAGTAGCTGATCGTCCAACGAGCCTTCATTCTCTCCCGTCTCCAACCTGGATAAATGATCGGGACCAACATTCAACCTGCCAGGCTTGACGATCACCTCAAACGTAAATTCCTGGAAAAGTAGTAGCCAACGACAGATTCTTCCTTCCAACACAGGCTTATTCACCAGATATTTCAATGCAGAATGGTCCGTGAAGAATGTAAATTTGCCGCCCAGAAGATAGTGGCGGAACTTCTGGAGGGAATACACCATCGCCACCACCTCGCGCTCGGTCGTGGTATAATTCTTCTCCACATTCGATAACCGATGGCTAGCGAAGTACACGGGGTGATCAACTGTCGTTTCCCCGGGTTGCGCCAATACAGCTCCAAGTGCAATTCCGGACGCATCAATATGGACATGGAACTGCTTATCCCAGTCGGGATGAACAAGTATGGGTGCCATCGCCAACTTCTCCTTCAATGTGTCAAGTGCCCTCCTGCACTCCGCCGTCCACTCAAACGCTTCTGACTTCCGCAACAGTTTCTCCAGAGGGGCTGTAATCCTTGCGTAGTTGCGAATAAACCGCCTGTAATATCCTGTGTGCCCGAGCAATGCCCGCAACTGCTTCACGGTCTCGGGGGCCTCCATGTGGACGATGACCGCGACCTTGGCAGGATCAACGCAGACCCCTTGCTTGCACAGCACATGGCCCAAAAGTGTGCCGAATGGAATCACAAAAATACATTTCTTTAAGTTCAAGGAAATTTGCAGCTGGCGACACCGGTCAAACATAACACGCAACAGAGAGGCGTGTTTCTTCAACAGACTGTAGACAGTCCAGTCGTCCATGTAGACCTCCAGGAACTTGTGAATGTACTCTCGGAAAGCAGCAATGACAATCCGGGAAAACACAGCCGGTGCGTTCTTCAGACCAAACGACATAACGTGGTATGCGAATGATCCCCACTCAGTGGTGAATGTCGTCTTTGCTTTGTCTTCCTCGGCAATGCGCACCTAATGGTAACCCGAAAACCCATCAGTGAATGAATAAGCTTCGTTTCCCGCAACGTGATCTAGGACTTCATCGCTGAAGGGAGTGGGAAACGGGTCGTGGATGCAGGCATTGTTCAGGCTATGGTAATCTACACAGACACGGATCTCCGCTTTGTCCTTCTTGTTCTAGATGACAATGGGACTCACCCACTCTGCTTCTTCTACTGGAAAGATGAGACCTCCAGCCAGCATTTTGTCAATCTCCATCTTGACCTTCTCTTTGATACGTGGGTTCAACCGGTAGGGTCGGTGCTTCACCGGCCTTGCCCCCGGTTTCAGCGCGATGCGCATTTCACACAGATCCCCCTTGATCCCCTTTAGGTCCACAACTGAGGATGGAAACAAATCTTCGTATTCCTGGAGGAGGCTGAAAATTTCTTTTGTTGTCTCCTCATCCCAGTAATCTCCCACCGTTGCGAGCTTAGGTTTCTCGTCCGTTCCAATGTTCAGTTTTTTTGTCTTTAGCGGCTGTAAATGGACTCCTTCAGTCGTCGGCTCTTCACTGATGCTCCGCTCGCCTTCCTTTTCGTCAAAATAGAGATTCCTGAGGTCCTCCAAACTATCGTCCTCCGGATCGCCATCAATCCGGTGACAAACCAACTCCCGCCTGACCTCAGGTCGTGACACAGCCGGGCCCTTATCGGGCTCAGGCTGGCGGAAAAACAAGACCTCCTTGATTGCCTGTAGGGCCTGAGACTCCTGCGCCGTCTCCCCTTCGAACGAGAAGCACCAAACGAACTTGTCTGCAACTGCCTGCCAAGAGCGGGTTTCCCGTTTCCTTTCTTCCTCCAGATACCAGGCCCGGGGAATGGTGCTTAGGGAGTGGATAAACCTGTGGACCCACAGCTCCTCAGGGTACCGTGTGCTCCGCCACTGTTCTTCGCAGGCCCGCAAATGGTGTCGCGGGTCTGAAGTTCCATGATACTTAAGCATACTGGAGGGTCCTTCATCCTCTTTAAAGCGTGCCCGCAGAGCATCCGCCACGCACTCCCATCGCAACAGAGTGTTGCAGTGATTTTTCCACCACCGTGCCGACGTTGACTGCAAGGCCACATCCAAAAGTGGCATCCGGCTTTCAGCTGGGACCCGGTCTTCCACCTTGGCAATAAAAGTATTGACTGCTTGCATGTTCGACAATGTGGGATATCCGTGGATCTCAGTCCCTACCCACCGGACTTGAGCAATGGAGGCACATCTCCGCGTGGTGGTCTCATACCCCCCTTGCTGCCAGTCTTCCCAAGCGAGTTCGGATCTGAGCTCCGAGCTCTGCACACTCCGCCAACTGACGGAGCCAGTCGCGGTCGGGTTAATATAATTGTCCCGCTTTCCTGCGGTCATCTGATAGAGATGGTCCATCATCTGAGCATCCTCCCGATTGTCCACTGTTTCCGTATATCGCGGGCCTTGATACGGGTCGAGAGGCTGGGTGACCCGTACCTCCCCATCCTCAAAGATCATCAGCTCCTTCTTAAGGTCGATGATGGCGTAATTTTCAAAAGCCCAATCAATGCCGAGTAAGGCTGGATAAGGATCCTTGTCGCCCATGATATCAATAACCTCAAAATCGGTGTATGTCTTCACCCCCGCAACGTCGACCTCGACTCCCTCGAGCCGGCCGATTGGAAAAATGCAATACTGGTTTGCCATCCTGAGTTGGATTGGTGAGTAGGCTAGCCGTGGCCTTCCAAGAGCCTCCCATGTCTTTCGTGGCAGTATGTTGACGTCGGACCCCAAGTCCAACATGGTGTCGCTGATTTGGAACCCTGCGACCTGCGTGTTAAGCCGGAATTTTTTGCCTGTTCGTTGCTTGTTCCGCTTGACACGTTGCACGTATTGAGGGCCGGCGTCCGCTGGATCTCCAAGTTCTGTGCGCCCCTGTAGTGCTCCATCCAAATCATGATTGAGTTGTTGCCGCAGCGCAGCGTTATCAACAATCCTGAGGAATAGCCGGAGCCAATCCTCGACCACAGTACCTGCGACGTTATGCGCACCAGATTCTGGCAGCATGGGCTCCTCCAAACCTCCCTCGTTCCGCAACTGGGCGAATGCCTCAACTGCCTCCTGGAAATACTTCTTCTGGGCTTCGGGCGTGATCAACTTCTTTGGTGATGCCGGTCGAACCACTCGTGCTGGCTCCTTCTCGTGGGCATCCTCTCCAGTCTTCTTTCCCCCCCTTGTCACAATTGCAACGTTCTGTAAGTCTAGGGTGGCGTTCCCCTGCGGCTCTGAGTTTATCAGATTCGCTCCTCTCTGCCTAGCCCGTTCTTCCCACTTCTTGATGAGTTCCGGACAATCCTCTGTAGCATGAGCGTTGACCCGGCACTGGGAACACCAGGGTCGTCGCGGAAGGGGACACTCTCGAACCACATGACCCTCCTGGTCACAGTTGTAACATTTTACCGGACCGCGTCCGCCTGTGCGGCCTCCCCGCATGCCTCTGCCAACTCTTCCCCTTGGAGCCTCGTTCACCCGGTACGAGGGACGATCCAGTCGATCCGCAAGTGCGTCAAGCGCCCTGCACTGCTCAGTGTTGTGAGTCGTTGACACGCAAAATTCGTAGTATACATTATTCGGGACCGTGGAGTACTTCTGTAATATCGGGCACATCCGAGGAGGATGCCCCAGCGTCCGGAAAATTTCGCAGTACTCGGTGGTGGAGGACCTCGATTGCGGTGGGAACCCCGCGTAAGTCTGTTGCGGCTGGTAGACTCCCTGCGGGTTCATCACCGCGCCACCCCCTGGTGGTGGACCCCCCTGGATTGCTGCGACCGAGGGTCCTGCTCCTGCGCCGCGCAACCGAGGACACTCAGTTGCGACGTGGCCCTCGACCAGGCAATGAGTACACCAAACATTCGGTCGCGCTGGTCTCACCGGCTGAAGTTCCTTGAGCTTTTCAGTCAAGCTGGCGATCTGGTGTTGCAACCCTATCAAAGAAGGATCTTGCGGGGCCGTCCCCCCCCCCCCCCGATATTCCTGGGGGTAGCCCGCCATGGCTTCAATCTTCATGGCCTGCTCCAAAGCGTCCTGCAGATTATCAATCTTCTGCTGAGTGAGAGGGGTTCGTGTCAAGGGAAGCAGAGCCTTGATGAACCAGTCCCTCTGGTGGTTTGGATCGATTGGGTAGCTGAGTTTCCCGATCGCGTCCTTGAATCGCCGCATCAACTCCCACGCGGTCTCACCTTCCTTCTGCTTAATTTCCCACAGCTCGGACAGGCCCTGCTGGTCTGTCTGGGGAAGCTTGAATTCGCGGACAAAATCCCGCTTCACGTCCGCAATTACGGGGTTAGGATGAGCCTCAGACCACTTGATAAACCATCGCAGAGCCCTCTCTCTGAGCGTGGTTTGGAATTCTATTAACTTCCCTGCATCTGGCGTCTGGCGAGCCCTCCAGATGGCTTCGCACAGATACCAGTGTTGTTCTACGTCGCCATTGCCCCGGCCAGAGAACTCTGGATACCGGGTGAAAGATCCAGCCATGTGTACTTGCGGAGAATTGACTAGGATAAAGCCTCCTGGTCCTGGTTGCGCAACGGTTCCACTAGGAAAAATACCACTACTAGTAACGCTGCTGTTACCGGACGTTACTGACACTGATGCACTATTGTATGACCGACTCAATGCTTGTAACTGAATAAAAATATTGCTTAAAGGTTGATATAGTACCAGGGGAAGGTCGGGATGCTGACCATGCAGAAGGTGAGAAGTAGGGCTGCTTGGAGGGGTGGGTGCCGTCTGATCTTGAAACATCCACTGCATCACGCCGTGCCATTCATCATCGAAACTTTCTTCGGGCTGCATCTTTCCGTTATCTTCGCTAGTCACGATCTCTCTTTCTCGCGTCGCTGGGCTCCCATGCACCCACTGCACTTCCACTGCTGTCCCGTCTTCTTTCCGGGTATCCAAACCCATAACTCCCGTTCTCTGAGGCGCCTCCTTCTGATTTTTCCTCTCGATCTCTCTTCTCTTCAAATCTCGCATTACCCTTCTTCGCCACCTATCGGCGATCTGTGCCCGCCGATGTGCACGTAGCTCCCGCAACTTGCATGCGGCCTCAACATCCATTCCCCGCTCCCCACTTTCACATTCTACACCGCATCGGTCCCCTCAACCCTTCCCCCAGTACGAGAGGTTTACGCTTCCATACTCGGTTTGCGGAATTCAATCAACCCTTCGTCCACCATCAGAGCTTTGATCCACAGCGGAATCTCCTTTAACAACTTTCCCCTTAGCCCTGAGTGGAAGACAGCCTCAGCTTTCGAGAAGGACTGATAGCACTCAGCAGCAAACTCCACCGTGTATCCTTCCAACGTGGTCCTTACCCAAAAATCCACCGCGCGGGTTAGTTCAGTGTCTACCCGATGCAGTGCCACCAGATCTTCGTGCGCCCACCTGCGGTTTATCTTCCGCAAGCCTTCTTGGGGCACCGTCGCTCGTAACCTCCGCAACCAATTGTAAAGGTCCGTAGGGAACCTTCCCCAGAAAATTTCGTACGTATCACTGGCTGAGTCAGAGAAAAGAACAAGCTCCTTGATCGCCACCTCCTTTTTCTTGGTCAGCTCTGCTTGCTGAGCAATGAACTGGTCAAGATGATCATCCCACCATCGCCGTATTGCCCCTTCAAAGATCCTCGATACCATGATCTAGATCCCCTCAGAACATGCAGGTCCCGGCAATGGAACCATTTGTTGGCGAGAAGTCAGGTCTCGCAGACAAGACCCAGGTTCAAGAGTTGTGGCCAACAAAGGGATCCGGTGTAGTCTAGGAACATGCCGGCATTTTCACCCTGCTCCGGAGAGCAGTGCGTCTCACCCGAGGCGTGCCGCAACCACATGTAGAAGGGGATGAGATCAGTAGCAAGGAACAAACCCGCAGCTAAAGAAGGACAGTGCATCCATTACATATACAAAGCTATATACGCAAGATCACTAAATAAGCATTCAGACATTCGCAAATAAAATTTTAAACCAGCATAAACACATTACAAGCACATGAACATCTTATTGAGACAAAGAACTTTCCATTGTGACACCTCGCCAAACAGCATTTCATGGCATTTTACCGATAGCCCAAAGGATACGACATGTACGACCTCAAACAAGACAGAATAGAAGATAAGAAGAAACCATAAGAAGAACATGCGTGATTCCTCCTAGCTCGCTTCTGCTCCCGAGCCTCACAACCTCTGCAAGATCTATTCAACATTCTTCTTCACCGAGTGACCGCATTTGTCCACTCGCTCTCGAACATCGCTCCTTGGGTATCTGTGACCGTCGAAGCTTCCAAATTCGCGTGTTCCACCCCCCCTTTTTTTCCCTTCTGCTGTATTTCCTTCATCTGCACTTGTCCCTGTTCTATCTCCAGCTATCGAGTGCTTCCGTGCCACCTTGGTAGCTCCGCGACTCCTGGTAGTTGCGGCGCGGTCGCGGTTGCCATGTGTATTCATACCGCAACTCAAAAAGGGTCAAAGTTCAAAATGTCTTAGCCAATATTTCAAAACTAAACAAAAACAAGGGCCCCAACAAAAGGTGTTAAAGGTGTGAGCTCCAAATGCTCCCCTAGAGCACATCCGGAGGGATTTTCAGTATCGTGGGTCGACATATTTTCTGGTGGCATTAGTATGGGTTAGTAGATCCATGGCACTCGCCCAGCAGAGGGTTTTGGCGGCAGTGCTCATTGCATGTGCGAGGCTATACGGATGAGGAAGATCCTCAAGAAGAAAACAGGTTCACACTTAGATCCTAATGTGATATATTGTGATAATCAGAGTTGCATCAAACTCTCGGTTAATCCAATATTTCATGATAGATCCAAACACATTGACATCCGGTATCATCATATCAGAGATTGTGTGCAGCGGAAGGTCATGTTACTTTCATACATTCCTACGGAGGATCAGGATGCTGATATCTTGACGAAGGCGCTCACCAGGAGAAAATTCAAATACCACAGAGGCAGGATAGGGGTTGCAGATAATCCATATCTTGTTGAGAGGGAGTGCTGAGATTGCAACAAGATGATGAGCTTAGTGGAAAGGAGTCGCCTTCACTAAGTGGGCCCGCAGGGTATTTTTGGCGCAAAGTCTATTTTTAGACTATGTCTATTTTTAGACATATGGATCATGTTCTATGAGTTGCAAGATGTTATTTGTGGATGGTTGGTCAAGTCAGAAAAAATAGATGGACTTCTATTTTTAGACATATTGGGCGGAATCTATTTTTAGATTGCCAGTCTAAAAATAGATATGTCGAATATTATTAGCTCTTAATAATATTTGGAATCTAAACATTATCTTATTCTCTTGGAGCACTTCAGTTAAGTGCACAGATGTGGCACAGGAGCTGACAGAAGGAATTACACTATTCCTGAGGGTTAAGTGGGGCTATTGCATGGATACTTCAGTTAGAACTCATGTGACAGATTTTGGTGGAGTTATTGAGGTAGTTGATGGAGTTGTGTTTAGTTTAACTGAGTTAAACATAGTTGAGTTAGTTGTATCTAGTCTAACTGATTGATACACTAGTGAGAGTGGTGTGAATTAATTATTAATTAATTCACTAATTATTTAATCATTAATAAACTAAAGAATACATCAGCTAACTACAGTGCATGGAAAGTTTCAGTGGAGACCAGTGAAGAGGTACGTGAAAGAGCAGTGTGACTATCAGTTGTGACTATAGTGTTGCATGATTTGCAACAACCAGTGATTGGATATTCCAATGAGGATTGCGTGAGAAAGGCTGGACCGATTGGAGTTCATTCAGAGCCATTCTTCAGCAGTGATTGCGCAGTAGAGGCAGGCTATCAGGTGACAGAGATTGGAGCATGTGATTTTCTAGATCTGGCTTGATTAGTGTGTAACAATTGGAGATTGTATTGAGATCTTGTGAGGAGCTTTGTATAATTATTGTTACATGATCTCTATGACATATAATATACAGATAGTTTGGGGTTTTCAGCTTTAAGCTTTCCCATAAAATATTGTGTTCATATGTGTGATTTTTTATGGTTTTAATGTACGCATGCGATTGTTTTTATTTCCGCAATTAATGATCAATGGTAGAAGAGATTCTGTTTTGTGCATGAAGTTAAAATAGTGTGTGATCAGGAGAATCTCGGTGTATAACATATCAATTATCAAATTTCTATAGGAGAGTCACACAAAGGCTGAAGATGCCCATTGGGGGTATGATTATCCCTACTTTACATGACGCATATTTCAGGAGAAGCAATGGGAAGCCCATGATTGCAAAACTATATCTCTTTTCTCCATGTGGGAAGAGCCCTCTGGAGAGGTTGAGTTTTTGGAGGAGGAACTTCATGGCTTATTTTTTTGGTGGGGTAGCTTGGGCTATTCTTGTAGGCCATGAAATTTCAGCCCAAGACTAGCAAAAACCCCATACTTACCATAAATGGAGAGAAAAACCACTTGGGTGGGAGGATCCAATCTCTCCATGCAACCCCAACACATTGTATGAACCGGGGGTTGAGGATCTCTTTGATGAGCTACCTAGAATGGCTCATTTCATTTGGATGATAGCATGGGATTGGGAGTTTCTCATTGGGAATGAGATCCCCTATGCTTGTCATAACTCCTACCTTGAGGAGGCCATTGGACAGCAAGAAGGTTTCCACTTACACCTTCCACCTTTTTATGATGTGAGCCATGTGGTTTTGTATACTTGGGAGGAAACATTGGAGGGCAGATTTATTGCAAATTATTTTGAGAAATGGTGGGGACTATTTATGAGGAGGCCACAAGAGGAGGAGGGGAGGAATTTTTCTCTCCTTATACAGTTTCTTGAGGACAAGCAACATTTTGGAGTGGAGGACTGTAATATTCCAAAAATTTAGCCCTAAACTAAATGGAATATTATAGTTGGATTTATCACTAGGTAGGTGAATAAATGGATAGGAAGGCCCATAAGCCTCCTAAGAAGCAATAAAAAAACTTTAAGTGTGAAAGAAGACCCTTTTAGCATCTTAATAAAGCACCTCCAAGTATGAACAGGGATTATTATGTTGATTGAGTCAATTTTGACCAAGTCAATAGTGTTGTTAAGGAGGAGTGGAAATTAATTGATGAATAATGCAGTTTTGGAGGGAGATGGATCTCATGAAGGAAATGACCTAATTGAGTGGGGCCATGGGCAAGAAAGCTCATATTCTATATAAGGAAGAGGATGGCATCCATATTAGGTTATGTGGTTGATTATTATTTTGATATTGGTCTGCTTAGAGTTTGCTTCCTCTTACTGTTTAGCAGGGTTACAGTGTTGTTTAGCACCAGGTGTTCCCGAGCGGGAATCCCACCTCTTTCCTTGAGAGGCCTCTTGGAAGAGTATGGTATTAATTTCCACATTTAGGTTTTTAGGCCAAGCTACAACTTCTTCATCAGCGCAGTTTCTGCAGGTTATTGTGCTGTGTCCCAGGGTGCAACAGTGGAGGGGTTAGAATCCCACTCTTTGAGCTAGTTTCTCATAGGAGGAAGGTATCCCTCTCTTGGGAGATCTGTTTGGAGAGCTCTTGAGCACATTTCAAATCCTTGGCATCAGGCCATACATTTCCCATCATTTTTAGTGCTGTTCCAACTAGGAATTGCGTTATTTTGGAGGGCATCTTCAGTGACAGATCTTGTGGTTTCTTTGCAGTGTTTCCTTGTGATTGAGGGGTTCATCCTTTCATGGGAGGAGGATGTTGAGGGGATCAAAATTAGATCTATTATATTTCAGCCTTCTACACTCTTGTTCTTCAATTTTGCAGTGTATCTTCAGCCATTGGGCTTTAGATCCCATCTTGTATAAAGTGTATTTCTAAAAACCCTTTTTTCAGGTTCTTTGTAGGAGTTGGTATTGAGCATAGATCTGTATTGGGCATATCGTTTGAGGCTTATAACAGCCCTACATATTTTTTACATCATTTTTCTGTAGCAGTGTGTTTTTAACTGCGTTGTAGCAGTCTCAAGCATTCTTGTATTGTGATAGCAGCTCATTTGTGGAGTGATTTATTATGGGAGGTTTGTTCCTTCATTGTATATGATTCATGCCTCACTATTATCTATTGATTTTCTGATATAATACATTATGTTATGTCTCCATATTGGTCTCCAATGATTATGAGTTGATTTACACTGCTACTTTCAATTTTGTGTTCATGTAGTGCTGCATTCCCATTTTGGGATATTACAAAAGGACTTTCAAATAGAACACTGGAGTAGGGAGATTGTGGAAAAACTTTATCAGTCAGGGTTGATAGGTTTTCTACATAAGTTTAGAGGTCATAATGAGAGGGTTACAAATGATTTTGTAAATAACTTCAAATAGAATGAAACTATGGTAGGCACCATAATTATCTCTTTAAGTCCTGAGTATATCTCTGAAGCATTAGATTTATCATTTTCAGGAGAATTATATCACAAAGGCTTACATTTTAGAGACAAAATATGGACATTTTTCCTATATAAAAATAGGAAAGGCTCTTTTGAGTAATCAAAAGGCATTCCACGGGAATGGTTTAATGAACCATGGGCAGAATTGGTGTTGATAATTCAGAAGCATTTCACCTGTGATGCTAGATTTAGTGTAGTACATCTTTACCATGTAAGGATACTAAACACATAAAGGGAGATATAAGGATAAATTTGCCATATTTCTTCTACAGAAGTTTGATGAAAATGATAGAAAGTATAAAATCAGAAGCCAAACCAAAATAAGTTCAATTCATTCACCATGGACTCATTAAAATTCGTGTAGATAATCAATTGCAAATCAAAGGGATGGTTTGGGAGGATTTCCTAGCTGAAAATGGGTTTACAGAACATATTGTGGAAAACAAAATTAAACCCATAGAAGAAACAAGGAACATCATGCATACATCTCTCTATCCATCAACTATATCAAATAAAAAGCAGGGGACAATGGTGTTAGAAAAAGAAACATCTTTCTTGACTATTCCCAAGAGGCAAAAAGGGAAACATTCATTAGAACTAGAGATACAAACCATGGAAACTTCTCCTATTAGAAAACAGGCCGATGAAATTATCAAAATATTGGAACAACAAGTGTATGAGGATCCTTTAGATAAATATTCCTACTTTGAGAATAATGAAGTAGAAGCTACTTCAATTTCTAGAGATTCAAAAGGGGAAGATCAAAATCTTTTTAGAGTTAAAGAGCTTACTAATAGCTTAGAAATAAGAAAAATCATGGAAAGACACTTGAAAGAGGAGAATGAAAATTATAAACTAATCAATGAAAAATTGGTTAAAAATAATGAGAATATCAGTGAGGAGATGGAGAAGATTAAAAGAAAAAATGTTCTTCTCTACACACAAGTTTTCAAGAGGCTTCAGGAGAAAAACTCCTGAAAAGCTAAATATGAGAAACAGAAAGTAAAAACTACCATTTAAAAAGAAGAGAAGGGTAAGGACATGGATTCTCTTTTGCACATAGCACAAAATGAGGTTACAGATCAAGTATAGGATCAGCATCACGTCTCTAAAGGTCAAAGAGGAAACAACGAGCATGAGGACATTCTTGATCTTCAGTTTGGGGGAGATGTTGGGCCTTGTTTTTTATCTCTTTTTTCTTAAGAAATACACTTTATTTTTCCAAATTATCCATCTATCTACCATAATATTTACCTTAAATTTACCAAAATATGCATATACAGGTATTTAATTTATGTTTTCCAATTATTAGATGTTTTTGTAAAAATTGGAATTTAAGTGCAATTTTGGACAACAGCTGAAATTCTCATAATAGCATGATGGTTTGCATACGTGCAAGACACTTGGGATCGAGATGGATATGTTTATAGAAAGCTCAAGAACTAGGAGTAATATTACACCTATTGGCATAGTCAGATTGAGCTTTAATAGGTTTAATCAAAGGCAGTCAAACAAGACCAGTCTTTATAGAGGATCCCAAGAAACTAGGTCAAAACTCTTATTTTTTGGGATTTTCCAAATTATGATGGATATGATAGATGAATTCGATCTAATATGATAAGATAAGGATATTTATGATTACTTGAGATATTTTAGATCAGTTTTTTAGATATTTCATCTATTTAAGCCTCACAATTGGAAGGCCTTGACAATGGGAACTTGTATGACTTATTATTATTATTTCTGAAACTTGAAGACATAATAGAAGATATGCTCTATCATATTTTGATGTTGTTACATGTTGATTGATTTCTTGAAGTCTTGAGTAGCTGAGTTTACCTTCAAGTGTGCGAGGCAAGGGTGGAAGGGCCCCCACACCGAGCTAATACACTTCTTAGTTTTCATAGTTGTAATTTATGAATTAATTTTCTTATGTTAGATTTATCATTTTTGCTTTCCTGTTTTCACAATAGTATTAATGATATAATTAAATCAGTAATGAAAAACAACTAGGACCTATGAACATAAAGCCTCTTGATTATTATTTCATATATCTTAATCTATTGTTTCGAAGTTAGATTTATCATTTATGCTTTCTTTTTTTCACAATAACATTAATGATATAATGAAATCAGTAATGAAAGACAACCAGGACCTCTGAACATAGAGCCTCTTGATTATTATTTCACATATCTTAATCTATTGTTTAGAAGTTAGATTCTTGCTTTCACAATGGCATTGATGGGAGAATGAAATCAATAATGAAGGACAACCAGGGCCTCTGAACATAGAGCCTCTTGATTATTATTTCATATATCTTGATCCATTGCTTAGAAATTAATTAAGTTAGTTTTATATTTGTAATATGAATTTCTTTAACCATCAATATTTCATCTTCTAAATTTGACTATAATTGAAACCCATATACTTTGGGAATGCTTCTAAGTTTACCAACGCAGATTGATAATAAATACTTGCGTTAATTTGCAACAGTAAATTGACCCAAAAAGCATCCTACCATTGACAGGACCTCCAAATAAATTTTTTCCATCCAGATCTTGTAAAAAGAAAGCATTGTTACCTCTAACTGAATAGATGATGTATGGACCTTTCCACAAATTTTCAAACTTGCCATGCTTGCCCTTGTCATCCCTCCTTGAATCCCATTTCAAAACTTTGTCTCCAATCTGGAAATCATTGGCTTTGGTCCTTCTGTCAAAGATCTTCTTTATGTTCTCTTGCATTGCTTGTGTTCTATTGTAAACTTCTTCCCTTGACTGTTGCAAATGAATGGTTTGGTTCAGCCTCCTTTGCATATCATTCTCTTTTTTTGTACCTCTTGAAGAAGTTTCATAACTGGAACTCCCAAGGATGTTGGGAAAACTACATCCATGCCATTTCTTGGTTGTTAGTCTATCAACCCATAGTGCATGCACTAATTTTCTATGACATGAATTTTTGTTCTCTTCCAAAAGTTTCTTTATGATGTTCACCAAAATTTTGTTAGAGGACTCATCCAATCCATTACCTTGGGGGTAATAAGCCGTAGAGTGCCCTAGTGTGATGTGGTACTTGTAGCAAAAGTCCACCATTCTTTTGGATTTAAATGAAGGAGCATTATCGGTGATGATCTTTTTAGGACAACCAAACCTGGACAAGATGTTAGTTTCAAGGAATTTGATGATGACTAAGTCAGTGGCATTACTTGAAGGGATGGCTTCTATCCATTTGGTGAAATAGTTAGTTGCAGTAAGGATCCATTTGTGTTGGTCAGATGAGGCAGGGTGGATTTTTCCAATGAAATCTAAAACCCACTGTTGAAAAGGAGTTTCAACACTGATAGGATGCAAAGGTAAAGGCAGAAGCTTTCTCTTGCCATCAAAGATTTGGTATTTATGGGAAGTTGCAACTAGCTTGTGTATGTCAGGGAAAAGAGTGGGCCAATAGTAACCAGCCCTAAGGATCTTGTTGGTAGTGTTTTTCCAGTAGAGATGACCTCCACACTCTCCTTCATGAAACTCATGTATGATTCTATCTGCATCATCTTCAAGTAAAAATTTAAGCAAGATACCAACAAAAATTTTCTAATACAAAGATCTATCTAGAATGCAGAAATTTAAAGCCTTTTGTTTCAAGAATCTAGCCTTTGTTTTGGACAAAGCAGGAGGAGAATTTAGATTAACAATTACATACAATATATCAGCATACCAGAGTGAGTTCAAGAATGCTTATTCAATAGGTGGAGTTGCCAGTTCCTCTTGTTCATCCAAAGAATGTATCATGTTTATGTCTAGTGCTTGAAAATTTGCTTCAACCATGAGTTTGGAAAGTCCTTGTCCTTTAATCAGCTTAGTGGGTCTGATTTCTAAATCATATTCTAAGATGATAGCAATCCACTTACCCCTTTTACCATCAAGTTCCTAATTTAGAATGTATTTGAAAATTGTGTGTCAAACAAAAGAAATGATATGGGAATGCAAGATGTAAACTCTGAAACGTTTCAATGCTTTGATCAAGACAAAGGCTTTTTTCTCCATGATGTTATATTTTAGAGGTGCATCCCTCAATTCCTTGCGGAAGAAAGCTATGGGATGTTCTTTTCCCATTATGTTAGTTTGAAGCAATACTGCAGCAATAGTGTGTTCTGATGCAAAGGAGAAAATGAAGAAATCCTTGGTAAAATCAGGGCTGATTAGAACTAGTGTTTGGGTAAGTGCTTGTTTTACCAGTTAAAAGGATTGTTTGGCTTTCGTGGTCCACTTGACTCCTACTTCTCTTTTCAACATGTTTTTTATGTTTCTTAGGAGTTCTTCAAGGTTTGGTATGAACCTCCTCAGGAACTTGATATTTCCAATGAAATATTGCAACTCTTTAATATTCCTAGGGTGGCTGATCTGTAATATACCTTCAATAATTTTGGGGTCTATATTTATCCCTTCTTCAGAAATGATGTGGCCCAAGATTTTTCCTTCTTGAAGACCAAACAGAGTTTTCTTAGGATTTAAGGATAGACCATACTTCCTACATTTCTCAAAGACCTTTCTCAAGTGAACTAGGTGTTCTTCATCAGTTTTAGAATAGACGGTGATGTCATCAAGGTATATTACTATGAAGTAACCTATGTCTTCATAAAAATATATGTCCATGGCTCTTTGAAAAGTAGCCCCCACATTCATCAACCCAAAAGGCATTTTAACATACATGAAGGTGCCCCAAGGTGTTGTGAAAGTAGTTTTGTGCTGATCACTTGGAAGTACTAGCACCTGATTGTAACCTGAGAAACCATCAAGCAATGATATTCTTTTAGAGCCTACCACCCTTTTTAGTATATGATCCATCTTATGTAAAGGGTAGTTGTCTTTCAGGGAGGCTTTGTTTAATTTTCTAAAGTCTATGCATAGCCTAGTCTCCCCGGTTTTATTTCTTATCGACACAAGGTTTGAAACCCATTCTGAGTACCTAAGTGGGACTATGATTCCATAATTATACATATTCATTATTTCCTTCTCAACTAGAGGCACTAAGACAAGGTTTATTCTTATCAATTTTTGCTTGAATGGTTTCTGGTTTTCCTTGAGAGGAATCTTATGTTGAATAATTTTTGTGTCATAGGACTTTAAATCCTCATAACCCCATGAAAAAAAATCTTTAAACTCTTTGAACAACTCAATGTATTTCTGTTTTATGTGATATGGTAGAGTTTTGGACAAATTTATAATTTTTGGTTCTTCTATGTTGCCTATGTCACATTATTCTACATCAGTCTTGGTCGATTCCATTTTTGGCTTCATAGCAACATCATTGAAGTCAAACAACTCTTCTAAGGGGGCAAGACCTCTTGGTAATGAGTTATCTTTGCATTGCAATACTTCAAGGTCCTTTTGATCTGGGTCCCTTGAAAATTCTTCCTTATGAAAGTGCTCTAGCATATTTATATTAGCAGTAGGAAATGGATTTTTTTTGGGTGTTTGTTCTTCATTTGGGTAGTCTTGTTCATGATCTAAGCTCATTTTTGGTATTGCAAATTCATTCTTAGATTGCAGGAAATCATCAATTTTTTATCACCTTCAAACACTTTCCAATAATCTATGTTGTCAAGTATTGTAGGTCTGCTTTTGACTTTTACCGTGAATTTTTCATTGGTATGAGGTACTTGGCAAGTGCTAGTAGCAAAGGCTAGTTCATTGGCAAGGCTATTTTGAGCTTTGGGATAGAGGTAAGTTCATATTTCTCAAATGTCTTCAGGAGGTCTAAGGCAAAATTCCTATATTCTCTTAGCCTAGGATTCTTGGCTGAATATTCTCCTTTGATTTGTCTAATGATTAGCTCGGAATCTCCTTGAATAGAGATCTTCTTATCTCCTATGTTTTTAGCAAATTTAAACCAAGGAGAAGAGCCAATATTGTTAGTGCATTGAAAATCTAGTTTGTAGGAGTGGCCTTCATTGGTGTTATGTATCCAAACACCTGTACCTGAACCAACCTTTCCACAAGAGGCATCAAATCTCATGTTCCAAAGTGTTTCAAGTTCAAATTCACCATTATGTTGTTGTTCATGGCTGCTAGAGTTTTGGCTGTCAAGTTCTTCATTTTGTGTTTGGTTTGACTGTTCTGGTAGCCCTAAGTCTTTCTCATTTTCATTTACTTGTTCATTAATGTCATCTTCATTGTACAAGATAAATGAGTCAAGATATGAATGGATAGAATAAGAGGGGTGTTGTTTGGCCTGTCTTGGCTGCTTACCATGTATTTCATGTGATATTCTCGGTACAATCTCCTTGTTTGGTTAAAGACTGGGATGGTAGCATATGTCATGTCCATTTGGAGGTTTCCTTGGATTTTGGCTCCCCATGATCTAGATAAAAGCATGCAATACTTGGGGGGAATGTCAGCCACTACAATGTCCATGACTAGGCTTTTGGTGGGTATTTGTTCCATATTGACACACAGGTCCTTGATTAGACCGAAACATTTGACTCTACTTGAATCAAAAGAGTACAAGTCTTTGTAAGGTTTGGTTATTTCAAGGCCTAATCTCTCCATCACCACCTTGGGCATGAGATTGTGTGAGGCACCAAAGTCTAGCATAGCATTGTGCAAGATTTTGTCATGAATATTTAAGCTGACATAGAATGGAGGGATAGCTCCTTCTTGATATTTCTCCTCTACCTCAGGTCCAAACAATAACTCTGGCTTGTCATCAATTAAATTCAGAGTGTCGGTGTCATTTCCTATGATCAAGGCTTTCAAAACTTGGGATATATATACATCCTGAGTTACCAGCTCAGAAAGAGGTATGGCTATCTTGATCTTGGCAATCTCACCCTCAAAACTGAATGGTGCTAGTGTTCTTGGTATATTTACATCATTTTTATCTCACATAGTCTTTTCAGCTACTTTGGTTTGCTGATTTTTATTAGGAATGTCAGTTAGAGCAGTTTTTCCAGGGCCATTAGTTGATGTACTAGGGCAGCTTGGGTCACCATTATGTTGGCTAGTTTTGTTTTTGTTTTGATTAGGAGTCTTAGCCATTATGTTGGTGTTTTTTGCTGTCTTCTTAAGGATGTTTTCAGGGGTATTTTCAACAACAGTTTCTAATTTTTTTTTCTTGGAGGCATCTTGGGTTTTATTACTCCTAAGGTCATACTGCCTATGAACCTCCATGATGGCATTTTCAAATCCTAGCTTGTACTATTTAGAATCCTCATATATTCTAACAGTTTGGTTTGAGGAAAATAGCCCTTGTTCCTCTTTTGTGAGAAAAACGTCACCCTCATTATCAGAACCTATCAGATTTACATGGTTTTATTCCGGATCTTCAATCTATCTTTCCTCTTCATCTACATAGTTGTCTTGGAAAGGAGGCATGATTTGCTGGTCATTGTCTCTTGGTCTGTTTTGAGGAGGGTCTCTTCTGAAGTTTTGGTTTCTATTTTTGTTTTGGGGATTTTATTGGTTTTCCCTAGGGTGTGCTCTCTCATTCAAATTGATTCTCTCCATCATCCTTTCCATTGTCCTAACTAGGCTACCAATTTTAGCATCGAATGTGGAGGCCATAGTTTCCTCTTTGCATGTAACTTTCTTTTCTGCCCTCATCCTAGCCCTTTTATCAATTAGAATGGTTTCTACACACACAACTCCCCTTTGCATGTCTTCTAAGGTTATGTGATCTCTTTCTCTCAATTGGTAGGCCATATCTGGATCAAAGCCCTCTAGAAATTTTACTAAGGCCAGGCCTTGCAGAGGCTTCATGTGAGGTGGGAGTGCACTGTATACACTATTGAACCTAGTGCATTAGTCTTAGACACTTTCCCCAACATTTCTCTTAAGGCTATTATACTCTGAGAGGATTTGAAGAGGATTTTTCTTAATCTCCCACTTGTTTATGAATGTTTGATAGAGGGAAGGGAGGTCATGAATGTTGTTAGGAGTTAAGTTTTTGAACCATTTCTTTGCTTCTCCTCCTAAGCTTTGGGCAAACATTCTCATTTTTATGGTCTCCTCTTCTATTTATTGGTAATCAAATGCATCATGCATCTTGTCTACATGATGTTGGGTAGTGGTAGAGTCAGCTCTAGTAAAGTGAGGGGTTTTTAGATTGGTAGTCTTGTTGCATAGGTAGTAGAGGTTTGGGTAGTACTTGTTAGGGTCCTATAAGTATAGGATTCATAATTTGGAATTCACTTATGATAGTCTTGTAAATATGTACATACCTTGCTTTCTGCAAGTTGTTTTCCCATATTTTGTAAAAAATAAAAAATAGAAAATCAAAGAGAGGGTAAAAGTCCTAAAAGAAAGATCAAAGGACTTAGAAAAAATAAAATACCCCAAAAGAAAAGAAATAAATCATGAAAGTGTGCAAGTCCAAATGCCACTACTTTTTATTTTTTTACAGATGATTATGGCAGAGTGTCTATAAATGCCATAAGCCATGATGATTTGAACAACTTAATCTTGACTTGTCATATTTCAATTTTATTGTTGTAGATAGTGAATAAAGATTAGTCAGATAGTTTAATCCTGACTAATTAGTAGATAGGTAGAGAATAAAGAGGAGCTCATCAGTTTAATCTGAGCCCTCGGATGATATATGGTAGATTTAGATAGTTTTTATTGCTCTTAAAATAATAAAATGTTCAAGGTTTATAGCTCAAATGCACCTGCAAAATGGAAGAAAAAATGTTATATTAAAAGTTGGGTAGGTAGAAAGAAGTGGGAGAATCATGTAAATACTTTTCACCGGGAAAAATCACTAATTTCCCCTCTCCTATAGTTATTCTACATTCTAGACTTCCAGTCAAAGAGGCTCAGAGCATTTCTCTGACTTCTATTGGGACCGGACCCAAGGCTCAATGATTGTTAAGTTAAAAGTGTTGAATTCCTATATTAATTCCTAATTATCATATTTACCCTACATTCGTCCATTACACCTTCATAAGTAAAGAACTTTTACTTAATGAAAAAGAAAATCCCTTTTCATTAATCTCCTTCATTCATAAAAACATAAAAACCCTCCAAAAATATTATATTCTAGGTCAAAGTGGTCAAATTATAAATGATAAAGCTTTGCTTTTTAGATTATCACTTTACTTAGTCATATAAATATATTTTGGTGTTTCTCATTGTCCTTGGTCATATTAAATTCTAATTTATTTATTAAATCCCTATAAACAAACCTTATCCTATTATATAACCCCTTTTATTTAATATCCCCAAAAAACCCCCTATTATAAGATTTTTTGCCAAAGTTAATTATCCACATGTTTAAATAAAAAACCCAAATTATATCCCCTTTGGCATAAAGTAACTATATACAAATATTCCCTCCCCCTATGGTTAAAGACCTTTCAAAAAGTATAAAACTATATAAAAATAATAATAATAATAAGAAAAGCGCTTTCATACATATCCTATGTGTTGAAATGTCCAAAAAATATTCCCCATTCCATGTTTATCCTAACTTTTAACCTAAGGTTTTACCGATATGAAACTAAGATCTTGATCCTTTAAATGGTTAACCTTTCCCGTGTTTACTCCCCGATATGTAATAGCCTTATGCTATATGTTGTCAATCCTAGAGACAACCTTGAGTTGTGAAAGACCAGTGCCTAGGACATCTTATATAGCAAGGAGCAAAATGATATGGCGGGGATTATTAGTAAGACGAAGCTCTCATGCTGTTTCTTGTAACAGGAAAATTAACTTGTACGGGACCAAAACTTCCAGAAGTTTATAACCAAGAACGCAATACTGCATAGGCCAGATGTGAAATTCTAACACGAATGTATCAGACAATTTAAAGGCAGCTTAACTGCAAAGAAGGCTGGATTCTAAATACTTCACGGAGATGGGTAATCATAGAGTATCTATTGCATACGTAGAATAAAGAGAATACTAACTGTTGTTGAGACAACATCTAGAAACATATACCAGCATGTAGTGGGCTTATGAAATTAAGAATCCACACATGAAGACAACATTTGTAAATAACATCTCATAGCGGCCAATACAGCAGAAATACGGATGAATTGAAAATGAGACAGTATATCACACCTGAGCCATATTTAAAGTGCCGAAAAGCTCATGACATAAGTATCGACAAGGATAAATTTATATCAAAAACAGTAGGCTACTCGTATTCCAGAATGTGATACAAGATAAATGGATATAAGAGAAATGAACGGCTAAGCTACAACACATAGGAAAGAAGTACACATTGTAAAGCACCAAGATCAAAATCCCCATTAAAGATCAAACTCCTTCTCATTGAAACCCAATGGGCTCTTCACATTTGTATTAAAGCTTTCACAAAATGCATACAGGAAATTCTTTGACAGTCAATTCTTCAAAAAATTTGGAACCTCTTTTTCTCTTCTGATTTTGCTTATATAGGCACCTCCATACATGAGCAAGAAGATATTTTCTGGAAAATATCTTCTTCGCATGCCACAAATTGGTTAAAGGTCCTTATCAAAATGATCAAAACTTGTGATGAGGAATACATACTTCTCATCATTTGCGGTTAGGCACTAGGCCATTTTGAAACAAAATTTTAAACAAATGTCTGGGCAGGAAGTAAAAGACTGGGGTGAAATATAAATTCCACCTGAAACTTAAAGATAACTAACTAAAGTAAAATTAAAAAGGCCGCTTCGTCCGAGTCATGAATTAACAGTGTTTCATGGACGAGAAGGGGTCGAGGCTGTAGCTCACACAGGTGGCGGAACATTTGCGGATGAGCTGGAAATCTGGTTGGCGAACTGAGTGCATCTTTGCTGACTGTCCGTTGATGGTTCGGGCATCACTGCGAATCTTTCCACCTTGATGTAGGCCTCTGTGAGGACATTGAAACTTGCCTTGGTGGGGAGCTTGTGCTTTATAATATGAAGGAGGGCAAACTCTCGGCAGAGGGATGACACAATAGTGTCGGCCTTTAACCGAGTGGTTTTATCTGACAGGATGTCTGTTCGGTCTCTTTCTTTCTAGAGGCATGTCTTATATTCGGTTAATGGCCGTAGCACAGACGGAGTGGTTGGGTCCCAGCAATATGGAAGTCCAGCTGTTTTAATCTCATCCCACACTGCATCGAACTGATCCACGCTTGTTACCACCTGTTGTAGGGCTCTCGAGGCTATAACTCGGGCCGCCTCTTTGTCAATGATTTTCTGACATTCAAAGGCCTCCATGAACCGACTTGGTATGCCATGCTTTTCCACCTCATCAGACTCCAACTCTTTCAAGAACTAAATGTAGCTTCTGGCGTGCTGGGTTCTGTTATGCATATCAGCCCCTCCATTCAAAATTTTGGCTAACAGTCCCATCCGAATCCGTTTAAAATACCTATAGTGGCCCAAAACCCTCTTATTTCATCTATCATTGCCCTCCCCACGCATAAAAATACACCATTCAAAGTTAAAACCCACAATTAAATTTTATATCGGGTCTCAGCCCCTTGGTTTTAATCCCCATGTGACTCGTATGCAAAACCTTGTGTTATAACCAAACGGGTCCCATCACTTTACAGTTTCGGGCCAAGTCTTAGCCGTCCGATCTCAACCAAATCTATGGCCCGCAATCAATTCAGTAATGGTGGTCCCCGCACCCGAAAACTAGTGATCTTTTCCGCACCACTCATCCATAGCTGGCGGTATTCCCCGCGGACCCAGCGATTCCATACCCTGGGTGACGCGTGTCCCAGGGTACGATTACCAAACCACTCATTTCGCGCATTATCTCCCAGTCGAAAGACGTGCAGCGAAATCCACCCAGCCATTCGATCTTGGGGTCCACATCTGACAGCTCCCGTCCTTCAAAGTTGCGCACCTTTTAGTCTTGTCCATCGTGCCCAGGCCCACCATTTCATTGTTCTCCGATGCATTTAAAATCGTCGATCTTATTCATTAATCGTGTGGCTCAGATCACTTGACTACTCGCTGTTGACCCGGATCATTTCCACGTCATAATTTCCACATGTCGCCTAATTTCACTTCCACCACCCATATATTACATTCACACGCCACATTTTAGCGTTTTATGTTAAGAACCCTCATCAGTCCGTTCCTCACGGTTCATTTGCGTTTTCACCACCACCCTGGTTGTCACAACACCTTGTCACACGACCACCCTCATTGTATGTCCATCCCCAAGTTTGGTGTCTGTTGATGAGTTTGTGAACTTTTGCAGGTGTTAGTTGTTGAAGAACCATTATAATTCGAGATTTGCACTACAGAGGATGAGTGTATTTCAAAGAGCTATTCAACAGGTGCTGGATGATGAAGCAGAGATCTAAGGAAATATTGTCGACAAGAATTCTATTTAATGAAGCAGGGCTGGAATTTATCAAACCCTTCGGAGCAATACAAAAGGTAGTTCCTGGTAGATGAAGACATTTATTTCACGACTTCAGAATATCAGTGAAAGATCGAGAAGTGCAACACCCTACATTAAAGATCTGGGTTTAAATTCAAAGTTAGAGGGCCGAGAGTACAATGCACAATCACAAGCTATCTCAAGGTTTTATGGCAGCATATTTCTCTCTTTCAGCAAAGGGCAGAACATTTGTATATTTTATTATTTGCGTCTTGTTTATAAGGAGATTTTCATCTTCAGCATTTATTTCTGGAGTTAGATTGTAAAGTACAGTTAATTATATTTAGTCATTTACAGTGTAGGCGCGAAAGTTTTCCACCAACTTGTTTCAAATCAAATCATTAAATATGTATCACCTACCTCATTCTCCAGAGTCTTCTATATTTTCTATAAAAACCCATAAATAAGACATTGTAAAGGGTTCCATATTTCTATCAACAAATGGTGCAGTGAAAGGCTTTGTATACATCTTGTAAAGTTTCTGTATGAAGGCTCAGAGCCCGTAGGGTCTCCGTGAGGAGGAGTTATAACTGTAATGAGGATTCTGGTCTTTGGTATCCCACAGTATGTAATCTTTTCTTATGTGTTAATATAATATCTCATTTCATTGCATTTATCTTCTTGTATCATGTTCTAGAATGCGAGTGGCTCACTGATCTTAAGTAAGGATTCATCCTAGTTGGTGCCCATACTTGGATTAGTCAAGCACTTTAAATAGGCCTAGTCATGATATACTGTTTCATGTTCATGTCATTCATATTTTCTGCTATATTAGTTACTTGAGGAGGGTGCTTTTAAAACGCCATTGTCATGTATGGATTCTTAGTTGGATAAGCCCATATGTGGTTCTGTTGTGTATCTGGGTATCAGCCTCATGCTAACTAGTATCTCCTTCATGTTTTCCTCACTGCATCCACTTTCTGATATTTGATTTCTGTGGCATACTATTTGAACTGGCCCTCTTTGTAGTAAGATGTCTCTTAACTGTCTGATGCTTTTGTATTGGAGTTTTGCATGCTGTTCCTACATTATTTTTATCTTTGTATCAGCTGCTGAGAGAGTTTGGTTCCATTTAAACTAATTTCCTTGTTTTACAAGAGATAGTAAGAGAGCTTTTGGATTGACACCCAACCTATATTTCATGTTCTCTTGCTATGATAAGATGTCCTAGGCACTGGTCTATGGCAACTCTAGACTGTCTCTAGGGGATGACAAAATTGTCTACAACATCTTTCTGGCGCCGTTGCCGGGGACGAATTTGAGAATATCAGTTTCCCTGGGCCTCGAAAAATCATATTCACTCTCTAATCAGGTGAGCACAGAGAGTTGAAGAGTTGTATATCTCTCACCTTGGTGACTCCACTGTTCTTTATTTGATAAATCTATTGGTAGTCCTGGATCCTCGAAAGCCACATTTGAGGTCAGATTCCTCTAAGTTAAAGACATCCTCTGTATTTGACCCAGAGAAGATTATTCATAGAATAATTTGGAAAGAAAGACAATCAGCACGTGCTGAAGTCCCTGAATACTTTGTAGAAGACTTCCCACCCTCCTCTTCTCAAGAAGTTCCAGTAGAAAACCCTGATTTCATTGAAGAAAATCCTGAATATTACTCGGATATCCCACCAAGGGGAAGTACTAGAGCTCAAGTGAACTTTCATCCTACCCCTGAGGCTAAGGAAGTTAAAGAAGTTACTGGGATGACATGGAGAATACTTTTCTCAGGAAATGGAGGGAAAAGAAAGATCATGGGATGTGTCTTACTGAGTTTAATACTCTGAAGAGGAAACACAATGAAGGGGTGTCAGAGTTTATTAAGAGATTTAATCAATTATATCTAAATCTCCCTGCAGATATGAAGCCTTATCAGAATGCTGCAAAATTTGTTTTCATTGCATCTTTTGACTCAGATTTCGGTTTCTCCCTCAGGGAGAGAAAGCCTGCCACCCTAGATGATGCTCAGTCAGATGCCCTGGAATTAGAAGCAAACTTCGCCTCCACTGGGAGATCAAAAGGAAAAGTTGAACAGGACACCAGGGGAAGAGGCAAGGAAGAAGTTTCTACCTCCAATCAAGACAAAGACGTAGACAGAATTGAAGAAATGAGCAAAATGATCAAAAATATGTCTAATAAGTTGGGTAAGCTCGAATTGGAGGCCAAGAGTTTAGCTCCCAAAAATTTCTACAATGCTCCAAACAGAGGATACAATCCCCAGTATAAGAGATCACCATTGCAAATATTGCCAAGGGAAGCAAAGAAGCAGCAAGATCAGGTACCACATCCTTTGTACCTGTAAGGTCCAGCAGATGACTCCACTGAAGATGATGCTTATGAAATAGAAGATTCAAATCTTGCTTTCTCAAACAATGATGAAATGGAATTCCCATTGCAAGAAGAAGAAGAAGAAGAAGCAGAGATTGATCATTATTGTAAACAATTTGTTGATTTCATGCAAGCACAATTCAATGTAAAATATGATCTCAGATCTTCAAGGAAGAGGACCCGAACTCAAGATCAAGAAGAGGAGCCACCTCAGAAGGAGGTACCTGCTCAGAAGGAATCAACAACAAAGAGAAACACAGAAAAAGGTAAGAGTCCTCTGAACAAGCCTTCACAGTCTAATGACCAAGTCCCTTCTTCTTCAAAAGTAGTCAGTCCTCCTAATGATGAATCTGTGTCAAAAGAAATTAAATTTTCAGCTGAAAATAAAGAGTCAAAAGAAGTTGTGATAGAAAAGCCCCCTCCTGCTTTTAGTTTGCAAAAAGAACTTGAGAAAATTAAAATTCTAGTCCCCTTGACCGAGCTGCTAAAACAACCTGCATATCAGTCTCAAGTTACTTCTTTTATGCTCCCTCCTGAAATATCAATTGTGCTTGATAGTTTAAACCTTCAAGAAGAAAGACCCATGGTAGTCTTTGGCCCACATGTTGAGGAAGTAGATCCTTCTACTCCTCCTTTTTATGTGTCTCTAGTTATTCATGACCTACTGTTACACAATTTAATGTTAGATTCTGGGGCTTCCCATAATCTTATGCCTCTATCCGTCATGGAACAACTAGGACTGAAAATCACACGCCCATATAAAGACCTTTATTCATTTGATTCCAAAAGAGTCAAATGCTTGGGGATGATTAAAGATTTAGTGATCAATTTGGCCCAAATTACAGCAAAGAGTGTGGTCATGGACATTGTGGTGGCTGATATCCCAGCCCGCTTTGGCATGTTGCTGTCAAGGTCCTGGGGAACAAAAATTGGTGGGTCAATTAAGATGGATTTAACATATGCTACCATCCCAGTTTTTGGTGGACAGGAGAGGAGGTTATACAGAGAGACTAAATTTGTCAAGGTAGTTACTAAGGCTGATATCTCTGAAAATTCACCATTCTATAGTAAAGAAGGAGATTTTTCATGCTTTATGCTAGAAGAAGATCAAAATTATGTGCATAAATCCCCCTTCAAAATTAAGGATGAGCAGCCTTCAGAAAATTATGAAGCTGGAATCTGGACTTTACATTTTGATGGGGCAAATTCAAGAGAAGGCAATGGAGCTGGGGTGTTATTAATCTCTCCCACAGGCAAATGGGTCCCACTATCCTTTAAATTGGAATATGAGGCTACCAATAATGTAGTTGAATATGAAGCACTTTTGTTGGGATTACAGACAGCCAAGAATATGGGCATACAAAGTTTAAAAGTCATGGGAGACTCTGAGCTGGTGGTAAGACAGGTCCGAAATCAATGCCAAACCAAACATCCTCGGCTGAGGGAATATAGAAATGAAGTTTGGGACATGGTGGAGAATTTCTTCTCAGCATTTAATATACAGTTCATGCCCCGAGAACAGAACAGAATAGCAGATTCTCTTGCTATGGCTACCAGTACATTCCGCCCTCCTCAGAACCCACTCTTGAGGTATGAGATTGAGGTACGTTATAGACCATCAATTCCAAATAATATTAAGCATTGGCAAGTATTTGAAGATGAGAAACAGATGAAGAGATTTCTGGAGACAGTGGGTGAATTTTCTAATATGAATATTGATGACTGTAAAGAAAATGAGGCTGAAAATATTTCAGAAAACAAATGGGAAGAAAAAATAGCAGGCAATAAAGTGCTGCAGCTAAAAGGAAATATCATACCTAGAGGGCTAGTGCCCCTAGAAAGATTATTTGATAAAAATGATGTTCCATTGCAGCATAATAAAATAGTAGAAGAAAATCAAGTAGAAGACTTGAATTTGGGCACCGATGCTGAGCCCAAAATTGTAAGATTATCTAAGAAAGTTTCAGAGGAATACAAAAGAAAATATTTGAAATTATTTCAGTCATATAAGGACGTATTCGCATGGTCCTATCAGGACCTAAAAACTTTTAATATTAATATAATGCAACATAGAATTCCCCTGAGGGGAGATGCAAAACCATATAAGCAGAATCTCAGACAGATAAATCCTCTGTTGCTTCCCTCTATTGAAAAAGAAATCAAGAGGCTACTGAAGGCCAAAATAATTGTGCCATTAAGATACTCAGAATGGGTAGCAAACCTTGTTCCTGTTCGAAAGAAAAATGGAGAAATAATGTTGTGTGTAGATTTCAGAAACGTAAATAGAGCATCTTTAAAGGATAATTATCCACTGCCTAAGATGGACCACATCCTGCAGAAAGTGGTGGGAGCATCTAGAATGTCAATGATGGATGGTTTTTCGGGTTATAATCAGTTGGTCGTGTTACCAGAAGATCAAAAGAAGATTGCTTTCACCATGCCATGGGGCACATTCATGTTTGCCAGGATGCCTTTTGGGTTAATTAATGCAGGAGCCACCTTTCAGAGGGCTATGGACATAGCTTTTTTTGGAGAGAAGGACAAGTTTCTGGTGGTATATCTGGATGATATCACATTATTTTCAAAGGATGATACTGAACACATTCAGCACTTGCAGAGAACCTTTGAAAAATGCAGAAGGTATGGTCTTTCCCTCAATCCTCAAAAATATTTATTTGCATTAGATGAGGGAAAACTCTTAGGGCACATTGTAACTAAAGATGGTGTGAAAATAGACCCTAAGAGAGTTGAAGTCATAAATGGTATTCCTTTACCCAGGAATAAGAAAGAAGTACAGGTGTTTCTAGGACGAATTAATTTTCTGAGAAGATTTATTCCTAACTATGCTGAGATATTTAGGCAGATAACTTATATGCTTAAAAAGAATAATGAAGTAAGATGGTCCCAAGAATCCAGAAATGCATTCACAAGAATAAAACAGGCATTTTTTGAAGCTCCTGTGATAGTCGGGCCTGATTATACAAAGCCATTTATGATCTTTTCGTTTGCTTCACCTCATACTATCGCTGGAGTATTGTTGCAGAAAAATAAATAAGGATATGAGTAGCCAATAGCCTTTTTTAGTCAGGTATTACATGATGCAGAATTGAATTATAATATACTAGAGAAGCAGGCATATGCCCTGGTGAAGTCCCTCAAAGCCTTTAGAACATATTTTTTGCAGTCCCACATTACTGCATATGTTCCTACAGCAGCTGTCAAAGATATTCTCGTTCAAGGAGATAGTGAAGGCAAAAGAGGAAGATGGTGTTTGGTCAATTTAGTGTGTCCTAAATTGCTCCATTTAATTTGTCAATCCGGGAATCGTAAGCTGATGAAGTGCGGCGCACTATATGTGCAAGATAACCTATTTCTTAACTTTTTGTCGTTTTTGGTTTTTCTAAAGTGAAATGGAAATTCTAAGATGAAAACAAGTTTGGTTATGTTTTTTCAAGGAAGTGATATCCCCTATAATGATTTACCAACTTGAAACTTTAAAAAGCAAATTGAAATTTACAATGACAAGACTTGAAAGAAAATGAAAATGTACTGCTGAAATGAAAAGGTGTTGCTAATCTAATAAATCAAAACAGTAAACTAGTGAGCATGAAAACTAAACTATTCTTGCTGCCAACTAAACACAAAAGAACTATGCTTAAGGAAATTCAAAATTGCAACAAAATAAATCTAAATCAGATTACATCAATTTATCTTCTGACCCTTCATCATTAGTCGAGCTATGATTTTCGGAAGTAATCATAAACAACTTGAGTAACTGATATTTAATTTGCAGAAAGTAAACTAATACTAAACCATACACTCATGATTCAATCCCTCACCATCAGTCCAGCTGTGGCTTTCGGAGGCAACTGAAGATGTCATGCATGATTTAATATATCTAAATTTGCGGAAAAGAAACTAATACTAAACTACACATTTCATAATGCAATCCCTCACCATCAGTCCAGCTGTGGCTTTCGGAGGCAACTGAAGATGCTATGAGCAGATTAGTATATCTAAATTTGCAGAAAAGAAACTAATACTAAAATACACATTTCATAATGCAATCCCTCACCATCAGTCCAGCTGTGGCTTTCGGAGGCAACTGAAGATGCTATGAGCAGATTAGTATATCTAAATTTTAACTACTGAAGCAGATAAACAAAACTGAAATGTACAAAGCAATATTGAAATTAAAACTGAAATGTACAAAGCAATATTGAAATTAAACAAAAGCTATGAAAAGAAAACTAGCAGCAGAACAATGTTAGTCCCATGTCATTAGTCAAAAAGCTATGAAAATGCCCAGGCTGCCTATCTAAAACCTGAAAAACATAAACACTGATCAGTGGTTAACAATCATAAAACATGAAAAACAAAAATGAAATGGAAATTATAGAAGTTTATAAACAGAAATGAAACATCTGCAAAGTATGAACATATGAATGGATTATGATACAATGATTTCTAAAGAAATGAAATGAGAAATATACACTATTACACAAAACCTTAGCTGAGCAGGGGCCCTCTACACAACCTTGGCAACGGTCCTCAAATACGAATTAAGTTGAAAAACAGAGTCTTCTCATATTAAAAAGCAGTTCATTACAGAATGGTAATGTTACGGCACAAGTGCAGCGTAATCACTACAGAGCAGACTAATCAAAATATAACAGAGACTACATCCACTAATAACGACTAACTTCATATGCGTATGCAAACGCAATATATATAACAAAAGAAATATAACTGTTTCATGCTAGTGGTGAGCACGTAGACCACTACGTCCACGGATATAGGAGCATGGCCGTGTTGGAAAGTAAATCTACGAGAGGTGGATGCTTGAATTCGACTCTGGAGACCTGTACAGATGTCGATTTATCCTCCGCAGGCTTAGAAACGGCCGTTTGAACCTTTATGTGACACGAAACAGAGTCTGGCCGACATGAAACTCCATGGTTGACTTCCATGTGGACGCCTTTGACCGCGGCTTCTTTGGATGAGTTTGCTTGAACCAATAGGACACGAACCATGTCCACGTCATTCCTGACCTGCCCATGTGGCTTGTTTCCCTTGTAGACACCTGTAGCATAGAGTTTCACAAAATAGCTGCGGAAAGTTGCAGCAGCTGCGGAAAGTGGCAAGATTCCGCAGCTGAATGAAAAAAATCTAGATCAAATAGCAAACACAAAAATATAATTAAAAACCATGTTAGATTCTCTTTTGCACATGATATTGACAATTTGGGAGGTTTAGGTGAGTGAAAAAGGTATGGAAAAATGTATGGAAAAGATGCAAATTTGGGACTCAACATACCCCCACTGTGAAGGTGTTGCATGTCCTCATGCAACCAAAATTTTGATACTCTTTTGTTCAGTTCATGTGCCTTGATACTTCAGCCAGCACATCCAATCCTCTTCTCTTTTTCCTTGGTACTGCCATCATTCTGGGTTTCTTCATTAAGCACCTAAATTTGATATTTACAAGTGCTCTGCTCAATTTCTGGCATTTCCTTTTCAATTTCTTATTCTTCTTCTGCCATATTCCCAAATGTAACATAGTATTATCATGGATGATCTTGTCCAACTTGCCTTGTTCTTTCAATGTTTCATTTTCATTTTTGATGTGCCTATTTAAAAGCTCCAGCTCAAAAATTTCCTGTTTTAATGATTGAACTAAATCATCCTGTAATGTATGAGGCTGAATGGAAGAAGTACTTGGACCTGTGGCTGCCTTTTCCAAGGATTCTATATAGTCATATACCTCCTGCTGCTTGGGGTCTATTTCAGGTATCATTTTCATTGGGCTGTCCCCAAAATGCTGTAAAGGAGAATTATGTTCAAAATCTGGCCGAGGAGGGCTTACATCAATATTTTTCTGAGAATAAGATGGAGTATGCTCATTCTCTGATTGGGAATGAAAGGAATCAGGTTCACTAACTGACTGAGATGGACTATGGTCAGTTGGGGACTGTTCAGATGTCTCCTCACCCAAATCAATGAAATGAGGACCCTTAATTTGCGTTTTTCTCAATTTCCCCTTAAGCCTGCTGCTTCTCCTCACACGCTGTGGTACACTATCCTTTTGTTTTTGTTTTCCTTTCTCTGCCTTCTTGGATATAGATGATTGTTTTTGAAGATAGATTAATCTTTCAGAAAGCATTTGATGATCTTCTTCTTCAGAAGAAGGAGTTTTATGTACAGCCTCAATAGCTTCTTTCCCTTTTGGTATTATTGGCTTCTTACCCTTGATTTCCTTCTTCTTCCTTTTTACCAATCTCTCTTCCCTATCAGTTCTTTTCATAGTAGTAGTAGGAGTATTTTGGATTTCATCAATTGTTCTTTTCCTCCTACTTCTTCTTGATGTGCTAGCTGCGGGAATTTCCTGAGTAGGAGTAATTTGGGTTTCAACATTTATTCTTTTTCTTCTACTCCTTCTTATTGAACTACCTTCAGGAATTTCCTAAGGTTCCTCAAAGAAATTTCTAACTAGAAATTGTTCCCATGTATCTTTTCTTTCCTTTAACTCCTTTTCAATCAGAATTTTTATAAGGCCGTGGTGATATAGATGAGGCTCTACATCTCCTAAGTGTTTTTGAACAGTCACATCCATTTTCTTCAAGCTATTGAATAGAAAATATGGGAGATTGAGAGTTTGGTTTTCTAGAAAATTCATTAATAGCCTGGTATGGTACATGTACATGGACCCAAAACGGCCTTCACATGTAATGAATTTCTGAACAATTAACAGTAAAGTGGCCCATTCTTCCTTCAATGCATGCACAAGAATTCCTCTCTTAAAAACAGTTATATCCATACCTTGGTTTCGTAGGATTGTTCTCCATGCCTCATCACTGATGCTTTTATTTTTGAACCAACGCTCTCCCTCCTGAAGAAGTTCCATGGCTGTTGCTATTGATGCTTCATTGACCGAAAACTTGAGGTCTCCAATTTCTGCTTCCGAGCCATCAAATGACCTTGCAAACGCTTTCGTAACTTCTCTGTGATAACCTCTGAATTTCTGAATAAAACGCAGCCATTTTTCTTTCTTCAATATCTCCTTTGCTTGCGGATATCCCTCTATAAACTTTGGTCCTTCCGGCTCTGCCCTTAGCAATTTACCCATTTCACTTCTATGTTTTTCACAAATTTGCCTTCGTGAGGGTTTCAAATGGAAGTAGAATGGTTGAATGCTCAGGAACGAGCACAATGGCTGTGGGGATGTATCATAAAATGGGAATGAGTACCATAAACAGAATGGAGTGAGACTGTGGGTAGATATACGGGAGTGAGAATGAGCAAAAGGAACGAAACGGAATGAAACAGAACAGAGTGGGGTTTCGAAAACATAACAAAGTTAGGACTGAGTAGATTGATAGAATATAACACATTCAGCCGCATTTTGAATTTTGGTGGCTACGAAATAAATGTGGACACGTTTCAATCAACGGTTGTGACTTGATGCGGCTTGTAAGAGTCCTTGGTCAAATCAAATACGCTTCATTATCACCGGTGGGATATTGGATCATGAGTGAAAATCGGGGTTTAATGATGAAACCGTTTGTGAATAAATGCAAGAGGATAATATGGAGATCGTGAAAGGTTACGAAACTTTCAATATAATCATTGCGCGTAATGGATAGAGCTCATGGTTCAAAACTATATAAAAATGTGTTTTTCAATACTATTTGAAATAAATTTTATTCATACCTTTGGAATCTTTGCCTTTTCCTTTGGTCTTCAACTGACTGATCTCCATTGGTGTCTTGAATGCTCCATTGATCCTCTCACCTGCATTTTATTTCATAATTATGGCAATAACATCTGACTGTACATTCTCTTTTGAAAACAGAGTAGTAGCTGCGGAATCTGCTTCTGGCTGCGGAAACTGGAGTCAGCTGCGGAAACAGATGTCAGCTGCGAAAACTGACACAGCTATTACTTGGATGAATGGAAATGAACAAATGACAAATGACCAGATGGAAATGGTCATGAAAAAGATTTTTATTGATGGAATGGAATGAAATGAAGTGAATGAAGTGGAATGAGATGAAATGAAATGGTATGAAGTGGAATGAAGTGGAATGAAGTGGAGTGGGTGGTGACAAAGCTTGTGAAATGAAGGAGAGATTTTTTTTTATTTTATTTTTTTGGAAAATATAGAGTGTCAGGTTTCCCTGATTTTCACCCTATATTTTCTGTATAAGACTGCCAATCAATGATTGGTTTTCAGGCTTATACAATTATTATTATTATTATTATTATTATTATTATTATTTTTTTTTTTTTTTTAGGTTCATAAGAACAAAAGTTAGGCTGGTGGAGAAGAAGAATTCTTCTGTACCAGCCTGATTGCAGAACTTTCTTGAAACATTTTGACAAAATCCTCTTTTGAGAGTGGCTTATGATAAACTTTCAATCTATGGCCATTCACAATAAGAGGATTTTGAAACTCATCAATGGTCTTGATTCTTACAGCTCCATTGCTAAAGATCTTGTCAATCTCATATGGCCCAAGCCAATGAGTCTGAAATTTCCCTTGAAAGTCTTTAAACTTGGAGTCAAATAGCAATGCCCAATCTCCTTCTTGAAACTTCTTCTCTTTGATATATTTGTCATGCCATTTAGTTCTTTGATATTGAACTAGATCAGTTCTTAGAATTGCTTCTTGTCGGATCTCATCTAGCTCATTCAACTGCTCCATTCTATGCTTTTGGGCTTCTGATAAGTCCATCCCCAACTGAACTGCTATCTTGAAGGTCTTGATTTGGAACTCAATGGGGAGCAAGACTTCTTTCCCATAAACAAGTTCATAGGGAGAATGTCCTGTTGTATTCCTCCATGTAGTTTTGTAGGCCCACAAGGCTTCTGGAAGCCTTTCTGCCCAATCTCTTCTATGTAGATGAACAGTTTTGGTGATGATACTTTCAAGAACTTTGTTTGTGGACTCCAATTGACCATTTTCTTGTGGATGGTAAGGAGTAGATCTTCTGTGCTTGATTTTTTATTCTTCCATCAACTTTTCCACCAAATTGGATGTGAATTGGCTCCCCTGATCTGTCACAATTTCTCTTGGAACACCAAAGCGAGTAAAAATATCCTCATAAAGAAAATGAACAACTGAATTTTCAGTAGCAGATACTAATGCTTTGGCTTCTACCCATTTAGTAACATAATCGGTACAAACCAATATATACTTCTTTTGCTTAGATGGTGGATTAATAGGTCCAATGAAATCTAAAGCCCATTTTTCAAAGGGTTCAATGAGTACCTGTGTTTGCAATGGCATTTCATTTGAAAGGGTAGGTTTCTCTACTCTTTGGCAGCTATCACACCTTTTGACATATTGGTTTGCATCTTTGAAGAGGGAAGGCCAATAATATCCCAAAGAAAGGATTTTATAGGCCGTCCTTTTGTCTGCAAAGTGTCCGCCGCATGGTTCATCATGACATGCCTTTAGAATATCAGGCATTTCATCTTCCCTGACACATCTTCTGATCACAAGATCTGGCCCTGTTTTAAACAATTCGTTAGAAATCCATGAATATTTTGAACTCTCATGAATAATCTTTCGTTTTTCTCTTGGAAATAAATGTGAAGGTAGTTTCCCTGTAACCAAATAGTTAGCAATATCTGCATACCAAGGGGTCTTAATAGTTACTGCAAACAAGTATTCATCGGGAAATTTATCTTCTACAGGAGAATCTTCTTTAGTATTCTGAATCCTAGACAAGAAATCAGCTACTGTATTCTGTTTTCCTGGTCTATCCAACACAGTAATATTGAATTCTTGCAAAAGTAAAAGCCATCTTGTCACTCTGCCATTAGTAACAGGTTTGTTCATTAAATATCTAATTGCAGAATGGTCGGTATGAATAAAAGTTTCATAGCCTGTTATGTAATGTCTAAACTTATTAATTGCATGAACAACAGCTAAAAACTCTTTTTCAGTCACAGTATAGTTCAACTCTGTGGGAGTCAATTTTTTACTGGTGTAATAAATGGCATAAGGAATTAAATCTTTTTGACCCAACACAGCTCCAAGAGCTGTATCTGAAGCATCCGTAGAAATATGGAAAGGAAGTTTCCAATTTGGTCCTCTCAAAATAGGTGCTTCAGATATTCTTGTTTTCAAAGTTTCAAAAGCTGATTGACAATCAGGATCCCATTTAAATTCACAGTCTTTTGTAAGCAATTTGAAAAGTGGAGATGCTATTTTAGTGAAGTTTTCTATAAATCTTCTATAGTAACCAGTAAATCCTAGAAAACTTCTAACATCTCTTTGACAATTTGGAATAGGCAACTTGGAGATGACTTCAACTTTTGATCTATCAACCTTAATCCCATCTCCTGAGATATGATGTCCTAAAACAATCCCTTCAGTAAACATCATAAAGCATTTTTCATGGCTTAATGAAAGGTTTGTTTCTTTACATCTTATGAGAACTTTTTCCAAATTTTCTAATGCCTCTTCGAATGAATTACCATAAACTGTAAAATCATCCATATAAACCTCTACACAATCATGGATTAGATCAGAAAAAATTCCTAGTACTGCTCTTTGGAATGTTGCTGGTGCATTACATAACCCAAAGGAAGCACTCGGTAGGCAAAAGTTCCCCATGGACAAGTAAATGTGGTCTTATCTTGATCTTCAGGTGCTACCTGAATTTGATTATAGCCACTAAAACCATCCAAAAATGAAAAGTACTTTTTACCTGCTAATGTATCTAATACCTGATCAATAAAATACAAAGGAAAGTGATCCTTCAAATTTGCTTTGTTCAATTCCCTGTAATCAATGCATACTCTCCATTTACCATTCTTTTTAGGTACTATAACCAAAGGAGAAACCCATCGGCTATCTGAAATTGGATAAATGAAGTTTACATTGAGAAGTTTTGGAGCTCTTCTTTCACTATCTCCATAAGATTTGGATTCATCCTTCTTTGAGGTTGTCTGATTGGTCTACTGTTTTCCTCAATATAGATATGATGGATGCAAGTCTTAGGATCAATACCCTTCATGTCGGTATACTCCCATGCAAATGCAGTAGAATGTTTTTGCAAGATTCTGGTTAGTTCTTCTTGTTGTGACTTCTCCAAATGTTTGTTGATATTCAATGTTTTTCCTGGAAAAATCTCAATAGCAGAATTACCAAATTCTTCCATAGAGTAAAGAGACATTTGTCTAGATGATAAATATTCTATGTCAGATTCCAACTGAAATTGTGTGGGGTCATATTCTGAAAATATCTCAAAATTCTCTAATGTGTTCAGAATTTGGCTATCCTCACTGATTTCGGAAATGGTAAAGACAGGTTGTATAGTGTTCTCATCATCGACCCATTCATTGTCTCCTATTTCTGTGATTGCTCTTGCTGGAGGATACAAATTGAATTTCTTTGTCGAATTACCATTTGAAATGTACATGTCTCCAGATCTACAACTAATAAAAGCATCCGCTGTGGCTAGCCAAGGTATTCCTAAGATAATTGGATGTCCTCCTAGATTATTCTTGGGAGTCAAAATCATAAAGTCTACTGGATATTCCCAAGAATCTAAGGAGACTGAAATATCTTCTAATACACCATCTGGTTTAATAACCGATCGATCTGCAAGTTGCGATAAAGTAGGTGTAAAAAGAAGGTTAGGAAGTTTTAACTGTTCCATAGTCTGTCTACTCATAATGTTGATAGCAGCCCCTAAGTCAATCAATGTGTTTGGAATTTCTATCCCATTTATATGTGTCTTGACAATTGGACTTCCTGGATCTACATACTTTTGCATGGTAATTTTTCCCATCATAATGTATGCAATCTTTCCTACCAGGTGGATTCTTCTTGTGTCTTTTAGTTTCCTTCCTGGTCTTTTGAAACTCAACTCCTTTATGGTTTTTGCTAGAATAGGAATTTCTCCAATGGCTTGTAGCAATGGAATCTTGATACAAACATTCTTCAATTCATCTAGAAAGTCATAGTTAGGCAACAAAATTTGTTTCTCCACCCCCTTATCAATTTGTAGTCTTTCAGGAAAAGGAGGTGTAGATGAAGATGTAGGTTGCTCAACTATAGGAGTTGTGGGTGTTAACTTTTCTTTTTCTTTTTGCATGCTTGAATTTTGAAGAGATTCTTCTTCAGAACCCTTATTAACTTGAAGAGAGTCCTCCTCAGAGGTATCTTGCTCTTGAATATCTATAGAAGGTTTTTCTAAAACTCTACCAGATCTGAGTTGTACATCGTTGAGAGGAACAATCATATAGGTAGGAAATTGTTGTCCTTCTACCATGTAAGTGGTCTGAGGATTCTTATTGTTAGGATTTGGCAGTGGCTGAGCTGGAAGTTGATTTGTCTTCTGTTGGTATGGGAGCATGAGTTGAAGATTTGTATTTTGTTGAGAAGGTTGTTGTTGTGGAAATGGCAATGAAAGTTGTGGATTTGGGCTTGGAAGTTGTGGAGCTTGTTGATTTTGAAAAGATGGAGGACATTGATAAAATTGAGCAAATCTCCCATAAGGATTTTGCATCCCTTGTACCCATGGCTGATATGAATTTTGATGTTGGGGCCAAGGTTGTTGCCAAGGATTCAAATTTGGTGGGGTTTGAAGATTCATAGGGTTGTTAAACCCTTGAGATTGTTGTCCCTGCCAAGGTCTCCTTGCGACAAAACAGAGAGATTCTACTGAATTTGGATCTTCTTGAAAAACAGCTTTGAGTCCAGGAATTGAAGGACAATCTTTGATCTCATGATTTTCTGAGCAAATCATACATGTTTCTACAACTTTTGCATCCAAGGGACATTCCCTTAAAGCATGTTTCTTCCTACATTTCGGACAAAAGATGGCTAAAGCATCTGTTTCTGATTTTTGCTTGTTTTGAATTTTAAGGGTGTCTAGTTGTTCACTAAGGCTCCCTAAAATATCAGTTTTAAACTCATCAAGCATGTTACCAATCTCTGCCTTACTTACTGATCCAGTTGCAGATTTGTTAGCCTTAATAAGAGAAGGATCCCTAGGCCCTTTTCTTGTTTTAGATTTTCCCCTTGAGAGATGGATACATAGTTCTGTTATATCACGAAATGGAAGTTGAGAAATGTCTCCTTTCCCCATCATGTTTAAAATGTCTATCCATTCATCTCTAATGGCTTTTAATAGGAGGGCTTTCAAGGTTTCATTATTTAAGTTGCTCATCTTTGCTCTTTTCAAGTTGTATTGAAATCTTTCAATTAAGTCTTCCAAATTTTCATCTTCTTTTTGCATCATTTTGAATACCTCATCCTTGTGATTGGTGGGCGTACAATAGTCCAAGTATCTGTCCAAAAATGTTTGTTTCATATCATTCCAAGTCCTAATAGATTGAGTGGCTAATCCCATGAACCATTTCAAAGCAGATCCCTTCAATGTTGAAGGAAACCGTTTGAGTTTTTGAGAATCTTCCATATAGTCATAAGTTCGGCACACTACTTCAAACTCAAACAGAAATGTTTCAGGATCCTCACTTCGCAATCCATAAAAGTTAGGGAGAACAGATGGTGAGATATTTTTCATTGTTGCATGAGTTTCCTCATCAACTATAGGGAATCCCAACAAATCCCTATTTCTATCATTATTTTCTTCACCATTGTTATCTCCATTGTTTCCTCCTCTTCTACATCCACCTCTATTTATTACTTCCTCTGCCATGATAGTTTCTTTAGAGTCCTTATAGTCCTCTAGTTCTTCTACCAAGGAAGGATGAGAGAAAGTCTCTTTGTTTTCTAAGTGGGTTTTAGTAGGTGGTATAGGAGAATCCTCTAATTCAGCTGTTCCTTGACTTCCAAAAATATTAAGGCTAGGGGTAGATGGTGGTGAATCTGGTCTATGCCTTGAAGAAGATGGAGTTGTGAAAATCGAACTCTTGGCTTGAGCTATAAACCTTCCCCTAGAATCTCTTGATCTATGCATGTCATTTTTTATTTTTTTTATTTTTTTGAAAAGTTGGGCTAATAATTCTCTTTCTGATCTTCCAGGTCACACTAGGTGCAAGAAGAGAGCATACTTAAGAAATTACTAAACCAATAACTCTCTTTTCTGATCCTCCAGATCACACTAGGTGCAAGAGGAGAGCATACTTTAAGAAGTTATCAAGTTTTCCCTTCTTTTATGATTTTATGTTTTTTTTTTTAAAGAAATTGGCTACCTAGTTACACTTCCCCGGCAACGGCGCCAAAATGTTTGGTCAATTTAGTGTGTCCTAAATTGCTGCATTTAATTTGTCAATCCGGGAATCGTAAGCTGATGAAGTGCGGCGCACTATATGTGCAAGATAACCTATTTCTTAACTTTTTTGTCGTTTTTGGTTTTCTAAGGTGAAATGGAAATTCTAAGATGAAAACAAGTTTGGTTATGTTTGTTCAAGGAAGTGATATCCCCTATAATGATTTACCAACTTGAAACTTTAAAAAGAAAATTGAAATTTACAATGACAAGACTTGAAAGAAAATGAAAATGTACTGCTGAAATGAAAAGGTGCTGCTAATCTAATAAATCAAAATAGTAAACTAGTGAGCATGAAAACCAAACTATTCTTGCTGCTGACTAAACACAAAAGAAACTATGCTTAAGGAAATTCAAAATTGCAACAAAATAAATCTAAATCAGATTACATCAATTTATCTTCTGACCCTTCATCATTAGTCCGGCTATGATTTTCGGAAGTAATCATAAACAACTTGAGTAACTGATATTTAATTTGCAGAAAGTAAACTAATACTAAACCATACACTCATGATTCAATCCCTCACCATCAGTCCAGCTGTGGCTTTTGGAGGCAACTGAAGATGTCATGCATGATTTAAGATATCTAAATTTGGAGAAAAGAAACTAATACTAAACTACACATTTCATAATGCAATCCCTCACCATCAGTCCAGCTGTGGCTTTCGGAGGCAACTGAAGATGCTATGAGCAGATTAGTATATCTAAATTTGAAGAAAAGAAACTAATACTAAACTACACATTTCATAATGCAATCCCTCACCATCAGTCCAGCTGTGGCTTTCGGAGGCAACTGAAGATGCTATGAGCAGATTAGTATATCTAAATTTTAACTATTGAAGCAGATAAACAAAACTGAAATGTACAAAGCAATACTGAAATTAAACAAAAGCTATGAAAAGCAAACTAGCAGCAGAACAATGTTAGTCCCATGTCATTAGTCAAAAAGCTATGAAAATGCCCAGGCTGCCTATCTAAAACCTGAAAAACATAAACACTGATCAGTGGTTAACAATCATAAAACATGAAAAACAGAAATGAAATGGAAATTATAAAAGTTTATAAACAGAAATGAAACAACTGCAAAGTATGAACATATGAATGGATTATGATACAATGATTTCTAAAGAAACAAAATGAGAAATATACACTAATACACAAAACCTTAGCTGAGCAGGGGCCCTCTACACAGCCTTGGCAATGGTCCTCAAATACGAATTAAGTTGAAAAACAGAGTTTTCTCATATTAAAAAGCAGTCATTACAGAATGGTAATGTTACGGCACAAGTGCAGCGTAATCACTACAGAGAAAACTAATCAAAAGATAACAGAGACTACATTCACTAATAACGACTAACTTCATATGCGTATGCAAACGCAATATATATAACAACAAACTATAACTGTTTCCTAAAGTTCATGCTAGTGGAGAGCACGTAGACCACTACGTCCACGGATATAGGAGCATGACCGTGTTGGAAAGTAAATCTACGAGAGGTGGATGCTTGAATTCGATTCTGGAACCTTGTACAGATGTCGATTTATCCTCCACAGGCTTAGAAACGGCCGTATGAATCTTCATGTGACACGAAACAGAGTCCGGCCGACATGAAACTCCATGGTTGACTTCCATGTGGACGCCTTTGACCGTGGCTTCTTTGGATGAGTTTTCTTGAACCAATAGGACACGAACCATGTCCACGTCATTCCTGACCTGCCCATGTGGCTCGTTTCCCTTGTAGACACCTGTAGCATAGAGTTTCACAAAATAGCTGCGGAAAGTTGCAGCAGCTGCGAAAAGTGGCAAGATTCCGCAGCTGAATGAAAACAAGCCATGATCAACACCGGGTGCCACACCACTTCCAGGTGGGCGACAAAGTATGGCTACATTTGCAGAAGGAGCGCCTCACTGGACCTCACCGTAAGCTTCGCCCGCTCCGATACGGGCCGTACACCATCACCAAGGCTGTAGGTAACAATGCCTTCGAGCTTAGTATTCCACCATTCCTTGGTCTGCACCCAGTCTTCAATGTGGATCGCCTTCGTCCTTACTTTCCACCCCTACTGGACACCTCGGACATTGCAGAACAACTCACACCAACAGAGTTAAACCCAGACTGCATGGAACAGGCCACCACAGATTGTATCATGGACATGCAAATCAAGAACACTCGTCAACAGCAGATCCAACTGTATCGGGTTGTCAAAGCCGGCCAACTCCTGCACCAAGGAAAGTGGTTCACCAGGGACCAAGTTCAGCAGAAATTTCCTCATCTCATGGAGGAACTTAACGCAATGGGGACCATTGCTTCCTAAGGGGGAGGAATGATCCAGGTGGATATTGGTGGCCACCCGCCTATTCCACTTGGGCCCCCACCATTGTCTCTTTCAGTTTTTCCGTTTTGGCATAACTTACTATTTTTAGCAGCTTTTCTAAACTGGAATCGAAGGGAATTTTCCGATAAAATGCCAGACAATTTAGTCCCTTGACAGAGTTTAATGATGTATCATATGCGTCAAACTAGAGATAGTATGCCAAAGATGTTCGGGAAGTTGAACACCAATTTACCCAAACTTGGCCCATAGTTTTGGCGTCTATCTCCTAGGGTTAGGGTTTTTGGGATGTTTAGGGTTCTCCATTGTTTCTCAATAATAAATAGGCCCTCGCGCCTCATTGTAAAGCAGTTCAGAGGTCTGTAGCCACCACATCTCTTCTCAGAGATAGCTACCAGTACCCTAGCTAGTTTTATTTCCATTGTCTGTAAGCAAATTTCAGTTCTTTGATATTAATGAAATGAAGTGTTATTTCCGCTGCATCTCTGTATTTATGGTTATGTGTTTATTCTGTTGCGTTCCTGCATAAATCCGGATCATGTAATCATCAAATTCATGGAAGAGAACATCATATCCAGGTTTGGCTGTCCAGCTAGAATTGTAACTGATAATGCACAGGCCTTCAAGTCCATTAAATTTGTAAATTTCTGCCAGCAGTATAATATTGCATTAAATCACTCCACAGCTTACTATCCACAGGGGAATGGCTTGGCAGAATCTTCCAACAAAACTCTGGTGAGGGCCTTGAAGAAGACAATTAATGACAATCAAAAGAATTGGGATTCCCAATTGAAATTTGCTCTGTGGGCGAATAGAGTAACTAGCAAGAGAGCAACTGGGAAATCTCCTTATGAACTGGTGTATGGGCGAGCAGTTGTGTTTCTTGTGCAATTGGCTTTTCCAGTGGCACGTTTCATGCAGGAAAGTCAGGAAGAACCAGATGACATGGTCAGAATAATTAACCAACTGGTAGAATTGGAGGAAACATGGAGCCAAGTGAATCAGAGATTAACAGAGTATCAGGAGAAAATGAAGAATATCTTTGATCACCATACAAAAGATAGAAAATTTCAGATTGGGGACCTGGTTCTCAGATGGGATGTCAGAAGGGCCGAAAAAGGAAAACATGGAAAATTTGATCCACTGTGGTTCAGTCCATTTAAAATTGCGGGACAAAAAGGCAACAATACGTTTATGTTGGAAAATTTGCAGGGTGATCTGCTTGACAACCCTGTCAATGGCCAATTTCTTAAACCTTACTTTCAATACTGATCCAGGCCGGGAACGCCTGTTGTAACATATTGTATACATACAAGTTTTGATTCTAAGTTTTGATTCAGGTTTTGTCTTAATAAGGGATGAGGGCTGACAAATTATCAGAAGAAATGCAAAGGGATTGAAGCACAGAGTTCACATACATGATGGTCTGAGGTCTGCGTGTTCTCGACATGTCCATGGATGAACATGTCATCCCCAGATGGAGCCGATGTTGTACATATCAGCCCCTCCATTCAGAACTTTGGCCAACATCCCCATTCAAATCTATTTAAAACCCCTACCATGGCCAAAAACCCCCATATCCTACACATCGTCCCCCTTTCCGCCCGCAAAATGCACTTTACAAAGGTTAAAAGCCGAAATTAAAATTATATTGGGCTTGGCTCCTTCAGCCTTAGCCCCGTTGTTTCATTCCCCATATGACTCAAGCGCAAGACCAAGCGCCAGATGGAAAGGAGCCTATCTTTAGAGTTTTCGAGCGCGTCTGGAGCCGTCCGATCGAATCCAATCGACGGAGCGGAGTTGGTTTTTCATGGTGGTCCCCGCGCCCGCTCAGAAACTGGTGGTTTCATTCCGCACCACTTACCCCAGGCTGACGGTTTTCCTCAAAGGCCCAGCGATTCCATACGCCGATTGACAAGTTTCTTTTGTACGGGCCCGAAACCGCTTCCATTTCGCACATTAATGTTCAGTCAAAGGTCGGGTAGAGGAATAAATGGTGATCGTCAAATCTCGAAGCCTCTATCTGACGGCCATCGTGCCTCGAATATGCACACACTTTATCTCAAGCCTCCGCCCTCCCCGCGCATTAAATTTCGGCCAAAGGATGCACAGCGGAATCAATCATCGTCGTCCGATCCTGCACCTTTCATCCAACGGTGGATAGTCTCCGAAGCTGTAAGCACTTTAACCCGTGCCTATTACGTCCATGGCCCACCTTTCCATTGCCTCAATGCATTTGTAGCCGTAGATCTTACTCTGGAGTTGGACGGTTTAGATCCATTTGATCCCCGCGGAATTGACCAGACCGTCCATGTCATCATCCCACGTGCTCGCCGTATATTTTCTCCACCATGCATATATTACACTAATACGTTGTTTTTAGGGTTCTAAGTTAAAAAAACCTTCACCAGATCTTCTCCTCGCTATCCTGCTATATTTTCTTCGCCATCTTTCAATCCCTCCGCCACCTGGTGCATTCCTCCTGCTTGATCATGCCTTCGCATTCATTTCCGTCGACCCCTCCATGTCCGCCATCCCTGTCATTGGTTTTATTTAACGGGTTTTTGTTTTTACAGGATCACCATGGCTAAAATTATCATGACTCGTCATTGCCATTACAGAGGCCGAGAATGCATGACAGGACTATGCTTCAGGAGCAGAATTGGTGGGAAAAGATCCGGGAGTCGCTATGATGTGACCACCATTAAAGGAAGTAAGGATTTGAATCTATAGAACCCTCCAGAGAAAATAGAAAGGAAGATTTGGGTAGGCGAGAACATTAATGGGGCAGCATAAAATATCAGTGAAGGATCAAGAGACACAGCGTCCTGCATTAAAGATCTGGGATTTTAATTCAAATTTAGAGGGCCGAGAGTACTATGCACAATCACAAGCAATCTCAAGGTTTCATGGCAGCAGATTTTTCCCCTTTCAGCAAAGGGCAGAACATTCGTATATTTTATTATTTGTGTCTTGTTTATAAGAATATTTTCATCCTCAACATTTATTTCTGGAGGTAGATTACAAAGTACAGTTAATTATATTTAGTCATTCACGGTGTGGGCGCGAATGTTTTCCGCCATTTTATTCAAATCAGATCATTAAATGTATATCACCTACCTCATTCTCTAGAGTTTTCTACCTCTTCTATAAAACTCCAAAAGAAAAACATTGTAAGGGTTCCATATTTCTATCAGCAAACTGTGCAGTGAAAGGCTTTTGTATACATTTTGTAAAGTTTCTGTATGAAGGCTCAGAGCGCGTAGGGTCTCAGTGAGGAGGAGTTATAACTGTAATGAGGATTCTAGTCTTTGGTATCCCACAGTATGTAATCTCTTCTTATGTGTTAATATAATATCTCATTTCATGTTATTTATCTTCTTGTATCATGTTCTAGAATGCGAGTGGCTCACTGGTCTTAAGTAAGGATTCATCCTAGTTGGTGCCCATACTTGGATTAGTCAAGCGCTTTAAATAGGTCTAGTCATGATATACTGTTCCATGTTCATTTCATCCATGTTTTCTGCTATATTAGTTACTTGAGGAGGGTGCTTTTAAAATGCCATTGTCATGTATGGATTCTTAGTTGGATAAGCCCATATGTGGTTTTGTTGTGTATCTGGGTATCAGCCTCATGCTAACTAGTATCTTCTTCATGTTTCTTCACTGCATCCACTTTCTGATATTTGATTTCTGTGGCATATTATTTGAACTGGCCCTCTTTGCAGTAAGCTGTCTCTTAATTGTCTGATGCATTTGTATTGGAGTTTTGCATGCTGTTCCTACATTATTCTTATCTTTGTATTAGCTTCTGAGAGAGTTTGGTTCCATTTAAACTAATTTCCTTGTTTTTCAAGAGATAGTAAGAGAGCTTTTGGATTGAAAACCCAAGCTATATTATGAGCTCCTTGCTATGTTAAGATGTCCTAGGCACTGGTCTATGGCAACTCTAGGTTGTCTCTAGGGGTGACAAAATTGTCGACAACAGTTTCCATGACTACACTACAAGGTTCAACAACGTTTATAACGCCCTTCCTCCACACATGAAACGTCCCCAGGGCATGGCTCTGGTGAAATACCCTGAAGGCTTTGACGCTGACATGGCCTACCAGCTTATGGAGAGAGATTACAACACGTTGGAAAACATGCAAAAAGGAGCAGTGAGTGTAGAGGCTAATCTGATTGAGAAAAGAGCAAGATTAAGAGCTGAGAAGAGGGTAACATATAGAGATGACGATGTAGCTTTCACATCTGATCCCAAGTATGATCGTTTATCCAAAAACATGGAAAATATACAACAAATGATGGAAAAATGGTTGTCATAGTCAGTAACCAAAGCAGAAATCAAAATCATAACCAGAACCAAAACTTTAGAAGAAACAACACCACTCCCAATAGACAAAGAAAATCAGATCAGCAAGTTATTCCCCCGTTCCAAGAGAACTTTCTTGATGAAGATGAGGGAATCATAGAAGAGTCTGAGGGAAACACAATAAACATGTTTGAAACAGAAGATTCAATCCATAACTGTTACACACAAGAAGATCAGCCCTCACCCTCATATTGGGATGAGGAAAGATCAGAATCTGATGATTACAAACTTGGATTTGAAGATGCCATCATGCAGGTCAGACAGTATGAACTTAAGGGCAAAAAGATCCTAGACAATTCCAAACCCAAAGCTTCTGAGATTACCATCAAGAAAAGGCTTGAGAAAACTTCTAAAGTGACTGCTGAAAGTAACAAACCAGCAGCTGAGAGTTCTGATAATAAAAAGGAAAAGGACAACCAAAACAATGATAAACAAGGTCAACCAACTAGCAGCACTAGTATTGCAGTTAGTGCTCCTGATAAAACAATTCCAAACACTGTACATAGTGATAACCAGCCCACTGATTCAGCCACTAAGGTAGTGGCTAACAAAAAAAAGTTGAGCATTCCAAAGAGTCAATCCACTTTCAATTTAGAGAGTGAGATTTCAAGAATTAAAATCTCTGTCCCACTCTCTGAGTTGGCCACTCAGGATGTATATAAAGGAAAAATTTTGAAAGCTTTGAATCTAGGTGAGAACAGTGATACTGTAAATCTGAGTGATGATCAACCAGCCCTTCTGTTTGGTCCAAAGATTGAAGGAAAATTTCAGGAAGGAGTAATACCTCCTTTTTATATCAGTCTCAATATTCATGATAAGATCCTTCATAATGCAATGCATGACTCTGGTGCCTCAAAAAACTTGATGCCTAAGGTGGTTATGGAACGGTTAGGCCTAGAGATAATCCGACCCTACAAAGACTTATATTCATTTGACTCTAGTAGGGTAAAATTTCTCGGCCTGATCAAAGATTTATGTGTGAGCCTTACCCAGATTCCAGCCAAGTGCATGGTCATGGATGTTTTCGTGGCAGATGTGCCACCCAAGTATGGCATGCTATTATCAAGGTCCTGGGGAGCCAAGCTGCAGGGTACAATTGCAGATGGATGGGGCATATGCCACAATCCCTGTTTTTAGCCAACCTAGAAGACTGTACAGGGAGGCACAAATGAAGTTCCTGGTTAGTAGCCTTGAAGAGCCTGAAAATTCTCCTTTGTACTCTGTACACACACACTTGGACTCCTTTATCTTCTACAACGATGAATCTTTGGGGGACCCAACACCAGAAAGCATAGATACAAACATAGGAGTTGAAACCATAGATTTTAACATAATGGCCACTCTGGGTTTAGAGGAAAACGAAGAAGGAAACCCTAGACAGTGCACTGAAATGGAAATTCAGAGTGAGAAAAAAACAGAAGGTAAACATCTAACTAGTCATCCCTCACAAACTCATACACCACACGAAGAACTAAACAACCCACAGCCTAGTACATACCCTATAACACAACGTAACGTCGAACCCAACCATAGGGAAATAAATGACAACAAAACCGAGAGTGAACCCCTGTGGGAGATGAGTTTCGATCGGTCTTGCACAAGAAGAAATACCGGAGCTGGGGTATGGCTACATAACACAGAGAGTGACTACGCGGAGAGCCATGCCTGCAACCTTCATTTAAAATGTACAAATAATATTGCAGAATATGAGGCCTTTATCCTGGATTTGAATTTGTTGAAGAAAATAGGATCCCGTAGAATAACCGTGCAGGGAGACTCGGAGTTGGTGATAAAACAGGTGAATGGTGAATACACAGCCAAACACCCTAGGTTGAGAGAATATAGGAACGATGCCATGGATATATTAAAAACATTTGTTGAATACGAATTAGTGTTTGTTCCTAGAAATTAGAACGTCATTGCAAATGGATTAGCTTGCCTAGCCAGTTCATACCCTAAGACTCCAAGCGACCAAAAAATCATAATACAGACCAGATTCAGACCTGCAGTTCCAGATAATGAAAAATATTGGCAGGTTTTCGAGGGCGATAAGCAGATTGAAGATTTCCTGATAGGCAGGAACGAGTTTGAATTTTCTGATTCGGACTCTATGTCCAGTGATAGTTGCCTAAGTGAGGAACCCTCATACGAGGAAGAAACACCCCGTAACATAGAAATAAACACTTTGAACGAACAGATTGGAAACCTAAACGGAAACTGTGAAAACGCGGAAAATGAAGAAGTTGAGGTGCTGCAGGCCAAAGATAAGAACATACCTTGAGGTTTGGCACCTTTAGAGGACCTTTTTTACTTTTATGACATAGCTAAGAAGCCTACCATATAACACACGGACTCTGACGTTGAAGAATGCAACATAGGCACAGAAGATAAGCCCGAAATGATTAAATTGGCTAAGTCTCTTCCTGCGAAAATGAAAAAGAAATACATTGACCTCTTCAAAGAATTTATTGACATGTTTTCTTGGAGCTATGAAGACTTAAAGGCTTATGACATGAACATTATACAGCACAAAATACCCTTAAAATAGAATCATAAACCCTTCAGGTAGAAACTTCGTAGAATAAACCCAAAGCAATTGCCTGCAGTTGAAAAGGAGATTAAAAAGATGTATGAGGCAGGCATAATAGTTCCTGTGAGGTTCTATGATTGGGTATCAAACCTATTGGTTGTGAGAAAGAAAACAGGTGAGATCAGATTATGTATAGAATTCAAAAATCTTAATAGAGCCTCACTCAAAGACAATTACCCTTTGCAAAAAATGGAACACATTCTACAGCGGGTAGTAGGCTCAAAAAGGATTTCTTTGTTAGATGGTTTTTCAGGATACAACCAAGTTTTAGTACTCCCAGAAGATCATCTAAAGACAGCTTTTACCACTCCATGGGGCACCTTTATGTATGTAAAAATTCCCTTTGCACTGATGAACGCCGGTGCAACCTTCCAAAGAGAAATGGACATAGCTTTTTCAGATGAAATAAGACACTTCATTGTCATCTACCTGGATGACATAACAGTCTATTCCAAGACTGAAGAAGAACACCTAAAACATCTGAGAAAGGTGTTTGAAAAATGTAGAAGGTTTGGTCTGTCATTGAACCCCAAAAAGACTGTATTTGGGTTGCAAGAAGGAAAACTTCTTGGCCACATTATATCTGAAAAGGGAGTTAGGATAGACCCACAAAGAGTTGAGGGAATACTACAAATCACACAACCAAGAAACATCAAAGAGTTACAGTCCTTCATTGGGAAAATCAACTTCCCCAGGAGATTTATTCCCAACTTAGCTTAACACCTTAGGAATATGACTAACATGCTGAAGAAAGGTGTAGGAGTTAAATGGACTGTCGGAGCTAAACAATATTTTGAATCAGTTAAACTTGCACTCACCCAGGCTCCTGTCCTAATCAGCCCAGACTTCTCAAAGGATTTCCTGATTTTTTCATTTGCCTCTGAGCATACAGTAGTTGCAGTCCTTCTGCAGAAAAATCCAGAGGGTATCGAACAACCCATTTCCTTCTTCAGCAAATCACTGAGGGATGCACCCTTGAAATATAACATAATGTAAAAGCAGGCCTATGCTCTGATTAAGGCCTTGAAATATTTCAGGGTGTACATATTGCATTCCCGCACCATAGCTTATGTGCCTAACATTGTATTCAAAGATATATTGTCCCAAGACCCAGATGGGAAGAGGGGCAAATGGATTATTGTGATCCTAGAGTACGACCTTGAGATAAAACCCACCAAACTGGTCAAATGTCAAGGCTTAGCTCAACTAATGGCTGAATCAAATATACAAGCCCTTGACATTAACATGGTAGATACCTTGGATGAGCAGCAAGGATTGCCTGATCCCACCGTGGAAAAGAAGTTTCAGAGCTCTCCTTGGTATTCTGACATTCTATATGTGCTTACACACCTCAATGCCCCTCCTGAACTATCAAAGACCAAGGCCAGATTCTTAAAGCTAAAATCCAGAAGCTATTGCATAATGAATGAAGGCTTATACTGGAAAAATCGAAATGGCCTATTTCTTAAATTTTTGCCTGAAAATGAGGCAGAGAGGATTAAACAAGAATTCCATGCAGGAGAGTGTGGAGGCCACCTGAGCTGGAAGGCCACTGCAAATAAAATACTCAGGGCTGGTTACTACTGGCCCACACTCTTCAATGACATCCATAAGATGATAATTTCCTACCACAAATGCCATATTTTTGAAGGCAAAAGAAAGCTCCTCCCCTTACCTCTACAACCCATCACTGTTGAAGGTCCCTTTATACAATGGGGCCTAGATTTCATAGGATAAATCCACCCATCTTCTTCTGCACAACACAAATGGATCTTAATAGCCACAGACTACTTCACTAAGTGGATAGAGGCCATACCTACTAGGAATGCCACAGATTCAGTCATCATTAGGTTCCTAGAATGTCATATCCTCTCTCGGTTTGGCTGCCCAAGAAAAATAATCACTAATAATGCTGTTGCTTTTGGATCCAAGAAAATGGTTGATTTTTTTCACAGGTATCAAATAGTACTTGGTCATTCAACTGCTTATTACCCACAAGGTAATGTCTTAGCTGAATCATCGAACAAGAGCCTCGTGATCATCATCAAAAAGCTGCTGGAAGAGAACAAAAAGGCGTGGCATAACAAGTTAGTGCATGCCTTGTGGGCTGACAGGTTTACAACAAAGAAGTCCATTGGCATGTCACCATATCAGCTTGTCTATGGGACAGAAGCAGTGTTTCCTACCAGCCTTGGGGTACCAGTGATTAAGCTGGTCCAAGATATTCAAACAGAAGAAGACAGTATGGTGAGAAGGATAAACCAGACAATTCATCACCACCACACAATGGAAGAGGTTTACAACAGAGACGTGAAAGTTCAGGAAAATATAAAGAAGTTTTTTGAAAAAATAACCAAAGCTGCTGATTTCAAAATTGGAGATAAAGTTCTGAAGTGGGACTCAAGGAGAGAGGACAAAGGAAAACACAGCAAGTTTGACAGTTTGTGGCAAGGTCCATACATCATCCAGGCCACTGTGGGGCCAAATGCCTTCTTCCTACAAGAATTAGATGGTACAGAGTTGTTTGGGGGTCCTATCAATGGCAAGATGCTCAAGCACTACTTCTGCTGATTTCCAATTTCCAGTTTCCATTTCCATTGTACATACCATTGCAGTGTTTTGTTTCAATAAAAGAGAAAAATGTTTCAAAAAACAGAGAAAAAGAGAGGTTCAAACATGCTCAAAACATGAACCTCTGAAGTGAAAAATATTGTCTCTAATATGATCAAAACCTGAGCCAAGGAAAGCAAAGATAGCTGGTCCAAACATGCTCAAAACCTGGACCAGCAAAGAAGAAAGAAGAATCAGCACTAACAAGCCCAAAACCAGAGCTGAAATGAAGTGTCTCTAACAAGCTCAAAACTTGAGTCACAAAAAGAAAGAAGGATGCTTCAAGATTTCAGATTTCAAGCCTTCAAGATTTTTTTCCAGTTTTCTACACGTTTCTGTCCATGTGCAACTGTCTTTATGCCTTGGATCTACAACAAACTAGACTGTCTAATCCTAGTTTGACTGTTTTAAATTTCTATTGTAGAATGTAGAGAATAAATCTGCTGGACAGTTTAATCCCAGCAGATATTAGATTAGGTAGAGAAACATGTGAGACCAACAGTCTAATCTGGCCTCATGGAGCAATAAGGGTAGATTTAGAATAGGTTAATTTTCTATTATAAAAATAAATGATGTAAAGGGTCTGCTAGTCCAAATGCACCCTAGAAGAAAAAATGTTAGGATTGTAGGATGGGTAGGTAGATTGTTTGAGAATGTTTCTACTGATCTATCATATTTGTGGTAGTTGAAAATCAAAGAAGAAATGTGGCTCAAGAAGTAGGCATCTGGCCTACACCAAAGATCATTTTCTGAATTCTTGACTAGTTCAAGAAGAAGTCATCCCCATGTGGAGCAACTGTTAGCCCCCCCTAAATTCCTTGACAAGCAAGCAAGGGGCTAATTTGTTTTATGAACCTTCAAGGAATGCATTTCCCTTGAAAACACATCATCCTTGAAGCCTTTTATGTTCCCTGCCTTTGACTATTTCCCTCTGCTTTTCTTGAGTCTATGAGCCTCACTGATGATAAAAATTAGGCTTCAAAAGGCCTTTATTCGCCCCTTTTACCTCTGCAGAACTCTCTATTTTACCCCTTTTTCCTGTTTTTCAAAGTCCCCTTTCCATCCCAAAACTTCCCCCTTAGTCCTCTTAAATCTCCCCAAAATCCCCTTTAAATTCTACCCTTACCCTTTGTTTGGCCAAATTCCCATTTTTTCCCTCTATCGTTCCCCTTCCTAACCCTTAAAATTCATTAAAAAGGGCCCGAAAACCCACTTTCCAACTTATAATAGGGCCTAGCCCCTTTTCCGCTAGCCCCGCAAACCTTTTCCCCATACGCCCGATGCCCGGGACCGAGCGCCTATGGCCTGGGCGCTAATCGCATCGGAAGACCGGAGCGGAGCGTTAAATTCCTTTGTAAGCCTTAAAAACTCCGATGCGATTGCTTTTGGTCTATTAGACCTGCGATGTTTTCTACACCGTCGATCTGTTATTCCGATCTGACGGTTGAGCGCTAATCACACTCCCGCTCTAATCACAATCACAAATTTTTAATGTGCCACCCCTCCATTCTTTGCGATTGCGATCTCCCGACCAAATCACAGTCGTCCATCTCCTCCCGTCGATCCAACGGCCCGCGCTTCCCCACACCAATCGCAATCGCAAGTTTAGAACGCACCACCCACTGCCATTTGCGATTGTGATCCGCTGATTAATCTCCATCGTTGATCTGTCACCGGGATCCGACGGCCAGCGTTCAATCACATCCCCCGCTCCAATCGCAATCGCATTTTCCAATCGCATCCCCCTTTCTGCACCTTGCGATTGCATTTCCCCGATCCCATCCTAGCCGTTGATTCCCCCCATTGATCCAACATCCATCGCTCTCCCGTTCCAATCGCATCGAAAACTCCAATCACAATCACAAATTATAAAATGTGCATCCCTTCGCCGCCCCCGATTGCGATCTCCCGATGCATTCGTGGCCGTCGATCTTCCTCCGAGATCCGACGGTCCAAAGTGAATCGCCCTCCACCCACGCCGGGTCCCACCACATACACACGTTTCATTGCATTTTCGTCCATTTCCTTTGCATTTCTGCTTTTAACCAAACTTCGCAATTTGCATTAAAGTTAGTATTTCATATTCATTATGCCCATCCCGCTGTTTCATCTCCACCTACGATCTCCGCCACTAGACCATGATCGAACGGTCCACACGCATTCTTTCATCAAACCCTATTGTTCGCTAGTAACACCATATCAATGCATTTTCACCGTTGTTTCATTTAAAACTACCGTTCTTACCACCGCCGCGCTATCATTTCCTCCGCCCTCCGTATCCATCCTCCCTCCCATGCATTGGTTTTCCTAATGCAGTTACGTGTTTTGCAGGGTGCATGTGTTAAACGCCGCCATGATTCACAATTACTGTTACAGCAACGCAGAGCTCAGTAAAACAGGGTTCAGAGCCCGATAGCATAGAGAGGGACCTGGGAAGGCACGAAAGCTTGTTTTTCATCAAAGTACAGGGTTAAGGCATTTCTATGCACATCAGCAGAATGTTCCCGCCTATGAAAGGAAAAAGCGCCCATATTGTTTCTTTAATGTACCGTGTTCCTGAAGGATTTTCCGCCCTGACCACAGTCCGGAGCTACCAAAGCATTTGTTCACTAGTATGGCAGACCTCACCATCATTTGCTTACCCTTTGTTTATTCACCAGAGTACTACACAGTACTGCAGCCAGAGTACATCAGAGTCATACCAAAGTGATGGGAAGACTGAAGAAGATCATTCTTTCGTTCCAAAAGGTACCAGAGATAAATACAGAGAATTTAAACAGAATGGGCTCCAGCTCCCTCTTTCTTTACCAAGTTTTAATGCTACATTTAGTTTCCACCTACCTCCTTGGCTCATCTTTCTATTATAAAATTCATACAGAAACTCATTGTAAAGGTTCTTGATTGGATATCAGTAGAATGCAAGTTGTTTCTCTTGAGACAAGTTCTCTGTGTAAGATTGTAAGATAGGCTAAGGAAGGTTTATCAAGCTGAATATCAAGCTGTAAGTAATATTGGACTTGACTGGTGTTGCACTTAATATGAAAAGCACATTTCTTTGGATCCTGATCTAAAGCAGCTAGTGATGTTTTTCTATCTCTGTTTTTATTTCATTTCATTACATTTCTACTGGCTTGCATCAAAAATTTGGCATAGGATCTACCCTTGCTAGGTACCCTATGTTTCTGCTCTCCTTGCCTTTTATGTTTTTCTGCTATATGTGTATCTGAGGATTGATTTCAATTGATTTAACCAGTGTAGTGGATGTTATTGCCTTCTAACTGATGTATGAATTATTGAGGTCAGTATTTCAGATGTTCTAGTTGAGGTTTTAATTGAATGAATTGGGAACATTGGGAGGTCTAGAACTCTGTCCTTATCTCACTAGGATCCTTTTCAGTTAATCGAACCTTTTCTAATATCCCTCAAGTTGGAGGCCGAAGCATTGAGAGTTCAAAGTATCTCTCTGATCTTAGGTTTTCAACTTTGTGTTCAGAATCTTTAATGTTTCCTCACTCTCACCTTCTCTCTTGCCTATCCTACCACACTATCATCTTTAAGATCCAATGCTTTAGATGACTAGCCCAACTGAAAGCCTGCATGTTGAATAGCAAGTAAACCCTTTCTTGACTCCATTTACCCAATGGTCTTCTTGTCCTCTGATTTATCTCTCCCTTGCCTAGAATCCTCTTTGCTCATCCTTTTTTTTTATTGAACCCTTCCTTCCTGATTCCCAACAACCAAACTCACAATCAAACAAACAAACTCCGAGCCTTATAACTAGCCTAATATCTTAACCTTTGAGCCCTAAAGACATTTAACTTTGACAATCATAGAGAGATCCCTCTCTGGACCTAGGAGGGCTAGATCCTAGGGTCTAAAATTGGTTTGATGTTGTCTCATCTTTTGGTATTGCCAGCCTTGCCAAAACATGGGAACCCCTACATCGAGCTGATTTGCTGAGTTTCTTGTCTTCCTTTTGCTCGTATGAATCTTGCTACCAAGTGGAATTATAATATTTAGAGCATTTTTGTTGGAGTTTTTCTTGAAATTCGGAGATTGTTTGGCTGGGTAATTGGATATTTTTCTTGGTCTTTTTGAAGTATTCTTTTTATAAAAATCAAAAGCCCAAAAACATTTTGTTTTTCCATTACTTTTGTTTTGCATTTTTGTTTTGGTTTCTTTTCATCTTCTAAAGCCTTGTTGAAATATTTTGCCTCTGGTTTCTGTCTTGATCTGGGAAGAGAGTCTTCATTGGTTTCTTTCTCTTATTTCAAGCGTGTTTTGGCGTCTTTATACTTAAAGTTTCTGGTTTGGGAACTAGCTTTGTGGACTGCCGAAAAGTGATAGAACTGCGGGATTCCTGGATATTTCTCTTTGCTTTGTTAGATATTGCATCTTAGATTTGGCATGCTCTTAGTAATTTGAATTAGGTGCACTTGAACATTTGTAGTATTTTTCATAAATTTTGCGATTGTGAGGTTTGATATCTGAAAATAAAAAGTAGTCTCGTAGAACCTGTGTAGAAATTTCTATTCATCGAAAGGCAATTACTGCATCTTCATGTAGCTTGGTTTTCATTAATTTCTTTGCTGCGTCATAAAACATCACGAGTTTCATTTCCATATTCCCTTGACTTAATATAACAGCCAACTAAAATAAGCGCAATAATTTAAAAAACAACTAGAAAGTTTTTTATTGTCATACATCAACTAGCTAGGTTGTAGGGCCTTGGATTAGGTGAGTGGAGAGTTAACTCTCCAAGGCCGCTCAAACTAAAACATAGAATTTTATTAAATGAGTGGAATCCAACACCGTTAGGTGGACCGGGAAAGCTCTCCTCCAGAGAGTCAAGCGCGAGGGAAAGTGAAGGCCGAGAAGAGAGATACCCCCTCTCTGATTTGCTAGATCTTTCCTTAAGACTGTTATGCCCGGCTGCTGACACGGATTGGTGTCCTTAGTTGCCATTCCTAGGTATCACACAAGTGACTGCGGGGGGGAATACCCGTGGTACCTGAGGCAGACGTTGTATCACTTCCAGCAGTACTTCTGGAGGGTGCCCCGACGAAGTTTGGGTACTTGCACCGGCAAAGGTTGTTGTTAGGAGGTCGGCGTAACTGTTTATGTTACCTTCGCTAGTAGATCTGGGCCGTCATTATCCCAGACTATTTTCGGGAAGTCCTATTTTTCGCTTTCTCGTATTTTGGTGTCCGGTCCTAATAACCCAGAGCAGAAATACCTGAATTCCGCTTGCTTGGTTGAATGATAGGGATTTTTTGTAGTGAATGCTCTTTGCTCCTAGCTTGCTTAGCTTCATACTTTTTTAAGTCTAATTAATTTTTTAAAGTGGTCGATCAAGCGCCTCGTCGATCGAGGAGAATTCGAGGGTTATCTCCCGAGAGTGCTGAGCCTTCTTCAAGAAGGTGTAGGAGTAATATAGCAGGTGAATATCACCCAGTGGTATCTGACGCAACGAAGAGAGATCCTCCGCAAGGGCTTGAAGGTTCTGTAGTTGGTTCTGGTGTTGGTTCCAAGAGGAGCACTCCGCTCACCTCGAGAGTCTTATTTCCATGAGAAGAAGAAGTAGAAGTAGAGGAAGTACCTCAGCCTCCTGAGTCACTTCCATCTCCTCTTCCTCCTGATTCTCCGTTTGTTGTTCAGTACATCAGACCTGAGTCTGCAAGACCAGAAAGTCCTTATCCATCTTATTCATACCTTTCGATGGCCACGACGGGGAACGCGGCTTCGGCTATGAGTGCTGCAAGCATTCAGACTCCTGCTTCGGTAGAAGTAGGAGGAAAAATTGCTATATCTTCAATTGCTTCTAGTACTATTGTGTTTGGCTCTGGTCACACCCAAGCACAAGCTTCTCCATCTGGTCCCTTTTGTTTTGGAATGCCCATTAGTGGGATTCCTTCGTTTTCCTTTTCCACTACTGCAGCTGCATCTGCACCCATGTCCTCTATGGCTAGTGGGTCGGCTTCTTTTCAAGGGTTCCCCTTCGGAAGTGGGCATGTTACTAGTTCGAATCCTTCCTTAGGGTCTTTTCCTTTTACTTCCCAGACTCAGAGTTTTAACCCTTGGTCTGGAAGTCAGAGTTCGACTACCTTTACCGGTTGGAACCCTATATTTACAGCAGTGGGGGCAGGGAATCAGTTTCTCGCTAGTCAGCAAGGGAATGTTTCATTCCCTTCGTCGAGTACTTATCAGACTTTTTCCCCTTTTTCTAATTCTTGGAACCCCTATCAGGGGGTTTCCTCTTCATTCACTACTTCAGTGGGGGGAACTGGTCCGGTTTATAGTAACTCTACATTGGGAGGAGGTCCTTCTCCAAATGCTGGGTCACAAGGATTGTCCTATGGCCCAACATTTTCTACGAGCTCTTTCTGGCAACCTGGTGCCTCATCAAATCCAGGTTATTCTTTTCAGAATGTTGGGAACCCATCCCACCAAAGATGGAATTCTCATGCCCCTCCTCATTTACCTTTTCTAGCAACTTTAAACTTGCCAGATTTATCGAAATTGACAAATGATCCAATCCGATATAGTCCGGGGTGGCCTCCGATTCCTACCAAACTACCTTCAGACATTCCAAAGTTTGAAGGCAAGAATGGAGAGGACCTGGCTGATCATATCACCACTTTCCATATATGGTGTTCATCTAACTCCATGATCGAGGATTCGATTAGGTTGAGGTTGTTTCAATGCACCTTGACTGGAAATGCTGCTAAGTGTTACATTGAGTTAACTGGGGGCAGTTTTGCTACTTTTGGAGATCTGGCTACTATATTTCTAAATCATTTCCAGTTGCTTGTTCGTTATGATGCCGGGACAAAACTCCTGGCCAGTTTTAAGCAGGACAAGGCAACCCACATTTCTGATCATATTCAGGAATGGCGGAGAAGGAAGAGGCTCATTAAAGCTTATATTCCGGAAGAATTCCTCTTGGAATGGTTTTTGAAATATTTGCAGCCAGATATTTCTAAGGATGTATCCCTGTCAGGGGTATTTTTTGAGGAACAGACTATTTTCAAGGCCCAGCAGCTTGAATTGATATATTCTCAGTCTGGTGTCCTTCATAAATATTTTCCTGATGCTCCTCACTCCAAATTAGACTTTTCCAAGACTAAACCCAGTCCTCATGGTGATGGACTTATTGGGTCGATCGATAGCGGTGCAGCTAACCTACTTAGTCAATTGCAGTAGTTGTATATACAATCTGCTTCTTCTCGTCAGGCTGTGCCTGCTGAGTCATCGCCTTCTCAATCTTTGTCGGTAAATGCCGTCCAGACTTCCAACCCTAAAGGAAATCAACAATCCGAAGGGAAGAAGAAGGGATGGAATAATAATAAGAAAAAGGGCAACGATGGGAAGGGTAATGCAAATAAATCCAATGAGCATGTTAGTGAGGGTCCAAAGGATAAAAATAAAGTGAAGTTTCCATGTCAGTTATGTACTGGAGATCATCTTACTCACCTTTTCCCTAAGATTCAAGATGCGCAGCGCTTGTTAGCTCAGCACGGTCCTGCCAATTCCAAGGATGTGTTGACAAACCCTTTTCCCCAAGGGAAACAGCTAGTTGTTGGCGCGAATAAAAATACTGGGGCTTCCTCTGGGGGCACCCAGGAAGGGGAAAATATGTCAAACATATATATGATGAGTGCTCACGTGGATATCGCCAAGAGATCTCGTGATTATGGCGAAGCTGAGTCTTCGAAAGCCAAGGGTGCTCCCAATGGTACTGAGCCACTTCATATTACGAGGCATACTATTGAGCCTATACCTCGGATGCAAAAAGCATCTACTAAGCGTACGATGATTAATCCAAATGCCAGGGCTGCCCAGAACTACTCTATTGTAGAAGATTTGGCGCAGAGCCCTTGTGCTATGTCTGCTCTTGAGGTGCTCCAGTCTTGCCTAGCTCAGCGCAGTGATTTTCTCACTACTATTGGGGCTGTCGATCCAAAGAACTCTCTTGTGATTACATTCGATATGTCTAATTTTAAAAAGAGACTCCTGCATCATATGTCTTCTCATATCAAATCATCATTTCGGAAATTCAATATCTTTCGGACGGTCGTTGATGAGAGTGCTTCCACATGTGTGATGTCTCTCGCATGTTGGAAGGGATTTGGATCTCCCGCAGCTGTTCCATCTGCTACTCTTCTGACTGCGTTTGATGGTCATTCTCACAGACCGCATGGAATTATCCCAGCTTTGGCCATCTATGTTGGGGGAAAAACTGTAAATATAGAGGTTGAGATAGTTGATGCAAGCTTGGACTACAACCTTCTGTTGGGGCGAAACTGGATTTATGAGATGGAGGCTATTGCATCCTCATTATTTCAGATTATTTGTTTCCCTCACGAAGGGAGGATTGTTAAATTTGACCAACTGGACTGTTCTCCTCTAGACCCGAATGCATCTACTGAATCAACTATCCCAAAGGTGGATAATTCCAAGCCGCTTGTTGAGAATTTAGGGGTGGGAATGTATTCTTCTTTGATGGGTAATTTCGATATTCCACCTCCTACCATTCATATAAATGCGATTTCATCCTCCAGCGTTCCTATTCAAAGAGAGTTCTTCAGAACTCATTATTTTTCAGACCCTTGGACCTACCTTCCCCTACCTCCACATTAGCGAAAGGTCAAGTGGGTGGAATGGAATTTCCAATGTCTGCAGCTGAGATTGCTTATCAATCTATTATTGACTCTGCAGAGTCCATTCCAGCTTCTCTTTCTCCAGAGGAGTTGGATGGCAATGTGGTTCCATCTTGGACACTTAGTTCTTCTTCCACCCAGGATTTCCTTGATACCACTCTTCCATCTGAAGAGGCCATCCTGGAAGTTATGACTGGTGTAGATAAACCATGGGATTATTTGCATCATCGGTCTTACTTTTTACCTGATTTGAGCGAAGTTGAATCGAGTTTTCCAAGTCCTTCGTCTTCTGATCCTGTTCACCTAGTCCTGAACCCTTTAGCACCGGCACAAGTTTACGCTGAAGGGAACATGGCTGTGATTTCTCCGACTGTCCCGGTGAACATTTCTAGAGATCCCAATGTTATAGAGAATGTCTTCATCGAAGTTGAATGTTCCCCTGAAGAGATTCAGCTTTACACTGACCTCTTTAAAGAGTTTAGGGATGTGTTCACTTGGTCTTATGAGGAAATGCCTGGTATAGATCCATCTATTGTCTAGCATGAGATCAAGACTTACGAAAATGCTAAGCCTGGGAGGCAAAAGCTTTGTCCAGTCAACCCTAGGAAGGCTGCAGCTATCAAAGCCGAGGTAGAGAAGCTGCTTAAGGAGGGATTTATTTTCCCTGTTCCTTTGACTGAGTGGGTTTCGAATCCTGTTCCCGTGGATAAGAAATAAGGAACAATTCGAGTTTGCATTGACTTCAGAGACCTTAATAAAGCATGTCTGAAAGATAATTACCCCACACCATTTATAGATCAGATTATCGATGAGTGTGCCGGTAAGGAGACTTTCTCCTTCATGGACGGTTTCTCCTAATATAATCAGATTACTATCCATCCTGAAGATCAGCATAAGACTGCCTTTATTTGTCCCTGGGGTACTTTTGCTTACAAGAAGATGCCTTTTGGTCTTAAAAATGCTGGGGCTACTTTTCAGCGGGCCATGTCATATGCCTTCCATGACATTAAACATATTATTGAGGCGTATTTGGATGATTTAGCTGCTCGTTCTCGAAAGAGAATGGATCATCCTACTCACCTCCGTCAAGTATTTGAACGATGTCGTTTCTATAAGACTAGGTTGAATCCGAACAAGTGTGTTTTTCGCGGTCACATCTAGTCGGTTATTGGGATTTATAGTGTCTATGGAAGGGATTCAGGTAGATCCCTTCAACGTAGAGGCAATACTTCTATTTCCTCCCCCGTCTTCTATTCGTCAACTTCAAAGTCTACAAGGAAAAGCTAATTTTCTTCGGAGATTTATCGTAGATTATGTTGACGTTACCAAAGGATTTATGAGTTTGTTGAAAAAGGGAGTCCCATTCTTTTGGGATGACTTCGCTCAGTGCTCATTCGATGCTTTGAAAAAAGCATTGACCTCTGCTCCTATATTGAGTCCACCTGATTATAGTAGGGATTTCCTTTTGTATCTTGCAGTAGCAGAATCTACCATTGGTATGGTTCTAGTTCAGGACGACGATGCTCTTGCAGAGCATGTTATATACTACCTTAGTCGAGGCTTGGTAGGACCTGAATTCCAATATACTCTGATAGAGAAGCTGGATTTAGCAGCTGTTCATGTTGTACATCGACTCAGACATTATATTCTTCTACGAAAAAATTATGTTTTGGCAGCAGTCAATCCATTTCAGTTTGTTCTCAACAGGTGAGTGATTGGGGGAAAATACAATACATGGATTGTGATTTTGCAGGGATTTGATCTTGATTTTATGTCTGCCAAGTCCAAGAAATCATTGGTTTTCGCGGAATTAATCTCCGAGTTTCCCTGTGGAGAAGAGATAGTTTATGATGAATCCTTCCCGGATGAACATTTGTTTCTCATCTCTGCACAGGATCCTTGGAATGGGGATATCATTGTGTATCTTCAGACTGCGAAGTTTCCCTCTACTTTTTCGAAAGATGAGCGCCGTAAATTGCGTCACTTGGCTAAAAATTACTTAATTATTGGTGATGCTTTATACTGTCGAGGGGTTGATTCAATCCTGAGACGTTTCTTAACTCTCGAAGAAGCTAAGGCTGTGCTGAATGATTGCCACAGTGGAGCTTGTGGTGGTCATTTATCTGGGCTTGCTACAACCCAAAAAATCTTGCGTGCTGGATACTTTTGGCCTTCGATTTTCAAAGATTGTATGGAGTCGGTGAAAAAGTGTCATCCGTGTCAAGTCTATACTCGAAAAATGCGCGCTCATCCAACTCCGCGTTTTCCAGTCATTACTGTCGGTCCCTTTACAAAGTGGGGTATTGATTATACTACTTGTAACCCGCCTTCGGCTAAAGGTCACAAGTACATTATTGTAGCAGTAGATTACTTTACGAAGTGGGTCGAGGCTATGCCTACTTTTGGGAATGATGGTGAGACAGCAGCTCTTTTTCTTTTCAACCAAGTTATTGCTCGTTTTGGTATTCCTAGAGAGATTGTCACTGATCATGGCAGTCATTTTCAGAACATCATGATGGCCGAGTTGGCTCTAAAATTAGGTTTCCGGCAGGAGCATTCGTCTCCTTATTATCCTCAGGCCAATGGGCAAGTGGAAGCCGTGAACAAATCCTTGAAGACCATTCTTCAAAGGAAGATCGATAAAGCTCGATCCAACTGGCATATCATGTTGTATCCTGCAATTTGGGCATATCAGACGTTAGTGAAAACTGCAACTGGCTTTACTTCGTTTCAACTAGCTTACGGGCTGGAATCCATATTCCCCATTGAATGTGAGATTCCTTCTCTAAAGTTAGCTATTGAGCTTCTTCCTGACACTTCTAGTCTCGAAGAACGTCTCCTTCATTTGGAACATCTTGATGAGTAGCATCGGGATGCCGCTACGATGAATGAGGTGCATAAGAAACGAGTCAAAGTTCAGTACGATAAGGCGGTCAAACCTAGGGTTTTCTCGGAAGGTGACCTCGTTTTGGTCTATGCCCAAGAGAAGGATGCCCTGGGCACAGGAAACTTTAAATCTATGTGGTATGGCCCCTTCATTGTTAAAAAAGTCCTTAAAAAAGGAGCGTATGCCTTGGTTGATTTTGAAGGAAATGAGTTGGCGGAGCCCAGAAATGGGCTCTATTTGAAAAGGTATTATGCCTAGGCTTCGGCCTGGCATTTTGCTTTTGTATATAGTTAGTTTTGTTTTGTACATATCTGGTTTTTAGGTCTTTGATGTGATGATGATGTTTTTGATCTGCTTTGGCAGGTTGTGTCGAATGTCATGAGTCATTATGGTTTCGCCGATGGTGCTAGTAGACACACCCGAAACTTGGCTTCCGCGGCTTGGGTGCTTCATTATCCATCCAGTCAACTGTTAGTATCAAGAGGAGTCTACATTGGTCCTGCTTAAAATAATGTAGCAGAGTACACTATAGTTATTTATCTACTCTCAAAGGCCATATCTTTGGGTGTTGATTCATTGGCAGTTTTCTTGGATTCGCAGCTGGTTGTGTCACAATTGAACAATACTTATCGGGTTCGAGATCCATTCTTACTCCGGTTGTTTTTTAGGGTAAATTTGTTACAACGATCATTTCAGTTTTTAACATTCATTCATATTCCTCATACAGAAAATTGGATGGCAGACTCATTAGCTAATCAAGCAATTGATTGGCATATTAATCATTCAATACATTAAATTTAATCATCAAAAACATCATGAATTTTTTATACATTTGTCACATCGCATCATAAGCCGTTGTATATATATATCATGAGAGTGTTAAAAAACTATACAAAATTTTGGATCCATATGTCATACAAAATCAGGGCTTATGCTCAATCATGTTCAGTATGAAAAATATACAGTCATCCAGTAATCATGTCTATCTACTCCTGTGACCCCTGCCCAATATTTGTGTTCTTATAGAACACGATGGCAGTATCGACACGACGGAATAATCGCACCCAGTCATGTGATACTCCCACTACCCATCTCTGGATAGCCTTAGGTAAATCTTCCACAGCAGCCATAGGCACTTGGCGAGTCAAACCCTCCAAGTTCCTCTGAATAGCATGGAGGGTCCTGCCTGGGTCTTCAGTATCTGCCTCGCCTCTGCGGTGCTTGTGTCGTGGGTAGCCCTCACGACGGACTGGTCCAGTATCTGTATCATGGTCATCATAATATTGTAAGTCATTTTGAATCCAATCAAAAAACATGTTTTTTTTTCATATTTTTTCACATATATTGAAAAAATCATCAAAAAATCATATAATTAAAAAATTGCAATCTCACCGATTGCGCCCCATGCCACGCCAGGTGGAAGGACGAGGTCTGGATCACCGCAGAAATCCATCCCGGCATAGGGTTAGTCCCCCACTGCAATGAATGTTTCCTCCCACCATTGGAAGAACTCGTCGTCCTAGGTGGTTCGGGGAACTTCACTTCCCCCCAGTCTCTTCATCAGATCAACCCATTGGGCAATTCTTGGGTCTCTTGGGCTGTTGATGGAGGAGATCACTTTGGGTCGAAGCCTAGGAATCTTATCAAAGAAGAATGTCATCAAAATGGTTCCATACCCGAAATTATTTTTTTTCGTTTTCCGGATGGAGGTCAGTTGTTTCTTCATGTTGATTAATAGAGTTGTACACCAATCATACAGGTGAACTAGGCATTCCACATCTATGCTCATCTGGGTCCTAGATGCCTGATGCAAGGAAGCAGATCCTGCTACCCTGCCGATGGTAAACAGAAGAATCTTCATGTGCAGATCTCTCAAATATTTTATGGCAATCTGAGTCCCTACTTTTTTGGACCCCTCTACATAGTAGACGTGGACATAATCATCCACCGTAAGCCCTCTCAAAGGCTTGCCGTGCAAATCTACTAGGTCTCCCCTCCATGAGAGTCTAGTAATGAAGTAGATGTCTTCCACCTCTATGTGTATAGGAATTTGGTCTATCATGAAGCAATATTCCTCCGGTTTCCCAATAATTTACTAGCATTTCAAGCAACCGGACGTTACTTTTCATGTTTGTCATTTTGAAGAATTTTAGGAATCTGCAATTTTGGAGGATGTCGAGCGATTGTTGATCTTGCATCACTTCATTATCAATTGCACTATGCTCACGTTCCCTCCAAGTGATGGTCATCCTTATAAAATTAATTTATTTGTTCATTAGATGCATTTTTTACGTCACGGACTGCGCATACGCGACTTCCCTTGCAGACAGTCGTGTATCATACGCAGTTTCGTCCACACAAACCTGCGTATGCGCAGAGCCCTAAACCAAAACAAATGTTTTTTACGGTGAAATTTCCTAATTTTAACTCTATCAATGGAAAAAATTGATAATAATGATGGATTAAGAGCTTACCTGACTGATCCGGCGAAGTTTGACCGCTGATTGCTCCTGTTTTGACGAAAGAGGGTTTTTTCTCCAGAACCTTTTTTTTTCTCCAAATCAGCAAGTAATAATGAACCAAATATGAGGTAACATGTGTATTTATGCCCGGAAATTGAAACTTTTTGCAAAAATTTGTTATGCCTATTTTTTTTCAATCTATCTTAAGCTACATAACCCGGGAGCTTGTAAGTGTCAAGATTGGTATATTTTCTGGTACATTTTGATGAAGTTGATATTTTTCTGGTTTTTTTTTATCCATGACTGTTGACCTGTTATGGCAAGTATATGATATTCACTGGCATATAGGTTAGGAAATTCACTTTCCGTTGCATTTTTCATACTAGCCTCCATTCTGATCACTTGCCGTAGGGTCGATCCCATCAGGTCATGAGTATTTCACCCATTTCACTCGCTGATTACTTAATCATGACTTGGTGGTAGAGCCTTCCTTTACATGGGCTTCCTAGTTAGTTCCTCGCTAGCACTTGCTGCCCATGCTGTGCTTTATGTAGGCTCGGAAGTCCTCTTTAGTTCCGCCATGACTTATGTGTTGAAGCTTCATTCTTCTTATTCACTATCATTTTTTCTGGCTATTACCCTAGAGGCTCCCTAGTGTTGTTTAGTTGTATTACTGCATTGCATATTGGCTACTTGTTTATCCTGGCCTTCAGCCGGATTCATTTAGACTCGATGTTTAAGCCATCTTTTGACCTTGACTTTCTGTAAAAGTTAACCATTGCATGCACTTAGCTATTGCGACTTGACACCCTTATTACCCATGGATGGAACATTCCTTTGAGTATCGTTGACCAGTTTCTGCCACCTTGCATTGGGCATAGGATGGTTCCTATTCCAGGAACTAGGGCATCTGTTTCCTGGTACTCGTTCTATCCATTGTACTACAGCATTCTTTTATTCTTCTTCAGGCTCATTATATGAAAAAGACAAAAAAAAATTAAATATGACAAAAAGAGCGGGAACAGGATGTTACTTCATAATTTGATGGCAGTATAGTATCTGTTTGTCGCCCTTGAACAAAGCACATACCGTTATATATTTCCTTCATTTGGGATAGTTTTAGTTTTGACCTAGGTTCAGCTGTTACCTTGTTTCACTGGTCAGTCCTCCTCCGGTTGGTTATCTCTTCCAATCATATGGAGAGTTTGTTTTTGCCTCTTGCATAACAGACTTATACAGTGTCATTATTTACTGCCATGGTCATCACGAGTCGTGCTTTTGTTCAAAGGAAGTTCAACCAGAGCCGCCATTCTGCGGTGTCTCTTGACTTATTATTCAGTCGGCCTTCCCGGTATTGTCAGTATCTTGTTCTATCACATCAGATGTTTGGTCTTTTCTCGTGCTGGTTTGAGAAGGTCTCCATTGACTTCTTGCTAGCGGGTTTGTCTCTTATCGACTATGACATATTGCTCTGAGAGTAAACCTAGAGCCGCACCCTGGCCCTATTTCCATCATTGATAGATGACCTTGTACTCGGCATTTGATCATTATTATGGGTCTTTGACTCAGTGGTTTTCCTTATGTTCAACGTCAGCATACATTATCACACTTGGGATTCGTGCAGTACCTTGATTTTCATTTGACCCTATCGGTGGATATCTCGCCTCTATGTCAGCTTTTATTATTGGTTGGTTCAGAGGGTTTCTTCCATGCGCTATTTTCATCTTGTGCATGTCGAAAACGTACTTCGGTTTGGTTACGTCACTCTGCTTCGTCTGATTCCTTCCAAATCTTGGCCTGCGGGTTACACTCGCGCTGGACTGATGTGGGATGCCTTAATGCCTTCCTTCCAGCAGATCTTTTCCCATCGACTCCAACTCATTGCTCTAGGAATAAGATCTAGAGTCTTTTTTCAGTACCTTAGGGTTTGCAGTCATCAGTGGTAGACTCTTTGCTATCGACAGTGGGGATTCATTATTGCCTCCTGATTGGTAGATTCTTCCAAGTGTTTGACTTCAACTCATTCATTCGCACTTGTTAGATTGTACTGGGGCACCTTGACACTCATTATCATTATCAGTGGGTCGTCTCATGTTTTTAATGGTATACATTATTGACTGGTAATCAAACGATTTCTCACATGGTCGACTTCAGCTCATTTATTCCCATTGTGTAGAATTGTGCCATAGTGATCGGTGAAGACCTTTAAGCCAAAACAAGATGTTTCGCTCACTGATGTACCATCCGCTTCTTCCAGCTGATGTCGTCCACCCTTATATGTTGCAAAGTTGTCGCCATTAACAAAGATCCTATATGTTGGCTCCCGAGTTGCGTGATTGTACCATGGATTCCACTCCCTTATGATTTGGTAACTAAGATTCCTGGCATTTTTGTGATCGTAATATCTATTTTCAAGACATTGACGTTTTCTCATGTGATACTTTGAATTGATTCGACTTTATACTTACGGCCGTGCCTGATATTCCATTGTGTACTTCTTCGGGCCCAGTATAATTTGTATACATTCTAGATCTATTATGTACTTTCTATATGGATATATTTTTGACTGAGCATGGGTATGCCCGCCTCAGACATGAGCTGACTCTCTGTTTTCTTTCATTGGTTTTTGACAAGCTGAAATCTAGTGAAGTCCTCTCTTGTCATCGCGAAGTTCTTTCTATGCACATAATACATTTCGGCCATCATGTACCCCTTCTGACCTCATATATTAGGGGGAATCTGTCATAGCATCATTTTTCACCCTCATGTGATTCATGCTTGTCTCTTTGGCCTTGGGCACCCTTTCCCACAGACTTGAATAAAGTTCATAAAAAACAGTGTTTCAAAACCCATACGCGGATATGCCCAGACTTTTCCGCATGTATACGTGAGTCCAGAGATACTTTTCCGCGTATGCCATTAAAATCATTAAGAAATATATAGAAAAACCCTATTTTCGACGCTGGATTGATGGTTATTCCCGTAATTCAACCACCCCAGCCCGTGGCCAACTATTTCCAACTGATTGAAACTACTTTGAGGGAGTATAAAATCCCCTCATATGCATGGCCTAAGGGGAAGAGAAAAATTATAGAAATTATACTCTGTTGGAGCCCAATTCAAGTCTGATTTCCCGTGCCTCCTGCACTTCCCAGGTATTTATAGGAAATCCTTGTTTCCTGGAGATGTTCATCAGCTTATATGTCATCTCGTGTGCACAAGTTTTGAAAGAATCCTAGCGAGGCAAGGGCTGGATGGATCGAGACGACGGTCTTTTCGAAGATCGTGGAAGGATTCAAGTGATCTCTCCACATTTCTATTATTGTACATGTTGTTCGTAATGAAGAAGACCCATCTTGTTTCCAAATTCACGTGTTAATATCTGCTTATATATGTGAAAAGACTGTTAATTAAACACTTATTATTGTTTATATGATGTTTCACATGGATTATACTGACATTTAGGAAAGATATATGCTGTACAACTAGATTTTCGTGCACACTTCTTCTTGATTTTCAGGTTGACGAGGAAGAAGCGTTGCTCGGGGTTTGGACCCCGCGGGATCTACATCAAACATAGGATCTACGAGTGAGTTCTACAACCGATAATATCTAGTTTTTAGCGTACAAGTTTGGTTGTGTGAGTCCTTCTTGAATAGTATGCCCCGATCTGTGGAGGTTTCTGACCCAACGACCTCTAGGGAGTTATTTCCCGAAACAGAACTGGCGACTCCACTGGGGATCGCATTCTTGTGATTCCCCTGTTGGGTGGTTTCAGCTGTTTTAAAGGTTCTCGACAGTTTTAATCATTATTTCCGGTCCAGTTAGTTTTTTCTCAGTCGGACTAAAGACCTGGTTCTTTAGCCAGGCTTGATATTTTTATTTTCCATTATTTACTTTTCCATACGCTAGTTTTCCTATATATAGTCGCGTATACACGCAGGTTCTGTCAAAGGAAGTCGTGTATAAGCGTGTTTCCTTTGCCACAGTCGCGTATGCACGCCTGTTGCAAAACTTCTAAGTAGCGTATGCTTGAGTAAATTTTGAAATTTCTGATTTTTTTGACTTTTTGGTCTTGTCTGCCAGTGGTGGCCTGTTCCTGCAGTGTCCCTTTAGTCTCTGGATTGTGTTGAAGGTGGTTATTGGTCTTTTTCTCTCTTGTTTGGTTGAAGATCGGCTCATTTGGAAAATCTTGTTTTTTTTAGTGCTTGCATTTCTGGTTCGAGTACCAAGATCTCTTTTTGGAGATTCTTGGTTGTTCTGCTTAATCAGGACAGAGAGCTTCTGCTCATATGCTCTTTCCTAAATTTATGTCTTGCTTTGCACTTTAATTTTTGCCTGCTTTTCGGTTGGTTTTCTTGATTTCATTTGACTAGGTCTTGTTGCGATTTTTTTTGAAGAGTCATTTTTGGTTCTTTGAAGTTTTGTTTGCTGCAAGTTTGTGCTATTATACCGGGCTGATTTACTGAGTTTCTTGTCTTCCTTTTGCTCATATGAATCTTGCTACCAAGTGGCATTATAAGATTTGGAGCATTTTTGTTGGAGTTTTTCTTGAAATTTGGAGATTGTTTGGCTTGGTAATTAGATAGTTTTCTTGGTCTTTTTGAAGTCTTCTTTTTATAAAAATCAAAAGCCCAAAAACATTTTGTTTTGCCATTGCTTTTGTTTTGCATTTTTATTTTGGTTTCTTTTCATCTTCTGAAGCCTTGTTGAAATATTTTGCCTCCAGTTTCTGTCTTGATCTGGGAAGAGAGTCTTCATTGGTTTCTTTCTCTTATTTCGAGCATGTTTTGGCGTCTTTATACTTAGAGTTTCTGGTTTGGGAACTACCTTTGTGGACAGCCGAAAAGTGATAGAACTGCGGGATTCCTAGAGATTTCTCTTTTCTTTATTAGATATTGCATCTTAGAGTTGGCATGCTCTTAGTAATTTGCATTAGGTGGACTTCAACATTTGTAGTCTTTTTCATAAATTTTGCGAGTGTGAGGTTTGATATTTGAAAAGAAAAAATAGTCTCGTAGAACCTATGTAGAAATTTCTTTTCATCGAAAGGCAATTAATGCATCTGCATGTAGCTTGGTTTTCATTAATTTCTTTGCTGCGTCATAAAACATCACGAGTTTCATTTCCATATTCCCTTGACTTAATATAACAGCCAACTAAAATAAGTGCAATAATTTAAAAAAAAACTAGAAAGTTTTTTATTAAGTGGCATACATCAACTAGCTAGGTTGTAGGGCCTTAGATTAGGTGAGTGGAGAGTTAACTATCCAAGGCCGCTCAAACTAAAACATAGAATTTTATTAAATGAGCGAAATCCAACACCATTAGGTGGACCAGGAAAGCTCTCCTCCAGAGAGTCAACCGCGAAGGAAAGTGAAGGCCGAGAAGAGAGATACCCCCTCTCTGATTTGTTGGATCTTGCCTTAAGACCGTTCCGCCCGGTTGCTGACACGGATTGGTGCCCTTAGTTGCCATTCCTAGGTATCACACAGGTGACTGCGGGGGGGAATACCCATGGTACCTGAGGCAGACGTCGTATCACTTCCAGCAGTACTTCTGGAGGGTGCCCCGGCGAAGCTTGGGTACTTGCACCGACAAAGGTTGTTGTTAGGAGGTCGGCGTAACTGTTTATGTTACCTTCGCTAGTAGATCTGGGCCATCATTATCCCAGACTATTTTTGGGAGGTATTATTTTTCGCTTTTTTGTATTTTGGTGTCCGGTCCTAATAACTCGGAGCGGAAATACCTGAAGGCTGCTTGCTTGGTTGAATCTTAGGGATTTTTTGTAGTGAATGCTCTTTGCTCCTAGCTTTCTTAGCTTCATACTTTTTTGAGTCTAATTAATCTGTTAAAGTGGCTGATCAAGTGCCTCGTCGATCGAGGAGAATCCGGGGGTTATCTCCCGAGAGTGCTGAGCCTTCTTCAAGAACGCGTAGGAGTAATATAGCAGGTGAATATCACCCAGTGGTATCTGACGCAGCGGAGAGAGATCCTCCGCTAGGGCTTGAAGGTTCTGTAGTTGGTTCTAGTGTTGGTTCCGAGAGGAGCACTCCGCTCACCTTGAGAGTCTTATTTCCGCGAGAAGAAGAAGTAGAAGTAGAGGAAGTACCTCAACTTCCTGAGTCACTTCCATCTCCTCTTCCACCTGATTCTCCGTTTGTTGTTGAGTACATCGGACCTGAGTCTGCAAGACCAGAAAGTACTTATCCATCTTATTCATACCTTTCGATGGCCACGACTGGGAACGCGGCTTCGGCTGTGAGTGCTGCAAGCATTTAGACTCCTGCTTCGATAGAAGGAGGAGGCACAATTGCTATATCTTCAATTGCTTCTAGTACTGTTGTGTTTGGCTCTGGTCACACCCAAGCACAAGCTTCTCCATCTGGTCCCTTTTGTTTTGGAATGCCCATTAGTGGGATTCCTTCGTTTTCCTTTTCCACTACTGCAGTTGCATTTGAACCCATGTCCTCTATAGCTAGTGGGTCGGCTTCTTTTCAAGGGATCCCCTTCGGAAGTGGGCATGTTCCTAGTTCGAATACTTCCGTACGGTCTTTTCCTTTTACTTCCCAGACTCAGAGTTTTAACCCTTGGTCTGGAGGTCAGATTTCGACTACCTTTACCAGTTGGAACCCTATATTTACAGCAGTGGGGGTAGGGAATCAGTTCTCACTGGTCAGCAATGGAATGTTTCATTCCCTTCGTCGAGTAATTATCAGGCTTTTTCCTCTTTTTCTAATGTTTGGAACCCCTATCAGGGGGTTTACTTTTCATTCACTACTTCAGTGGGGGGAACTGGTCTGGTTTATGGTAACTCTACGTTGGGAGGAGTTCCTTCTCTAAATGCTGGGTCACAAGGATTGTCCTATGGCCCAACATTTTCTACGAGCTCTTTCTGGAAACCTGGTGCCTCATCAAATCCAGGTTATTCTTTTTAGAATGTTGGGAACCCATCCCACCAAAGATGGAATTCTCAGGCCCCTCCTCGTTTACCTTTTCTGGCAACTTTAAACTTGCCAGATTTATCGAAATTGACAAATGATCCAATCCGATATAGTCCGAGCTGGCCTCCGGTTCCTACCAAAATACCTTCAGATATTCCAAAGTTTGAAGGAAATAATGGAGAGGACCCGGCTAATCATATCACCACTTTCCATCTATGGTGTTCATATAACTCCCTGATCGAGGATTCGATTAGGTTGAGGTTGTTTCAACGCACCTTGACTGGAAATGCTGCCAAGTGGTTCATTGAGTTAACTGGGGGCAGTTTTGCTACTTTTGGAGATCTGGCTACTATATTTCTAAATCATTTCCAGTTTCCTGTTCGTTATGATGCCGAGACAGAACTCCAGGCTAGTTTTAAGCAGGACAAGGCAACCCACATTTTTTATCATATTTAGGAATGGCGGAGAAGGAAGAGGCTCATTAAAGCTTATATTCCGAAAGAATTCCTCTTGGAATGGTTTTTGAAATCTTTGTAGCCAAATATTTCTAAGGATGTATCCCTATCAGGGGTATTTTCTAAGGAACAGGCTATTTTCAGGGCCCAGCAGCTTGAATTGATATATTCTCAGTCTGGTGTCCTTCATAAATATTTGCCTGATGCTCCTCACTCCAAATTAGACTTGTCCAAGAGTAAACCCGGTCCTCATGGTGATGGACTTATTGGGTCGATCGATAGCGGTGCAGCTAACCTGCTTAGTAAATTGCAGCAGTTGTCTATACAATCTGCTTCTTCTGGTTAGGTTGTGCCTGCTAAGTCATCGCCTTCTCAATATTTGTCGGTAAATGTCGTCAAGACTTCCAACCCTAAAGGAAATCAACAATCCGAAGGGAAGAAGAAGGGACGGAATAATAATAAGAAAAAGGGCAAGGATGGGAAGGGTAATGCAAATAAATCCAATGAGCATGTTGGTGAGGGTCCAAAGGATAAAAATAAAATGAATTTTCCATGCAAGTTATGTACTGGATATCATCTTACTCACCTTTGCCCTAAGATTCAAGATGCGCAGTGCTTGTTAGCTCGTCAGGGTTCTGCCAGTTCTCAGGCTGTGTTGACAAACCCTTTTCCCCAAGGGCAATAGCTAGTTGTTGGTGCGAATCAAAATATTGGGGCTTCCTATGGGGGAACCCAGGAAGGGGAACATCCTTCAAACATATATATGATGAGTGCTCACGCGGATATCACCACGAGATCCCGTGATTATGGGGAAGCTGAGTCTTCGAAAGCCAAGGGTGCTCCCGATGGTACTGAGCCACTTCATATTACGAGGCCTATTGTTGAGCCTATACCTCGAATGCCAAAAGCATATACTAAGCGTACGACGATTAATCCAAATGCCAGGGCTGCCCAGAACTACTCTGTTGTAGAATATTTGGCGCAGAGCCCTTGTGCTATGTCTGCTCTTGAGGTGCTCCAGTCTTGCCCAGCTCAGCGCGGTGCTTTGCTCACTGCTATTGGTGCTGTCGATCCAAAGAAATATCTTGTGATTACATTCAATATGTCTAATTTTAAAATTAGACTTCCGCATCATATGGATTTTCATATCAAATCATCGTTTCGGAAATTCAATATCTTTCAGACGGTCGTTGATGAGGGTGCTTCCACATGTGTAATGTCTCTTGCATGTTGGAAGGGAATTGGATCTCCCACAGCTATTCCATCTGCTACTCTTCTGACTGCGTTTGATGGTCATTCTCACAGACCGCATGGCATTATCCCAGCTTTTCCCATCTGTGTTGGGGGAAAAACTGTAAATATAGAGGTTGAGATAGTTGATGCAAGCTTTGAATACAACCTTTTGTTGGGGCAAAACTGGATTTATGAGATGGATGCTATTGCATCCTCATTATTTTGGACTATTTGTTTCCCTCACGAAGGGAGGATTGTTAAAGTTGACCCACTGGACTGTTCTCTTGTAGACCCGAATGCATCTACTGAATCAACTATCCGAAAGGTGGATAATGCCAAGCTGCCTGTTGAGAATTTAGGGGTTGGAATGTATTCTTCTTTGATGGGTACTTTCTATATTCCACCTCCTACCATTCATATAAATGCGATTTCATCCTCCAGGGTTCCTATTCGAAGAGAGTTCTTCAGAACTCATTATTTTTCGGACCCTTGGACCTTACCTTCCCCTACCTCCACATTAGCGAAAGGTCAAGTGGGTGGAATGGCATTTCCAATGTCTGCAACTGAGATTGATTATCAATCTTTTATTGACTCTCCAGATTTCATTCCAGCTTCTCTTTCTCCAGAGGATTTGGATGGCAATGTGGTTCCGGTTTGGACACTTAGTTCTTCTTCCACCCAAGATTGCCTTGATACCACCTTCCATCTGAAGAGGCCATCCTGGAAGCTATGACTGGTGTAGATAGACCGTGGGATGATTTGCATCATCGATCTTACCTTTTACCTGATTTGAGCGATGTTGAATCGAGTTTTCCAAGTCCTTTGTCTTCTGGTCTTGTTCACCCAGTCCTGAACCCTTTAGCACCGGCACAGGTGTACGCTGAAGGGAACATGGCTGTGATTTCTCCAACTATCCTGGTGAACATTTCCAGAGATCCCAATGTTATAGAGAATGTCTTTATCGGAGCTGAATGTTCCTCTGAAGAGATTCAGCTTTACACCGACCTCTTTAAAGAGTTTAGGGATGTGTTCGCTTGGTCTTGTTAGGTCTCTGTAACAAGCAAGATTGGCAAAGTCTGATCACAGAGTTAACATCATTTCAACCAACTTTGGGATTCTAGGATCTAGCCCTCCTGAATCCGGAGAGGGATCTCTCCAATATGTACAAAGATGGATATTGTCTTTGAAGTTCTAGGGTGATGATATTAGGCTAGTTATGAAGGCCAAGGGTTTTGTTTGGTTTTCTTGGATGGTTGAACATAGTTGCTGTCTGAGACGGAAAGATCTATATGCGAATAGGTTCAAAGGTGAGAAGTTGCAAGTAAACAAAATAAGCTTTGATTCTAAAGAAAGATGATGGCAAGTTTTCAATCCATTGGGCTATGGAGTCATAAGGGAATTTAATTGAAACATCCAGGTTCAAGAGTAATCTATGGGGCAAGTCATCTAGGCCTAAGGATCTCTTTGAAGTTTGATTTATGCAATGGGGTGATACAATAAGAAGGGGAATTAACAGATGCAGAACAAAGAGCAGCCCAGGATCTGGTAAGTACTTTGAAACTAGCCAGCCTTTGACCAGGCACTTAGGAAAACATAGAAGAAAACTAGGATCGGGTAAGTACTTTGAAACTATCCAGCCTTTGATACACTTCTGATAGAAAACAGATTTAAAAACAAAGGGAAACTTAAAGGCAACCTTTGGAGCAGAAACTAGCGGGCAGGGCTCACCTTTCTCCTCATCTTAGTTCTCCTTTACTTAGTCACTTCCAATACAATCACCAAAATAACACAGAATGGCCCAAGATCTGATAAGTGCTTTGAAACTAGTCAGCTTTTGACACATCCCAAGGGAAACAGACAAATAGTTGAGCAAACAAGAAAGGGACTCAGGGCTAACCTTTGATTTCCTCAATTCATTCCTTACACAACATATATGAAAGTAACATTTAAAAATAACATTCAGCAGTGACGAAAAGATGAGGGAACGCCAGCATCTCTGTGCTTAGACTGAATTAAATCATCTCTAAATAACACAATTAGAAGAAAACATTGGGATAAATATTTTTCAGCCAGAGAAGGTTATTGATATACAGCAAGTCCTAACACTGTTTAAACTGTTGTTTACAGTGGAAAAATGAAACAAATTGAAAACTGAAATAAAATGACAAGTTACAGTGAGAATAACATCACCATCAGCATAGACCAGGATCCCATAAATCAGCTTGTATTGATTGCTTCAAACCGGTTACAATCTTCAAATCCAATGTTTTAATCCATCTTTTTTCACAATCTAACCTATCTGTTACAAGCAGAGCTCCAAGAGCCCATGAAACCACTATTTACAGTCAAGAGTTTTCCACTCAGAAATAGCTACAGCGCTTCAGCAATTACGTTAACAACCAACTAATCCAACCCCTCACTCATCTTCTATTGAAGTATTTATAGAAGGATGAGGAGGTGAGATCTGATTAAAAGATCTCAAACACAATCAATGCAGAATTAATGTATTCCTGACCCCGAGAGGTTCGATGAAGAAATTCTACAGGTGTTATATTGCATTAATGTGTTTCTACTTAAGAAGTAAGCTCGAAGAGAGCTTATATTGACCTTTGAGGCTCTGCGTACTGTTAGGGTTACTCTGCAAACATTCTGTCGTTGAAATCTGGTGCAGTAATAACTTCTTTGGTTGTTCGAGGCATAATATCTGATCCTGTTTAATAAATTCATCCTCTGTTTGAGCTTCTCGAGGCAATAGGTGGCACTGTGGTGGTTGAGGAATCAATTCGCCTCGAAGTATGGCGGTGGAGGCGATATGTCTGCCGAACACTTTTAGGTTTTGCTTTAATCCGTGTTCTGAGCCGGGGATTAGGCTTTTGATAACTGTCTTAGCCGTAATCCCCGCCAATCTTCTCACAAAACCACTACTCTGGTTCATTCTACCTTTAATCTGCTACTCTTTCTCTGCTCTGATATTGGCTGCCTTCTTCAAGCTTTGCAGGGACATGCGGCAACCAAAGTTCATGAAGCTTTGTAAATATCTCTGTTCTTCTCCGTATGATCAATTCCTTGGATAGATCGGGAGGATTGGAGTCGTCACTCTCATCCTTCAGATTTCGTAGAATACGAAGAAAAAACCTTTGAAAACCTGCAAAAAACAAGAAAAATGAGGAAATCCTGCGTTCATATGGATAGACTGCATCGAAGGGCGTGCGGGCGGACGGAGAGATCGGGGCCGTTGATCGTATTGCGATCAACGGTTGGGAGAAAATCAAACGGTCAATGAAGAGGAAAGCGGACCGTATAATCGAATCGGGAGAGGAGATGCAGACCGTTGATCTACAGAGATCGACGGCGGGGATTGGATTTTAAACGCGCCGGGGCAAAATTAACGGGCGAGCAAATTGGTTAAAGGACGAGCGAGAAAGATGATCGGGGACCGTCGGATGGGAGGGCCCAAATCCGACGGCAGGGGTGAATCCCGCTGCGGGGCCATAGGACAATGTTTAACGCGCGGGAGATGGACATGGCATGGCGGTTTTCGGGGTGGGGTGGAGAACACGTGTCGGCCAGCGCGTGGAATCGCTGGCCGACGGCACAAAACCGTTTCCGTAAGATAGGTGGTGCGGGCACGAAACAGGCGGAAATGAAAAATAGCGCAGCGAAAGGGGGGGGGTCCACCAGATGACGGTATACACTCCGCGCCGTTGATCCGTGGGACAGATCGACGGCGGAGTTTTATTTTGATTTTCTTTGGTGGAAAATAAAACAAACCCAACTTTGCTATTTACAAAGGGTTTTCAACGTTTTTCGGGGAATAAATTATTTCCGAGGTTTAAGCGCCCTGCGGACTTTTGCACACGGTTCCGGCGTGGGGGCATATGGAAGGAGAAACAAAAAGGGGCTTAGCCTGAGGGGCTAAAGCCTAACACATAGAAACGCATGTTTTTCTATGGTTTTTTAAATAATTTTTGAAAGAGAGGAAAGGTTTCGATAGATCAAAAAGTGGGTTTTTAACCTTAGGAAATGAGGTCAATGGAGGAATAAGAGACAATAAGAGGGTTTAATGGGTTATTTTATGGATGAAAGGATACTCGAAGAAATGAGGAAAAAGTGGAAGAAGGGGAAAAGGAAAAGGGGAAGATACAGCAATTTTTGTTCAGGATTTTTCATGGTATGCCAGAGGCAGAGGGGGTGGAGAGAATGTAGAACCAACCAGTGGTTTATAACCTTGCCAACAGACTTCAAGTACCAACAATTTTTAGGCCTGAACTTGTTTCTTGAAGGCTGCAAAAAAAATTTAGCCACCAGCTGATATGATTGAAAAATATAGGTGGCTAACAGTGGCTCCACTTGGGGATGGTGCCTTCTTGAAGGTATCAAGAATTCAGACTTGATTTCTCTGGGATATTGACTGGTGTCCGACCCATCACATGCTCTTGCTTTCCTTTTGGACAAAAATCATGTCAGTTATGAAAGAGAGATGAATCTCATCAATACAGCTTCTACCTACCCCAATCCTACTGATCTAGCATTTTTTCTTCATCAGAGTGCACTTGGATTGGCAAACTCTTAACACAACATTTTATTCTTTTTGAATGCAGTAAAACTAATCTACTTCTACCCCTTATTTCTCCCTGAACTCAGATTAAATAGTTGAGCTCAGATGTTTCTCTACCTATCCTACTGTTTGTTGGGATTAAACAGTCCAACAAACTTTTATTCTCTAAATTCTACAACAGAAATTTTAAAAATAGCCAAGTCAAGATTGAGCGGTTTGACTTGCTATGATCTATGGCATAAAGACAAGCTGCACACAGATTATTATTTGCAGAAAAATTTAAATAAAAAACAGAAGGCTTAAGATCTGAAAATTTTCTCATTATGGCCTTCTCTTATGTTCACAGCTCTGCTTTTTCTTTTCAGTGAGTTGTCTTTGCTTTTCTTCTGGTTCGAGTTTTGAGTGAATTAGAACCAGGTCCTTTCTTTGACTCAGAAATTAGAGTAGCTTTGAGTCCTCTCTTTGGAAAATTTGGTTCAGATTTTGAGTTTGTTTGAACCTTGATTTCTACCCTACTCTATCTACTGATAAGCCAAGATTAAACAGTTTGGAAAATCAAATTTTCTACCCTATCAGCAGAAAATTGAAAGCTAATCAGTCAAGATTAAACAGTTTGACCAATTAGAAGCGTGTTTAGAGGAGTGGCATTTATGCTTGCACACTTTCAGATTCATTTCTCTTTTTGGCATGGGGCCTTGCCTTTCTTGTTTTTCATTCCTGCCCTCTTTTCATTTTTTCTTTGTTTTTGTATTTTTTGATTTTTCATAACTTTAAATGCAATGATGGATGAAGTATTTACAATGGAAAAGGTGAAAAGGCTTCAAAACATGAAATAATTTTAAGAAAGATAATTCTTAAGCATCCTGCCATTGACAGGACCCCCAAACAATTCTGCTCCATTCAATTCTTGTAAGAAAAATGCATTGTTCCCAGAAACTGAATGAATGGAGTAAGGGCCAAGCCACAAATTGTCAAATTTACCATGCTTTCCCTTGTCTTCCCTCTTTGAGTCCCACTTTAAGACTTTGTCCCCAATTTTGAAATTGCTGGCCTTTGCTCTTCTGTCAAATATCTTCTTGATATTGTCTTGTTTCTGTAATGCTTTGTTGTACACTTCCTCTCTGGTTTGCTGAAGATGAATGGTCTGATTTATTCTTCTGATTATGTCATCCTCTTCAGTCTGCAACTCTTGAATCAACTTCATGACTGGTACACCAAGGTTGTTAGGAAAAATTGCATCTGTACCATATACAAGCTGGAAAGGCGACATACCGATGGATTTCTTCAATGTTAACCTGTCAGCCCATAGTGCATGAACCAGCTTTATGTGCCAAGACTTCTTATTGTCTTCCAACAGTTTCTTTATTATGTTCACTAAGCTTTTGTTGGAAGACTCTGCAAGTCCATTACCTTGAGGGTAATAAGCTGTGGAGTGCCCCAATGTTATTTGATACTTATGACAGAATTCAACCATTTTCTTTGATCCAAATGCTACTGCATTATCTGTAATGATCTTGGTAGGACAGCCAAATCTGGAAAGGATATTGGTTTCTATGAATTTTATGATAACTGAATCATTGGCTTGTCTACAAGGAATGGCTTCTATCCACTTAGTGAAATAGTCTGTGGCAGTGAGGATCCACCGGTGTTGGGCAGAGGATGAAGGGTGGATTTCTCCTATGAAGTCAAGTCCCCACTGTTGGAAAGGGGCTTCGACAGTGATTGGATGCAGAGGAAGGGGTAGTAATTTTCTCTTGCCCTCAAACAGTTGGCATTTATGGCAAGTGGTTGTCAGTTTATGTACATCAGGAAAAAGGGTGGGCCAATAGAAACCAGCCCTCAAAATTTTGTTGGCTGTTGACTTCCAGTACAAATGGCCCCCACACTCTCCTTCATGGAATTCTTGTTTAATCTTTTCTGCATCAAACTCAGGCAAACATTTAAGCAATATACCACTAGCATTTTTCCAATAAAGACATTTATCAATAATGCAATAGTTTACAGCTTTTAACTTTAGGAATCTTGCCTTTGTTTTGGATAAACCAGGAGGTGTGTTTAAATTAAGCAAAACATAAATAATATCGGTATACCAGGGAGAATTCGCAAAATAATCTTCAACAATGGGGGTTGAGAATTCTTCTTGGTCATCCAAAGCATTAATCATATTAATATCAAGGACTTCACAATTTGATTCAGCCATTAACCTAGCTAGACCCTGACCTTTGATAAGCTTTGTGGGTTTAATCTCTAAATCATATTCAAGAATAACAGCAATCCACTTACCTCTCTTACCATCTGGATCCTGGGTTAAAATGTCTTTTACTACTGAATTTGGGACAAAGGCAATGATATGTGAGTGAAGGATGTATACCCTGAAGTCTTTTAAAGCTTTCACCAAAGCAAAAGCTTGCTTTTCCATAATATTATACTTCAAAGGGGCATCCCTCAATGCCTTGCTAAAGAATGCAATGGGCTGCTCTTGTCCTTGCGGATTTTTATGTAAAAGGACAGCAGCTATAGTATGTTCTGATGCAAATGAGAAGATATAAAAATCTTTCGAGAAATCGGGACTTATGAGAACTGGTGTTTTGGTTAACGCTTGTTTAACCAGTTCAAAGGATGTCTTTGCTTCTGCGGTCCATTTTACCCCTTGCTCCTTTTTCAACATGTTTGTGATATTCCTCAGGAGCTCAGCCAAGTTTGGGATGAACCTTCTTAAAAAGTTAATCTTTCCTATGAAAGACTGCAACTCTTTGATATTCCGAGGATGGGAGATTTGTAATATGGCTTCAATCCTCATGGGATCTATCTTTATACCCTCTTCTGAAATGATATGCCCGAGAAGCTTACCTTCTTGGAGACCAAATAATGTCTTTTTGGGGTTCAAAGATATCCCAAACCTTCTGCACTTCTCGAAAACTTTTCTTAAATGTTCTAAGTGTTCTTCATCTGTTTTTGAAAACACAGTTACATCATCAAGATAAATAATGATGAAGAAGCCTAATTCTTCCGAGAATGCTATGTCCATGGCTCTCTGAAAGGTTGCTCCAGCATTCATTAAACCAAAAGGCATTTTCACATACATGAAAGTGCCCCAGGGTGTAGTAAAAGCTGTCTTTAATTGATCATCAAGGTGGACTAAGACTTGATTATACCCTGAATAGCCATCTAGCAAAGAAATTCTTTTAGACCCTACCACCTTTTGCAAAATATGATCCATCTTGGGCAAAGGGTAGTTATCCTTTAATGAAGCTTTGTTTAAATTCCTGAAGTCTATACAAAGCCTGATTTCTCCAGTATTTTTCCTAACTGACACTAGATTAGATACCCACTAAGAATATATAATAGGGACAATAATACCAGCATCATGCATCTTCATAATTTCCTTCTTAACCAATGGCAACTGGATAGGGTTGATTCTGCGCAGTTTTTGTTTGAATGGTTTTTGGTTTTCTTTAAGAGGGATTTTGTGCTGTATTATTTCAGTGTCATAGGACTTAAGATCTTCGTAACTCCATGCAAAAACATCAGCAAATTCTTTAAACAGCTCCAAATATTTGAGTTTAATGTGAGCTGGTAAAGTTTTAGACAGTTTGATCAATCTCGGTTTTTCCTCACTGCCTATATTACATTCTTCCACTTCAGTTTCCACAGGTTCCATTTTTGGTTTGTTGGCCACGTCATCAAAATCAAACAGTTCTTCTAGAGGGGCCAAACCCTTGGGCAGACTATCATTATCAGAATGCAGAGTTTCTATTTCTTGTGTTTCAGGTTTCGGACTTAATTCTGCTTGGCGTGTGGATGTGATAGTCTGAAGGTTTATACCTACCAGCTGTGGAGATGGCTCTTCTTCACCAAGAAAATTTTCTTCACTGCAGTCTGTATCATAGTCTGAATCTGAACTATGGGGTTCAAACTCATTTCTGAATTGCATGAAGTCTTCTATTTGTTTATCTCCATCAAATACCTGCCAATATTTCTTGTTATCTGGGATAGCTGGTCTGAATTTTATTTGAGAGGTGTCATCATACAGCAGTGGGCAGGTCCTAGCAGCAAAGGCTAAATTGTGGGCAGCAATGTTTCTTTTCCTTGGGACAAAAGATAAGGTGTACTCCTCAAACGTTTTTAAAAGATCAATGACATCATTCCTATAGGCCCTAAGTCTGGGGTGATTTGCATTGTACTCCCCATTGACTTGCCTAATAATTAATTCAGAATCCCCATATACATCGATTTTCTTGGCACCTAGTTTTTTCAAAAGATGCAAGCCCAAGAGAAGGGATTCATATTCTGCTATGTTGTTGGAACACTGAAAGTTTAATTTACATGAGATACATTCTGTATGATTATTTTCAGTGTTAGTGATCCAGACACCTGCACCTGCATTTGTTTTGGTGCATGACCCATCAAAATACATAGTCCAGAGAGGCAGATTTTCAGTTTGATGAATGGACTTTGTATCATTTGATTCCCCAAGTTTTTCATTGGGTTGAGGACTGTCTTTCTGACTGTCAAGTTTTGAGCTCACAGGATTGATAACTTGGATTTCCAGATCTGTGTTAAGTTTGCTAGGATCCTCAGACACAATAGACCGTTTCGGCATTTCATCATTGTGTTCCCCCTCTTTTATTTCAGCCATGGATTCTTTTGAAACAATTTGTTCGGTGAGTGTTTCATCGTTGAACATGATAAAGGAATCAAGGCTCGTGTTTATAGCATAGAGTGGGGAGTTTTGAGGCCGCTCCTGGCTTGTTACTGTGTATTGCATGTGAGATTCCCTATAAAGCCTCCTAGTTTGATTGAAGACAGGGATGGTTGCATAGGCCATGTCCATTTGCATAGTCCCCTGTAACTTAGCCCCCCAAGACCTTGATAACAGCATTCCATACTTTGGGGGAACATCAGCCACAACAACATCCATGACTAAACATTTGGCTGGAATTTGGGCTAGATTAACACAGATATCTTTAATCAATCCTAGACACTTAACTCTACTCGAGTCAAAGGAGTACAGGTCTTTGTAAGGTCTGGTAATCTCGAGACCCGGGCTCTCCATTACAGCTTTTGGCATTAAATTATGGGAAGCGCCTGAGTCGTGCATAGCATTATGGAGAATTTTGTCATGAATGTTTAAGCTTACATAAAAGGGAGGGACAGGACCTTCTTGGAATTTTCCTTCAATCTTTGGACCGAAGATAAGCTCTGGTTGGTCATCATTAAGATTGAGGGTATCTTCATTATTTTCTAAGTTCAAAGCCTTCAAAATTTTGGACCTATATACATGCTGGGCAGCTAACTCAGTCAAAGGAACAGAGATTTTGATCTTTGAGATTTCCTGTTCCAGGCTAAAAAGGTTTTAATTCTTCAGAGCACTGACTTCAGCCTTGTTTACTGCCACTTTATCAGCAAAAAAAGCTTGCTGATTTGGTTTATCTACAGTTGAAATAGTTGTCTTTTCAGGAGTACTAACTGAGGTGCTAGTACTACTAATGTTTGCACTCTGTTTTTCGATGTTTTGAGTGTCTTTCTCTTTATCTTTACCAGAATCAACAGCCACCGTTTTTTCCTTTTGTTTGATTGTCTTAGACTTGGTTGCAGTGCTGTTTTGAGAAGGTTTGTCAGAGGTTTTATTGTTGGGTGTTTGTTGATTAGACTTACTTCTGAGTTCATATTCCCTTAAAGGTTCTATGACAGCGTTCTCCATGTTTTGGTAGCTGTTTTCAGCATCATCTCTTCTGTCATCATAAGGTGTATAAAGACCTTGTTTATTATCATAATGAACCTCAAAGTCATCATCATCTACCCCAAATAAGTTTATATCATCTTCCTCTGTTATTTCATTTGTTTCCTCAACCTCACTTAAAAAGTTCTGATGAAAGGGAGGGATGATCTGCTGATCGTCTTCCCTGGGTCTGTTTGGAGGCTGATTTCTTCTAAGATTCTGATTCTGGTTTTGGTTTCTGTTTTGAGGAGCGTTTTGATTTAAACTTGCTTGCGCCCTCTCTAGAATGCTCATTTTCTTCATCATTTCTTCCATCATTCTTTCCATCTTTGAGCTTGAAGTAGAAGGGGAGGATTCCTCTCTAAAAGATACTCTCTTTTCAGCTTTCATCCTTGCTCTTTTCTCCATAAGGTTCACTTCTACAGAAAGGGCACCTCTTTGCATATCTTCAAGGGTTGCAAAGACTCTTTCCCTGAGTGAATGTCATGTCTGGATCAAACCCTTCAGGAAATTTATTTAAGGCTGATCCCTGAGGAGGTTTCAGTTCAGGGGAAAGTGCATTATACACACTGTTGAACCTGGTACAATAAGCTTGTACACTTTCCCCAGGGTTCCTATGGAGATTGTTATAGTCAGCAAGGACTTGGAGAGGATTTTTCCTTACTTCCCATTTGTTTAAAAAAGTTTGATGGAAGGCTTGAAGGTCGTTAATACTATGGGGGGTTAAACCTTTAAACCATTTTCTCACATCTCCCCCCAAACTTTGAGCAAACAATCTGATTTTGACAGATTCATTATCAATTTCATTTCTGTCAAAGTAGTCATTCATCTTGTCCACATGTTGAGATGCTGTTATGGTATTATTAGCATCGTATAATGGAATTTTGGACTGATATTCCTGTGGAAGATTGACTAATGGTACAGGAAGGACTAAGGGAGCATACCATGCTGCCATGATATGTGGTGGGTTTATAAGTGGAGGTGTGGGTTGAAGTGGAGTGGTTTGAACAGTGGATGAAGGATGAACAGAAGTGGATGGAACAGCAGTAGATCTCTAAGTTGACCTGGGGTGAGAGGCACCTAGATTATGTATGAAATGTAAATCAGGAGGTGTTGATTCTCTATTCCCAAGAGTCCCACTAGTTTCGGGAGATGAAAGGGTAGGCTCAGAATCTAACTGATCTAAATCACCAAATGACCTAGTTCTGAATGGGTTTAATAAGTCAATTTGTGATTCATGAAGAGCTGAAAGGTTTTCAGGGACTGAATTGGCTCTTATGAGGGATCTGAAGATAGTTGAGGATTGTATCCTATGAGACTTCCTAAGAATTCTTTCAGGGTTGTCAACTATTTCAGGAGGATCCAGGTCAGGATGGGCTCTAGTATGAATCTTTTTAGGAGCCACAATGTTTATGGGATTAGACCCAATCTAAACAAGAAAAGTTCAACCAGATATGACAATCTTTAGACGGTTAACTAATATGTTTTCTCAATTCGAATCCTACAGTCCTTTAACTGAATTTGAATGATTTTATAATGATAAGGGTTCTTTCCAGTGGAGTCTTAAGGTCTGTTTAGGAAGGTGGAGTCGCCAGGTGGAAGGTTCAGAGTGTTTTCAAAGGAATGCACTGTCCACCACAGTGTTTGTGAAACATTCTCCTTCAAGGATATCTTAAAATACAACAGACTCTAACCAGAGATTGACTGGGAGGGCATTCACTAGATGTGTCACCCCCTAAAAGAGGATGAGATCTAGAGGCTACCTGGCCCTTTCCAGACTCTGTCTAAGAGTATAGAGTAAAACACATCAAAGACGTATACAGGTATCAAAACTTGTGTTTTACTACCAATCTGAAATGTTTTTGGTATTTTCTGAATTGTTTATATTTGTGGTTTCTTGAAAGAATGTCCTAGCTTTGCCTCAAAACTTAGCTACGGTTAAGAAACAAAGACAGTCTATCCTTGTGGCTAAGCTAGCTGATTTTCCAAGGTTAGATAAAGACTTAAAAGAACCCTAGGATTGACCTAGTTTGTCACTGATCCAAACAAGTTTTATCGTGATTACCATTCTTTGGTAGTGCTTGGAAAGGCTACTTTTTACTCTCAAGGTGTTATATGAAAATAAAAGGGAAAAAGATGAAAAACGCAAGTCATCCCCAGTGGAGTCGCCAGAAATTTTAGGTCTCTGTAACAAGCAAGATTGGCAAAGTCCGATCACAGAGTTAACATCATTTCAACCAACTTTGGGATTCTAGGATCTAGCCCTCCTGAATCCGGAGAGGGATCTCTCCAATATGTACAAAGATGGATATTGTCTTTGAAGTTTAGGGTGATGATATTAGGCTAGTTATGAAGGCCGAGGGTTTTGTTTGGTTTTCTTGGATGGTTGAACATAGTTGCTGTCTGAGACGGAAAGATCTATATGCAAATAGGTTCAAAGGTGAGAAGTTGCAAGTAAACAAAATAAGCTTTGATTCTAAAGAAAGATGATGGCAAGTTTTCAATCCATTGGGCTATGGAGTCATAAGGGAATTTAATTGAAACATCCAGGTTCAAGAGTAATCTACGGGGCAAGTCATCTAGGCCTAAGGATCTCTTTGAAGTTTGATTTATGGAACGGGGTGATACAACAAGAAAGGGAATCAACAGATGCAGAACAAAGAGCAGCCCGGGATATGGTAAGTACTTTGAAACTAGCCAGCCTTTGACCAGGCACTTAAGAAAAACATAGAAGCAAACTAGGATCTGGTAAGTACTTTGAAACTAGCCAGCCTTTGATACACTTCTAAATAGAAAACAGATTAAAACAAAGGGAAACTTAAAGGCAACTTTTGGAGCAGGAACTAGCGGTCAGGGCTCACCTTTCTCCTCATCTTAGCCCTTCTTTACTTAGTTACTTCCAAGACAATCACCAAGATCACACAGAATGGCCCAAGATCTGATAAGTACTTTGAAACTATTCAGCTTTTGACACATCCTAAGGGAAACAGACAGATAGTTGAGCAAACAAGAAAGGGACTCAGGGCTAACCTTTGATTTCCTCAATTCATTCCTTACACAACATATATGAAAGTAACATTTAAAAATAACATTCAGCAGTGACGAAAAGATGAGGGAACGCCAGCATCTCTGTGCTTAGACTGAATTAAATCATTTCTAAATAACACAATTAGAAGAAAACATTGGGATAAATATTTTTCAGCCAGAGAAGGTCACTGATATGCAGCAAACTATAACACTGTTTAAACTGTTCTTTATAGTGGAAATGAAACAAATTGAAAACAGAAATAAAATGACAAGTTACAGTGAGAATAACATCACCATCAGCATAGACCAGGATCCCATAAATCATCTTGTATTGATTGCTTCAAACCGGTTACAATCTTCAAATCCAATGTTTTAATCCATCTCTTTTCACAATCTAACCTATCTGTTACAAGCAGAGCTCCAAGAGCCCATGAAACCACTATTTATAGTCAAGAGTTTTCCACTCAGAAATAGCTACAGCGCTTCAGCAATTACGTTGACAACCAACTAATCCAACCCCTCACTCATCTTCTATTGAAGTATTTATAGAAGGATGAGGAGGTGAGATCTGATTAAAAGATCTCAAACACAATCAATGCAGAATTAATGTCTTCCTGACCCCGTGAGGTTCGATGAAGAAATTCTACAGGTGTTATATTGCATTAATGTGTTTATACTTAAGAAGTAAGCTCGAAGAGAGCTTATATTGACCTTTGAGGCTTTGCGTACTGTTAGGGTTACTCTGCAAACATTCTGTCGTTGAAATCTGGTGCAGTAATAACTTCTTTGGTTTTTCGAGGCATAATATCTGATCCTGTTCAATAAATTCATCTTCTGTTTGAGCTTTCTGAGGCAATAGGTGGCACTGTGGTGGTTGAGGAATCAATTCGCCTCGAAGTGTGGCGGTGGAGGCGATCTGTCTGCCGAACACTTTTAGGTTTTGCTTTAATCCGTGTTCTGAGCCGGGGATTAGGCTTTTGATAACCGTCTTAGCCGTAATCCCCACCAATCTTCTCGCAAAACCACTGCTCTGGTTCATTTATCTTCAATCCGATACTCTTTCTCTGCTCTGATATTGTCGGCCTTCTTCAAGCTTTGCAGGGACGTGCGGCAATCAAAGCTCATGAAACTTTGTAAATATCTCTGCTCTTCTCCGTATGATCAATTCCCTGGACAAACCGGGAGGATTGGAGTCGTCACTCTCATCCTTCAGATTTCGTAGAATACGAAGAAAAAACCTTTGAAAACCTGCAAAAAACAAGAAAAATGAGGAAATCCTGCGTTATATGGACAGACTGCATCGGAGGGCGTGCGGGTGGATGGAGAGATCGGGACCGTTGATCGTATTGCGATCAACGGTTGGGAACAAATCAAATGGTCAACGAAGAGGAAAGTGGACCGTATAATGGAATCGGAAGAGGAGATGCAGACCGTCGATCTACAGAGATCGACGGCGGGGATTGGATTTTAAACGCGCCGGGGCAAATTTATCGGACGAGCAGATTGGTTAAAGGGTGAGCGGGAAAAGTGATCGGGGACCGTCGGATGGGAGGGCCCAGATCCGACGGCGGGGACGAATCCCGCTGCGGGGCCATAGGACAATGTTTAACGCGCGGGAGATGGACATGGCATGGCGGTTTTCGGGGTGAGGTGGAGAGCACGTGTCGGCCAGCGCGTGGAATCGCTGGCCGACGGCACAAAACCGTTTCCGTAAGATAGGTGGTGCGGGCACGAAACAGGCGGAAATGAAAAACAGCGCAGCGAAAGGGGGGGGGTCCACCAGATGACGGTATACACTCCGCGCCGGACATCCGTGGGACAGATCGACGGCGGAGTTTTATTTTGATTTTCTTTGGTGGAAAAATAAAACAAACCCAACTTTGCTATTTACAAAGGGTTTTCAACGTTTTTCGGGGAATAAATTATTTCCGAGGTTTAAGCGCCCTGCGGACTTTTGCACACGGTTCCGGCGTGGGGGCATATGGAAGGAGAAACAGAAAGGGGCTTAGCCTGAGGGGCTAAAGCCTAACACATAGAAACGCATGTTTTTCTATGGTTTTTTAAATAATTTTTGAAAGAGAGGAAAGGTTCCGATAGATCAAAAAGTGGGTTTTTGACCTTAGGAAATGAGGTCAATGGAGGAATAAGAGACAATAAGAGGGTTTAATGGGTTATTTTATGGATGAAAGGATACTCGAAGAAATGAGGAAAAAGTGGAAGAAGGGGAAAAGGAAAAGGGGAAGATACAGCAATTTTTGTTCAGGATTTTTCATGGTATGCCAGAGGCAGAGGGGGTGGAGAGAATGTAGAACCAACCAGTGGTTTATAACCTTGCCAACAGACTTCAAGTACCAACAATTTTTAGGCCTGAACTTGTTTCTTGAAGGCTGCAAAGAAAATTTAGCCACCAGCTGATATGATTGAAAAATATAGGTGGCTAACAGGTCTTATGAGGAAATGCCTGGTATAGATCTATCTATTGTCCAGCATGAGATCAAGACTTACGAAATACTAAGCCTGTGAGGCAAAAGCTTCATCCAGTCAACCCTAGGAAGGTTGTAGCTATCAAAGCCGAGGTAGAAAAGCTACTTAAGGCGGGATTTATTTTCCCTGTTCCTTTGACTGAGTGGGTTTCGAATCCTGTTCCCATGGATAAGAAACAAAGAACAATTTGAGTTTGCATTGACTTCAGAGACCTTAATAAAGCATGTCCGAAAGATAATTACCCCACACCATTTATAGATCAGATTATCGATGAGTGTGCCGGTAATGAGATTTTCTCCTTCATGGACGGTTTCTCTAGATATAATCAGATTACTATCCGTCCTGAAGATCATCATAAGAATGCCTTTATTTGTCCCTGGGGTACTTTTGCTTACAATACGATGCCTTTTGGTCTTAAAAATGCTGGGGCTACTTTTCAGCGGGCCATGTCATATGCCTTCCATGACATTAAGCATATTATCGAGGCATATTTGGATGATTTATCTGCTCGTTCTCGAAAGAGAATGGATCATCCTGCTCACTTCCGTCAAGTATTTGAACGATGTCATTTCTATAAGATTAGGTTGAATCCGAACAAGTGTGTTTTCGCGGTCACATCCAGTCGGTTATTGGGATTTATAGTGTCTACGGAAGGGATTCCGGTAGATCCCTTCAAGGTAGAGGCAATACTTCTATTGCCTCTCCTGTATTCTATTCATCAACTTCAAAGTCTACAAGGAAAAGCTAATTTTCTTCGGAGATTTATCGTAAATTATGCTAAAGTTACCAAAGGATTTAGGAGATTGTTGAAAAAGGGAGTCCCATTCTTTTGGGATGACTTCGCTCAGCGCTCATTCGATGCTTTGAAAAAATCATTGACCTCTGCTCCTATATTGAGTCCACCTGATTATAGCAGGGATTTCCTTTTTTATCTTGCAGCAGCAGAATCTACCATTGGTATGGTTTTGGTTCAGGAGGACGATGCTCTTGCAGAGCATGTTATATACTACCTTAGTTGAGGCTTGGTAGGACCTAAACTCCGGTATACTCCGATAGAGAAGCTGGCTTTAGCAGCTGTTCATGCTGTACAACGACTCAGACATTATATTCTTCTACGAAAAAATTATGTTTTGGCAGCAGTCAATCCATTTCAGTTTGTTCTCAGTAGGTGAGTGATTGGGGGCAAATACAATAGATGGATTGTGATTTTGCAGGAATTTGATCTTGAGTTTATGTCTGCCAAGTCCAAGAAATCATTGGTTTTCGCGAAATTAATCTATGAGTTACCCTGTGGAGAAGAGATAGTTTATGATGAATCCTTCCCGGATGAACATTTGTTTCTCATCTCTTCACAGGATCCTTGGTATGGGGATATCATTGTGTATCTTCAGACTGCGAAGTTTCCCTCTACTTTTTCGAAAGATGAGCGCCGTAAATTGCGTCACTTGGCTAAAAATTACTTAATTATTGGTGATGCTTTATACCGTCGAGGGGTTGATTCAATCCTGAGACGTTGCTTAACTCTCGAAGAAGCTGAGGCTATGCTAAATGATTGCCACAATGGAGCTTGTGGTGTTCATTTATCTGGGCTTGCTACAGCCCAAAAAATCTTGCGTGCTGGATACTTTTGGCCTTCAATTTTCAAAGATTGTATGGAGTCGGTCAAAAAGTGTCATCCGTGTCAAGTCTATACTCGAAAAATGCGCGCTCATCCAGCTCCGCTTTTTCCAGTCATTACTGTCGGTCCCTTTACAAATTGGGGTATTGATTATACTACTTGTAACCCACCTTCGGCTAAAGGTCACAAGTACATTATTGTAGCAGTAGACTACTTTACGAAGTGGGTCGAGGCTATGCCTACTTTTGGGAATGATGGTGAGACAGCATCTCTTTTTCTTTTCAACCAAGTTATTGCTCGTTTTGGTATTCCTAGAGATATTTTCACTGATCATGGCAGTCATTTTCAGAACAGCATGATGGATGAGTTGGCTCTAAAATTAGGTTTCCAGCAAGAGCATTCGTCTCCTTATTATCCTCAGGCCAATGGGCAAGTGGAAGCCGTGAACAAATCCTTGAAGACCATTCTTCAAAGGACGATTGATAAAGCTCGATCCAAATGGCATATCATGATGTATCCTGCACTTTGGGCATACCGGATGTCAGTGAAAACTGCAACTGGCTTTACTCCGTTTCAACTAGCTTACGGGCTGGAATCCATATTCCCCATTGAATGTGAGATTCCTTCTCTAAAGTTAGTTGTTGAGCTTCTTCCTGACACTTCTAGTCTCGAAGAATGTCTCCTTCATCTGGAACATCTTGATGATCAGTGTCAAGATGCCGCTACGATGAATGAGGCACATAAGAAACGAGTCAAATTTCAGTGCGATAAGGCGGTCAAACCTAGGGTTTTCTCGGAAGGTGACCTCGTTTTGGTCTATGCCCAAGAGAAGGATGCCCTGGGCGCAGGAAAGTTTAAATCTATGTGGTATGGCCCCTTCATTGTTAAAAAAATCCTTAAAAAAGGAGCATATGCCTTGGTTGATTTTGAAGGAAATGAGTTGGCGAAGCCCATAAATGGGCTCTATTTAAAAAGGTATTATGCCTAGGCTTCAGCCTGGAATTTTGCTTTTGTATATAGTTAGTATTGTTTTGTACATATCTGGTTTTTTGGTCTTTGATGTGATGGTGATGTTTTTTATCTGCTTTGGTAGGTTGTGTCGAATGTCATGACTCATTATGGTTTCACTGATGGTGCTAGTAGACACACCCGGAAATTGGCTTCCGCGGCTTGGGTGCTTCATTATCCATCTGGTTAGTTGTTAGTATCAAGAGGAGTCTGCATTGGTCCTGCTTCCAATAATGTAGCAGAGTACACTGCAGTTATTTATCTACTCTCAGAGGCAATATCTTTGGGTGTTGATTCATTGGTAGTTTTATTGGACTCCCAGTTGGTGGTGTCACAGTTGAACAATACTTATCGGGTTCGAGATCCATTCTTACTTCGGTTGTTTTTGAGGGTACGTTTATTACAACGATCATTTCAGTTTTTAACATTCATTCATATTCCTCGTACAGACAATTGGATGGCAGACTCATTAACTAATCAAGCAATTGATTGGCATATTAATCATTCAATACATTAAATTTAATCATCAAAAACATCATGCATTTTTTATACATTTTTCACATTGCATCATAAACCACTGTATATATATATATATCATCAGAGTGTTCAAAAACTATACAAAATTTTGGATCCATATGTCATACAAAATCAGGGCTTATACCTGATCATGTTCAATATCAAAAATATACAGTCATCTATCTACTCCTGTGGCCCTTGCCCAATATTTGTGTTCTTATAGAACACGATGGAAGTAGAGACACGATGGAATAATCTCACCCAGTCACATGGTACTCCCACTACTCGTCTCTGGATAGCCTCAGGTAAATCTTCCATAGCATCCATAGGAACTTGGCGAGTCAAACCCTCCAAGTTCCTTTGAATAGCATGGAGGGTCCTGCCTGGGTCTTCAGTATCTGCCTCGCCTCTGCGGCGCTTGTGCCGTGGGTAGCCCTCAGGATGGACTGGTCCAGTATCTGTATCATGGTCATCATAATATTGTAAGTCATTTTGAATCCAATCAAAAAACATGTTTTGGTTTCACATTTTTTCACATATATTGAAAAAATCATCAAAAAATCATGTAATTAAAAAATTGCAATCTCACCGATTGCACCCCATGCCGCGCCAGGTGGAAGGACAAGGTCTGGATCACCACGAAAATCCATCCCAACATAGGGGTAGTCCTCCACTGTGATGACTTGTTCCTCCCCCCATTGGAAGAACTCGTCGTCCCAGGTGGTTCGGGGAACTTCACTTCCCCCCAGTCTCTTCATCAGATCAGCCCATCGGGAAATTCTTGGGTCTCTTGGGCTGTTGATGGAGGAGATCACTTTGGGTCGAAGCCCAGGAATCTTCTCAAAGAAGAATGTCATCAAAATGGTTCCATACCCGAAATGCTTTGTTTTAGTTTTCTCGATGGAGGTCAGTTGTTTCTTCATGTTGATTAATAGAGCTGTACACCAATCATACAGGTGAACTAGGCATTCCACAGCTATGCTCATCAGGGTCCTGGATGCCTGATGCAAGGAAGTAGATCCTGCTACCCTGCCGATGGTAAAGAGGAGAATCTTCATGTGCAAATCTCTCAAATCTTTTATGGCAATCTCAGTCCCTGCTTTTTTGGACCCCTCTACACAGTAAACGTGGACATAGTCATCCACCGTAAGCCCTCCCAAAGTCTTGCCGTGCAAATCTACTGGGTCTCCCCTCCGTGAGAGTTCAGTAATGAAGTAGATGTCTTCCACCTCTATGTGTATAGGCATTTGGTCTATCACGAAGCAATCTTCCTCCGGTTTCCCAGTAATTTACCAGCATTTCAAGCAACCGGACGTTACTTTTTATGTTTGGCATTTTGAATAATTTTAGCAATCCGCAATTTCGGAGGATGTCGAGCGATTGTTTATCTTGAATCACTTCATTATCAATTTCACTATGCTCACGTTCCCTCCAAGTGATGGTCATCCTGATAAAATTCATTTATTTGTTCATTAGATGCATTTTTTACATCACGGACTGCGCATACGCGACTTCCCTTGCAGACAGTCGTGTATCATACGCAGTTTCGTCCACACGAACCCGCGTATGCGCAGAGCCCTAAATCAAAACAAATGTTTTTTATGGTGAAATTTCCAAATTTTAACTCTATTAATGGACAAATTTGATAATAAAGATGGATTAAGAGGTTACCTGACTGATCCGGCGAAGTTTGACCGCTGATTGCTCCTGTTTTGAAGAAAGAGGGTTTTTTCTCCAGAGCCTTTTTTTTTCTCCAAATCAGCAAGTAATAATGAACCAAATATGAGGTAACATGTGTATTTATGCCTAGAAATTGAAATTTTTTGCAAAAATTTGTTATGCCTATTTTTTTTCAATCTATCTTAAGCTACATAACCTGGGTGCTTGTAAGTGTCAAGATTGGTATATTTTCAGGTACATTTTGATGAAGTTGAGATTTTTTCGATTTTTTTTTATCCATGAATGTTGACCTTTTATGGCAGGTATATGATCTTCACTGGCATATAGGTTAGGAAATCCACTTTCCATTGCATTTTGCATAATAACCTCCATTCTAATCACTTTCCGTAGGGGCGATCCCATCAGGTCATGAGTATTTCAACCATTTCACTTGCTGATTATTTAATCATGACTTGGTGGTAGAGCCTTCCTTTACATGGGCTTCCTAGTTAGTTCCTCGCTAGCACTTGCTGCCCATGCTGCGCTTTATGTAGGATCGGGAGTCCTCTTTAGTCCCGCCATGACATATATGTTGAAGCATCATTCTTCTTATTCACTATCATTTTTTCTCGCTATTACCCTAGAGGCTCCCTGGTGTTGTTGAGTTGTATTACTGCATTGCATATTGGATACTTGTTTATCCTGGCCTTCAGCCGACTTCATTTGGACTCGATGTTTAAGCCATCTTTTGACCTTGACTTTCTGTACAAGTTAACCATTGCATGCACTTAGCTATCGCGACTTGACACCCTTATTACCCATGGATGGAACATTCCTTTGAGTATCGTTGACCAGTTTCCGCCACCTTGCATTGGGCATAGGATGGTTCCTATACCAGGAACTAGGGCATCTGTTTCCTGATACTCGTTCTATCCATTGCACTATAACATTCTTTTATTCTTTTTCAGGCTCATTATATGAAAAATACAAAAAAAAATTAAATATGACAAAAAGAGAGGGAACGGGATGTTACTTCATAATTTGATGGCAGTACAGTATCTGTTTGTCGCCCTTGAACAAAGCACATACCGTTATATATTTCCTTCATTTGGGATGGTTTTAGTTTTGACCTAGGTTCAGCTGTTACTTTGTTTCACTAGTCAGTCCTCCTCTGGTTGGTTATCTCTTCCAATCATATGGAGAGTTTGTTTTTGCCTCTTGCATAACAGACTTATACAATGTCATTATTTACTGCCATGGTCATCACGAGTCATGCTTTTGTTCAAGGGAAGTTCAACCAGAGTCAGCCATTTTGCGGTGTCTCTTGACTTACTATTCAGTCAGCCTTCCCAGTATTGTCAGTATCTTGTTATATCACATCAGATGTTTGGTCTTTTCTCGTGTTGGTTTGAGAAGGTCTCCATTGACTTCTTGCTAGCGGGTTTGTCTCTTATCGACTATGACATATTGCTCTGAGAGTAAACCTAGAGCCGCACCCTGGCCCTATTTCCATCATTGATAGGTGACCTTGTGCTCGGCATTTGATCATCATTATGGGTCTTTGACTGAGTGGCTTTCCTTGTGTTCGACGTCAGCATACATTATCACACTTTGGATTCGTGCAGTGCCTTGATTTCCATTTGACCCTATCGGTGGATATCTCACCTCTGTGTCAGCTTTCATTATTGGTTGGTTCAGAGGGTTTCTTCCATGCGCTAGCTTCATCTTGTGCATGTCGGAAACGTACTTCGGTTTGGTTCCGTCACTCTGCTTCATTCGATTCCTTCCAAATCTTGGCCTGCAGGTTACACTCGCGCTGGACTGATGTGGTATGCCTTAATGCCTTCCTTCCAGAAGATCTTTTCCCATCGACTCTGACTCATTGCTCTGGGAATAAGATCTAGAGTCTTTTTTCAGTACCTTAGGGTTTGCAGTCATCAGTGGCAGACTCTTCGCCATCGACAATGGGGATTCATTATTGCCTCCTGAGTGGTAGATTCTTCCAAGTGTTCGACTTCAACTCATTAATTCACACTTGTTAGATTGTACTAGGGCACCTTGACACTCATTATCATTATCGGTGGGTCGTCTCGCGTTTGTTAATGGTATACATTATTGACCGGTAATCAAACGATTTCTCACATGGTCAACTTCAGCTCATTTATTCCCATTGTGTAGAATTGTGCCATAGTGATCGGTGAAGACCTCGGGTTGCATCAGCATGTTTCGGTTCACTTTTGACAGTCCATTCAGTTTCTGCCAGTGATGCCATCCACCGTTATATGTTGTAGTGTCAGTACAGCAGCATCCTATATGTTGGATCCCGAGTTGCGTGATTGTACCATGTGTTCCACCCCTTATGATTTGGTACCTGGAGTTTCCGTTACTTTTGTGATCAGAAATCTATTTTCAGCATCATTGATCAGTTTTCTATATGTGATACTTGGACATTGATTTCGACTTGTACTTCCGGGCCATGCTCAGATGATTCATTGTGTACTTTCAGTTCAACTATACTTGTATACATTCTGGATCTATTATGTACTTTCTATATGGATATATTTTTGACTGAGCATGGGTATGCCTGCCTCATGCATGAGCTGACTTTCTGTTTTCTTTCATTGGTTTTTGGCAGGCTAAAATCTGGTGAAGTCCTCTCTTGTCCTTGCGAAGTTCTTTCTATGCACATAATACATTTCGGCCATCATGTACCCCTTCTGACCTCATATATTATGGGGCATCTGTTATAGCATCATTTTTAACCCTCATGTGATTCATGATTGTCTCTTTGGCCTTGGGCACCCTTTCCCACAGACTTGAATAAAGTTCATAAAAAACAGTGTTTCAAAACCCATACGTGGATATGCCTAGAATTTTCCACGTGTATACGCAAGTCCAGAGATACTTTTCCGCGTATGCTATTAAAATCATTAAAAATATATATAAAAAAACCCTATTTGCGAGGTTGGGTTGATGGTTATTCCCATAATTCAACCACCCTAGCCCGTGGCCAACTGTTTACAACTGATTGAAACTACTTTAAGGGAGTATAAAAGCCCCTCATATGCATGGCCTAAGGGGGAGAGAAAATTTATAGACATTATACTATGTTGGAGCCCAATTCAAGTCTGATTTCCCGTGCCTCCTGCACTTCCCAGGTATTTATAGGAAACCCTTGTTTCCTGGAGATGTTCATCAGCTTATATGTCATCTTGTGTGCACAAGTCTTGGAAGAATCCTAGCGAGGCAAGGGCTAGACGGATCCAGATGACGGTCTGTTCAAATATCGTGGAAGGATTCAGGCGATCTCTCCACCTTTCTATTATTGTACATGTTGTTCGTAATGAAGAAGAACCATCTTGTTTCTGAATTCACGTGTTAATATCTGCTTATATATGTGAAAAGATTGTTAATTAAACACTTATTATTTTTTATATGATGTTTCACATGGATTATACTGACATTCAAGAAATATACATGCTGTACAACTAGATTTCCGTGCACGCTTCTTCTTTATTTTCAGGTTGAAGAGGAAGAAGAGTTGTTGGGGGCTTGGACCCTGCGGGATCTACATCAAACGTAGGATCTATGGGTGAGTTCTACAACTGATAATATCTAGTTTTTAGCGTACAATTTTGGTTGTGTGAGTCCTTCTTGAATAGTATGCCCCGATCTGTGGAGGTTTCTGACCCAACGACCTCTAGGGATTTATTTCCCGAAACAGGTCTAGCATTTTTTTCTGTATAAATGTGGTGCATACATAACTGAGGATCAATTCCTTTCATGTCTGGGTAATCCCATGCAAAAGCTCCCTTATATTTTTTCAGTAGTTGGACCAATTTTTCTTCTTGTTCAACAATCAAATTTTTGATAATATTCAGATTTTTTCCTGGCTCAATTTATATAGATTTGCTATTGTAAACAGAAGTGGTAGGTATTGATTGTTCTTGAATGTCTTTCAGGGGATCTTCTTCTTCTTCATTATCAAATGTTGCCTTGATCATGTGACATTGCAAATGGGATCTGGTTTTTGGTTGGTTGATAAAATTGTTAATGATGTCATCCTCTGTTTGGTCTTTAAAGTCGAGGGCATCTTCTATGGTTAATGGTGATCTAATGTTTTCTATGAGGTATGATACAGGCTATCTCTTTGTTTTTATTATTGTTAGGCTTGGCTGGGCTGGAGGGTATAAGGCTAAGTTCTTGACATAACTCCCTCTAGTTATAGTCATGTTGCCTTGCCGGCAGCCAATGTAGGCATCAGCTGTTGCCAGCCAAGGTCTACCTAAGATTTGTTGGAAAAATACTGAGACGGGGGGTGAATCAGTATTTTGAGCTGACTGAAAAAAAATTTACTTTTTCTTTGAGCAGATTTCCACACGCGGTTTTTATGAGCTGAACTAGCGTATGCACGTGAAAATACAGAAGGAAACTAGCGTATACATATTTATCTTTTAGATTTAGAGAATTTCTCAGGAACAGTCTTTTAAACAGATTTATTAGTTATGAATAAGGCTAGATAATAGAAGTTATGAGCAGTAAACAACAGTATAGAGAATCACACACATGAACACCAATATTTAAGGTGGAAACCCAATTCGGGAGAAAACCACCACTGCCGTCTTCTCTGGCTTCAATATTTATTATATAGAAAACCTTTTACAACATTGTACTGATGCATACTTATACCAGTACGTAGGCTTCTACCTGCAGAAGGCTGCAACCTTCTCTCATTTTCCAGCTACAACTAGAAGGGAGCTCCAACCCCCTGATTTCATTTACCAACCTCTCCTGGAAGGGAGCTTCGACCCCCTGATTTCAACACCAGCTTCTACTGGCTGAAAGCTTCTACTTTCATACTAAAGGCTTCATCCCTCAGGTCCACTGCAGACCACGTTTCATCAATTTTCATACTGGATCAAAACAGCTTCAATACAACCCCTTAACATCAACAATCATACTTTACCCAAAACTTCAATCAGAACAGTAGGAACACTGTAACCAGAACATCAGAAATAACCCAGACTTCAAAACAAATATGCAGATACAAACTCAAATTTGAACATTCATCAATTCTGATAGCATACGCTACTTCTCTTTACTGAAGCCGCGTGTATATGCGCTTTCTTTCTCACCAACCTGCGTATGCCTCTGTGCATACTATTTTTCAATAACATGAAATGCATACGCCACTTCTCTTCACCGAGCTGCGTGTATACACGCTTTTCTTCGTATCAACCTACGTATACTTCTGAGAATACCGATTTTCAGAATGTGATCAATCTCAGATTCAGATCTGAGGCTTTCAGTCAGACACCTTCTCAGTAATGCAGAACCTTTAGACAGTCAGTCAAGTTTAACCATGTTTTCTCACTCATTGATTAGATTTGTTCATTATCAAATCAGCAGCATACTTCATAATCAATCAACCCAGAACTTCAAGTAGACTTCATTGACTGACAGCAGAGAGAAAACAGAAATCACAGAAGTAATATCTGTAAATAAGCTTCAGAAACCCTAACTTCCATACGTGCTTTTTATTAAGCGAACCCGCGTATATACGCACTTTTACCGAGACAAACTAGCGTATAGATCTGTAAAAGGTAAATTTTGCAGAACAGACCAGATCCATAAACTTACCCAGATTTCTTCAATTTCTTCATCAGACTTGCGCCAGGTCTTCATCATTTCTTTTGCAGATCATCCTAGAGATTCATCATTTCTAGATCTAGAGATCTTGAACCTTCATCATATACATAGGTGCATCATAGATTCAGATCTAACAATTAAGACCAGAGTTCATCCATGCATATATTCCTTAGAGAGATTTATTCATTAACAACCCTTACACATGCACACCTTGCAATATGATCCTCTTCTCCTTATATAGCTTTAGCCTTTATTAATACCATGAGACAAAACCACTCAACTGCTGATGGTATTCCTGGACGGGATCAAATAGATAATCCAGTGCTCAATACTATGGGCCAATACCATGGTCATGTCCCCTGGTTTTATAAATTTAGAGCGCAAATAGGCATACGCTACTTGGTACGTACTTTTCCGTGTACATATGCTACTTTGCCTTTACAAACCCACGTATGCTTTGTGACATCTTGTTCATCATTACTCTAGCACTTACTGGAATTCTTTTCCCTGTCACATCTGAACTAATCTGTAGCTAATTTAACACATAGGTTGCTTATCATAGGCAACTCAGCAAGTTTTTTTCCATCAAGGACAACTTCATCAAGTAGGTTGCCATCAAGGAAAACTCATTGCATCATCTTGCCAACAATCTCCCCCTTTGGACTTGATGGCAACCATGACCAGAAATACATTCAGAAACAACATTCTCCCCCTTTGACATCAAGAGCAAAGGGTAGATCAAGATCCTTTCTACCGACAATACCATGCTCCCCCTGAGATCATGCTGCATCTTTAAACATAATTTTTCAATGAATTTATGACATTTCCTATCACCAAGGACTCATACTTACATCAATGATCCAACCAAGTATATTTACATATGTGACTCAAGTACCCAACCAAGTGGGTTTACACAATTGGACAAGTCCTTACATGACTGAACATGACCATTTTCATCAAATTACAGAAATGACTAGATAATCAAGATCAAATATTCTCAATCATGAGATCAGACTACAACAAATAATTAGAATGCCAACAATGCATCCTTTCCACATGACCAATGCTCCCCCTTAGCTTGTGCATCCTGAACATCAAATTATCAAGGCATCTTCATCAGAAGCATTAGATAATGAAACAGAAATATGAGAGCTGGAACATCATCAGAGATACCCAATAGCACTGCAGCTGTGTTGAAGAATACTGACCCAGAAAATTTTTGTCAGCAAACACCCATACGCAGCTTTCTGTCTATAAACTCGTGTATATACGCGACTGTCCTTTAGGAAATCTGCATATCCAATTTAATCTTCTGAATTTAAGCAGATTTGATCTTCTGAGAGGTAGAGACAACTCCCAGCTTCTGTCTGAGATACTCAAACGCTTCCCTGGGTAAAGGTTTGGTAAATATATCAGAAACTTGTTCTTTGGAGGGAACATACTCCAACTTCACCTTTTGTTCAAGCACTTGTTCACGTAAGAAGTGATACTTGATGGGAATGTGCTTGGTCTTGGAATGCATAACAGGATTCTTTGAGATACTGATGGCACTTGTATTATCACACATAATGGAGATCGGAGGTGAAAATTTGATTTGAATGTCTTGTAAGGTTTGCATCATCCAAAGAAGTTGAGTGCAACATGATGTGGCAACCACATATTCTGCTTTTGTTGTAGATAAGGCAATAGAGCTTTGCTTCTTGCTGAACCAAGATACTAACCGGGGGCCCATATAGAATGCACCACCACTAGTGCTTTTCCGATCATCAACATTTCTAGCCCAATCTGCATCAATGTAAGCATGAAGAGTGAGATCAGCATTCTTTGGATACCATAGTCCAAAGTCTTGAGTTCCTTGTAGATATTTGAATATTCTTTTGACAGCCTGAAGGTGAGACTCTTTTGGATTAGCTTGGAATCGTCCAACAATCCCAATTGCATGCATAATGTCTGGTCTAGTCCTAGTGAGATAAAGTAGACTTCCTATCATAGATCCGTATTCTGGTTGATTCACCACGGGAGAATCATCATGAGAACTAAGATTACATCCAGTTATCATTGGTGTACTTACAGGTTTTCACTCTTCCATGCCATACTTCTTTAGAATTTGCTTAAGATATTTTGCCTGAGATAAGAATATGCCATCTGTTGCTCCTTGGACTTGCAAGCCAAGAAAGAATGTTAGTTCCCCAAGTAAAGGCATTTCAAATTCTTGCTGCATAACATAAGCAAATTTCTAACTCATAGATTCTTCATTACTTCCAAAAATGATATCATCAACATATACAACCACAATCAATAGTTTATCATTTTTAGTTTTTGTGTATAAATTGCTATCAGCAGACCCTTTTCAAAATCCTTGTTGATGAAGATATTTGTCAAGATGATAATACCATGCCCTTGGAGCTTGTTTGAGACCATATAGAGCCTTTTTAAGTCTACAAACAAGTTTTTCATCATTTCCCAAAATGAATCCTTCTGGTTGTTCTATATAAACTTCTTCTTCTAGATCACCATTGAGAAAAGCGGATTTAACATCCATTTGATAAACTTTGATTTGTTGGAAGCTTGAAAAAGCAAGAAACATTCTTATGGCTTCAAGTCTAGCTACATGAGCAAAAGTTTCTTCAAAGTCTATACCTTCTTGTTGAGCATACCCCTTGCAAACAAGTCTAGCTTTATTTCTTATAACATCCCCATTATCATTTAACTTGTTTTTGAATATCCATTTAGTTCCAATGAAATTTTTGTCATGAGGTCTTGGTACTAATTCCCAAGTGTGATTCTTTTCAATTTGATCAAGCTCTTCATTCATGGCTTGAATCCAACATTCATCTTTGCTAGCTTGATTGACATTATGTGGTTCAATAGTGGATAGAAATGCCAGATAGCTGGAAGATCCCACAAGAGTCCTTCTTGTTTGTACACCTGATTCCTTTTCTCCCAAAATTTGAGATTCTGGATGATTCTTTTGAACATATCTAGATGGAGCTTTTTCAGATAAATCATTTCCAGGTTCTTCATTGGGTTCACTGTCTATATCATTTCTATTTGATGTAGAAGGATATGTGTCATCTTCGTCTTCATCTATTGTTTGCTTTTCTTCTTTTGGAGCTGTAGGAGACTCATCAATAACAAAATCAATACATTCAACAATCTTCTGAAGTCTTTTATTGTAACATTTATATGCTCTACTCCTAGAGGATTAACCAAGAAGTATCTCTTCATCTGCTCTGGGTTCAAACTTGCCAAGTTTTTTATCATTATTTTTGATAAAAAATTTGCTTCCAAAAACTCTAAAATGCTTCCAAGTGGGAGCATTACCATACCAGAGTTCATATGGAGTTTTATCACTATTTACACGAACATGTGCCTTGTTAAGAATATTTACCGTTGTATGTGTTGCTTCTCCCCAAAATGTGTCAGGCGTTCCAGAATCATCAAGCATAGCTCTAGCCATTTGTTAAACAGTTCTATTCATTATTTCTGCTACGTCGTTTTGTTGTGGAGTGCTAGCTACAGTAAACTATCTTTTTATGCGATGTTGTTCACAAAATTCAAGGAATTCATCTGAAGTATATTCTCCTCCTCGATCAGATCTAAGACACTTGATTTTTAGATCTAATTAATTTTCAACCAGTGCTTTGAAGATCTGAAATTTCTCGAATGCTTCATCTTTGTGTTTAATCAACCCAATCCAACACATTCTAGAGAAATCATCAATAAACAAGATATAGTATTGTTCACCACGTGGTGAATTTTTCCTCACAAGTCCACATATGTCAGTATGAATGAGTTCAAGAGGCTTACTTGATGATCCTTCGTTGGCATTAAATTGCACCCTGGTTTTCTTACCGAATTGGCAAGATTTGCATATGATACTTTCAGGTAGAGTAATATTGGGAAGATCACGAACGGCTTTAATTCTGCTTGATTTGTTGATTTGAGAGAAGCTCAGATGCCCCAACCTTCTATTCCATAGCCAGTTTTCTGAAGATTTACTCAAGTAACATTGTTCTTTGCAGTTCTTCAATACATACAGGTTTCTTGGAGTTCTTTTCCTTTTATAATTGTTTTACCTGTATCAAGATCACGTACCACACATTATTTTGAACTAAAGACAACTTCAGTTCCTTGATCACACATTTGACTTACACTTAACAGGTTATGCTTTAATCCATCCACATACATGACATTATTAGCTTTCACCTTTTCTTTTATAAAGACAGACCCTTTTCCCTTAATGACAACAGGAGTATCATTTCCAAATGCAACATTCTTTTCTTTTTCTAGAGCACTATATGCAAGAAGTTTGTTTTTGTCACCTGTCATATGTTTTGAACATCCACTATCAATGTACCATTGATTTTCTTCACCTTCTGCAAATAAATATATGCCACAATTTTCAACCTGTAATTCCTTCTTTTTCCACACTTTGGAGCTTGAAGAAAAATGCTCTTTTGGCTGGACTTTGCTCCTGCATTCAGATTCTTCATGGCCAAAGTTATTGCAATAAGTACATTCAACTTCATTTTGAAGAGGAGAAAATTTTTTGTAGGTATTCCTCTTTGTTTCAATATCAATCCTTTTCTTTCTTTCTTCTCTTGTCATAATGGTTTTATATGCAACACATTGAATAGCTTTATGACCAAAATTGTGACATGAGAAACATTGTCCATTGAAGAAGAAATTTCTGCGATCATGAAATCTTCTACTTGAGTTTACCTGTTGGTTGGTGTTTATTTGAAAGGTATTCTTGTTAGTGTTCTTTGAATTGAGATGGTCATGCTTTACCTGTGAAGATTCTTTATTCCCTTGTTGAGTGGCATAATGTTGTATACTGGTTGTAGTTGCTTTTAGATAATTTGGTGCTGAAGTCTGAGAATATTATCTGATATATCCAAGACCTGTCTTTATAAAAGGAGAACGTTGTACCTTGATAATCTCATCTAAGGTTTCAAATCCTTTAGAAAATCCAAGATTCAAAGTCTTTACTTTCTCAATTTCTTTTCTTAGACTTACTATTTCACATTCTAATTTCTCATTGTGTTTCTCCTTTTCTTCAAGATGATTTTTCAGAGTTTCTATGGTTATTTTACTTTCTTCTAAGCATATTTTGAGTTGATTGTTTTCATCAAGAAAATCATTGTCCTCTAAAGCATCCATAAAAGTATATTTTTCTTCTCTAGATTCTTTTTCAAATTCCATGAGAAGTCTAAGATCTTATTCACATTCTTCCTCACTATCAGATAACCCATCACTGTCTTCATGAGTATAGTAACTTTTTCTAGTGCTAAACCGATTCGTATTCCTTCTTGCTACTTCCTTCCCTTTTTCATGTGTTTCTTTATGAGGACACTTAGCAGCATAATGACCAACTCTTCCACAAGAAAAAAATTTGAAAGGAAGCTTACCTCTGAACCGTCCTGAGCCAAGTTGAAGTTTCTTTACAAAATTTACCTCATCTTCTTCTGAGATATACCCTGATCCTTCTGTCTCTTGTACTTATTTCCCTTTTGTAGAAGCTCTAAAGACGGCTTCTTTGACTTCAGATGGTCCTCCTCTTCTCATTTCATATGCAGTTAGTATGCCATGAAGTTGCACCACAGTAAGATTTTGAAGATCCTGCTTTTCTTCAAAAGCAGAAACTTTTGACTCAAATTTTGTTGTTAGAGATCTTAAAATTTTCTCAACCAAAGTAGATTTGGTTATTGTTTCTCCCAGATTTCTCATATGATTTACAATATCATCAAGACGTAAAAATAAATTGGCAATGCTCTCCTCATTATGCATTTTTAGATTCTCATATTGAATTCTGAGAGTTTGGAGTTTAGCACTTTTTACCTTTGCATCACCTTCATAACTTAAAATGATTTTGTCCCATATTGCCTTTGTTTTATCCAGTTGCATGAATTTGACAAATTCTGATTCAGTTAGACTTCCCAATAGAGCATTGACCGCCTTTGCATTTGTTTCATAATTATTTCTTTTCGTTGGATCTGTTGGTGTTGTGGCTGGATATTGATATCCTCCTTCAAAAATAGCCCATACATCTGCTCCCAGAGACTGAAGATAGGATCTCATCCTTGTTTTCAAAAATATTAAATTGTTTCCGTTGAAGAGTGGAGGCCTGATAGATGTTGTTCCATCTTGATTGCTCATCTTGTTTAATCTTCCTTCTAGCGGCTAAGCTTTTTCAGAAGGACTTGATCTGATACCAATTGTTGGAAAAATATTGAGAGGGGGGGTGAATCAGTATTTTGAGCTGACTGAAAAAAATTTTACTTTTTCTTTGAGCAGATTTCCATACGCAGTTTTTATGAGATGAACTAGCGTATGCATGCGGAAATACAGAAGGAGACTAGCGTATACATATTTATCTTTCAGATTTAGAGAATTTCTCAGGAACAGTCTTTTAAACAGATTTATCAGTTATGAATAAGGCTAGATAACAGAAGTTATGAGCAGTAAACAACAGTATAGAGCATCACACACATGAACACAAATATTTAAGGTGGAAACCCAATTCGGGAGAAAACTACCGCTGTCGTCTTCTCTGGCTTCAATATTTATTATATAGAAAACCTTTTACAACATTGTACTGATGCAGAATTATACCGATACGTAGGCTTCTACCTGTAGAAGGCTGCAACCTTCTCTCGTTTTCCAGCTACAACTGGAAGGGAGCTCCAACCCCCTGATTTCATTTACCAACCTCTCCTGGAAGGGAGCTTCGACCCCCTGATTTCAACACCAGCTTCTACTGGCTGAAAGCTTCTACTTTCATACTGAAGGCTTCATCCCTCAGGTCCACTTCAGACCACGTTTCATCAATTTTCATACTGGATCAAAACAACTTCAATACAACCCCTTAACATCAACAACCATACTTCACCCAAAACTTCAATCAGAACAGTAGGATCACTGTAACCAGAAAATTAGAAATAACCCAGACTTCAAAACAAATATTCAGATACAAACTCAACTTTGAACATTCATCAATTCAGATAGTATACGCTACTTCTCTTTACTGAAGCCGCATGTATACGCGCTTTCCTGCTCACCAACCTGCGTATGCCTCTATGCATACTATTTTTCAATAACATGAAATGCATACACCACTTCTCTTCACCAAAGCTGTGTGTATACGCGCTTTTCTTCATATCAACCTGCGTATACTTCTGAGAATACTGATTTTCAGAATGTGATCAATCTCAGATTCAGATCTGAGGCTTTCAGTCAGACACCTTCTCAGTAATGCAGAACCTTTAGACAGTCAATCAAGTTTAACCATGTTTTCTCACTCATTGATTAGATTTGTTCATTATCAAATCAGCAGCATACTTCATATTCAATCAACCCAGAACTTTAAGTAGACTTCATTGACTGACAGCAGAGAGAAAACAGAAATCACAGAAGTAATATCTGTAAATAAGCTTCAAAAACCCTAACTTCCATATGCACTTTTTATTAAGCAAACCCGCGTATATATGCGCTTTTACCGAGACAAACTAGCGTATAGATCTGTAAAAGATAAATTTTGCAGAATAGACCAGATCTATAAACTTACCCAGATTTCTTTAATTTCTTCATCAGACTTGCACCAGGTCTTCATCATTTCTTTTGCAGATCATCCTAGAGATTCATCATTTCTAGATCTAGAGATCCTGAACCTTCATCATATACATAGGTGCATCATAGATTCAGATCTAACAATTAAGACCAGAGTTCATCCATGCAGATATTCCTTAGAGATATTTATTCATTAAAAACCCTTACACATGCACACCTTGCACTATGATCCTCTTCTCCTTATATAGTTTTAGCCTTTATTAATACCATGAGTCAAAACCACTCAACCGCTGATGGTATTCCTGGATGAGATCAAATAGATAATCCAGCGCTCAATACTATGGGCCAATACCATGGTCATGTCCCCTATTTTTATAAATTTAGAGCGCAAATAGGCATACTCAACTTGGTACATACTTTTCCGCGTACATACGCTACTTTTCCTTTACAAACCCGCGTATGCTTTGTGACATCTTGTTCATCATTACTCTGGCACTTACTGGAATTCTTTTCTCTGTCACATCTGAACTAATCTGTAGCTACATCATCCTTAAATATTTAACACATAGGTTTCTTATCATAGGCAACTCAACAAGTCTGTTTCCATCAAGGACAACTTCATCAAGTAGGTTGCCATCAAGGACAACTCATTGCATCATCTTGCCAACAAGATTAAAGGGTGTCCATCTAGCGAGTTTTGGGGTTAATAATCAGGAAGTCGGCAGGGTATTCCCAAGAGTCTACAGATACCATTACATCATGTAGTATGCCTTCTGGCTTGAATACCGATCGGTCAGCCAATTCCAATAAGGTTTTTGTTGGATCTAATGATTTAATGCCAAGTTTTTGGCAAGTGGTGGTTGTTAGGATATTAATTGTAGCTCCCAAATCAACTAAGGCATTTGGAAATGATTTTCCATTGATTTCCACTGTAACTATAGGATTTCCTGGGTCCTCATACTTTACAGGTGCTTCTCTTCCTGATAGTAAGTCAGATAGAGTGTCGACTACTTGGACAGTTGGGTTAGTTGTTGTTCTCCTCTTTGGCTTTCTTATGCATAGTTCTTTGATGGTCTTTGCATAAATGGGAATATCTTGGATAGCTTGGAGGAGTGGGATTTTATACACAAATTTTTCAGTTCTCCCAGAAGATCAAAATCAGGATGTTCTATTAGACGAGGTATGATTAGTCGTTCTGGGAATGGTGGAGAAGAGGTGGTTGCTTGCTCATGAGTTTGTTGTGTAACCACATTCTCCTTTTGCAGTGTTTGCTCTGAAGGTAACAGATTTTCAACTTGAACATTTTTGTCTCCCTCTGATTCTATTATGCGCCCAGACCTTAGTTGAAGGTCGTTGCACTCCCTTAACTCGGTTTCTAGTTCTGGTGCTTTGATTATTTGAACAGATTGAACCAGTCTATTATTAGGGTTCGGGTTGGGTTGGGCTGGGAGTTACGATCTTAAGTTGGTCTGGGGATCTTGTTGCAATGTATATAGTGCTGGCAGTGTAGGTGGAGGGAGAGGAATCATTCCAGCTGGTTGATTCATAGATCTTTTCCAGTTCGACTGCCAGGTCTGACTCTGCGAGGTGGAGGGGGACCATTGTGTTGGATATGTATTATTTTGCCAAAATGGTGGACAATAAGGAAAGTTTGGCCAATTGGTTTGATTTGGCCATGGTGGTGTAGGAAATGGCTGCTGTGACCAACTGGGAAAGGGTGGCTGATTTTTCCACATTCCATTATATTGTTGAGCATTATAATGAGGAGACTGAAAAGAAGAGGATGGATCAATGGGCATACTTGTTTTTCGTGGCTGCAATTGACGGCGCTGATTGAGTAGGTATACCATTTCTGTTTCTTCTTCCGCTTCTTTGTAGACTGCTTTTAAACCCAGGAGTGAGGGGCAACTTTCTGTAGAGTGATCTTTCATGCAGATGGCACAGACTTGGACTGTATCCAACAGGAACTCTTTATGGTTGTGTTTCTTTCTGCATCTAGGGCATAATATTGCCAAATTTTGTTCTGCTTCTACTTGCTTTTGTTTAGCTTGCATGATATCAAGCTGCATTGTTAGAGTCCCTAGAATATCAGTTTTGAAATATTCTAGTAGATTTCCAATTTCTGTGTGGGTTATACCTCCACCGGAGGTCTTGATGTCCCTTGTGATCATGTCACGTTCTACTGGTTTTAGTCTTGTGCTGCCTCTTGAACTCCTGATACATAAATCAATAACGTCAGCAAAATTTTCCTGATATATATCACCTTTGCCCATGATTTTTAATGTTTCAACCCATTGTTCCTTCATCCCTTTAATTAATGTAGTTTTTAACACATTATCAGGTAAGGGTAAATATGCATAGGGTGATCTCTGGAGGTTGTACTGAAAGCGTTCTACATATTCCTCCAATGTTTCATTAGGTTTTGTTGTCATCTGAAATATTTCATCCTTTAATTCCCTAGACCTACAATAATCCTGATATTTCTTTAGAAAAGCAGCTTTCATCTTATCCCAGTCATTTATAACACCTCCACCTAACCCCATAAACCATCGTAGAGCTGCTCCTTTTAATGTGGAGGGGAATAATTTTAACTTTTGGGGATCGGTGGTATAGTCATACCCTCTACATAATACATCGAATTCAAACAGAAATGCATCTGGATCTTCCGATGTTAAGCCATGGAATGTAGGAATATGCTGGAGAGGAATGGCCTTCATTGGTGCATTAACTACAGTGTCCACAATGGGATATTGCAGTGTGGAAGTTTGGGGTGGTTGCTGGTTGTGGGCCATTTGATCAAATATGTGCCAATATCCTTCAGGGATTTCTATGGAGTTATTCCTAGACTGACTAGAAGGAGTACGGATGACCTTAACAGCACTTCCTTGTTCTGGGATAATTAGTGTCCCTTGCTGAACTATTATCCGAGGGGATTTTGGTTCTTCAGGGTCTTCAGCTTTGTTTTGGATGATTTCGACAGCACTTCCCTTATCTGGGCTACTTAGTGTTTGGACTACTTCAAGAGGGGATCCTTGTTTTTCTATTTCCCCTGTTTCTCCTTCCCCTTCGCGGAGATTACTAGAGTTCCCTTCCTATAAAGAGATTGGGCGAGAATTATCAATTTCTTGAGAATCTTGCTCTTCTGTTTGACTATGCACCTCAGCAAAAGCTACAGATGGTGATTCTATGGCCCGAAGGGAACTAGTAGGTTGTCTACACTAGAAAATTTGCCGCAATTTCCGACGGCCACTTCGTCGCTATTCCGACACATAGTCGTCGCAAGAGCGACAGTTCGAGGACGGGAAAAACGTGGTTTGCCATTACGCCGCAATTCTGACGCACTGACAAAGTTCCGCACTACTGAAAATTTTTTCGTCGCTTCCGAACAAGCGTCGCTCTTCCGACATTTCCCAAGCCGTCGCGCTTCCGACGTTTGTAAATTTTCGCAATTCCGACGAAATTTGGTCCGACGTTTTGAACGTCGCTCTTCCGACGTTTGTAGACTGTCGCAATTCTGACGAAATGTGGTCCGGCGTTTTGAACATCGCTCTTTCGACGTTTGTAAACTGTCGCAATTCCGACGAAATGTGGTCCGACGTTTTGAACTTCGTTCTTCCGACGTTTGTATATTGTCGCTCTTCTGACGTTTTTAAGTTGTCGCAATTCCGACGTCGTACAAAAGTGTCGCAAGACCGACGCATTGCAAAAGTGTCGCAAGACCGACGCATCCCAGAAGCGTCGCAATACCGACGCATTCCAAAAGCGTCGCAATACCGACCCTAGGAAGAATTTTCGCAATATCGACAGACGTCACAAGACCGACGGAAATTTTTCAAGACGTTGGAAGACCGACACTTACAAAGTGTCGGTATACCGATGGAGGGTTCAATTTTAAAAAAAAAAAAAATGAAACTTTAAAATAGGACAGTAAATCTCCAATATTTGTTACGAATTGTGGGCGTTCCAATGACCGTGAAATATTAATATAATAAACCACCCCGCAGCGCTTCGACTATAAACAATCATATAAACATGGCTCTGTATTTCAAAAAACAGGTTTAGAATAGAAACAGGGCAACATTTTTTTTTTCCAATTGTTATGAACATAATTTGATTGTGAAATATTAATATAATAAACCACCCCGCAGCGCTTCGAATATAAACAATCATTTTTTTTTCATAAGAGAAAAAATGTTGTTTTGAATATATTATATGAATAAAAACAGTCCATGAAGTCATTACATTTTCACATCTGAAGATTGGAACCCAAATATCCATCCAGAAAAGTGGAAGTCCCACCCGAGACAATGATAGAAAAATACCCCATGTCACATACAGGGACATGATATAAAACCCAGTAACGGTCCGCGTGGAGATTATTGACAATCTGAGAAAGCATCCAAATATGCCCAAGGTATCTATAAGAAAGTAAAATAGCAGTATGTAGAATATTAAAGCAAAAAATAGAGTACCGACGTCCATTGTTCCATATACAAATTAAAGTACCCAAAATCCTTGAACAGAGAAAAACGCTAATCATGTGAGGAGTGTGATATGTCCAAAATATAAAAAGACCATCAAACCATATCAATAAACCAGCAACATAGACCAGCATCGCTAGTTTTGAAGGCAGAGTGATAACCTATCAACACATAAAATAGTATCATAAAGAAAATACAGGAAATGTGCAGAGACATGTCACAGTGAATATCCATCTCCTTTATACAGAGAAAACATCACATGACAGAAGAAAAAATTGTCAAAATGTCATATGAAACAAAGTAGATTGTCTACCTGGCTACATTTATGTTAGAAAATAAAAACCATCTGCAGAAACCCAGGCTACATTGTAAGATCAGCCATGTTCCAAATGGTAAACCATTGTTGCATCAGATATAAGAAGTATTCAGCAATATATTTCAACTAATTATTATAAATATCCTATATTCTTATAAAAAGTTCTATGAATATACAGAGAAAGAAGTATGTCATCGTTCATATAACATATGTATTTCAAAATGTCGTTCAAAATAAATAAAAAAAAAAAAAAAATCCAATTGTTATGAACATATTGACAGTAGAGAAATATTAATATAATAAACCACCCCGCAGCGCTTCGACTATAAACAATCATATAAACATGGCTCTGTATTTCAAAAAACAGGTTTAAAATAGAAACAAGGCAACATTTTTTTTTTCCAATTGTTATGAACATAATTCGACCATGAAATATTAATATAATAAACCATCCCACAGCGCTTCGACTATAAAAAATCATATAAACATGGCTCTGTATTTCAAAAAACCGGTTTAAAACAGAAACAGGGCAACATCTTTTTTTTCTAAGTAAAGTTAATCTATTAACATTGGGAATAAAATTACAGCATGACCGAAGTCAAAAACATTGCCTAGACTTATGGCAAATTTGTCATCAAAAAATCAAAAAATAAGACTGCCTTCATACGGGGAAACTAGTCTTGAACGTTTATAGAATTCAAAAATATTATAGAGGTCTAGCACATTAATATAATCTAAAACATGCCCAATTAAGTGGGCCGCGAAGCAAGAAAACCAAATTAACCAAACTACTCCTCCGGTGGTTCCTCGACAATTCGACACCATCCTTCGGAAGGTCCAGGATCGCCAGGTGCTATCTCCACATTCACGCCACTGCTCCCCTCCTGAAGGCCTGAATGCTGGCTGGATTTTTCTGAGCTCAGACCTGCCGGACGGGTGCATTGTTCCTCCACTTGGGCCTCCTCACGGAAAACCACGGTGATTGAAGCTGTGATTCGTGGGCAGTTCAGAGAGAAATTAAAGGAAAAAATCACAGTGTGCGTCATGGGAGAAGGTGAAGCGGTGGGGAAATGAGGAGCAGGGGAGCCCATATGGTGGCCAGATCCTAGAACCCGACCCCGCCCACTTCTAGTGTTTGGATAGCGACCTTCGTAATAATCACTGGACTGGCTGGAAGATGACTCGGTTGAGGGGCTGGAGGGAGTGCGCAGGGGTTGACCTCTAGTGCTCCCTCTGCGGCAACGCATCCTTTGATGCAGGCGAGGCAAGGGTGCAGTCTCAGCAGTGGGCACAAGACGATATGGAGAAGCAGGATTCCAAGAAACCGAGGAAGACAGACACGGAGCAGACCGAGAGAAATGCAAATTTGCACGAAGGTCTAAGCAGCAGTTCAGCTAGCCAATTCTCTTTCTCGTCACAGTGAGTAGGCAGTGTAACCCAGCAATCGGAGAGCATCTACAATTCAAAGGTTGCGGCTCGTCTGAAAAACCATAGCAAAATGCCATTTTATCAACCCGACTGCAATGGCATCGAAGAACGCCCGTCATAATTAATCTCTCATTGATGAGAGCCGAAGGCCGGATCATATTGGAGCATGCAAAATCGCTAACAGGAGTGGAGGTCTGATCTTGAATAGCGTTAAAACTTAATGTGATTTGATGTGAAATCCTTGGAACTTAAATATCAGTTGATTGAACAGCGTTAAAACTTAATGCGATTGATATGAAATCGCCACATCCATGTCCCATCGCCTTAAACGCCATCGAATGCACCCGCATCCGGGAACAGCGAAACTTTTGATTGAGGACACGTGGCAGAAATTGATTGGAGCAGATCTTTGTTTGGGCCACTCGCGCAGTGGAAATCTAGACCCGAAAAAGATTAGGGCGAATTTCATAAGAAATTCGCGTCACAACTCTCTCTCCATACGCCAACCCAAATTCGGACCCGAAAAATATTAGGGCGGAATTCATTTGGTTTTCGCGTCACAAAATTGGCCGACGTCAGTAGGCTATTTTGGAACGCGAATTTGGTTTGAATTATGGTTTATCGCCGTTTGAAGTCTGGCGGGCTCCACGGCTAAAGGGTTCGCTTGAAGTTTTGACAAAGGTTTTGTTATATGTTTTATATAACGCGCGACGGAATAGTTTTATTGTTTGTTAAGGTCCCACACAGTGATAAAATTTGAAGGGCAGGTCTGAATTTCAATTAGAAGGGAATATATCTATGTCGCCCTTCCATAATGAAAAGCTTTAAAAAAAAACTTTTCAATTGACCACAATAAATTATTTTTACATTTCATTTTCAGAAAGACAAAACCATCAATCTTTATATTAATAAAAGATTGTTACATATACAACAATGAAGAAGGATCCATCTTTCATTGCTTAAATATCTCATTGGCAATGTCAACATAAGTCTTGAAGACACTATTATAATAATTTGGATACATACCACCAGGATATAGGAGATTCTTATGTGTCAGATTGTGTAATGCAATTTTGACTTTGTCTCACAAGGAGCAGCAACATGGAGGTCTGGATTTTTCTTATAGAACTTTTTTATTATTATTTGAAACATTGTTTATAGATATGAATACAACAATGAAATTATGAGCATGGTGGACAATTATTCAAGCTCATGATGCCAAACCATGATGATGTAAGTTTGGAATTTAACATTTTTACATGTTAAAGACAAATAGTCAAAATCACTGACAACTTAGTATGCCATATTTAATAATCATTCCCTGTTCACTTTTGTTAATAGGTTTATGTCACACGATGATCTCTCTTCTCTGGCATTTACTTGTATTGAAGATCACTATTCTAGGAATAAGGAGTTATTTTCTCCAAAAATAACCCTAGCCAAACATTGACAATGCATCAAGGATATCTTTCTATGCTTTATAAGTACATATGTTATACTTCTAAATCATGTCTTGGAAGTGGTTGTTTTGCTGGAAATTATTCACCAGTTGGTTTCATACCAAAGTATTTTTCTCATTTTCAGCATCCAATAAATGAAAAAGATAATGGTTTAAAACAACATAAATATTTGAAATTTTGCAAGAATTGTCTGGCACACTTTGAATATGAATTTTGAAGTCAAGTGCATGATGCTGTATAGGATCAAGTGTCATTTTGAATACCAAATGTTTCACAAGAAACTTCTCGACATGCTACCCTGCAGTAAGGATTAAATGACAATATTGCATCAACTATTTCCATAATAAAAGTGCACCTCGGCCATAAGACTAAACAACTACAAATGTTGTAGATCTAACAAGACCACACAATCAAATGTATTCCACAAGGCCAATATTGTATGAAAAATGAAAAGGAGTTTGCAACCAAAAATACCTTAGGCAACTAATTCAATTAGATACACCAAACCATCAACAAAAAGGAAAACCGGCCTACTCAAAAGGCAAGCGTTTACCTCCTTTGACAAAATTTTGAGTTCCGAAACAAGGGCCTTTATTGTCTTGTCAATGCCCCTAGTAATTTGAATGGGGTTTGCACCTGCTGCAACAACCTAAACAAAAGGTTTCATTTCAAATTATTTTCCACAAATTTAAGATACAACCATTGTCAGTTTTGTATTTCCTAACAAGCTCATAAATTTTGACAAAAGAACCAAAATTTTTTAATACCTGATAGAATTTTTTTCACTCAAAAACTATCTTAGACTCAATAAGCCCAACCCAAAACTAAAAAACCAAACACCATAAGACCCTACAAAAATGAATAGATGATCTTAATCCAGTACTATCGACAAAAAGTTACCTTTACACCCTCACTTATTAAACCCTGTGCAAGAACAACAGATGTTGTGGTTCCATCCCCAACTAAATCATTTTTCTTTGCCGTGAATTTCCTTACCAACTTGGCCCCAATATTTTCAACTGGGTCCTCTAATTCAACCAATAAAAATGCCAAAATCATAGCATTGAGATACATTTCATTACACTGTCAATAACAATAAAATTTGACTCATCCATAACCCTTTCCTTTTATTGTTGTGAAAATATTTATGCATTACTCTAATGTGGCTAGTCCATAGGCCAAGAAGACCACTGGGTAACAAATATGTTTCCTTTCACCTTTAAATTTTCAAATTATGCCTACCAAATCAAAGACATTTAAGAGGGGGAACTAATACAACGTTAAAAAGAAAACCAGAGCACACATCTACAAATTACCTCCTTAGCTACTGTCACACCATAATTAACTATTTTCGGAGAACCATGCTTTCTCTCCAAGACAACATTTTTCCCTTCGCCCCAAGGGTGACTCCAACAAGATTTGCAAGTTTGTTCACACCGCCCGCAAGACAAATTGAAAATTCTTTTAGTAAGTGTGCAATTGAATGCCAGACCATATGCCAAAACAACCCTCCATGAAAAATTAAAATAAGACATTAAAATCGAATATAAGTGGACAAGGAAAGATCCACCGCAATGAAGTTTCACGTGCAGGTGACCTTCCTTTAAACATAATTTTTTCTCTGACCTGCAATTTTCTTGTCACTGAGCCATCCTTGTTGAAGTACAACTCTTTTTCCATAGCTCTTGTATTAACTACCTTCTCTCTGTCACGTAATCTCAGAGTCCCTCTTCTGCTTGAGCGATTAAAGGAAATGGGTGAAAAAACTTAAAGAGAAGACAATTGTCTGCCATAATTATCAAACATTGCACCCAACTTCTTCCCCTTTCCATTGTTACCCAATGAGGTAGATGTGGAAATTGTTGTCATACCGCCCAAAGCAGAGGCCATCTTCTCTTATGCTGAATATAGAATTACAAGATCTTCATATTAGTATGAACCTTAAAAAACATGACTCACATTGCTAAAAACCACTTTTAAGTTGTAACAGGCAAACTAAACAACTATCGCAACTTTTGGCAACTTCTGGAGCATTAAGAGAGAAACAACCAAAGAGAAGTACAACCACAATCCTCATTTTAATGAGACCAGACTATATATTTGCATTAAGATAATAGAAAGAAATCACGACTATATTAAGTCCAGCACAAAACAATCTTTAACCAGTGTCTCTGGTGGCCTTCAGGTTTCCATGCTAGAGGTTGCATATTTTTAATTTAAATTCTTGACCTCTCGTGCCCATCTATGAATGCATCCAATGGGATATCTACATCAAATGCTCCTTTATATCCCCAAAAACAAATTCCCTACTACAAGAGCACCAGTATTGATAGATCACCCCACACCATCCCACCCACTAGAAACGGTGAAAAAGGAAACCCGAGAAAACTTCTGAAATATCTCAAGATGACTATATGGGTGGTTCTTATGAATCAACCAACCATTCAGAGCATGCTCATCAATCCAAACCATGATTATTATGTGACGATATTCAAGCAGGCACTGAATTGGATTTCTGAAGCTATGTTAGAGAAACCCTAAACTCTCACTGAAAAAATAAAAATATACTCAGCAACAAAGATGATCACACTCTGGGTAGCCCTGGAGGCTATTTGGGGCTGATGAGTCCAATAGGTCTCAATGAACTGTTGCCTTCGCCGGGGAATACTATTGCAGTGGAATTTGATACTATTTTGGATGTTGAATTCCATGATCCTAATCGAAACCAGTACCTTCAGCTCCAGTACCTATTCACAAAAGAGGGTGCCATAGTCATTCATGCGTGTAGAGAGGGTGAATTGCAGGCATTGCAACAGAAGGTGTTGTTGTTGTTGCATTGGCCACTAGATTGTTTTTCTGGTTCTATTACAAGCGCAAAGTATTGAAAAGGACAGACAAATTTAGTTCAGATATTGTGAAATTGCCTCGGAAATTCACCTACAAAGAGCTCAGCAATGCTACGAAAGACTTTTTTTGAATGTGATTGATAATTGATAATTGAAAGCAAGGGTAATCCCCTTGTGAAACCCAAATTTCTGAGCATTTTCTAAAACCTGATGACAGAGTCATTGTAATGAACAAGTGCCTAGGTCCATATTATGTCCAAATCTACCAAGCACCAAGATCTATAAAAAAAATCCACAGTATCTGCGAACTAAGAAGAAGAGGCAGAAAATGTATTCTGCTTACCTGTTCGAATAGTGGTTGGGGTTTACGTCACGGCAAAAATTTGACAGAGCCCATGTAGCATTTCTTATCATTGAAATTCTGGCAGTATCATTCAACTGGGAAAACACCTGCCTCGGAGCTCCATGACTGAGGGCAATATCCCTAAATGTTGCAGAGTCTCCAGCAATATTTCCCAAAGCCCAAACAGCCTTACATGAACACCAGTTGAACTCAAAGTTGGGTACTAGTTTTTTAAATCAAATTCCAAAATTATAGACATATAAAGATAGTTGGGAAGAATAATTTTATGCCTCTAAAATAAACGTGCTACCTGTTCTCGAACATTATCATTCCCAGAGGTAAGAAGTTCCACAAATATAGGCAGTGCACCGTAATCAATCACAACCTTTGTATTCTCAGAGGTTCCTGAGACTATATTAGTCAAAGCCAAAGCTGCTTCAAACTGCATTATCAATCACAAGGTATCACCATCAAAGCTATACTTTTAAGATAACAATTTATCTACCATTGAAACTATAATTTTAAAAGAGATACACCTAGTGATATAGACACCTAGTGAGACTAGAGGTTAGGAAATTATAATAAGAATTATTACAAGATATCACTCACAGTGCAGTTGATTGTTCATTCTCTGTTGTAACTATAATTTTAAAGAAGACACACTTAGTGATATAGACACCACCAAGTGAGAGCAGAGGTTATGAAATTATAATGAGAATTATTTCAAGATATCATATTACTCATAGTACAGTTAATTGTTTATTGTTTGGTGTAATAATTGTTTATTATTTATAAACACAATCAAACATATTATGAGGGACGGTGATGAAATTGACAACAGTCTCATAACAAACCATAACGAGCACATCCCCTGGAAAGATAGACTCTGAATAAGAAAGAAAGAAAAACAAAGTGATTACTTACAGGATCATAGGCTTCCTGAAGAACAAGATCCAGAGCAGCATCTGTAACCCCTAAAGCAACACCTCTCTCTGCAACATGAATCACTACATCTTTCATATGTAGTCTAGCAAATTTTCTGAGCTCATCACGAGAAAGAGGATCAAATACAACTATCTCATCAAGTCTATTCAATATTTATGGCCTGAAATTTCTTATAACCTGCAAAAATATTCAAAGGCATGTCAAAGCACTGCAGCCAACTTCGTGATAAAATTATATGAAAAATATGCATACACAGAGTCCAGGAGAATGAAACGGCAGGTGTATTGGCAGTTGTCGAAATGCAGCAACTAAAATGGCAGGTGTATTGGTAGTTGCGGAAATGCAGCTACTAAAACGGCAGGTCTGTCGACAGTTGCAGGTGTGTGGATTGTTGCTGGTATTTTCAGACCGATTCCATGGAAATATACTAGAAACCACTGGTATGTCAAACCTAGAAGGTAACCCGAGAGACTGTGACTGTCAAATTAAAAAAGTAACAGGTGTCGTGCCTAGATAATAAGTGTTGACGAAAAAAAATTGATCTCTTTCATAACAGAACGCCTATCGGCCTAAATATCTAGGACATGTGGCACTCCATGATAAAGACACATGGTGTGTGGATTTGAGTTTTTCAGGTGGTCAAGTGGGACGAAAATAGGTGAAATGTGGCACAACTCAGAGATTGACATGTGCCAATTGGTACAAGTGGTAGACAATTGGCATGCTCAAACAATGAGGTGATGCAAGAATGACATGAGGGAGAAAATATCAAAAAAGCCCCAAATCTGGAGAACTAAAGCTCATCACCAACCTGAGATTGACAACTTGACATGATGTAACCTATGAAATCGTAAATGGAGAAATCATAATAACAATAAAGTAACCTATGTAACAATAAATTCGGATTCATCCTGGGAGTGGTAATGGGAGAAATCATAGTGAACAACAGGAAACATGTAGAGTTGCTTACAATCAAATAGATGAAAAAACACATACAAAAAACCTAGATAATAATCATGAACAAGCTTAATATTGAATTATGAACTGTAAAGGAACTTACAAAATGTGACATTACGAACCTGGTCAAGCACACAAGAAAAAATATCCTGGACATGACCCTGGTTGACAAGTTGTATTGCTCATGATGCAAGAGGATTTGTACCTGCACTGCCCAGTCAATCAAAATCCATCATTATCTATACAATAAATACAAGTAATTGATGTAGTATTTTTTACTCTAAGATGCATTCTTATGATAATGTTAGAACATATGTTGAAAATGTCAAAGCATACCTGAATAAGCTCCTCTTCGTTTCAAGAACAATTTATTGGAGTCGCATGAACTTGGAACAAGCCTCCCACGATCTGAAAGAGTAGCAACTAAGTCAACGGTGACTTTTTTGTTGCTACGCTGGATCAAGGGAGGTTTGCTCCAAGATTAAATCGCTCCAATAAATTATTCTCTACTAAACAGGGCCAACCACGTGAAGGTGGAAGCTCTTATGGCCCCTCCCCCCCCCCCCCCTCACATCACTCTCAATTCCCCAATACCCAATCTATATTTCATTTTTTACTTTCATGAGCATAAAAAAAAATATTCAATAACTAATAAAAAAATAATTCAACAAAAAGTACGCAAGGAAACATTGAAATTAATGCTTGACATAAAAATAGTATGATAAATGAGTTTTTTATATAACGCAAAAAAAGTTCCAAGTATGGTAACGTTTGTCTTATAATAATACAATATTTTACATTATCAAATTTTCTTTTTCTTCTTCCTATTTCTAAAGCTCCTAATTACATCATCAATATCATCGTGCTCTGCTCCTAATTCGTGCCTTTCGACCCGCACTGCTGACCTAGTTGCGTAGTCACGATGTCTCGTCTCATCCAGTGACGAGGCATCGCCTACAAAAACAGATAATATTAAATTTTAATTGTCAGTTTTTAAATATCATTGAAATAGTTCGGTAATATTAATAAAAAAAATTGCAATGAGATTATTTACCTAGTGCACCAGTTGTCGCTGTTGGGACTATTGCCCTGTCTTCCTCTCTGGTGGTAAGATCCTCAAGGGAAACATTCTCTGTCATTTAAACAAAAAACATTATAAGGACAACCATCAAGGTATAATTAGAAAAAATTATAAGTGGAAATTAATTGCCGTCACGGCCCTCACTGATAGTAGCATTGTCAGCCTGGTCCCCACTACAATGATCAGGTTGCACGTGAGGATCATCTACATATGGCTCTAAAACTGGGTTATTTGCCTCGTCGGTAGTGCTGCTCCCCTGATTTAAACAAAGTTGTTAGACATTAAATTTATGGACGAAAACAAACATATTGAAAGGTTAATGTTTTACCTTATCAGGCATTCTGGATCTTGGGACCTGCCCCAAGCTTCTGCGACGTTCAACTACGGCTTGATAGCCGAAATGGAAAGTGATATTTTTATCTTCCTCTGTAGTTTATGTTCCGAAGTCATCACCCTACATTACATATGATTGTGTATTTTTAATCATATTTGATAGGATTACAAAAAATTTGGAAGGTGATACAATTAATTATAAGATGTTTAGCTACTTAATTACAATTCTTGCAGCTAATTTCAAGTAGCCGCCCTGGCCTAGCTTGTGATGGCCCTTTTTTTCAATCCTATCTTTGGTTGCCTTCGAGGTGTCAGGAAACCTAGCATCAAAATATTGAATTCAGATATGATGTAGCACACTTTTATTCTAGACATAGAGAAAATTAGAGCTATTGAATTAAAGTTGTAATTTACCTTGCAGGTCCAATTGGAATTTTTCCTTCTTTCTTTGCCCTTTTCTCTTTTCCGTCATGGATGAGTGCTCTCCACTCACTCTCTGGAACTGTGAGAGGATGCTCATATCTAGGTTTAAATTGCAATTGCGTCCTATAGGTGTCCCTGGTATATTTCAAATATTTTTCGGCTACCCGAGCCATCGTTGTTCTGTCAAATGTGTCGACCCCAAAAAAGGCTTCTAGATAATCTAGAAGTTCTTTTTTCAGGTTGGAATTCTGGGAATTCCACATTGTGCGTATGGTTGGGCCAAAAATTACTAACGCATGGCTCTCAAAAAACCTGTAGAACTCATTGTTTCCTACACAGAAAAAAAAAATTTATTATCATTAATTTAAAAATAAAAATCATGATAAATATGTTTTAGATAGAGTACATGAAATAGTTAAAATATTAAAATTTACCTGGGAGTTGTACGTGCTTTATAGGGACACCTTCATCATTCACCAACAACGTGCCATTAATGGTCCCTGTGGAGCTGACACGTGTAGCTCCAGGAAACGCAATGATGTAGTTGGCCATATCAGCCTCATCATTGCCAACACGTTCAGCGGTTGGCTGGGTGTCTGCTTGGGCAGGGTGTGTTTCTTGGCTGGCACCTAAAGGAGTAGAAGGTGTATGAGAGGGTTGTTGGGCAATCTCTTTCCCTTGTGTCCCACTACCACCAACACCGGGTTCAGCAAGTGCCAAAAAACGCTACATACAAAAGAACTTTTTGTTAGTTTAGTCAATGTAAAAATTAAAAATCAAACTATCACAATTCATCTCATGCAAAACAAAAAAAATATCCTTTTGAATTTTTATTATTACCTGATATGTTTCTAGCTGGGTCATAAGTTGTTTTATCCTCTCTTCTGTTTCAGGTGTTTGAGGCGCGTCTATCAAAGTACTAAATTCCGACCTTGCATCTCGTGCCTTTTTTCGCAACAAGAGCGCTGGAGATAGGGATGAAGAAAGATCTTCCTCAAAGAGGGAATCATCAGGTGTACCATGGCTAGGTGTTTGCATATTTGAACAAAATTAATATTATTTCAATTATGTAAATAACTAAAATACCTGAAGATAGAGCACTGCTGGCACTTTACATGTTCTTCCGCTGGCCTCTTTCCGTGATCATCCCATCTCAGGGTTGTTCCTGTACTACCCTGATCAGTCTGCCACATTGCAATAAAATTATAAATGTAAAAACTTGAAAAAACAAAAAGAAAACTGAAATAATTTCTAATAAGACACCGGAAGACAGAGTTATAGTTTCAAATATGCCTTGCATTGAATTCAATCCTGGAAACATGTCATTGCACATTAAGGCACCCAAACAAGAGACGAGTTGACAATGAAGACCTTATTGAATATATTGTTGAAGCAAATTCTAGTAAACTTGTTGTGAAGACCTTGAGGACATTTTTGGAGCAACATTGTTGAAGCTGATGGTATAACATTGTTGGAGACGATCTTGAAGGGCCTTGAAGTGAAGCTTTTGGAGCAACTATTGAAAAATCCTTAGAGCATTTAAGTAAGGCACTTTCTATCTTCCATCACCTTTTTCCTTTCAATATCCTTTAAACGATTTTGTTGATATTTAATGTTTTAAATCACATTATAATTCCTTTATTATATGTGTTTGGTGACTTTCCCTTTGAAATTACCCAAAAATACCCTGGCAATTTTATCTTCAGGATGCATGTCTGAACCTATTGTTCAATATTTCTATTGATAGTAGTAAACATAGAGAGTTAAGGGGCTCTTGACTTGGTTTGGTTGGACCATTAGATCCCTAACATCTACTAGGGAGAACCCCCCTTGAGTTGGAGGAGAGCTAGCTCGAAGTGAAAAGAGGTTGGTGAGGTGACAATGGGGCTATTGAATTACACATGGTATCACACTTTAGCTTTAGGACTTTATCTTGAGAAGTGCGAGATTTTGCTATATCAATTCTCAAATTGTTTACAACACTATTTTTAAGAACTAATATGAAGTGATGTTGAGGGGTTTTTGGGTATAAGAAACAATACCATTTAAAAACTAGGGTTCTCAGTCCTTGGCATTCCTTCACTTGGGCCTAGGGGCACACAGGAATAATTTCACACTAAACCATGCAAACTTAAAAGTAAATTAACATATCCATAAAGTAATAATAATAATAATTCCTAATTTCCTATTGTACGATATAATGCAAATTATTCAAACATGAAGCAATGAAGACATGCAATGTCTAAATTTCAAGATTGATGAACCAATACAAGAAGTTAGAAACTACAACTTTGATTCAATACTCTGTGTCCTAACTCCAGGAAGGAATCTAGTTTGTAGTACAGAACATGCATCGTGTATTATCAATTCTTAATTCACAACAACTAAAGGTCATCTACCTCATCAATTCCTTTCCATTTTGTGTTTTTATGTTATATTCCTTATAAAAGTGTCAAATTTCTCTCAAAGTAAGCAACCACTGAATAAAATAAAAAATAGTTGAGATATGATTGAGAAATGGTCATTTATTTCTTGAAAGGATCTTCACAATTTCTTTGGTTGTTTTTCATCTCAAGAAACGAGAAATGACCTAAGAAACTATCGTGATGTAATATAAGAAACAACACGGTGCAATGGCCATTTTCAAAGCCAAATGATGTCCATTGAGGACATGGCCTTTATTTGGTTCCTGTTTCATAGGAGTTTCGGGTATAAATGGAACTTTGTTGTACCATTTCTAGTAGTAAAAAGGGAAAACCTTCTTTTTCCATGGGAAATAATTTACCTTTCCTTTTTCAAGATAATCTAAATCACAAAAAATATGAACTATACTGCACACGTTCTTGGATAATGTGAAAGTGGAAAAGGAATACCCTACACAAATGATGCACACATGTACATTTGAACACTAATAGATTTTTGTAGTTGAAATGCAATGCTTGTTTTCATTTAAATGTAAGGTTTTTAAAGCAGGGAGAAATAATGGCTGCCAATTTAATAAGCGTTTCTTTGGGAAAAAGTTAAATCTTGTATTGGGTGATGAAGATAATAGAGGGTATTGAATCTTGATTCTTGACATTGTGTTTAACTTGAATAACTCAAATGATTATAAATATCAGTGGATGAGTTCTTTTTTTCAAGTATGTCACTCAAAAATCTTATGTCAAAGCATTGTATGATGGCTAGCATTTGCTTGTTTCCATTTCTTCAGTTCAATGTAAAAAGTATATTAATATATTGGAGCACGAATGATAACTACAATTGTTTGCTCTGCAGTATATCTAGCCCCAAGATTATGAAATTTTTTCTCAAGTGGAGCTATTGGTTATTAATTAAGCAGCTGCAATTCCATTGCCTATTGTAAAGGCTCTGCTCGGGCCATATTTAGTGTTTCTGTGCTCTACTGTAAATGAGTAATAATTATAAATGAGCCAACCACAATCACAGATTTTGTAACCATTCGGTTTCCATGGATAGTGATGATGATATTAACCCTATATATCAGTGACCTATATATATATGAGAATGATCTCAACATTGACCTTGATATGGTTGTATGGATGTGACCTTTGGTATGTCATCAGAAAATCCCCAAATCTGGAGAACTAAAGCTCATCACTTTCGATCTGGAGTACTACCCTTGTGATAAAGTTGATGACTTTCGATATCCCATTCTCTACCACTTTGCACTTCACCTTCAATATAGATCAGACCAAGGGAAATTCTTTACTGGGTGTTGAGATGGATGAGTTTGTTGAACTAAAATCCATAGCTTAAACTTCATGAAACTCGTGGAGTCAAATTCATGTAAGAACAAACACATCTTACACATCCTCTTTGAAACTCATCCGAAAGAACATTGGAAGACATCTAGAGAGAACCCTATAGCCTAACACCATCCAATGGAATTGACCAAAAAATCCCAAATAGAGTCAACCCTACTATAGGAGGAAGGGGCTGTAGTAAGAAATTACCATTTTGCAAGAGCTGAGGGTGAATGTTGTTCTGCAAGAGCTGAGGGCGAATGTTGTTCTGCAAGAGCTGAGGGCGAATGTTGTTCTGCAAGAGCTGAGGGCGAATGCTGTTCTGCAAGAGCTGAGGGCGAATGCTGTTCTGCAAGAGCTGAGGGCGAATGTTGTTCTGCAAGAGCTGAGGGCGAATGCTGAGGGAGAATTCTGTTCTGCAAGAGCTGAGGGCGAATGTTGTTCTGCAAGAGCTGAGGGTGAATGCTGAGGACGAATGTTGTTCTGCAAGAGCTGAGGGCGAACGCTGAGGGTGAATGCAAGGAAAATGTTGTTCTGCAAGAGTTGAGGGCGAATGTTGTTCTGCAAGAGCTGAGGGCGAATGCTGAGGGCGAATGCTGTTCTGCAAGAGCTGAGGGCGAATGCTGAGGGTGAATGTTGTTCTGCAAGAGCTGAGGGTGAATGCTATTCTGCAAGATCTGAGGGCAAATGTTGTTCTGCAAGAGCTGAGGGAAAATGATGTTCTACAAGAGCTGAGGGCGAATGCTGAGGGTGAATTCTGTTCTACAAGAGCTGAGGGCGAATGCGCACGTGATATCAGACATTAATGTAGTTTTTAATAAAATCATTTTTATGTAGCGCGCATATAAGTGTCGTTATACCGACGGTGGCCAAAGCGTCGCTATTGCGACGGATACGTTAATGTAGTTTTCAATAAAATCATTTTTATGTAGCGCGCATATAAATTTCGTTATACCAACGGCGGCCAAAGCGTCGCTATTGCGACGAATGCCTCCAAACGTCGCAATTGCGACACTTAGACATTGTGTCGCACTTGCGACGTTTGGAGGTAGCCGTCACAATAGCAACTCTTTGGGGCATAGTGTCGTAATTGCGACGTCTTCCTCCAAACGTCGCAATTGTGACACTTTTTCTAAGTGTCAGTATTGCGACACTTTTCTCTAAACGTCGGTATAGCGACAATTTCGGGTGGGATTGAAAAAATTTGGGGAATTTTCCAACATTTGGTCAAAAGCGTCGGAACCAAGTGTCGAAATTTCCCCCAAATGTATTAGTGATAGAAGCAATTTTTCTAGGGCCTACTGATGGCTGAGATTTAGCTCTCTTAATGATGTTTTCGATAAAATTTGTTCGCCCAAGGGTCACCGGTCCTTTAGGTTTTTCAGGTCTAGGAGGAATTTCGTTTTGTTTAAATTTTCTAGTCATTCAAAAAAACGCAAGCATTCATTCCTACCTTGAATTTTCACTCAATTATGCTGTGAAGCGGGCAGATGAACGAGCATGTTCCTCGCTCAGTACGCAGGTTCTTACCTTCCATTTTTAATACCCAGTTCTTCCCTAGCAGATAAAATCAAATATACATCACTCTTTTCTCAATAGCTACACTCTCCCCGGAAATGGTGCCAAAATGTTGAGGTATAAAAGGTGTCTTTTTAACTCCTATTTATCCTACATTAATTATCAATCTAGGTACGAATTTTTATCTCAAGAGTGTACTCAGTCTAAGGCTGCAATTTAATCTAAGAGTAATGCTCTTCAATGTGCAGTACAGTGTCTTAAATATAAGAGTAAATGGATGCTTGAAAATGAAATCTAATTACAACAATATGAAACTCAATGTTCTGTAGTTCAAACAATCACTCAACAATCATCAGTCAAGGATGCAGTAGTGATAACTCTTTCCTCTGTCAACTGATATAAATGAAATCAAATATAAACAAGGTAATAAATCTGAGAACATAGGAAGTAATAACCAGTGTCCTTTACAATTGATGATCTTGCATTCCACACTAAAGAAATTAAATGGAAATGGTAATTGTGTTAAATCACTAACGCTGCTAGTGAAAATAGACTAAAAAAGGTTTTTGTAATAACACTCCAAAGCAAAACCAAACTCTTGCAAAAAGGAATAAACAATAAAGCAAATTAACAGGAATGAACAGCAAATCTATTAATGGAAATGAACAGCAAACTCTCTCTAATGGCAATGAACAGCAATCTTGAATATCGAAGCTCTGTATCTGCAAAGCATAACAATACAGATTATAAAGGAATAAATACTCTTGTTGTGTGGAAAGGAACGGCAACGTGATTCACTGATGTAACACACCAATTTCATAAATCATTAAACATTAAGCTATAAACTAAGGTAACTGTGAAGCAATGCGGTTTAAAGGAAATGAAAGCTAATGCAAACCATCACACGACTGGAATTGGAAAATAAAGGTACAAATAGCAAGTGGATCCACCAGGGTTGGGCCCTTAGCTGCTAGTGAAGCACCGCTGAACTACTCCAGTATCAAATAATGGAACGGCAACTGAATTTATGTATTAATCATATGTAGCAGAGTTTACAAGCAATTGTACTCTATTTTAATTAACGAGAGTCGATGAACAATCATGAAATTACAAAAGGAAATCTGAATAATCATAAGATGTCTAGTCTCCCCTGATTTCTACAAGCGTTGTTCTTTTATAACAGCCAGCGGAGGAAACAAGAAGTACAGATAACTTTGAGCAGCGATCCCTCGAGATCGAGAGATCCTGAGGGATTCGCTCTATCTTCCTTCTCCGGCTATTGTTTTGTCTTCTTGTGCTGGTGCCACGCTGTTCCTTTCTTTACTTTGACAGTGTGCTCCGATCTTGATCTTCTTGTCTGGCTACAACCTTTTGTTGAAGGGAAAGTAGTTACACCTGCCTTATCTTTTCCTTCCAAATGGTGGCTTCCCACTTCATTTAGTTCCTATATAGAAGAAAATACAATCTTTATTTAATTTCACAATAAGCACTAATCTTTTCAATTCTATTGTAATTCTTCAATATATTATCATTCTAGAATATAAAGGAGTCGTTATTAAAGGAAAAAGATAAATAAATACATGGCAAATGCATACCTTTTCCAATGCTCAATAGTTACGAGGAGGGAGAATCGTCAATTGGATTAGGGTTCCAGGGGAAGGTTTAACCCTGATAACAGACTCCCTCACTTGTCGTTGGATCAACTCGTTAAATGACTGTTTTTGGATCCCATTAGATCATGGGAGGCTTGTTAATGGTCGGGAAAGTTTGAGCTTGATGTCTATTGTGGCAATCGATCAAGATGCGTGGGTAGGGCATAGCTCCATCCTAACGAGCATGAAAATTTGGAGTCTAATGGCATCAGTGTCATCCTATTGGCTAAGTCCCAATAGTATTTTTGGGAGGCCCCACTATTGGCCTCTGTCGTCGGATCCCCGCCCCACTTGACAACGTTAATCTGATCGGGTGCATTATAAATATATAATACTTTATTAAATGTTCCCTGGAGTGCGTGGAGGGCCCACGGGTGGGAGTATGCTGCCCGCCAGCCATGAGTCATACGAAGTAAATGATGTGGTTAGGGATAGCCAGGTGGACAGGTGTTCACGAGGAGGAGGTCAGGAATACAGGACGTGGTGAGGGATGGCCAGGTGGATAGGCTCTTTGTTTGTGTAGAATTACAATAGATTCCTAAATATCTCATAATTAGATTATAATTAATTTAACATTAATTTAATATATTTTTACAGTGAATTAACACATTTTATAGTTAATTTAAAATGTATATAAAATTATATAAACTAGTTTAATTATATAAATTAAATGGTTGGAAAAGATAGATACTAATTAATAATAAACATCAAAACACTTATTTCATTATACATCTTACATTGCTAAAATTAAAAAAAAACTTTATTAGTGTTAGATCTAAGATTTTTGTGATCCATAATGTAGATAAATGTCTTTCGGATTAATCACATTATTCTGATTTGGTGGAAGTTTCGAACCATCTAATGTTGTTCATCGTCATGACAAGCTGAAAAGAAAATCAATCTTATTGAATAAATAGTATGGATGCATCATTGCCCGGATATAGCTGTGGTTCATTGTTAGGACAAGGTGAAAAAGAAGATCGATCTTATTGAATAAATAGTGTGGATGCATCATTGCCCAAATATAATTGTTAAAAACTAGCCGGTATTGACTTAGTTAGTTAATTAGTTATTAGGGAATAATATTAAAATTTTAAGTTGTTAAGAAATTTTATTTAAAAGGTTAATGAATAATAATATAGAAGAATTTAAAATTTTAATAAAATGATTAATTTTTTTTTATTATTATAATAGGATAATAGTGAGGTAAATAATAAATAATTTATTAATAAATATTTTAATAAGAGGTTAAAAATTATATTTTAATAAAAATTTAAAAAAATTTATTTCATTTATTATAATTGTTACCGGGATTAATCCCTCTTGCAGACAAGAGTGATCTCACTAGTACTCCAACGAGTAACTAGAAACAAAGATCCATTGAATATCTCTTTCTCTAGATTAGATGTACTTTAGATCATTACAATCATGAAAATAAGAGGACATGCTCTTACCTTTCAATCGAGACGTTCAATGTAGTCTTTTGCCTTTCGCTCCAAAGCAGTTCCTCAATGCTGAGAAGAACCTGCAATCACAAACAACACAAAATATCAAAGCATCTATGGTATATAATAATCATAAATAATAATCCAAATTAGTGATCAATGAATCTAAGTATTGACATCATTTCCACATAATCAGAAACAAGACAATGAGAAAAAGAGATCCATATGTATTATCATAAATTAGAGAGAGCAATCTTACAACAAGATGCTTTGATGTTGTACAGATTTCTCCCGTGTGTTTGAGCAGTCTTTTTCCTTCATTTTGATAAGCCTTTTTTCTCTAGAATGACTAGCATGAAGTCATGGGCAGAAATGTGTAATCTTAAATGTGTCAACAACAACTTACTAGCACAGAAACTATGAACTCTATGAAACTCTCTCAAGCTTGAAATTTATACAAGTGAGTATCTATTCACATTGGTATCTACCCTTCAACCTGAAACTTCAGCTCAATTTATAGAGTGATTGAGGTAGCTTCATATCCATTAAGAGAGGGATGGGTTCCTCCCATGAATGGATTTGAGTTCCTTGGACCAAGGGATAAGCTCCATGAGTAGAGGGATAAATATCGAACTGACGCAACTCTAGAGGCTTCTAATTGGGAGAATATTCGACCAACTAGGCTTCTATAAGTTACTTTTTATTTTTACTTGCTTTTAACGAGGGTGTGCAGAGTTTTGTGGTGAATAGAGTGGTGATTGTCGTGGATAATGGAAGAAGCATCAGCGCATGCACATAAAAATTCTATAAAAACCGCGCAAGTAATCTTTTAAGGGTTTTACAAATCTTTTCTCTAATTTCCAAGACTTGATTCAGGAACATGAGTGTGTTTTACCTCTAAGGGAACATGATATGGATGGTGATAGACCCATACTGAGAGTCAAATGTCATGGTGAAAAAATTACGTGTAACATATTGCCCCCTAAAGTGCGAAATCTGAGAAATTTTTTTTGAAGAGTGAAGCGCTTTATCATTCCAAGGATAGGATTGGAGACACCAGTCGAAAACCTGTAAAAAAAAATCAATGCAAATATATATCATCACTGAGGTAGGCATTCCCATACTCAGAGAAAAACTAACTAAGTGTTCTAGTACAGATATGATTTTAGTATTACATCAAAAAATAAACATAGTATGGGCGCAACCATCTGTCATCAGAATTCTATTGTATCATGAATACATAACTCCTCATAGCTTGGATGGTGGAAACTATATCCAGGGTTTTGATTTCCGTTTCTCGAACTATTATGAATCTATCCATGCGATTGATTGTGTTGAAGTCGAAAATGGTAGAAACAATTTGATTTCTGGTCAATGATGAGAATCGTTAACAAGCGTGAGAGAAACCATTAATAATGACAATGGTTCTCAAAGTACTTCAGCACAATATATGAAGTGTGAATGAATTATTTGCATTCAAACACTCGTAGAATCATTTGATCGAATGTCAATGATGAAAAACTATCATCGAAGGCGAGAAACCTACCATTAGGGCATGGATATTCAAAGGTACTGATAGGATTCTAAATCAACTTTCTAGATAGTGAGCTGATGTCGATAGAAAGTGATCCGTCACAGGAAAGCCTACGACATGACACCATTAGATCAAGTTTTGAAGAAATTATTTTCTAGGACTGACTCAGGGATGGTCAATGTGAATGGAGATGAATGTTTGCAATGAATGGTAAATTGAACTTTATCTTGAACACATAACGACACTGTAAATGGCTTGGAAACATTTTACTCAAAGATAATACCTAGAAACCTACTGAAGAATTTCAATGTGGATTGATTAAACTGTAAGACAAAGGATTTTCCAACCCAGGTACAAGTGTGAAAAAGTGTCGTGTTCAAGAGCGACATGTTGCTTTCTAAAACAAGGACAATGAATGGATTCTTTTTCTCACTTTTTCCCCCACCATTACTGGCAAGTACCTCTTTATTTTTGTCAAGCTTGAGGAGGATAAAATTTTCTTGTTGTATAATCTCATCCTTCAGATGATTCCATATTAGTATTAAAAACAAACCCTAAGAAGGAATGGTTCGGTCTTGTTGTGATCGATAGGTCCTGTACTGTTTAATTTTAACGAGTCCAACATAGGATTAACTCAGTGTTTTTCAGTTTTAAGGAGTCAGAAGAAAAACATAAGTTAACTCCATAGTGTTATTTTTCATAAATTTAGTCCCTCAAGCCTGAAAAAAGGATAAAATAATGCAGGAGAGAACTCTATTGACCATGCTTAGTCAACGTATACCTTTTTCGTAAATATTCCTATTCAGTCCAAAAAAAGGGTTAACTTATACTGAATGGACGACTATTCATTTACTTCAATGAGTTTGAATAGTCAAGTACTCGACGGTCTTTTCATGTCTAGAGAGTCTGAAAAGGGCTTAAAAGAGGACTCCAGGGTTTCTCTTTTCCGTATTTATATAGAGCCCAAAAAAGTGATAAAAGTCTACTCAATGTCAAAATGATTCTTTCCAAAAATAACCTGTTCCCTCCACAAAAACTCAAAAAATTACAAACATCTATTCTCAAAATAGCGAAAACATTTTGATTTTGACTTCTAAAGTAAAAATAAAAAAATAATATTATTTTATTCATTTAAAACTAGAAAAATAAGTTTAAACAAGTCATTTTCACCTTTTAGTTTTCAGAGCAGAGAAAAAAGAGTTTTTTCCCTAAATCTTCCGAAGCTGATATCAGGAGAACCGACCAACCATTTCGAGAACCGTCTGTTCCAGGTATTACACATCATCATTATCTTAGTTTTCATCTATTTATTTTTTTATTTTAATTTTTAGGGCATTTTTTAAGGGGAAAAATGTTTTAATCCGTCCTCGGGGGTGTGCAGGTTTTTGTGGAGAAAACACGCACCCCGATGATTTTTTAATAGAAAAATCGTTGGGCTATCGCAGGTTTTACGTGTATATAGTGCGCAAAAATGCATTGTGTACATACAAAACCTCTGAAAGCATTGTGGGATTTTGAAAAACATGTTTTTCTCCACAAAAATGGCTCAAAATTCTCCCAACTAATTTCTAATGATTAAATTGATGGTTTGTAGGTTGTCAATCATGTTGGAATGGCGAGAAAGATAGCATGAATTCGCAGAAAATGCAACCATAGATGATTTAGCAACAATTCACACATTAAAGAATAGTGGCTTATATAAGTTTTGGGCGATTCAAGGTATGAAAGCACATGTTGAGCTGATGACCTGGCTAGTCAATGTTTAAGATGTTAGAGATCAATGTTTCATCATTGGAGACCATAGGCTTGTGATTGATATGGAGGATATATATTTCCCCATTGGATTACCCCGCAGAGAGAGGGACATTTCCTTATTTGGGATAAGACAAGGTGGTCTTCCCACTGCTTCTTACATGGCTCAATATTGTAGCCGAGATTGAGAGTTGAAGGATGGTCGCATTGATATCAAAACTATTGTGTGACTAGACCTTAATATCGTTGCATTCACCATTACCAAGTTATGTGGGAGTGCATCTCCACATGTGGCTACCAAAGAACAAATGCAAACTGCAGTTGAATGTTTCGGGGGAAAAATTTTCAACTGGAGTGAAGGAGTGTTGGCTAACATGAAGGGCCAGCTTACGAGAGCTAAGAATGGGAAGTTGAAAATTTTCGGTTATGGGGTCATTCTTGTGTCTTTTTATTTGGAGAGGATCCCACTCCTCGCACCTCAGGAGTCTCCAGTGGATCCCACATGACCTAGGGAACCATGTATGTTGCATTGGGTAGCATTGATGGCTCGCCATTATGGCGATGGTGGTGTAGTGGCTCGCTTTACTCCTCAGTTATTTATATGGCTTAGGAACCAGATCTTCATGATTGAAGATTTTCGTTATGAAGAGATGGATTTTAGAGGTGACCCTAACACATCACTTCCAACAGGGGAACAGTAGGATGCATCAGGTAAGAAAATAATTTTGAAGTTTTTTATATTATCTAATTTTTATTTTATTTTCTATCGTCCAATATTGATAAAAATTTTAAATGCAGATGTCGGTCCAACATGACCAGCAGTGCTTCGTCGCTTTGATAGGCGAGAGGCAAAACCTATAGCAGGCCTACCACAGAGCAATGTGGCAGAGATCCTTGCAAAGCTGGAGCACAACCTAGAGAGGTTGACTATTGATGTTCCAGAGACAAGGACATATGATATACCTCTCAGGCTTCAGAAACATGTGACTCATGTCCCAGGCCTGTTCAGGAGATTTCCGCGTAGGGTGGCATGTGCCATAGTTTGCTATTATGATCATCATCACGGATAGATGATGGTCGATCTAGATTCACATTTTTTTTTTTGTATGAGTATCCTTTAGATCATAAGTTTTTTGAAACCTATGATCACAAATGATGTAACATTTTTTGACACGCAACTATTTAACCTAATGATATTACTACTTCCGATCTCTGAGTATCTTGTTCAATATGGATTAAATATTGTTTTGTTTTACTTTTAATGTTGCAGATGTCTATTTAATACTCAATTAGCTAATGCATCAGCCAATGTGTTTAAATTTCTTGAAATGTGTTGATATTAGATATAATAAAATTGTCTTTCCAAGAGACGAACCCTCAAAAAAATTCTTAACAAAACTAGATTTCTGATAACGTAAACACCATTTAATGTAATACAATAAGTTGCGAATCTAACCTAACAATCAAACGTAGAATACCAAATGTGATGACAATAGATAATATCTCAATGACTGTGCTATATTCTGCAATATTTTTCGTTGTTTGACCAAGGCATATCCCATGAATAGAGACTAACTCATCGGTGGGTGAATAGATAACCCATGCCGCGGAAGAGATGTTCTGTGTACTACGACAGGCGTCGTCAGCAAAACCAATGTAAGTTTGAAGGAATGTCAACAGCTACAATAGGAAGAGTAATCAATATAAGCAACGAAAGTAACAAAAGTTGTTAAGCAAAAATAACTAATCCTAAGGCACACTTCTCTAATCTAAGGTACATTGTTTTAACTTTGTAATTAATGTACAAGGAGGATCTTCACACGAAGATTCATGCATAATATCTCTTGAGATAAATACCATTTTTGGGTTTATCTAAAGAGACGACGTCATAATCAATTAATTCATAGGATCGTTTTGCAAGCATGCATTTAACAATATAGGGACCATGCCACATTGTTTTGAATTTACCAACGCATATTTTTCACGAGATTGATCGTATAATAGAACTAGGTCACCTTCTAAATATATGCGAGGGTTAACACTTTGATAATATTGAGCTTTAAGACGTTTTTTATGAGCCTCGACAGCTAATGCAACAGTGTGATGAGTTTCATCTATCTGTGCTAGGTATAGAAAGTGTTTCTTCTCTTCAGAGATAGCTGGTAATAATTCAATGGCTAATTTGAGTGATGGTATTTCACATTCAATGGGTAGCACAACTTCTAAAACATAAACAAGTTGAAAATGAGTGAACCATTGTGGAATTTTTGTAGAGGTGCGGTATGTCCATAATCCCAAAAAGAGCATGGTATGGCAATTAGTTTTATGAGTTCCAACAATCCGTTTAATCATGTTGGTTAAAACCTTGTTGACGGTCTCAACTTGACCATTATCTTATGGGTAATATGGTGTATAATTATCATGGCATAGTTCAATTTGATAAAAAAATTCAGTCATCATAATGTTTCGAAAATGGCTCCCATGGTCCATAATGATAGCTTGAGGGACACCAAACTAAGCAATCACGTGATTGAATATGAAAATTGTTGCAATTTTGCCGTCAGCCGCGAATGTAGGCATCACCTCGGCCCATTTGGTAAAGTAATATACAACGAGAATAATATAGCCATGCCCCCCAGCCGAGTGAGGATTGCATGTGATAAAATCAATGCCCCATTTGGTGAAAGGACTGACAACAATGAATGGGTAAAGAGGAGTTGGAGGTTCATGCATCTTTCGATCAAAAATATGGCAATTATGGAATTTTCTAATTGCGAGAATGCAATATTTGAATAAAGACAGCCAGAAATAGCCAGCACACAATATATTTTGGGTTGTGGCAAACCCAGACATATGACCACCACACTCTCCAGAATGGTAATCATTCAAAACCCTTTCGGCTTCTTCATGAGTTATACAACGTCGAAAACAGAATTGGCACCACGACAATAAAAAGTGTTGCCAACAATATTGTATTGTTGAGATTGGTATCGAATTCTCCTTCAATCTGATCGTGAAAGATCTGGTCAAAAGGTTTGGGTCTGGAGATATAAAATGATATCCCCAAACCAAGGATCTAAAGTACTGATTAGAAACAAATATTCACCAGTGAGATGATTTTCTGCCACCATTTCAAATTCAGTATTGGGAAAATCACACATAAGTTTGGCAAATACTAGTGATTTATTAGACTTGGATTTCTCAAACTCCAAATAAAACTCTTGCAGGATAACAATCCCTTTGGAGTATTTTACCCTCAGTAATTTTTTTGTCAAAATATACATCATCGGGTTGCAATTAGATATCACTATGGTTTTGCATAACAATATGTAGTGACGGAAACGTTGGACAGCTTGAACAACTTCCAAGGCCAATTTCTCCACATGTGAATACTTGATTTCCGTCGGGTTGAGATTCCGACTTAGGTAATAAATCACATGTTCATTGTTAGAGTCATCCTCTTGAACTAGAACTATTCCAATCGTGGAATCAGATGTAGCCAAATACAAAAATTAATCTCGGTGGTAATTGGGTAGATGCAATAATGGTGCATGGGTCAACATGTGTTTAAGTGCATCAAAAGATTTATCGGAAATCTCGTCCCAAATGAATGGAACATCTTGTTTCAAAAACTGGGTAAAAATTTCGTTAACTCTGCATAGTTCAGGATAAAACGACGCAAAATGTTGTCGTTCCCCTGCAAACTTTAGAGTTGGCGAAGAGTGGAAGGAGGAGGTAGATTAACAATAACCTCAACCTTCGATGGATCGACACGAATGCCTTCTTTTGAAACAATGAACCTAAGTAAATGTCCTGATTGTACACAAAATACACATTTGTGTGGATTCAAATGAATGTTGTAATGCCTACATCTCATAAAGATAACATGTAAGTGTGTAGGATGATATTGTCTACATAAATAATGAGCAGGTAAGTCATCCAAGTAGCGTTATACAATATGTTTGATATCGTGAAATGCATAATACATAGCTCTTTGAAAATTTGCACCGACATTTTTTAGTCCAAAAGGTAATTTATAGTATGAAAATGTGCCCCAAGGACATATAAATGTTGTGTTATGCTTATCAATACTGAGTATTTTGAATTGATTGTAACCTGAAAAACCATCCATAAACGATAATATTTCGTTTCCGAAACAATCATCAATAATTTGGTCAATATATGGGGTAGGATAATTGTCTTTAGGAAAAGCCTTGTTAATAACCCGATACTCGCCACATACTCTTATTGTCCCTTGTTTCTTCATTACAGGAACTATATTAGATACCCAGTCCATCAAAGGAATAGGATGTTGGGTATGTGCTATATTCTTTCCACGATTAGCCCCATGGGCTGTACGTTGCACCGGGTGCAGCAGGGGGGTCACAGGGGGGGGCGGCAGCCCCCCCTGTCGGGGTCCGAGGCAGCGCCCCAGCAAAAAAAAATTTGGTGTGCGGACCTACCTATGTTTTGTGCATGATTTTGCACATGGTTTTGGGGTACGATGGTTTTCGGCCCCTGGTATTTTGTAGATCTGGTCAAGGGAACTATGGTTATGTTCTAATCCAGGGTTAATGGATTGGGGTTTGTGTATGCTTCAGCATGTATATATATGTGTTGTAACACTAAAAGGAATATAATGAAAAATCAAGCTGGTTGTCTCGATTTGGGATCCAGGGGAAAATCTTTGTGTTTATCTGTTTTATGTTTTATGCTCTCGCTATTGTTTATTTTATGTTATAAGATTCGTGTGTAGATAATTTATGTTCAGGGTTAAAACCTACATTTGGTATCAGAGTTGTTTCAGCTTCAAGGGGACGCCTTTGCTGCTGAGGGTTTTTTGCTCGGGCCTGAGGTAGACCCTGTTCAGTGGGAGATCTGCGGGATGGATTCTTGTTGTGAAAGAAGATGGCGAGCGGTGGAAAGATAGAGATCGAGAAATTTAATGGTCAAAGTTTTGAGTTGTGGAATCTCAAGATGGAGGATCTGCTGGTGGATAAAGATCATTGGATCGTGGTAGATCCAGATACTAAACCAATGGCAATGTCAGATGAAGACTGGAAGAAACTGGATCGAAAGGCTAAGAGCACAATACGGTTGTGTGTCTCAGATTCAATATTGTTGAATGTATCTGGGGAAGATACAGCAAATAATTTGTGGGAAAAACTTGGGAATTTGTACTAATATAAGTCTCCAGTGAATAAGTTGTTCCTGCGGAAAACATTTTATAACCTAAGGATGAAGGATGGAGACTCGGTGATAGAGAATCTGAATGCCTTCAATACTGTGGTAAGTCAGCTGTCATCTGTTGATATTAAAATCTCAGATGAAGATAAGTGCATCAGTTTGTTGTGCTCTCTACTAGATTCATGGGATAGGCTAGTTATTGCAATAGGTAACAATACAACTACTTTGAATTTTTGATGACATTGTCTCAGCCTTGTTGTCATAGGAAATTAGACAGATAAATATGAAGGGTTAGAATGGAGATGCCTTATCTTTACGAGGAAGGTCCCAGAATAGAAATAAGAATAAGGTTTCGAGTGGGAGATCTAACCCTCTCGGAAAGTTTGTGAAGGTGTGCCGGAAATGCAAAAAGGAATGTGCGTATCTAAAGCTCCCGAGAAAGGAAAGGGATCCGATGATGCTCCTTCGCGTAGGCAAAAACCACTCCTGATGAAGGTGGGGATGTGTATTTGGCTTCTTCTTCAAATACACATGCAACATCATGAGTCATGGTTGATTGACTCGTGTCCATCTCATCACCCCCATAGGGAGTGGTTCTCACAGCAGAGAAATATGATGGCGGCGATGTATTCCTGGGGATGACAGAAGGCCGTAATCGTCGAACGTGAAAAGCCGTAAGTCGGGAAGCCTTGCTATGGAAGGATTAGAACACTTCTCAGTGTTCTGCATATTCCTGCATTGGCCAGAAATCTGATTTTTGTAAGCAAGATGGATGATGCAGGTGTAAAAACAGTGTTCGAGAAAGATGCCTGCAAGATGGTTCGGGGAGCACTGGTATTAATGCAGGGAGTTTTGATGTGATGCATATGTACATGTTCCAAAGGAGAAAAGGACCAATTTGGATAATAAATATGAAAGGTGCATCTTTATTGGGTATAAGGATGGTTTAAAGGGTTACAAGCTTTGGAACCCAGAAACAAGTAAGGTTGTGTACAGCAGAGATGTCGTGTTTAGAGATGTGAAAGATGTTGTTACACATGAAGTCCTACAGAAGGAACCTGAGAAGATAGAGTTTGAGCTAAAGGAGGATGAATCAGACTCTACAACAGAAGAAGACTCAGAAGAGGAAGAGCCACAAACTCCAGCTGTGAGAAGATCAGTTCGAGAAAGAAGGCAACCAGAAAGGTATAGTCCATCTACTTTCTGTTCAAGTTTTTCTTTAACTATAACTGATGATGATCCCAGAACTGTCAGGGAGGCAGTAGATTCAGATGATGGAAAAATTTGGAAGGAGGCCATGGTTGATGAAATGGAATCCTTGGATAAAAATGAGGCATGGGATTTGGTGGAGTTGTCGGCTGGAAGGAAGCCCATCGGGATAAAATGGGTGTTTAAGAAGAAGATTAATGTAGAAGGCAAGGTAGAGAAATACAAAGCTCGATTGGTAGCAAAAGGTTATTCCCAGGTGTCGGGAATTGATTTTGGTGATATTTTTTCTCCTGTTGCCAAAGTTACTTCTATTAGATTACTTTTATCTGTTGCTGCTGCATTTGATTTTGAGATAGAACAAATGGATGTGAAGACAGCATTTCTTCACGGGGATCTAGAAGAGGAGATCTACATGAAGCAACCTGAAGGCTTTATGGTGAAGGGTAAGAAAGAACTAGTATGCAAGTTGAAGAAGTCTCTGTATGGGTTAAAACAATCACCAAGGATGTGGTATCAGAAATTTGATACCTATATACGGGGACTTGGCTTCACCAGAAGCAAGGAGGATCACCGTGTTTATTTTAAATTAATTGGTGACTGTGTTATTTATTTGGTCTTGTATGTGGATGATATGTTGTTGATTGGAAATGACAAAGAAATTATCCAAGATTTGAAGACCCAACTGTTCTCCAAATTCGACATGAAGGATCTGGGTGTTGCAAACTATATTTTGGGCATGGAAATTAAGAGAGATCAGGCAAAGAGGAAGCTCTGGTTAAACCAGAGGAAGTATGTCGAGACTATATTGCAGAGGTTCAATATGCAGGATAGTAAACCGGTGAATGTTCCTATTCCTGTAGGTGTAAAACTATCTGTCGAACAGTGTCCCAAGACACAAGAAGAAGAGGAGGATATGTTCCGTGTTCCATATGCAAGTGCAGGTAGCCACTGACAGTATGCAATGGTCGTAGGGAGACGTGACATTGCACATGCCCACATTTATTGACAGCTTGTTAAACCCAAGAAGATATTGACAGCCTAAAGGGCGGGTTTTCGTATATTTACGTGGCACTCAAAGATTGCATTGTGCTACTGAAGACGCATTGGAAAGAGCATATTCAGGGAGCCTGTGGTTGATGGCAAGACTGGATTGAGATCCTAGACCAAAGAAGATTCTGACATGGTATGCTTAGTCATCAGAGGTGTGGGCTTACTGGATGAGCAAAGATGTACCGTAGTGGCGTTTCAACTACAAGAGGCGTAATATGCCTATCAAAAGAAAGGGTTAAATTTGTTTGCAGAGATTGTGTTCAAGTATGGGGTTGGTATAGCAAGCTATAAGGATAGAATTTGATAGCCAAAGTGCAATTTTATTGGCTAATAACCCTGCTTATCATTCAAAGACAAAGCACATTGATGTTCAATATCACTTTTTTAGAGATATGGTTGAAGCTAAAAGGTTGTTGTTGGTAAAGGTGGACACTTTGAAGAATTTTGCAGATGCATTGACGAAGTTTGTGAGCACTCAGAAGTTCTCTTAGTGTAGAGAAACAATGGGTGTTTAATAATTGGCCCAATGACTAAGCTCTCCTGTGGCCCCCTGTGGAAAGAAAACAACAAGTGGGAGAATGTTGGGTATGTGTTATATTCTTTCCACGACTAGTCACACGTGTTGTACGTTGCGTCGGGCGCAGCAGGGGGGGCGGCAGCCCCCCTTGTCGGGGTCCGGGGCAGCGCCCTGGAAAAAAAAATTTGGTGTGCGGACCCACCCATGTTTTGTGCATGAGTTTGCACATGGTTTTGGGGTACGATGGTTTTCGGCCCCTGGTATTTTGTAGATCCGATCAAGGGAAATATGGTTATGTTCTAATCCAGGGTTAATGGATTGGGGTTTATGTATGCTTCGGCATGTATATATATGTGTTGTAACACTAAAAGGAATATAATGAAAAATCAAGCTGGTCGTCCCGATTTGGAATCCAGGGGAAAATCTCTGTGTTTATCTGTTTTATGTTTTATACTCTCTCTATTGTTTATTTTCTGTTATAATATTTGTGTGTAGATAATTTCTTTTCAGGGTTAAAACTTACATAGGATAAATAAATCCTACACGTAGTAATTTTTCAACTTTAGATTTCATTGCAGTAGCTTTCCACAGATGTATCGGACGTAATCGTTGTCTAATAGGCTTAGCATCCGGGTATGTCTTAATTTCATGAATAACAATCTTAGGATCAATACCTGTCATTTCTTCATAAGACCAAGAAAAAAAGTCTCGAAATTCTTGAAATAGGGATTTGTAGGTTTTGATCTCTTCAATCGAGCAAGAAGCACCTTTATGAATGTTCTCAATTATTTCAGGTTTAATTGATATGTCAATAGGAATTGTGGTAGAAATATTTCCCAAATTTTTCTCAAAATCTGATTGCATATTCGATGTAGGATTTTGAGGTTCCTTGACATAATCAATTGTAAATATGGATGAAAAAACATTCTCAATTTTATCAAGGTCAAGTAAAAAGAAGATCGATGATGGAGATCGTCCCATGTCAATTCGTCTGATGACAATATTTCTCGGATATTTTCATCAGTTGCAAATATTTGTTGAAAAGGATCCGGAAAGGATGTCAAAGTTGAGCCTGATAAAGAAGAGGATTCTTCACTGACCACATTCAGTAGATCAATAGAAGTTGATGTAGCGTCAGAAAACGATTGTACTGTTACATGTGCTGATTCAAAAGGACTTAAAGGCATCTCACCACCATAGGAGTCTAATTATGATTCTAAAGGCACATTCCATGTGTCATCAAATGGAATTGTGCTTGATGTGATTATATTGATATTGGAAATATTTTTCGGTATGTTGGGAGAAGGTATAGAGAAATTTCCCATGAGAGCAGAATCCCTAACTAGTCCTACCCCAACATCTTCGTAAGGGATAACCTTTTTTCCGACATGATGGATACTATCTGTAGAAGTAGGGTATGAAGAAAATTAAGACAACTGATCGATTTTAACAATATTTCCTTTATGAGGAAACATTATCATCCGAAATACTGATGAAACAACAACAGTCATCGCATAAGCCCAACTTCAGCCCAGAAGAAGGTTGTAATCAAGAGAGGCATCAACAACTTCCACCTCTAGCATTATGATTTTTCCTTCTACTTCTATAGGCATATCATAGAGCATTCCAAATAGGCGAAAACCTCTTCCATCAAAGGCTTTAAGTATGGTTGGTGACTGGTTGACTGTCGGAGAACCAAGATTTTTCCAACAAGCTAAGGACATAATGCACGTAGATGCTCCTTCATTAATTAAAATGCGAAAAAATAGCCTTGATTTGACTAATACTAGAATTTGAAAAGCCATTTGATGTGGGAGTTTAGGTACAAAATTTTCAAGATCAAAGACAATTAGATTTCAGTCTTGAGAATCAATCACTCCTATAACTGATAATAGTAACTTCCTCTGAGATGGACAATATTGCAGCACCTCGAGGGCCAACATTGTTGAAGGGGAGATGGCCAAATCTTCAACAATGTTGTAATTCTAAGTGGCTCTCGCATATTGATTGAAAGTCGATTTTTGAAGTACACCTTTGGCAAGCGGTTTAATCACTAAATTAGGGTTAGGTTTCTCGATTTGCAGTGGTTCAGAAACTGAGGGAGTTTATACTAGTGGTTGACTCAATGATTCAGTTTCTTTACCAGTTACAAGACTCTTAGATCCATAGTCTTGAGATCATGTCGCAACCATGACCTAGGACATCATCAAAATATATGCCAATGAATTGGAAGAAGATCCTATCATTTTTCTATCTTGAGATGGAAAAGGATATTTTAAGACAGCAAGTGTGGATAAACCTTTGAAAAATTTGGATACCTCGACCTGATGTGGACACTCTTTCGTGTAGTGATCACAAGTTCATAAATTTTGCTCAAAATTCAAAGTTATAGGATTGGGCTCGAAATGGCAAACAGGTTGAGAACCAAATCGACCAACAGAGTGGGATCCGAATTGGTGGTTGTCATGGAGTCTTGAAATTTTCATATATAATCAGGGATCACACAGCCATGGAAATGTTGAAGGTGGAACAAACAGTAAGAGAAAGCTGCAGAATGAAGCGATAGCGAGGACCGTGGATCTGACACCAATCATTGGGAAAGAACTCATTTTAGTTGGAGGAAATCACACATCGCACTGAATAGTGTTTAAAATTAAGAGTTTCGCAAGTTATATTGTTTAACCTGCGACGTGAAGTGAGAAGGAAGAGATATAACGTGGATCGTCGGATCGAGAAACAAACCAACTGCGGAGATTGCAGCACCCAAAAGCAATTTCGCAAATCGCAATATTTAGAAGTTAAGAGTTCAAGCGCCGCAAGGTAAACAAAATTGTTTGCGATAAGATTGGAAGGATACACATGTTAGTTGGAGCGACCGTGCGCATATCGCGCATCGGTGAAGTTTAAGTTTATAATTAAGACATCGCAGGTTATGAAGTTTAACATGTAATGCGACAGAATTACATGTGTCAGCACTGCACACTTCGCAGGATTTAGGACTTATCGTTAATAGTGGAATGTTAAATCTGCGGGAGGCAGAAGTGCCATAAAACGTTAAAATTGCAATGTTGCGATGCGACAACTCATCGCAACTTCGTGTCGGCATCCGTATTGCTTAAAACCATTAAGGGTATGAGTTATAACCAACGATATGCGATCAGCAATAGGGTCCCAACCCGCCAGTGGTTCTTGCAAGTTGTTTACATGGCGCATTCAAGCCAAGCCACCCGTCATGGTCAGAGCTCTAACCCAACAGCATCCAAACCACAGTTCACCTGAAACTGAAGTCACGAGCAAAGGTTCCGCTAACCGTCAATCCCACTAACGGTTGGTGTTCGCATGTGGCCACCACCCTAACCATAACTTTAATTGCGCAGATTTATTGGCAGAGCGGATAGGGGCGCACCAAATTTGGCGGTCAGCCCTAATTGAACTCCAATTAACTAGAGTTATCCACATTTAGTGGAGTTTTCCTAGGAGATATTGGGAAAAAGTGTAGGAGGCTCAATTTTCGACCATTCTGAGTGAATGAAGAGTCATTATTTACTAATTTTAGCATTCTGAAGCCATTGGTGCAGAGAGAACATCCATTATAGCACTGTAACTACAATTAATAGAAAAATTTTGAGCATAATGAAAGATGGACAAGCCATTGGGAGATGGACCAGAAGATGTAGCCCAGGAGGGGTGAACTGCTTCATCATGCCTACTATGTAAACTTCGTGTGGTGACTTATTTATCTATTTTACATTGTTGTTCAGTGTTATTTAGACTTATTTAATGCTTCTAATTCACTAAATTTCATCTATAATTCATAGAAAAACTCCTTAATCCTTATGTAAACTAATGAACCAATTATGCACATGTTTTTAAAACTAAAAGACCCTTAGCACAAAAAAAATAATACATTCATTTCAAATCAAATGGTATCAGAGCTAGATTTTTTCTCTGGTGTTGTTTAGTGCAAATAATTGTTTAACTGTTTGCAAATTTTATATGCTTACAAGGCTCAAGCTCAAAAGGGGAGAAGGCAAACTGGTGGAAGAAGGAGGGTCTCAAAAGGAGCCAAAGCAAAGGAGAGCAATATTGCCACAATCTCCACCACCTAGTTCACCTCCTAAAGAAGTAGAAGCTTCATTAAGAATGCCTCATGAGGAAGGATAAATTCATGAAGAAGTTGACCCAAAGGAAGAAGAAAGAGTGTTTAGGAAATCATTTCTTGACATGACTGAGATGGTTAGAATTATTTATCAATAAAGAAATGAGAGACTGGAAGGAGAAGGATCTAAACTCCAAAAGGAAGGACAAGGATCTTCAGGAGGTCAACATGATGAATACATGTCAAAGAAGGGAAATGGAGGCAATGGAGGGCCACCATCTTCACCCTCATCATCATCATCATCATCATCGTCTACCTCTTCTTCAGTACATCATCCACACAAGTCCAAGAGCACCATTAACTCTCCTTTATTAAAACTTGATGTTAAGTTCGAATTGCCAATGTTTAATGGTGAAGTAAATGCAAAAAAGCTAGATAATTGGATTCAACAATTGGAGGTATATTTAAGAATACATAACCTTCAAGATGATGATACAAAAATTCAATTAGCTTCTTTGAGAATGGAAGATGCAACACTTGTGTGGTGGGAAGCCAAAACATAGGAGGAAATCAAGAAACATGGTAAGATTATTCTATCATGGTAAGACTTTATTGCTACTATTAAATGACAGTTTAATCCACTAGCTCATATGCAAAAAGCCATCACGAATTGGCAGAACTTTAGGTAGTTAAAGGGACAAAATGTGCAAGAATACACCCAGGAATTTAGGAGAAGAGCTCTTTTATTAGGGATGGATTTGCAGAGTGAAGACACTTTTCTAAAGTACATAGGAGGCTTACATAGCTACCTAAAACATACTATTCTCATGTTTAACCCCACCATTCTAGATGAAGTTTGTGCTCAAGCCACACATCTAGAAGCTAGAGGGAAGAAAATTCCTGAAGAGGTTAGGAAGAATGCATCTGTTAAGAAAGAGGGAGAAAAAGTGACTTGTAAACATTTTTCAAAAGAAGGCCATGATGAAACTCATTGTTGGAAATTACATCTAGAATTGACGCCAAAGAAACCCAATAACAAAGGGAAATAGAAAACTGGTACTACAGGTCAACATGACTTCGGGTCTGATTCAGGTGATGATACTAAAATTACAGCCATGGGATTGAAGAACATGAAGGGAAAATAAATTGAAACTAAACCCAGTACCAGTACATCAAAATGTCACATAAACACTCCAAATGAAGAAGAAATAATAGAACTATTTCATGTGAGGGTCATATCCAAGCATACTAAGATTGACACATTGTTTGACAGTGGGTCACAAGAAAACTTAATCTCTGAAGACTTGATCAGAAAAATTAACCTTGAGACCATACCACATCCAAAAACATATCCATTAGGTTGGATTTATAAGGATGCAAATCTACAGGTTACAAGGAAATGTATATTGAAGTTTGCAATCACTGCAAGCTTTGTTAACACAATTGAATTAGATGTGGTTCTGCCTGACATAACTGGTATATTATTAGGGAGTCCTTACTTGTATGACAGGAAAGCGATCTTCTATCGCCATGATAAGAAGTATCATTTATTCAAATATGGCAAGGAGTTCATTGTTAGAGCACACCGCAAGAAGACAAATGTTGCTTTGGTAAATGTTGGTCGGGTAAAGAGGCTGGTAAATTCAAGTAAGAATTTTGTTCTTCTTATGATTAAGCCCAAATATGTCATGAATATTTTGAGGGTTGTGATCCTAAGTTGAAATGATAATTATATGATGTGGTGAATGGGCATCATGAGATGTTTCAGGAGTCAACAGGATTTCCTTCAAAAAGGGAAATTCAACATGAGATTCAGTTGCAGCAGGATTATCCTCTTCCAAACATCGGTATGTATCACATGTCGATAATGGATAATGATGAAATAAAGAGGAAAATCAAAGAGATTTTGGATAAAGGTATCATACGGCCAAGCACCTTTCCATGCGGTTCACCCATAGTCTTGATACCAAAGAAAGATGAGACTTGGCACATGTGTGTAGATTTTCGAGCTTTGAACAAAGTTAGATAAAAATTCTTTACCCACTCCCAAGAATAGATGATTTGCTTGATCAGCTGAAAGAAGAAATTTTTTTCACTAAGTTAGATTTACAAAGTGGATATCGTCAAGTAAGAATTGCAAAAAGTGATATATTGAAAACTGCATTTAAAACCAAACAAGGACTCTTTGATTGGCTAGTTATGACTTTTGGTTTATGTAATGCATCGACAACTTTTATGCGGGTTATGGATAATGTTTTGTGACCATTCCTTGATGAATTTTTTATTGTGTACTTAGATGACATTTTGATTTTCAGCAAAATAAGAGAATTTCATGTCTTTCATGTAAATAGAGTGCTTGATATTTTGAAGAAAGAGAAATTGTTTCTTAGGATGTCAAAATGTGAGTTTGGAAAGACTTATTTGGTCTATTTGGGACATATTGTAGGATGAGGAGAATTGAGGACTGATCCTAAATTGGAGGCCATTGTGAATTGGCCCACACCCAAAACAGTTATTGAGGTAAGAATTTTCTTAGGTGCAACTCAATATTGGACGAAATTTATTTCTAACTTTTCTTCCATCGCAACTCCTATGCATGCAGTGACAAGTGTGAATAAATGCTTCCAATGGGAAGGAAAACAACAACAGTATTTCGAAGCTTTAAAAGACAAGATCTCTTTAGCTCCATTCCTTGCACTACCAAATTTGAGAATTCCATTCAAGATACAAACCGATGCTAATGATTATGCCATGGGTGCAGTCCTTTTGCAGCATGGTAAGCTTATCGCCTTTCATTCAAAAAAATTTAATGGTGATGTGACTAATTATCCTAAATATGACAAATAACTATATGCATTGGTACAAAGTGTCAAGAAGTGGAAACACTAATTGATGGGTAAAGAGACTATTGTACACACTGATCACCAACCATTACAGTACTTGCAGTCGCAAACAAAATTCCAACAATCAAGAAATTTCAGGTGGATGGGATTCCTTCAACAATTTCACTTGGTTATAAGGTACAAAACAGGTATATTCAATAAATTTGCAGATATGATTTCGAGACCAATCATTAGTCCTTCTACTTTACTCAAAAATAATTTTTTTGTACATGAGAGTTACATAGAACAATATGTATGTGACGTTGATTTCAAAGATGTGTATTCTAGTTTGAGTGAAGGGAATCAAGTTAAACAAGTTGAAGAAAGAGATTATCACATGCATAACAATTTGTTGTTTCATTTGGGAAAGCTATGTTTTCCACAAGGAGAGAGGCTAAGTGTCATGAGAGAAGCTCATTCTACTCTTATTGTTGGACACTTTGGGGTAAGAAAAACAGTGGTGCATCTACAGAGGTATTGTTATTGGCCTCGCATGATAGATAGTGTGTCACATTTTATAAGAGGTTGTTCTATGTGTGCAACAAGTAAGACTAGTAATAGGAAGCTTGGATTTTACACGCCACTACCGGTACCATCAAATCCACGGGAGAGCATCTCCATGGACTTTGTTGGAGGTCTACCTAAGTCAAGAAAGAAACATGATTATATTTTTGTAGTTGTGGATAGATTCAGTAAAATGTGTATACTTATGCCATGTAAGAAGACCATTACTACTAAACATACTGCTAAAATTTGTTTTCAAAATGTTTGGGTTCATTTTGGATTACCCACTTCTATTTTTAGTGATAGGGATTCCAGACTCATTGGGAATTTTTGGTCAAATCTATGGAAATGATGGACACAAAATTGAAATAGAGTACTGCTTTTCATCCACAAATAGATGGAAAAACCGAAGTAATGAACAGAAAAGTTGTGCATCTATTGAGAGGATATTGCAGCAAACACACTAAGTTATGGGATGAAAAATGGAATTACATTCAACATGCTTACAAGTGGGCAAAACACTCTTCAACAAAAACCTCACCTTTTGAAGCATGCTTTGGGTATTTGCCAAAATCTCCATTAGACTTCATCTTTGGGAAGGATGTTGCAATTGATGGCCATAGTGATATTGATAAGGCTCAAAATTGCATTGAGAAAATTCAGATGATACATCCACAAGTTCAAGAACAACTTGAGAAAAGTCAAATCAAATACAAAGAGAGGCATCACAAACACCAGGTTGATCATAAATTTCAAGAGGGAGATGAGGTATGGTTGCACATTAGCAAAGAAAGGATGCAAGGGGAAGGTAAAAAACTCAAACCCATTCGCTATGGTCCTTTCAAGATCATAAAAAAAGTTGGTAATAATGCATTCCAACTTGCATTATTACCAACTTTATTTGCCTTCTTACATGCAAATGTATTCAGTTGTTAATGTTGAAAACCTACACTTTTATGAGCCTCCTTTGATCGATGATCAAGGAAGTGATGTTCAGCTACCTTCTATTGAATATTTCTCGTAAGAATTTATGGATGAGCTCAAAGAAGATACAATTCTTGACAGGAGGACAAGAGCATCAAAGAGGGTAAGTGTTGACCACCTTCGAGTTGGGCTCAAAGGAACTAAACCAAGCAAGGAAAAATGGATGGATATTGGAAAGGTGAGGGAGTTGTATCCTCATCTACTGAACATGAAATCAAGTCTTTTGGGGTCCAAAAGCTTCCCAATGGGGAGGAATGATTAGGAGTTCATAAACTTTGCTCAAAATTCAAAGTTACAGGATTGGGTTCGAAATGGAAAACAGGTTGAGAACCGGATCGACCAGCAGAGTGGGATCCGAATTGGTGGCTATCATGGAGTCTTGAAATTTTCATATAGAATTGGGGATTTCCCAGCCGTGGAAATTTTGAAGGTGGAAAGGACAGTAAGAGAAATATGCAGAACGAAGCGATAGCGAGGACCGTGGATCTGACACTAATCAGCTGGAGAGAACTCATTGTAGTTGGAGGACATCACACATTGCACTGAATAGTGTCTACAATTAATAGTTTCGCAAGTTAAATTTTTCAACCTGCGACGCAAAGTGAGAAGACAGAGATATAACATGGATCGTCGGATCGAGAAACAAACCAACGACGGAGATTGCAGCACCTGGAAAGAAATTTCGCAAATCGCAATATTTAGAAGTTAAGATTTCAGGCATCGCAAGGTAAAAAAAATTGTTTGTGATGTGATCGGGAGGAAACACGTGTAATTTGGAGCAACCGTGTGCATATCGCGCATCAGTGGAGTTTAATTTTATAATTAAGACATCACAGGTTATGAAGTTTAACATGCAATGCGAAGAATTACACGTGTCAGCACTGTGCACTTCGCAGGATTTAGATTTATCTCGTCTTTAGATACTATGAAGCTGAGGAGATGACTGGCGGGAATGCAGAAGACACATTTCAAGGGGTTAAGGTGAATATTATACTTGCGACATCGGAGGAAGATGGTACGCAGATCATGGAGGTGTTGCGCCTGATGTTTAGAACGCGCAGTAAGATCGTCTAAATAGGCAAGGATAATATGAGCTAAGTCATGGAAACAATAAGACATGGCTCGTTGAAAAGTGGCACTGGCGTTTTTAAGGCCAAATGGCATGAATCGGTATGCAAAAGTGCCCACCAGACTAATGAACGCGGTTTTAAGCTGATCAGCACGATGGATAACGATTTGGTTGTATCCGGAGAAACCATCCATAAAGGATAGGATCTCGTGCCCCGCAAACTCATCAATGATTTGGTCAATAAATGGTGTGGGGAAGTTGTCTTTGGGACAAGCTTTGTTCAGATCGTGAAGTTAGTGCAGACACGAATAATGCCTTGTTTTTTGAGGACAAGAATTGGGTTGGACACCCAAGTGGTGTACTCGATGGGATAAATGAAACCAGCCTGCCTGAGCTTATCGATTTCGGCTTTGATGGCTTCACGTCTAGAGGGATGAATGGGTCTCAACTTTTGACGGACTAGAGTGGCATTAGGCCATGTGTCGATATGGTGTTCGAAAATGGCGGGATCGAGTCTGGGCATTTCTGAATAGGACCAGGCGAATATATTGCGGAATTCTTGGAAGAGTTTAGTGTAGGCTTCAATTTCTTCCGGAGTGCATTGGGCACCCATGGTGATATGTTCTTTTATTCCTGGTTTGACAGAAATGTCTATTTTGATGGTAGGAGAGATATTGGCCATATTACCTTCTTCGAAAGCATCAGGTGCAGGGATGGGATTTTTAAACCAATCGACCTTATCGGGAATGAAGTCTTTAGATGCGACAACATATTGGTCATAGGATTGATGTGGGAGGAAATATGCACGATGGTGCATATAGTCCCACGGAAAATCAGGTTCAGTCATGGCTTCCATGATGTCTTCATTTGACTGGAAGATGGGAAGAGTGGATGGAATAGGCTGACTTGATGAGGTAGAAATATGAGACTCCTGATTGTGATGGGAAAGGCTCACATGCGCGATGTCATGCGGGGTGACAGAGTAAGCAGATGAGGGGTTAGGTGAAACATCGGGGAAAGGCACTAAGGGGTCGGTTTCCGGGAATTGCGGTGATGAGGAAAGGTAAGAAATGATGGCTGAAGGTTCGGTCATTTCAATATCAGGATGGGAGATGTTAATGGGGGTAGACAGGTCATCTGGTGTTAGTGAAGAAGGTCTATGGTCAAGTGTTGCTTTGAATTGGCGGTATGCGGCTAAAGAGGAACAATACTCGTCAAGGCAAGGGCAAAGGTGGGTATAATGTCCATGGAAATTGCACAAAGAACAAGGGTGATTGGTGTGCAAGTTTTTAAGTTTCGGGATGGAATCCGGGACAGTGACATAGACCTCAGGGATATCTGAGTCCGGAAAAGTTTCATTGACCATGGTCTTGAGATGCGGTAATTCAGGATAGGTATGGGTGGCGTGACCGACAACATCACACAAAGCACACTGGATAGTATGCTTTGGAGGCCGAGGAGGGGCAGGGTTTGTCGGGGTAGCCTTGTCCTTTGATGCCCCCCTGCGAGCTTTGCCATTCTTACCCGAAGCGGTCGCAACAGGAGGTGGTTCTTGTTGAGGTGACTGAGGTATTGTTGCAGCGGGAGAAGTCATGGGGATTGGTTGAACTGGGGTCAAAGCAAGATATGGTTTGGGTTGACCAGGCAGGGTAGTGGCTGGAGGGTCAAGGTACCAGACGGGTATACCCAAGGTCAAGTTGGGGAGGGATAGGGTGCCCAAGATAGGAACCGAATAAACTCTGGGAGGGGGAGCAAGAAAAGGTATCTGACCCGCAGGGAAATGGCCAGGAGGAATGGTGCCAAGGGGGTTGATATCGGGTGGAATCGACCCAGGAGGGTAAAGATGGGTGGGGGGACTATGTGTAGAAGAAGGTTCAGAAGGAAGAAGGCTAGCTAGCGGGGGCGAAGGGCTAGGCGCTCGTTGAGGTGGGTGAGGTTGAGGTTGTTGACTAGCCAAAGTGGGCTGCGTAAGGTCAACCCAAGATGATTGCATCATGCAAATGTTTGCCAATCTAGGATCAGATATAGGAGGAGGGTCCAGAAAGGTTCCAAGCAAGGAGGAGTCTTTATAGACGCCGAGGGAAACAGTGGTCAAATAATCAACGTTTGGCTTATTGGTGACAACGAAGATGGTGGACTCGAGGGAGGTCTGAGATTTTGGTTCATGATATGTCAACTGGTCGATGGTGACAATATTTCCATTATGAGGGAAAAACATCTTGCGGTGGATTGCAGATGGGACGAAAAACATGGCATAGGTGTAACTACGCCCCAAAAGAATGTTATAGTCAACGTTGACACAAACAGTCTTTCCTGCAAGGGTGATAGGACAGTTACGGAAAAGGCCGATGGGCTGGGAGGCATGGCCATCCCACGCACGAAGGGTGATTGTGGAAGGGGCCCGCTCAGGAGATCCAAGTTATTTCCAAACCGAAGCAGACATCACACAGGTAGATGCCCCCTCATCAATAATACACCGAGCGACGTTGGCATTTCGGATTTTGACTAGGATTTGGAAAGAAACAAAAGCAGGAAGGGGGGGATGGTCTGACTGACGGGCATCGAATTTAATTGGATGAATTGAGAACACTGGGAGATTAGGACTTTGTCTATGGCCTCACTAGGATCTTTTTCACTTCAATTAAACCTTTCTAAGTTCCCTCAAGTTGCTCTTTTCCCTTATTTGAGAGTTTCCTAAGAGTATGTCCAAGTAGTTCTGGAGTTGAATGACCTCTGACCTGATCTATAGACAAAAATTGGTTTACCCTCATTCTTCCACCTTCTTTCCTGATTGTTTCACTCCACCTATCATTTTAGGATCCAATGCTTTAGATGACTAGCCCAACTGAAAGCCTGCATATTGAACAACAAGTAAACCCTTTCCCGACTCCATTTACCCAATGGTCTTGATGTCCTCTGATTTACCTCTCCTTTGCCGAGAATCCTTTTTGCTCATCCTTGTTTTGTATTGAATCCTTCCTTCCTGATTCCCAACAACCAAACTCACAATCAAACAAACAAAATCCAAGCCTTATAACTAGCCTAATATCTTAATCTTTGAGCCTTGAAGACATTTACCTTTGACAATATAGAGAGATCCCTCTCTGGACCTAAAAGGGCTAGATCCTAAGGTCTGAAAGTGGTTCTGATTCGCTCTCCACCGTTGATCTGATCCTCAGATAAACAGCCCGCACTCAATCGCATTGCAAGTTTTCAGCGTTGTGCAAATTCTTTCCCCGCCGATTGAATGCCTCCGATTGCATCTGGACCGTCCGTTCAATCTTATCTGATGGCTACGCTCCTCCCCTCACCCTCTGCAGCAGTAAAACCCAAAAACGCAGGATTTCTTAAAAATTGTTTGTATTTTGCAAATTTCGAAGGTTTTTCCCATAATATGAAGGAAAATAAAGCCGAGGGTGACAATCCTCTGGCCTTTCAGTTATCAAAGGGAAAAGGACTAAAAGGGCTTTGCTCCACGTCTCGTCAATACTTTGCAGGCATTGATGCCATACAAGCCTTGCGCGACCTGCACATCAACAAGACACTGTGTTATTAAAACACACTTAAAAGAGTATCAGTGTCAAAGACAGAACATACCAGAACAGAAGATTGAAGACAAATTTGAGGATTACGGCTAATAATGATTATCAAAAGCCTAATCCCGAGGATTAAAACACAATTAAAGAAACATCATAAATGTTATCAGACAGAAAAGCCTCCACCACCACATCTGAGGCAAACTGATTCCTCCCAGCTACCACTATGCCACCTGTGCCTTAAAAACATTCAAACAGAGGCTGAAGTTATGGTCCAAAATTAGATATTTTCCTCAAACACAACCAGAGAGTTAATTCTGCTGAAAAAATTAATGCAAAAATATCTGCAGAGTTACTCCAACATGACACAGAGCCTCAAAAGTCAATGAAAGCTCCCACCGAGCTTAAATTAAAAATGTAAATCCATTAATATAGTGAGAACACCTGTAAACTTCTCCATCGATCCCCTCAAAGGCCGAGAAGTCATTAATATGTATTAATTATCTTGGGAGATCTTTTATCAGATCCCACCTCCTCATTCTTCTATAAATACCTCTGTAGAAGATGATAAGTTATTGGTTGATCACTAGTTGTAATACTGAAACTCTTTGAAATAATGCATAGTCTGTTGAAGTTGAAGAAGAAATTGAAGTCTTGGAAGCCCTAATGATGTTTTTGCATGCTTGTTACTGAGAAGGCTCTATCATTGGATCCATGAGCTTGGCTATTGGTGAAGTATTCTGAATTTTTTAATGTTTTCTCCTGTTTTCATTCTGTTCCATAATTTCTTACTACAGTAGGCTGAAATTTTTAGGCTAATAAATGACTCCTGGAAGCACCTTAGACCTGTTCATCCTTCACTGTTTTGTGTTTTCTTCTGCTGAAATATTTTAGAGTCTTTAATCTCTCTCTTTAGTCTTCATGCTTGTTTATTTCCTTAATAGTTCGAATAGTTGGTTTCAGCATGATTTATGGTTCTCCCTGCTTGTCTGCTATCACTTGAAGGCTGTTATTGAAGTCTCCCTTTGAAGTACCATTGTTTTAAGTTAGTCAAAGAGGTCTATTTTGATCTTGCCCTTTGTCATTGCTTGAACAATTGTTTGGAAGGTCTTTATAGTTGTGATCATAGATGTTTTTAGGTGTTCCCTCTTCTATGACTACAGTTATCAGTGAATCTTTTATGTTTTCTAACTCCTTTGAAATAAAATCTTTGAGGAAATAGGGTGTTCCCTGAATCTTAGATTTCATTTTAAAAGTTTTCTTAAAGTCATCATTTGCTTAAAAGTGTGGTTTGTAGAATTTATGGTTAGCCCTGTCTATCAAATACCTCTTTAGGTTCAAATCATGTTTTTAAGTTCCCTTTGTTGAGAATTAAATTTCTCTTTTCCAAACCATTAATGTCCATCTCATTCACAAACTAAAGGATCCTGTGGCCAAGTTAGATTTTCCCTCTGATATCCCATATCCATTAATAAGCATGTTATGACCTCTTCTTGACTCCATTGCCCAATGAACCAGATGTTTCTCCATTCTATATATCTCTCCTAGACCTTTCATGTTCTGTTGTATCAATCCAACCAAACAAACAAACAAACACCTGCACTTAATAACTAGTCTAAAATCCATATTCTAAGCACACAAGATAAACCTTTGCAAACAAACATTCGAGAGATCCCTCTCTGAGAACAGGAGGACTAGATCCTGGGACTCTAAAGATTGGTTCTGATGTTGCCTTGTCTTTTGATTTTCCAAACTATCAAAACACGGGACCCCAACATTAGTTATGTAGGATCGTAATTCATGTTAAGCAAGATCATGTTAATTTTCATAATACGTCTTAAGCACAATAATGTTAATTTTCATAATTAATCTTGAACATGATCATGTTAATTCTTACGATATCGAAGACCAAGCTCTCATTCTATTCCAATTATTGATTATTTATATCCTAAGTTTGGCCAACATTATTAGAGTTCAAGTTTGAATAACTAGCCACATGGTAGTTAGATTGATACTAATGATTTTATAATAGCTCCCATTAACTAATTTGAATTCTAGGTTGGTGGTTGTGTTACAATAGGTTAATGGTAAACTTTATTATATTGGTTGTGTTACAATAAGTTTTATAATCCAAAACTCCACAACCATCTTTGGTGCTAAAAGGTTATGGAATGTAAGTGTTGTCACATTTGGGAGAGGTAATCTAACCCCTCCAAAATCTTATTTAATGCTAAAATTAATCTAAAGTACTAAGAATATAAAACATTAAACTAACTAATTAATAATATAGTCATATATTTACCTTTTTAGTGAGGTTATAATTCTCAATAGCCTAAGCTCTACTTGTTGTAACATAGATATACTTTTTTTAGCACCTAATTTGGACCATATTGAAAAACAATTAAGTAGGGATTCCCCTTGGAAAATAAATTTAGAGTTGTGTTATGATGTTTAGAGCCATTTGAACATAAAATGCTTACATATAATTCTTTAAAATTTCCAAAATAAGATATCAAATAATTAAAAAATTAAATTATAAAAATTTCAATAAAAATTCCTAATACTTAATCTTCAATCAAATAATAAATTTGTAGAGGAACTCTTCTATGCAATATTTCAAATTTTTCCTATTAAGGAGTTGCCTAGAGTTTAACAATCTAACCAACCATAAGATTGTAGGCGTCTAGATATCAATGGAGAAAGAAGCATCAAATGGTTGGACTTAGGCAATCATTTGAAGGGAAGTGTTCCAGAGTTGAATTCCATGCTAAAGAAAATTTAATATCCTCATTTCCGAGCCAAGTAGATGATAGGAAGACAAACATGTACATGTCTAGATAGAAAGGAAAACTTTTAATGTTGTTAAATCACTTAATAACCCCTAGATGCATCAAAGAGTAGAATAAATATGAATATTATAATGTTGTACAATGATTTGATAGTTTTACTATTTTAGATATATTTAATAATAGTATATATATATATATATATATATATACAATAACTAATTAATTAATATTTGTTTCTTCAAATTATTAAGTTCGGAAAATTTTGTTGGAATTTTACTCCCAACCACCGTCATGAATGGGAAGTGGCGCAGCCCAAAAATTCCATCAATTTTGACAGCAGAGAAGAATAGCAGCAGCTCCGAGAAATGGAGGTGTTTTCAAGAATCCACGCAAAGATCAAAACAGAGTACCTAAGCCTTAAACTCTGCGTTTAAATTCCATCTACCACATTGACCTACCTTTTTCCCACAGCGCGCAAATCACAAGTCTTTTTTTTTTACCATTTAAGCCATTCACCATATGTTGTTTTACCACCGATGCGATATCTGGAGGGACCTAGCTTATCCTTACAGCATGGACCAAAAAAAAATTTGTGCCATTATTTCCTTGTATTACCTTTATCGCACTTACCGTTGTTTAGTTGCACCGAAGAGCGCACTTCGCATCATTTACCACTTACCTTTCAGCAACCGCAAGTTAATTTATTTGATATGCGATACGATCGTGCTACGCACATCACATTCACAATCGTTTATGTTCTCCCATAAAGTGCCGCAACATATGTTATTTGATTTGTGGTGCGATCGTGCCATTGCACATCGCACCCGCAACCTTTTATATTTATCCATGTTCGCGCCAGATAAAATTTAAGCTCGCCGATCTGCGATCTGCGATGAGGAGCTGGATGTGATGAGGACTCAAGCCGAATCACATAAAGTTTGAAGTCTGCCAGTTTGTGTGTTTGAACGCATCTTCATGTGTTTTTTGTGTATGAGCATAATACGACCTGCATGTCGATTAAATGCAGAAATGAGTCTTTTGAAAGCCCAAGGAAAATTAGTTGTTGAACGCTCGTTTAACATTGAAGCAGCATTGATTAGATTTAGGTTTTCAGGCTTCGTCCATTTTGATATATGTAATGTAATTTCAATTTTTTTCATAGAGAGAGACGAGAGTTGAATAGAAAATAGAAGTTTCAATCCTCTCCTATGTATCACTGCCTGTGTATATGTGACTGTCTAATTTCCGCATATTGTTTGTATTCTCTGTGATTGGGGAAAAGTATTTCCTCTGTCTTATTGCATTCATAATTTTCAACATGGTGTCAAAGCAGGTCTAGGCTCTCAGTGAAAGACGCACGAGCTCGCTCTTCATTGTAGAAGCTGTAAGCTTGATTTGAAGAAGAAAATTTCTCCAGCAGTGAAAAAGCTTATGTTTTACACAGTCAAGAATATTATTTGATTAACACAGTCGTGATGGCAGCAGCAGGCACAAGCCTGAAAAATTCCCAACTACCACAATTTAATGGGAAGAATTATGATTATTGGGCCATTACAATGAGGGCCCTGTTTGCTTCACAAGATATATGGGAGCTGGTGGAATAAGGTTTCCAAGAACCAGCAGACACATCAATGCTGGCTGCTTTGACAACAAGAGAAAGAGACTTGTTGAGAGAGAATAGGAAGAAGGACTCCAAGGCCCTCTTCTATCTCTTTCAAGTAGTACATGAGAGTATTTTCCCAAGGATTGTAGCAGCAAAAAAGTATAAGGAGGCGTGGGATATTCTCAAAACAACCTATCAAGGCATGGAGAAGGTGAAGACAAAAAAGCTACAAATGTTGAGGAGATACTTTGAAATTCTCTGTATGAAAAATCCTGATAACATAGACTCATTCTTCACACATGTGATTGGGTTGGCTACCCAAATAAGTTCTCATGAAGAGACACTTGAGGAAAGAAGAATAGTGGAGAAAATATTGAGAAGTCTACCCTCCAGATTTGATGCCATAATAGTGACAATAGAAGAGACAAAGGATGTCTCACAATTTTCAGTGGATAAGCTTTGTGCATCCCTGATGTCTCATGAACATAGACTGAACAGAACAACGAACTCCTCATTGGAGCATTCTTTCAATACACTAATGTCTTTTGGTTGAGGTAGAGGTCAAAGAAGATCGAACTACCGAGGAAAAGGAAGAAACCCATAGACAAGTGGAAGAAATAGCCCTGCAGGCACAAGTGGAAGGGGCATCAACTAGAATCAAAGCGAAGGCTCAAGCCAGAGTCAATCACATCGACAAAGGTATGATAAATCCCAAGTCCAATGTCATTATTGTAAAAAGCCATGCAAGCACAAGTGGAAGGGGCATAAACCAGAATCAAAGCGAAGGCTCAAGCCAGAGTCAAGCATGTGGACAAAGGTATGATAAATCCCAAGTCCAATGTCATTGTTGTAAAAATTATGGGCATTATGCCAATGAATGTAGAAAGAAACAAAATTACATGAGTAATAGGCAAAATTTTAACTTTGCAAAAGAAATTCAGAACCAGAGTAATGTGCTTTTAACATGTAATGTAGCACAAGAAAAATGATGTATGGTTCTTAGACTCTGGTTGTGGTAACCAAATGACTAGAAACATAACAATGTTTGCCAATCTAGATGAAAATGTGAAGTCTGAAGTGAAAACGGGGACTGGAAGCAAATTCTCTGTCATGGGAAAAGGAAGAGTCAATATATTCACAAGGAAGGGAGAAAAGAAATTTGTGCCAGATTTCTATTATGTACCTGTCCTAAAATGTAACCTTCTAAGCATTGGAAAACTCGTGAACAAGGGCTACAATGTATTTTTTAAGAATAATGTGTGTATTATCATGGACATACCTCCAAGTAAAAGAGTGATTGCAGAAGTGCATATGACAAAGATTAGGATGTTTCCTCTCAAGCTCAAAACAGACTTCAAGGAAGGAGGTGTGGTAGCAGTAGTCACACCAGAGGTCTTTCAAAAGGAAGTGAAAGACGAAATCTGGTTATGGCATTTGAGATTTTGACATCTCAATTTTGGAGGTTTGAACCTCTTGCATAGAAAAGGGATGGTAAAATGATTACCACTCATAGAGAAACCAGACAACCTATGTGAAGGTTGCATCTTGGGCAAACAACACAGAGAATCATTTCCTGCAAGAAAGAGTATAAGGGCAAAGGCACCCTTAGAGATTGTTCACTCAGATTTGTGTGGACCAATGCAAACACCATCTTTAGCTAGCAGCCATTATGTTTTGAGATTCATAGGTGATTACACCATAAATACATGGGTGTATTTCTTGAAATAGAAGAGTGAAGTGTTTGAACAGTTCTACCACTTCAAAGCTCTTGTTGAGAAGCAGAGTGGGCACTACATAAAAGTGTTCAGAACTCACCAAGGTGGAGACTATATCTCCAAATATTTCCCACGTTTCTATAGGGAGAATGGGATACACAAGAATTTTACCACAAGGTACACACCACAAAAAAACGGTGTTGCAGAAAGAAATAATAGGACCATCATGGACATGGTCAGAAGTATGTTGAAGGCAAAACATTTTCTAAATGAGTATTGGGCTGAAGCTGTAAATTGTGCAGCGAATATTTTGAATAGATGCCCAAACAAATATGTTATAAACAGAGTTCTGGAAGAAGCATGGAGTGGAACAAATCAGTTTGTCACTAACATGAAAGTATTTGGATGTGTGGCCTATGAAAATGTCCCAGATCAACTAAGAAAGAAGTTGGACAGCAAGGGGGAGAAGTGCATCTTTGTTGGATACAGTGATGAGTCCAAGGCATACAAACTCTATAATCCATCAACCAAGAAAGTTATAATCAACAGAGATGTGTAGTTTGTTGAAAGAAGAAGCTTGGGATGGAAGTTTAGAGAAAACAATGAATGTGAAGACATGCATGTTTCATGGAGAGCAAGAGGAATGCACAACAACAAATAATTCCTCCACGGTGGCTCCTCCTCCACCTACACAATCACAACAGAGCACACCACAAGCAGGAAACAAAACAGCCTTGAGAAATCAAGGAAGTGCTTCTCCAAGCACACCACAGGGATCAAAAACTCCCTCAAGTTCAAGTGGAACTCCAAGCACACCAAGAAGACCAAGATTCATAAATTTGAGTGAAATTTATGAGCAAGAAGCTGATAATAATAATGGTCTGAATTCTTTATTTGCTTTGTTTTGTCATGTTGATGACCCAATCCATTTTGAAGATGCAGTAAAAGAAGAAAAATGGATCAAAGCAACGAATGAAGAGATTGGTGTAATAGAAAATAATGACACATGCGAGTTAGTGGACCTCCCACAAGGTAAAGAAGTCATTGGAGTAAAATGGGTCTATAAGACCAAAAGCAATGCTGAAGGAAAAATAGAAAGGCATAAAGCAAGAATTTTTGTGAAAGGCTACAAGTAGCAAAAAGGAAGAGATTATGAAGAAACCTTTACACCTGTTGCAAGGATGGAGACAGTGTAGATAGTGTTGTCCATTGCAACACAAAAAAAGTGAAAAGTCTACCAAATGGATGTGAAATCAACATTTCTAAATGGAGTGTTGAAAGAGGAGGTATATGTTGAAAAACCTCGAGGCTATGAGATTGAAGGGAAAGAGCACAAAGTGTGCAAGTTGAAGAAATCTCTTTATGGGCTGAAGCAAGCACCAAGAGAATGGTACATCAGGATAGATGTTTACCTGGGAGAAAATGGGTTTAAAAAATGTGATGGTGAACCCACACTCTACATCAAAGAAAATGATGGTAAGATCATTATTGTTGTTTTATATGTAAATGATTTCATTTTCACAGGAAATGAAGTTTCTCTCATTGCTGATTTTAATGCAGTCATGAAGAATGAATTTGAAATGATTGATTTAGGTTTATTGAGATACTTCTTGGGCATAGAATTAAAGAAAAATGAAAAGGGAATTTTTATTTCCCAAGAAAAATATGTTGCAAAAGTTTTAAAGAGGTTTAACATGCAGAACTGCAAAGAAGCAGTAACTCCAAATGTCATGGGGTTGAAGTTAAGTGAGGAAGATTGCAGCAAGAATGTCGATCTGACATTGTACAAGAGCATAGTTGGCAGTCTAATGTATTTGACTGCAACTATGCCTGATATTGTGTATGTTGTAAGTTTAATTTCCAGATTCATGGAAACACCAAAGGAGATACATTGGAAAGCAGCCAAAATAATTCTGAGGTATGTGAATGGAACGAAGGAGTATGGTGTTCTATACTCCTCAACTGATAATTTTAAGTTGATTGGTTACACTGACAGTGATTGGGTTGGAAGTGTAGATGATAGAAAGAGCACATATGGGTATGTGTTTCATTTGGGATCGGGAGCCATTTCATGGGCTTCCAATAAGCAACCACTAGTTTCTTTATCAACTGCAAAATCAGAATAGGTGGTAGCAACATCAACATCATGCCAAGAAGTATGGATAAGAAGGATGCTGAGAGATTTGTGTCATGGGCAAGACAAAGGAACCACAATTTATTGTGATAATAGCTCAACAATATCATTGTCAAATAATTATGTTTTTCATAAGAGAACAAACCATATTGATGCAAAATATCATTTTATAAGAGAATTGGTTAACAATGGTGAGATTGTTTTGCAACATTGCAGGACAGAGGAACAGTTCGCTGATATGTACTCACAAAGCCATTAGCACAGAAGTGTTTTGAGTATCTCAGAAAATGTCTGGCAATGACCGATGGTGGAAATTGTGATTAAGGGGGAGTGTTGGAATTTTTCTCCCAACCACCGCCATGAATGAGAAGTGGCGCAACCCACAAATTCCATCAATTTTGACAGCAGAGAAGGACATCAGCAGATCCAAGAACTGGAGGCATTTTCACGAATCCACGCAAAGATCAAAACAGAGTACCCGAGCCTTAAACTTTGCGTTTAAATTCCATCTACCACATTGACCTACCTTTTGCCTGCAACGTTCAAATCACAAGTCTTTTGTTTTACCATTTAAGTCATTCGCCATATGTTGTTTTACTGCTGATGCGATATCTCGCAGGACCTACCTTATCCGTACCGCATGGACCAAACTTTCTTTTGTGCCATTATTTCCTTGTATTACCTTTGCACTTACCGTTGTTTAGCCGCACCGCAGAGCGCACATCACATCATTTACCACTTACCTTTCAACAACCGCAAGTTAAGTTATTTGACATGCGATGCGATCGTGCTATCGCACATCGCATTCACAACCATTTATGTTTTCCCATAAAGTGCAGCAGCATATGTTATTTGATTTGTGGTGTGATCGTGTCATCGCACATCATGCCCGCAACCTTTTATGTTTATCCGTGTTCGCGCCAGATAAAAGTTAAGCTCGCCAATCTGCGATCTGCAATGAGGAGCCGGATGCGATGAAGACTCAAGCCGAATCACATAAAGTTTGAATTCCGCCAGTTTGTGTGTTTGAACGCGTCTTCGCATGTTTTTTGTGTATGAGCAGAATACGGTCCACATGTCGATTAAATGCAGAAATGGGTCTTTTGATAGCCCAAGGACAATTGGTTGTTGAATGTTCGTTCAACATTGAAGCAACATTGATTAGATTTAGGTTTTCAGGCTTCGGCCATTTTGATATATGTAATGTAATTTCAATTGTTTTGAGAGAGAGAGACGAGACTTGAATAGAAAGCAGAAGTTTCAATCCTCTCTTGTGTATTGCTGCTTGTGTATATGTGACTGTCTAATTTCCGCATATTTTTTGTATTCTCAGTGATTGGGGAAACACATTTCCTCTGTCTGATTGCATTCAGAATTTTCAACAAATTTTAAGTATTTTCAATTATTTTGGGAAGAGAATTTAAGGTAAATTTTAAAATATTTAAAATACAAGGTTAGTTATTTTCACAAATGAGTTTATTTTGGAATAAGTTTTATAAAATTTTAATTTAGTTATTTAGTAGTTTATTAGGTGAATAATAGGTGAATAATAAAGATTTAATCTTCATGAAACATTCTAAAATATTTTGAGTAATAGTCATATATGAAAAGTCCATATTTATCTAAAAAATAGTGATGATCTTTCTATCCTTTTAAGTATATTTATTCTCATATAAATATGTGTCATAGATATACAAATATTGTTTTTTCTATATTAAGTATTGGGTTATGATATTGTAACAAAATCTATTTATAAATAAAAAATCACTATGATAAAATAAAGTGAATCTAGATAACAACAAATTAAATGTTAAATATTTTTAATAATAATAATAAAATATAATTCAATAAAATTTATGACATTTTTTCATCAAAGTATAGTGAAATATGTATTTTGATGTGTATCTATGTTTACCCACACCATTGTTTATCCACACCATTAGAGAAGTATACGCAATATATAAAATGGTTTTCTAAAGGTAAAGTTGTACGTAAAGTATTTGTCATAAACTGACATGTTAAAGTTGTAGGGATGTCGATTCTTTACCTTTTAGAAATTACCTATCTAAGCGCCTTTTAAAAAAAAAATCCTAAAATAACATTAAATATATATAGATTTTTAAATTACTTCATCAAAATAATTTTCCAAAACCATTTTAAATAAAACATTTTAGATAACCCAATTGCCAACAATGAATCACCTAACCTCACCTCATCAACGTGATGTGAGATTGGTACCAGATGCCCACAGAATCTGATACCACGGGATTTTTATGGTCACAACTTGCAGATATATTAATAGTGTGGGGTGTGGGAACCACAGTAGCTTTAGCGTTCAAGGAAATGTTCTAGAAGCTAACATTAACGTGAGACAGAGAGGTTTGGATAATACCTCTAGGATCTGATAGCACTGGATTGTTATCCTGATAAGTTGTACACTATTTATAATGTGGGAACCACATTAGCTTTGGCGTTAACAGAGATGTAGTGGAGGCTTAACATATGATGCATTTTCCCAGTATGGGTAAAAGAACTCGTCACAAAATCTTTATTATGGATTACCGATGTCATCGCTCTTGTGAGTTTATTGTTTTTTTTTTTAATCCGATAAATCTGTGGGCCCTAATCCAAAAAAAAAAAATTCTGTGAACAATTAAATAATCTAATATACCTTTTTAAAATAAATGTTTAATTTATTAATTGTACCATGTTTAACTAAATTATATTAATTCCTTAAAACAGTGTTTCAAAGTGTAGAATTTTCAATTAATTTTATTGATTTTAAAGATATAAATATAAATATTTAATGATGTTATAAAATTATAATTATAAATATTTAAGAATATTTTATAAAAATATTTAAGTATTTTGTATAAAATTTTCAAATAGAATAAAATTATTTTATATAAATTAAAACAAAATTTATTAAAAATAAAAATCAAACCATTAACTAAAAATAATCTTTAAGAATTCTTTAATATCGAATCATATTAACCAATGAGATATTATATAAATTATATCAATTAAAATAAATTTTAAAAGTAATGAAAACTAGTCAAATATATGAAACAAGTTTAATTTTTTAATTAAAATTTTTGAGTGTAATTTTTTAATTAAAATTATTTTGGATATGGGAGGAACTTCAATAATTTAATTAGAAATCATAAAGGTATTTTACTTCATTCAACATCAAGGGAGAAAAAAAATTAATGATAGAAAACAAATTTTATTAAGATTTCAGTTATTAAAATACTATTGGATAAAAAAAATAATGATAAAAAATAATTTTTATTAAGATTTAAGTTAATAAAAAATATTCATTTTAATTTTTACAAATTTAATAAGTTAAATGGAAATGTAGACAAGCTTATCTACTATCTCTAAGCCCGTCTTCAAAATTAATATATTTTGTATTAATGTTTTTGTTTTTTTGTCTTTTTTGTTTTTTGTTTTTATTTTTAATAGAAAAAAACGTTGTTTTCATTAACAGTTCATATATCAAGACATTATATTCTCATCTTGTGTAGATAAGAAAAACACGATCCAACCATCCTTTTAATTGAGACAACTTCTAAAGAAGAAAGGAGTTAAAAACTAAAAACATGAGGGGATCAATACATTTCTGGGGGGAGATTCCACCCAATCCATATTACGAGGCCAGATAAGGAAATCATCCATAATCGAACCCAATATATGAGAAGATTGAACAATTCAGATATTGGTCTCTTCAAAGATAAGCAGGAAAATTGTAGACAACAGAGAAAAATGGTATCAGCTGGCTCGTTTGAGAAAATCATGATTAGGCTTGCTTGAAGATTGAACAATTCAAATACTGGACTCTTTAAAGATAAGCAGGAAAATTGTAGACAACAGAGAAAAATGGTATCAGCTGGCTCGCTTGAGAAAATCGTGATCAGGCTCGCTTGATGTGTAATCGACCAGGATAATGTATAACCAGCTCGCTTGATGAGCAGACCTCCCTGATATTGTAACCGGCTCGCTTGTATTGTAAATTACAAGCTCGTTTGTCCTATTCCTTCCTAATCTGGCTCGCTTGATGTGATCATAAAAGCAGCAATAATTGAAAACGACGTGTTGACTGCTTCTAATAGAAATTCATGTGGCTGATCCTTAAAATATGAAGTGCAGATATATATGGGAGGTTTTAATTAAAACCGAGTAGTCGATTAAATTGTGAACAGGCTTGCTTGATAAAGGAGGATATGATCAGACTCGCTTGTATGTGGATCATGGGAAATGAAAGTTGGTATGTAGTCAACCAGAAAACAGTTCAAGAGTTAGCAAATCAAAAATTTGGACCATGGAAACATTAAGATTACCAGATATAAACTACATTGTTGTCTGAACATTAAGGCATTGGGATTGAAGTATCCCATATTTGAACCCCGTCCATGTAGTGAACCACCTGTATAAAACCAAAATATGAATTTAACCCCCTTTTGGACAGTCCGTCAGCACGCATATTCAGGTCTCTGTAGATGTGGGCGATAGGTGGAGATCCCAGTCTATGCCATAGCCGCCGGACTCTGCTGATCTAGCCCTGAAGATCTGGAATATGAATTTGGAGTCGACCCATGATACAACCAACAATCAGATCAGAGTCTCCGATAGTTCCATGTTTACAATAGCTAATAGCCCACCCCAAAGGGCCATGATCTCAGCCTTGTTATTGTTGCCCGGTCCACCATTCCAGTGCATATGGATCCTTTCTCGGCCCGATAGATTTATCCAAGCGCCACATCCCGTATTACCATCTTTGCAAGCTCCATCGAAAAAAACAGTTGGGAGTGCAATCTCATGTGGTCGAATCCTGCGAGATCCATCAATTGAACGGATAATATTGATGGGACAAGCATCAATCCAACTCATAATAGCATTATATATGAAGGGAATATTGAAAGGGGTTCCATAAAAAATGAGTCGGTTCCTGGCGAGCAAAACTTCCCAAATAAAAAAGAAGGGCATCGATCTAAATTTGCTATTCATTGTATCCCATTCAACCACGACAGAGATAAAATCAATCGGAATCCATGCAGGATCTATGAAGTGCATAGAGAATAATTTCCAAAGTTGAATGACCACGGGGCATTAAAAGAAGAGATGATCGATCGACTCCTCAGATTGACCACAAATAGAGCATCTGCTAGGTCCCATAATGCCCCTTTTCAGCAGGTTATTCCAAGTGAGTATTTTATTCTTCCAGGTGAGCCACCCAAATAGGATAATTTTTGTAGGCAGACTCCGCTTCCAATATGGGGCAAATATTCTGGTGATCTGAGCTGAGTAAAACTGATAGTTGATTCTGAAGTATATGTCTTTTACGATTGGATGATGCTCCATCATCGGTCCGTCCCATATGACGCAATCGCCCCCAATAGAATGGAAAACACTAGCCGCCCTTAATGATACAAGTACCTGATCCCATTCAGCTGCCATCTCGCCTTGTAGATCCAATTGTGCAGTGTTTTTAAAAATTGGGGCACCAAAAGACCACGAGATGATAGTTTGTGAAAGATAGCTGATACCCCTGTGAGCCAGTCTATGAATGAGGCGTGCTGATGGTTTTGACAACTTGTTAAATCCTTGCATTTTAATGTCTCCCAGAGGTATACGATTACCGTCTCTGAAGAGCCATGTAAGTCTGTCCACAACATGTCCCAGGACCTTCTTAAAACTGCCCCAAATAACCGAGTAGGTCGCTGGGAAGTGGAATTCATGACAGAGTAGATTATGGAGAGAATCACCAACAAGATATTTTCTTTTAATTATATCAGGCCATATGTCGGGTCCATTGATTGCACGCCAGAATGATTTAATAAGAAGGGCAATGTTGAAAATCCTTGTATTCAAGATGCCCCATCCATCATGTTCTTTGGGTCTACATAAGGAATCAAGTCTGACCAGATGAAATTTGTATGTATTCCCAGAGCCGCTCCATAGAAATCGAGGAATGATCCTATTGATATCCTCCACAATACTTGCTGGTAAATAGAATAAGTGTCCCCAATATACCAATAGTTGAGATAAAACCGCTTGAATCATAATGTATCTGCCTCCCATGGAAAGCCATCTGTGAGTCCACTTATTGATTTCCCCCTAAATCGCTCAACCAACCATAGCCAATCCATACGCTTGTATCCACATGGCTTGATTTTATATCCAAGGTACATCAATCCTTCCGATAGCAACTGGAGACCAACCCCAAGGAACTCTGCAATGAATTGGATTTCATTTATATCACCGAACTCATATAAAAGGAAAGACTTGGCCTTGTTAATGTATAAACCTGTGGCAGCAACAAATCTGTTGAGAAGGAAGTGGACATAAAACCAGTGATTTCTTCTAAGACTTCCAAACAGTAACATATCATCCACGAATAAAGAGTGTGAGGCCGATGTAGTTTCAGAAAAATAGAATCTAGCAATGTAGCCTTTTTGAGTCGCCATGTGCGTCAATTTACTGAAGCCATCCAAGATTAATATGAAAATAAGAGGGGACAAAGCACATCCTTGTCTTAGCCCCCTACCCGCCTCAAAGAAAGAAGTAGGCAATCCATTTATAATGACAGCATATCTGACCGAGGTTATGCAAGACATAACCCATCGAATAATCCTGAGAAGAAAACCAATCTTCAATAATACCAAACGGATATAGGACCAATCCAGGGTATCGTAGGCCTTATATAAATCAACTTTCATTATTAGGGCCTCACGTTTCTGAAAGTGCATAGAATGTAGAATCTCTTGCGCAACAGCGATGGCATCATGCATTGACCTACCTTTAAGAAAATCATATTGTTCTGGAGAAATATGGACTGATAATGCCGATTTTAATCTGTTAACAATGATCTTGGATGTGATTTTATACAGGAGATTACAAAGTGCAATCAGTCGATATTCCCCAAAGGATGTAGGATTATCATTTTTCGGAATGAGTGCTATGAATGTGGAATTTAAGTTTGATGGAATATGACCCGTGGATCTAAATAATTCCGTCATTTCTGTCAGCTTAGTCCCCATAATGTCAAAGAAAAATAGGAAGAATTCAGATGTCCAGCCATCGAGACCGGGAAACTTGTCGTGTGGAAAATATTTAAGCACCCCTTCGACCTCGGCGGTCGAAATCTGTTCATCCAGAATGTTTATGTCGTCGTCTTCATATATTCTATGGATATGGTCTAATACCCATTGTTGGAAAGTGTAGTCAATCTCATGGTTCTATTGATAGAAGGACGAGAAATGACGAAATGCTTCATCCTGAATATCCAGAGTAGATGTTGCATAGCTACCATCAGACCTCTTGATGCGCCATATAGCATTACGACACTTGTGGTTATTTGCACATTTGTGGAAATATTTTGTATTTCGGTCTCCTTCTTTTAACCATTTATTCCGACTCTTCAATTTCCAAGAAATCTCTTCGATTTTAAGAATTTCTTTTTCCCTATCAGCCAGGGATTTCATAAGGTCATAGGACTGTTTTTCCGGAGCGTGGTCCTTATAGCCCATAAAAATAAACCTCATTTGATCTTTAATCGTTGTCAGCTCAACTTTGAGTTCCTTCTTCTTGTTGATCTCCCATTTTTTGGCCGATTGTTTCAAAACCTACATCTTGTGGTGGAAAAGGTTCCATCCGTCCAGAGCAACCATGTTCACACCCTATAGCCACGTCCTCTTTATAAGCGCAATAAAATCTTGGTCCTCCAACCATGCCCGGTTGAATTTCAAATGCAGACCCACTGGTCTATCATCCAGACGCCAGGATAGAAGGATCGACATATGATCCGAAATATTAGAGACTAGCACCTCATTTCTTGGCAATCCAAACAATATTATGAGGCTGTCTTTTACCAAGGCACGATCCAGTATTTTACCAATGTAATCAACACCACTTATTTTATTCGTCCATGTCGGCATAATTGGAGAAGGAGAAATATCCACCATATGAAAGTTTGACATCAAATCATGTAGATAACCAGCCAAGCAGTCGATCCTAGCCTTGTCACCCCAGATATCATTTAAATTCAGAGTGGAGTTAAAATCGCCCATTAATATCAAATTCTTTAAAGATAGAAGCCCCGAATTTTTGAACTTGTTCCAGAAGGACAACCTGTTATGATATGGGGCGTAGAGATTGACGATATTAAGAAGGCCATCGAACCCTCGAATATGACCCACTAAAATGATCCCACCAAAGAACCTGTATGCCTTAAAATTCACCCAATATGGATTCCATAAGGCAATCAGACCACTCGAATGCCCAGTTGCATCAACAACAGCTGCCTGCCATCCTTTACATATGCTTAGAAAAGCATTAATGGCCTTCTCTCTGATACTAAGTGTCTCTTGGCACAAAATGATACAAGGCTTCTGAGAATTGATAATATTCCGAAGGCAGTGATGTTTGGAGGCATCGCCCAACCCCCGAATGTTCATTGAGAAGAATTGGATCATTTTGGGGTGGCAACGGGTTTACTTGCTCTAAGCGCCCATATTTTGTCAGTGATGTCATCAGACATAGCAATAGGAATATCTGTGTAGTTATCATGTTCATCGGAGATGAGCGAAAAAGATCTTGGAGAAACCTTATGAAGACGCTGATTTTTGTTCTTTTTTTTCCGGATGGTGACATTTGATACATTTGATGGAGGAATGACATGATCAGGTGAGACAATGATCTTGTCAAAGACTGTAAGGGCAGCAAGGTCTAAATCTGGGTTACCTAAAAGTGTGTCAATGTCTCTATCGACGGAATTATGTGGAGACTGAGTCAAGTCGACTTGTTCATCAGCAGATGACGACAAGGTGAGAGGTAGGTATGTATCATCAGGGATTCGGGAATCGTTCACTTGGGACGGTTCCCCAATATGAAAATTGGTTGACGAAAAAAGTGGAGGGTCCGTCGTTTTATGGCTAGACTCAATATGATGAGATGGTGCATCATGGTTGGCTACCCGCCCATATATGTTATTGACATCTACAACTTTTGGGGGTTCAAGGACATCCATCCGGACACCAACCCGCCCGGATATAGAGATATCGACTACAGACATATGAGGATCATAAACATCCACCTTCCCAATTTCCAGACCAGACTGTATTACATCCCGACCCATCCCAGAAACAGATTGATTCTTTGCAAAATTAAGCAAATCTCGACCCACCCCATCATCAAGAAATATAGTTCTATCACTATGAGCATTGGCAGAAACATACGCATCTTCATATTTAGAGGTAGTAGGACAAGAATTACCTGAGATGAGTCCACCCGGAGTACCCGGCACAACTTGATTTTTTCATCGATCCTTCGACTGGTGATGTATATTCCGGCCAATCTTGTGACAAAGAGGACAGTGGTCCCGAAGATGGCTAGTACAATGAAAAATAAGGCAACAGAACGGAATACCCCAATAATCGATACGCTTTCGATGACGACGCTGTCCCCATAATAGGTCCACATCACCCGACAGATCCCCAGCAAATTCCACTTCGACCAATATCCAAGCAATCCTCTTTTCGCCGGTACCAACAATACCGGGGTCAATATATTTTGTTCTGCCTATAGAATTCCCAATGGCCCAAAGAATCTTATGTGTCCAGAACTCCAGTGGAAGCCCAGGGAGTTTGACCCATATAATTTGACTCTTAGGGGCTTCCATAACAGGGTTGAAACCCAAGTACCAGGGAACAAGATGTATGTAACTACGACCTCGCACCTAGGTCCGATTAATAACCTTGAAAATATCCCTTTCGACCATAAAATGTATACTAAACCAACCATTGAAAAGCATGCTAACTCTAGGAGCATATCCGATCAAAGGGACCCAAACTTGTCTAACCCAGAAGTCCATATCAACATCATTGCCATCGGGGAACATCCATCTCCCAATCAAAGCTCTCTTTTGTAAACTAGCCACCCTGTGGCATAAATCATTGTGGTCCAGTTTGATTTCCTTGATCTCCATTTTTTGTTTATAGAAAGCTTTCTTCCCGCTTCTGCGACCAGATTTCTTCTTCTTATGTTTTGGACAATCGGAAATCCTTTGAGAATTCACATCCCCAGACTATGGATCATGACAGGCCTGTTTGATAATCTGACTGTCAATCTCACAATCTCGACCAAAATGTTTTCGGCATCAATGGTAGCTCTGATGAAAGCTTCATGAGCTAAGGTGTCCGATTCTAAGCCCAGAATGGAGTCATGTGTCATAATCATGTGGTTTGACATCACTTTGTCAGATGAGAGTCCTGAACATAAAACCAGACCCCGAAACACCGCCAAAAGGTCTATAGTAAAATGATATCTCGTTAGTCCGGCCACATATGAAGTTCAAAGACACTTGGCTACCAAAACTGTGTCTAAGTAAGGATGATGGGACACTGACGAAGAATACATAACACACACATCAGCAGATAATATGATCCCGAAGAAATAATTGTAAGTACAACATCCCAGAATGACATAAATAAAAATAGACGTTGCACTTATGTCAGATCGTCAGACGGAATATAAAAATATAGAGCTAGCCTCGGTCAGCCAACCCAATCTGGCTCTTGATATTCGCAGGAGCTTAATTGAATGTCAGAGCTATCAGACGCCGCCAATACATACCACGTTCCATATTTAGTGATCCAAATAATGCTTGGATACCATGGAGATAGATAAAGAGACATTCATTCCAAGGACAATAGGATTAATTGGCCCACAGAGATCTGAAAAATATGATACAACTGTCCCAGAATATAATTAAACAAAATCATACGAAGGCATGAAAATTACACCAACTTGTCAGTGGTAGAAATTCTCATTAATATCTGCCACCCCCGAGTCATATCCGATCACATTAGATTTGAAAAAATCATAATGCACAATAGTCACTATGCAGAGACACCAAGAAATTCGATAGAATTAATTGACGTCGATTCTGGCAGCCGGACTTAGAATGATATCGGATAATTCAACCGGAAAAACCAGACTTCCTGGAGCACCATAAGACCTATACGTGACAACAACAACAACATAGACAACCTGGGCATATCCACCACCTATCACCTATTCTAAAACTGAAATTTTTGCATGGCCGAGAAATAATAAGAGTATCAACCCACTTTCGCCATAGACAGAACCATTTATTGACGCTAGTCGAAGACTAATAATCAGATTCAGATGAGGATGCCAAAGAGTTATCAGAGGGTATACAAGGTTTATCAACGTTTTCTATCATGCGTCTTACACTCAGAATAAAGGGCCGATAGAATCATGAATGCAATGATTGAGAGAAAAATGATAATACATATCTCCACCTCATCCGAGAATGTCATAGACTCATAGTATGGACTGTGGTTTTGTTTTGTAGTGAACAGTGACCAATAAAGAAACTCAACCTCTATATTGTAACAAAAACCAACAGCAGTGGGCCTGTCTACAGAGAAAAATGCTAGTAGGATAAAGAGTTATAACCCAAAAATTATAGCGACTTCACTGTAAAAACTTTCACAGCAAATGATAAATGGGAAAGGGTATAACAGACCACTTGACTTCATTCCCCCATATAATTCATCCTACATTATCATATCATAAACACTGAAGGATTGCAAAGATGTGCCTTCAACACACAGACAGATCCAAAATGATATATCACAATGTACTTATTTCATACCTCCAACATCCTAAAAATAAGTTCATTGGAATAATTGGTTCCATCCATCGAATTAACTGGTCTCCTGTGGTTCCCCTGCATCTACAAAAATATTATATCCCCATTGTCTGCAGATTCTGTTAGGTAATTATAGCTGAATCCACCATGGAGAAGTCTTTCCAAACTATGGCCATTAATGTTTTCATTTGGGTGTCAATTTTCATGAACATTCTGAGCATGGTTTCCTGTGAAGATGGCTCCAGTAGTCCATTAAGCGATGAGCATTTACCTCCACTGAATCAGCCCTTGAATGCCCAACCATACACTCCTCTTAACGGCCAGCCCTTACTTAATCAGCTACCTGTAAACTCCCCAATCGGCCAACCATATTTTGTATTAATGTACTCTTTATTAAATTATGCTTATTTTGTATGAATGTACTCTTTATTAAATTATGCTTTCCAAAATAAAGTTGTATTTCAAAATATAGTTTGAGGTCTTTATTTATTTATACACTAATTACACATTGATATTTTTTTGAAAATATGTTTTATTTTATTCTTATATTATTTTGTTTTTTAAAAATAGTTAGGTTTATAAATGTATTTATTTTGAAATATTTAATAATTATAATATTGTGTAAGAAATATTTTGGGTGAAAATCACATGTAAGAAAATTTTCTTACATGTGATTTTCACCGAAAAAATTTCTTACACAATTTATGGATCACAGAAGCCAAATTCATAATTATAATATTAATTATGTTAATAAATATATTTATTTTGGAATATAGCTTTTAAAATTGTAATTTAACTATTAATAGTTATTAGAAGATTAATATAGATTTAATGTTTATACAATATTTTAAAGGCTTAATTTAATTTATAGATGAAATGATAATTTCATGACAACTCTTATGGTTAATATTAATCAAAATCTTTAGTTTAAGTTGTTTAATGAGTAGAATTCAAGTGCTACAGGGTTTTTCGGGTGTTGAATCATTTTATATCAAAAAATGCAATTTACATAACAAAAATTCACATTCTTTTTTGAAAAAGTCTATTTTGTCTATAGGTTAGACTAGGTTTATTTTAAAATATTTATAATAGTATACACAAATCAAATGTTGACATTTATCTTTTAGTTATGTTGTTTTTTCCATTTAAAGTAAATTGATTAATTAAAAAAATGTCATATGAACATGTGCCATTTGAAGTGAGTTATGATTTTTTGAGCATAGCACATTGATAAGCTATGGTATTGGCCCATGGTATTGTAACAAAGTTAAGAATATCCATAGCAAAGTGGCAGTAAATCTCCATACTTCAAATCCTGTTCTATGTTGTTTAACCTATATATTTCTTTTTATTATAATAATAATAAAGTTGATGAATATATTTCAAATTAATCACATAATTGGGATTTGGTTGAAGTTTTGAACCATCTAATGTGGTTCATCCCAAGGTGAAAAAAAAATCGATCATCTAATGTGGTTCATCCCAAGGTGAAAAAGAAAATCGATCTTATTAAATAAATAGTGTGGATGCATCATTGCCATCATTGCTCGGATATAGCTGTTAAGAACTAGCAGTTATTGACTTAATTAGTTATTAGGGAATAATTTCCCTCGTCTTTGATTAGAAAATTTCCCCTCTAATAATTTTCCTTTAATTCTCTTTTTCTTTGTTTATTGTTATATATAATTACAATATATTATATATTATCCCTTGAATTATTTTTACACGTCATTTTGTCACCATGACATATGACTGTCAATATGGGTCTATCACCATCCATATCATGTTCCCTTAGAGGTAAAAAACACTCATGTTCCTGAATCAAGTCTTGGAAATTGGAAAAAAGCTCTCTAAAACCCTTAAAATATTACCTACACAGTTTTTATAGCCTTTTTCTATGCGTGCGCTGATGCTTCTTCCATTAGCGGTGGCGATCACCGCTCTATTCGCCACTAAAACCTGTGCACCCCAGTGAAAAGCAAGTAAAAATAAAAAGTAGCTTCTAGAAGCCTAGTTAGTCGAATATTCTCCCAACTGGAAGCCTCTAGAGTCGCGTCAGTTCAAGCTTTATCCCTATATTCATGGAGCTTATCCCTTGGTCCAAGGAACTCAAATCCCTTCATTGGAGGAATCCATCTCTCTTAATGGATCTGAAACCACCTCAATCAGTCTATAAATTGAGCTGAAGTTTCAAGTTGAAGGGTAGATACCAATGTGAATAGATACTGACTTGTATAAATTCTAAGTTGGAGAGATTTCATAGAGTTCATAGTTTTTGTGCTAGTAAGTTGTTGTTGACACATTGAAGATTACACCTTTGTGCCCATGACTTCATGCTAGTGATTCTAGAGAGGAAGGCTTATCAGACTGAAGGAAAATGATTACTCAAACACATGGGAGAAATCTATACAACATCAAGGCATCTGGTTGTAAGATTTCTCTTTCTAATTTATGATAATACATATGGATCTCTTTTTCTCATTTTCGTGTTTTCAAATATGTGAAAATGATGTCAATACTTAGATTCCTTGATCACTAAGTTGGATTAGTATTTATGATTATTATATACCACAAATGCTTTGATATTTTGTGTTTTTTGTGATTGTAGGTTCTTTTCAGCATTGAGAAACTGCTTTGGAGCGAAAGGAAAAAGACTACATTGAACGTCTGAATTGAAAGGTAGGAGCATGTCCTCTTATTTTCATGATTGTAATGATCTAAATTACATATAATCTAGAGAAAGAGATATTCAATGGATCTTTGTTTCTAGTTACTCGTTGGAGTACTAAGGAGATCGCTCTTCTCTGCAAGAGGGATTAATCCTGGTAACAAATTGGCGACCATACTGGGGAAGAAAAGTTTAGTTTTATTTGGTTATGTTCAGTTGGATATTCTATCTTTCTTATATTGAATTCTGTGAGTGTTGTTGGGTACATGAAATTTTAGAATCTCTGAGAAAGAAAACCTAAAAAATATTTTTTCCAACTTTTTCTCTGCCTGTGGGGTTTTCATTGGAAAACAAAGCGGCAACCTGCGCGACTTGTCAGTATAGTTTAGTGGGCATGTGCATTGGTGTTAACTGAGAAGCTAAGCATCCCCTGGGAAATTTTTAAAAAATTAAAATTCTCTCTTTCAGAGCCAAATAACCAAATTCTTGAGGTTTAACCTGATTTACTCCAATTGTCAGAACCTTTGTGTGAACTCCTCTTTAACATCTTGGAGTCTTGTTTTATTAATCATCATTTTCGTATTTTACAAGTTAGGGTTTGCCCTGGTTTATTGTTGCTCTTTTTGGAAGATACATTCATTTGCCTCAGATCACTGGTTTTATGGTTTTTTTCTCCTTGAGCCACCAGGATTGTTGCCAACCTTACCTTGTTTGGATATTTGTTCCTTATTTAATTGAAAAACGGAAAATCTTCTATATTTCTGAAGCCTAATTTGTCACAAGATAGTCTTTCATGATTTCATTTCTGCCAGGATAAATGGAAACATTGTTAGTTTTATTACAACTAAGGGAAATAATTTACAAAAACATTCATAGGTATCCTAGTTAGGATTGATAAATAGAACTTTGATTTGATTTGAAGTTTTTAGACTTTTTATGGTTTTTTAGAAATTGCCTTCTTTTGAGATTTGTTTGTTTATCGAAATTGTAGTTTCTGGCTTCGTGATCAATGGAATTTTAGTCGCAAAAGAGAAATTGATCATGTTTGGAAATTATGTTCTTAATGAAATTGTTTTCTCTTTGAAAATGAATTTTAGTTTGAGGAAGCTTATGCTTTTGAATTCAAAAATCTCTCAACTTTCTCCTAAATAGAATTCATTGAACCAAAAGAGTTGCATTTTTCATATTGATGCATTTAGAGTATTTTGAGTCAGGTCACAATATCATCAAAGTTTCATCTCCATACCCCTTTGTGTTAAAAACATCCAAATCAATACGACGCTTAATAAAATCAATCTAGACATTTTTACATTTTCTATGGCTCATTCCACCAATTTAGCTTAGGCTAGTGTTTTGGAATAGGTTGTAATCAACATTACAAAGCAGCATATTGCAGTAGGAAAATCCAATTCTTACATTCGTACTCTGGGAATCTCTTCTTAAAAGATTCAAGCACGAGGTCATGTCGGAGCTAGTGAGGTAATCATACCTACGTCATTGGCGAAGATAGAAGACGTGCACGTAATACAAATGGTAAACCTCGGATTAACCATTGTTGAGGAGCCTACGGTCACTTGTTAGCAAACCTCAGATTTACCAGGTCGAGGAGCTTTCAAGGGGATTGAGCTTGATACTCTGCCCTTATGTGTATATCAGATCATAGACTGTTCCCCCAGGTGCAATTGTCTCAGTTGGTGACTTTAGTGGCCATAATCTTTAGGATTTTTCCCAAGGTGACGGTGGAGGGAAGGTCCCACTATACCTGGAACAGACGTTGGCTAGACTCACTTGGACTTTCTGGAGGGTATTCTTCACTTTGAGATGGCATAGTGGAGGTACTTGCACCAGACTAGTTCATTAAGTAGGTTGTCAGGGTAACTTTTCTGATGGCCAGTTTTCCACTTTAATTTCTGCGATGTTGGATTTCATCACCAACTAGTGCTTTTATTGTGGAAAAATATTGTTTGTGTGTGGTTTGTCTCTTAGATTTTGTAGGCGCGTGTTCAATTGCTTGATTTTTTCTTAGCGACTTTAGGTGTATTTTTTTGATTTCATGTGTTAAAATATTAACCGTGGCTGAATTATCGAGAGATTCATATAGAATGTAGGGGAAACCCCCTGAATATACACCCAGTCAATTGGAAAAAATTAAATATGGAAGAGTTCAATCATTATGAACCGGGTCTACTAAACAAGGAGAAACATCCATTGTAATACATCCTGATTTCGAAGTTAATCAACCTCAAGTAATTGAAAAATATCAAGAACAACCAGAAATTTCTGAAGTAATTACAGTTGAATCTGTTACTGGTGAATTGTCAAATACTTAATTCACTGAGCCGAAAATATTTGAACCGAAATCTGAATCTACTTCGTCTAAGTCACCTTCAGATTTCGTAGCCCGGACTCCTGGTCGTCCTTGTTCACCTTGAGTGAAACTTATCATTATTGAGAAAATTCCTCCTGGCCTAATTAGTATTGAAGAGATTTTTGACACAGAAGAAGATATCACAATTCCTTCGCGTCAAGAATCTTTAGATCTAAGGTTTAGTGAAAATATTTACCCTTACATTCCTTTTACACCGGATCTTTAGTATCATCAAATTATCGACTTTTTGCATAACTCTGGTTAGAATTATTCGCCACGCCGCATCCCTTTTTACTCTATACCTAGAGGAAGTTACATGGCCTCATCAAGCATGTCTAGTGAGTCATCTATGTTTTCTTCATCACCAGAAACATTTTGGTATGGTGGTCCATCGGGTCCTGTTGGGTACCGGTCACTCTTTGGCGCTTTCTCAGGAGCATCTGCATCTTCCGAAACTTTTACACAATCAACTGGTCTCTATGAATCTACTACCGAATCTTTGACAAAAGAGCATGTCTATATGTTTTTGGGAAATATTCCTCAAGCTAGATCTCAAGGTGTCTATATAGTGCCTGGGGGGCAGCAGCCTCTTCAAGGGCAGCAAACTCTTCAAGGTCAGCAACCTCTTCAAGGGCAGTTACCTCTTCGAGGGTAGCAATTTTATCAAGAGCAATTATCCTTTCAAGGACAAAAACCTTTTACTGGAACTTATCATTCGGTTGTAGGATAAAACTTTCCGGCTAATTATCAAACTTATGTTCCAATGACTCAAACTGGTTATGGTCAACCTTATGCATACTTAGCTTTAATTATCCTTAGTTATTGCATGTACAACTGTGCTTAACTTAGTTTCTTAATTTATTGATTCTCAAATCAATATTGAGTAATCAAATTCATTCTTAATTCCAATTTTCTTTTTCTATTCTTGTGAGTTTGTGTAATTATTATGCAACTAGATCTGTATATGTTCTCTAATAATTTTACATGGTATCAGAGCTACAAGGGTCTCGAGAAGGTGCATGAAAAATATTTTGTAGGTTTGAAGATCAAGAATTGGAAATTGTTTGGAGATTCGATTTGCAGATCAGAATATTAGAGAATTGTCGCAATTGTTGCTACAACTACAAGGTGAAAGAATATAGTTCTCATCTTTAGCTATTCTTACCCTGTATAACTACTTGCAATGGAAGCCATATATTTTGCTTCACCTCATAGAAAAAGGCTTGTATTAGATAGTTATGAATACAGAAGTTGAACCTAATTCTGACAATGAAAAATCCAAATACTTCAACATGATGGATGAGGCTTTTGGTCTTCTATTTTTGACCATATCTCCAGCATTGTGTTTCCACATGGAAAAATGTACCACTCAAAATGAACTTGGACAACATTGTATAATTTATTTGGAAAGAAAGATGAGATGCATGCTCATATTCTAAAAAATGAGCTAAATTCCTTAGATCCAAATAGCTTTGAGGGCATTTAGGATTTCTTTACGAAATTCAAATCATTACTTCTACAATTATAGGATTGCGAGATCGATAAATCTAAACACGAAGGTCAATTGATCGTTTCTATTTTGTCTAAATTAGTTTCTGAATATGCTATTGTTGTTTCTACATTTCATACAATTAGACTTGCAACTAGACATAAATGGAAAATGCTTAAACTTGATGAATTTATTGAGTCTCTCATTCATGAGCATGATAAGCTCATCAAGATGGGTTCATTAAATTCTTCAAATGCACATGCACTCACCATGCATGAGAAAGGAAATTCCAACTTGAAACCAAATCAGAAATCGATAGGCAAAGGAAAGGAAAGAGATCCAGATCTAAGAAAGGGAGGAAATCCAAAACCTCCAGATGAGACTTCCAGCTCCAAGGGTAAGAAGGGAAAGAAAGGAAATTCCAAGTTTCGTTATTGTAAAAGAGGCTATCATCCTGAATCCTCTTGCATGCAAGAGACTATTGATCTGATGGAAACGAGTCTTTAGAAAATTAATCTTGGCCATCACATTCCAGAAATTTTCAAGAAGAAGATAGAGGAAAATCCATCAGAAACAAGGGGTAATGGTCATGCTTTGATTTCCATTCATTCTACACCACAATAATGGATCATCAATTTAGGAGCTTCACATCATATGGCTTCTTCAAAGGAATCTTTTTCTTCTTTACATGCATATTCGAGTCCTCTTATTCTCACGGGGGAAAACTCTGCAGTTGAAGCAACTGGACAAGGAAGATTGCAATTCGAAAATGGAAGTTTTGAGAATATCTTGCATATTCCAAGGCTTTTTGTGAATCTTCTTTCAGTGTATCATATGACACACACTGGCATTGGAAGGAAAGTAGAATTTACCCCACATTTCGTGAGCTTTTATGATATGCAAACCAATTTGAAGATTGCATCTCGCAAGGTAAATGATCAAACTCGTATGTATACATTTTCTAATTTTGTTCCTCAGTCAGATTCTATTTTGCTACTTACACATGAAAATGAAGAAAGTAGGATTTTTCACGAGATATTTGGGCACTTGAATTTCATATATATATGCAACAACTTAGCAAGCAAGGGATGGTTAAAGGACTGCAGACCATTGACTTTTCAAATGGCGTTTGTAATGGATGTGCTCTTGGAAAGCATCCGCAAGACAAGTTCGAGAAGGGGCATGCATGGAGAGCCTCTTCAACTTTGGATCTTGTACACAATGATATCATGGGTCCATTTCCAGTGCCTTCAGTGAGCAAATCAAGATATGTGTTGACATTAATAAATGATTACATGCGATTCACTTGGGTTTACTTCTTGAAACTCAAGTTTGAATTTTTTCAACATCTAAATATTTTCAAAGCGCATGCAGAAAATCAATTTGGAAAACGCATCAACATCCTCCACACAGATAATGGGAAGGAATATGTCAACGAAGATATCTAGAATCTTTGTAATTAAGCATGCATACATTTGCAACATACAATTCCTTACACTTCGCAGCAAAATGGGGTGACCGAAAGGAAGAATATATATTTGAAAGAGATGGTCAATTGCATTTTGCATGCAAGATCTCTTCCATCAAAATTGTGGGCTAAAGCTATCAATTGTACCTCATACATCCAGAATAGATCTACTCATAAATGTTTTACTATAAAAACACCTTTTGAGGCTTCGACTGGCATGCAACCTGAAGTATCTCATTTCCGCATTTTTAGATATCTAGCTTGGGCCTGCAATCTTATAGAGAAGAGAAAGGTTTTGGAGCCTCAGAGCAAGGCATGGATGTTTGTTGGATATTCTAATGAATTCAAGGGGTACATATTGCTTGATATCAACATTGAAGCGCTTTTTATTGAAAGGAGTGTAAAGTTTGAAGAAGATGTATTGCATGCACCACTAGATGAACATGTTACAAAGTTTCCCTCACCACTAATTGATGAGTATGCAGATGATACTTCAGATCATAATTCTAATCTAGATGAGTATTTTCTTGTGATGCTTATTGGACCACTAGTTGTTGAACATCAAGATAATACTTCCTCATGCAGTTTGGAATATTCTTCACCACCCTCAATACAAAAATGGCAGAGCATGAGTGATCTCTTAGACGATCCTGCCACTATACCTAAATTTGTGGAAGCTCCACAAGCACTCTTATCTATGGAATCATGCATGCCCATGCATGCTTATATGATGCATGCAACTGATCCACAAACTTATGTAGAAGCAGTTGGGCATATTGAATGGGAAGAAATTATGGATGAGGAATACAACTCTCTCATTGAGAACCAGACTTGGGATCTAGTTATGCTACCTTCTAATCGTAAATTTGTTAGGTGCAAGTGGGTTTACCAAACCAATAAAGTAGCAGATGGCCAAGTTAGTCGATATAAGGCACAGTTGGTGGAAAAAAAATTTCAACAAGTACGTGGTGTTGACTATGATGAGACTTTTTCTCCAGTGGAAAAAATGAATTCCATTCGGCTAGCTCTTTCCATTACATCAGCAAGAAGATGGGAGGTGCATCATATGGATGTGAATAATGCCTTTCTTCATGGTGATCTTTAGGAGGAAATCTACATGTAGCAGTTGTAGGGATATGTGCAAAATTCATCTCTGGTATGAAAACTAAAGAAGCGTCTTTATGGCCTCAAGCAGACACCTAGAGCGTGGTATGAAAAGATGGATTTATATTTGTTATCTCAAAATTTTGTACGCTGCAAATATGATTCCAATGTTTATTTGTTGAATAAAATTGACTCCTTGTTGATCATAGTACTATATGCAGATGATATTTTGATAATAGGTAGTTCAACTTCTGCCATTGTTGAGATTAAAACTGCATTGCATAACTAATTTTCTATGATAGATAAGGGTTTGCTAAAAAAATTCCTTGGACTAGAGATCAATCAGAGTGGTTCGGGGATTATCATAAATTCTCAACCAAAGTATGCTAGAGATATTTTGGCACGATTTCACATGAGTGACTGCAAGCCAACAACCACACCTTTATTATCAGGGATAAAGCTTGAGAATAGAAAATACACACCATTCGTTGATTGCACATTGTATCGTTAGCTTGTGGGGACTCTTCTTTATCTCACTAACTCTCATCCTAATCTCTCATATGTCGTAGGAGTAGTTTCCAGATACATGCAGGAGCCACATGAGTTACACTGGAACGCTGCAAAGCACATCCTTCGACATGTGCAGGGGATAATCACATATGGGATTCATTATGCAACAAATTGTTCTTTGGATCTCATTGGGTTTACAAATTCAGATTGGGTTGGCGACAACCTTGAATGCAAGTCCACCTCCGGTTATTTAATTGGTTTCGGATCTGGCCCAATTTGTTGGTCAAGCAAGAAGCATGTTATCATTGCTTTATCATTAGCAGAGGGTGAGTACATAGGAGCAGCAAATACCGTTATTCAGGTCATTTGGCTACAACATTTCCTATTTGAGCACAGTATCAGTGTCCATCGTCTGACCAAACATATGGTGTGATAATCAGAGTACAATAAAGTTTTGCAAAGATCCAATGTAGCAGTAGTGGACCAAACATATCAAGATCCACATGCACTTCAATAGAGAACTTATTCGTGATGGGATCATCGATCTGCAGTACTATCATAATTCTGAGCAGATTGTCGACATCCTCACCAAGACATTCATTGAGCAGAAGTTTCAATTTTTGCGAGATCGTCTCGGGGTGAAGGACACAACTACCTAGATGTTGTATTTTCTCTACTTTTTGCATTATATTTTGAGGGGGGATTTTCTTCCCACTTATTTTTCCTTCTTTCCTTTTTTTCATGCATTGTACATGGGTACCTAAAATGGCTTTGTTTCCAAGAACCATTCATTTTGCATCACACTCACCAAATTTATGCTTAAGTTGGTGTACATGTACCTAGTTAGCCTTCATTAGCTTCAGTTCAACTCTAGTTCTTGCATGTTATGTGCACTTAGTTAGCATTGGTTAAATCTAGTGCTTACATTGGTGTGAACTTGGATTTAGTTAGTTAACTCAAGTGCTTACATGTGGTGTGCACTTGGGTTTAGTTAGTTAACTCTAGTGCTTGCAAGTGGTGCATTAACATAACATAAAGCACACTTGCTTCAGCTAGATTTAATTATTCTTAGTTATTGCATATACAACTAAGTTTAACTTAGTTTCTTTGTGTATTGATACTCAAATCAATATTGAGTAATCAAATTCATTCTCAAATCCAATTTTATTTTTCTATTCTTGCTAGTTTATGCAATTATTTTTCATCTAAATCAGGATATGTGCTTTAATAATTTTATAGTGTCTCTACAATTTTACGTAGTGTAATTTATTTTGTGCAATTTACTTCTCCTCAAGGGAAACAATAGTGAAATTTATAACTTTAATAGCTACCAAATTAAGCAATCTTTTAGAAATATTTTATAAAAATCATTTGATTTGGTTCATTATTTGTATTGATCTGGTTCATTAATTTTATCACTTCCATAAAAAATTTATCACTTGATCTTATTCATTATTTTTATTATTTAACTAACGAAGATTTCTACCAAGAAATTATCACTTAATTAAGTTCATTATTTTAATTAATTAACTTAGTTAAGTTCATTATTTTTATTGATTAACTTGCCTTAGCTTCCACCAAAATTTCACAAAAACCACTCGACTCAATTCACAAATATAGATTGAAAAGTTGCATTCTCACTTAGTCCAGAAGTCCAAGTCACTCTAAACCAATCCAAAAGTATTTATTTTACACGCTATTCACACCTCAATCCATATAGAATAAAGAAATGCAACAAATCTATTTGTTTTAATTTGAAATCATGAAACCGTCTTTTATTATTAAATCATAAAGTTGAACTCCCTGTCCAATTTTTGTGTTCATGGATATACATGCTAGGAAAATTATATTATAGGCCAGCATTTATTATTAAATCATAAAGTTGAACTATCTGTCCAATTTTTGTGTTGATGGATATACATGCTAGGAAAATTATACTATAGGCCAGCAAAGCTAGGATAAGCCCACCTGTTTTGTTCTACTTGTTATTTTAAATCATAAAGTTCAAGTGTCTCTCCAGATTTGTGTTGATAGATACTAGAAAAATTATATTCTAAACAGACTAGAAAATTATATTCTAAGTAGGCTAAACTAAGCTAAGTCGATTTATTTTGTTCCACTCTACTCACCATTACATTATAATATAATGTCTTGGTTCTTTTAAAATGAAAAGCAATTCAAAGTCATGTGCACTTCAATTTTGATGTGATGAGAGTAAGATACGATGGTTTTTTTTGGAAATGAGTTTCTCCAACATAAGTTTTTTTTTTTAATAACTTAAATCTTTTAATAAAATTGGTTTTTTATTATTAATTTTTTTATCTGCGTAACATTAAATTAAGTAAAGTTCCTCCCATATCCCGAAAAATTTTAATTAAAAAATAAACTGAAAAATTCTAAATAAAAAATTAAATCTGTTTTATATTTTTTCTCAATAAAAATTTAAACCTGTTTTATATATTTAACTATTTTGTATTGGTTTTGTTTTTTTTTTTAGAGTTTTATTTTAAATAATAAAATTTATATTAGGTCTCATTGGTTAATGGTGTTGGAATTTTCTGGGTAATTCTTTAACAGAACAGAGGAAATAGAAATTCCTCTTGTACAACACAGAGCTTTAAAATTAAAATTAAATTTTAGACAGACAAACAGAGATATGAAATACCAACTCTATTTCATTAAAAAAAACTGCTGTTACAATTCTTCCTCAACCAGAGGGCTTATAAATAATTTGACCGCTGCAAACACAGTTCAAAATCTATCTCTCTGTCATTAAAAAATAACACTCTGTCTTACTAAAACATATACTGCTGTATATACTCTGTTTTCCCAAAACACTCTCTGTCTTTTAATTCACTGTCCTGTGTAATACAAAAGACAAAAACAACTCTCTGTTTTGTTACAAACATACTTTGCTGTGCATAAAAACATTTACACGGCACTGCTGTGCTTTCATAAATGATATTTTTATAAAATATCATTTATCTTGTATAACATCCTTAAATATTTATAATTAAATATTTAAAATAAATAAAATTAATTGAAAATTCCACACTTTGAAACAGTGTTTTAAAGAAATAATATTATTTATGTAAACATGGTACAATCAATAAATTAAACATTCATTTAAAAAAGATGATTCTTGGCCCCAACAGGTTTATCCGTTGGTCACGATAGGATGACATTGTTAATACTTGATAAAGATTTTGTGAAAGTGTCTTTTTATAGCTGGGAAAATGTATGACAGAGATTACCATCTTATATTCCTCGTTTTTGCTCACATAGCAGCGCTGAAGAATTCAGACTTTTGGTACTTGTACAAAAAAAAAAATACATACTACTACAGGCTCGTAGACAAAGAATGGATATAATTTTTTGTCCCTTGAACCTCAATTCACCAAGAGCTGTCCAGTGGACAACAAACCAGTGAAGGTCATGTCAATGGCCCTCGGCGTGAGTGGCGGCGTTGCCATTTTCCCACTCAGAATCTCTTCAACCATTACGCTGCCCATCTTCTTTCTATCTTCCATTTTCACTCGATATTGTCTATCCCACTGGGCTTCACTGCCACTCATCACTTCCTCACGCTGCCTCTTCCTATTCATATTATTCTCACCATTACTCTCCTCCTTTTATAAACTGGACGTATTATTACATGTATCTGCGCCAACTTGGAGGGGGAAATTAACCAGAGCCCGAGAGCCCCTCATCTTGTAAGCGGCACGGTCATATGCAAGCGCAGCCTCCTCAGCCGTACTGAAGGTGCCAAGCCAAACTCTAGCGCCCTTACGCGCAGAGTCCCTTATCTCCGCTGCAAATTTCCCCCACGGCCGCTGCCTGACGCCCCTGTAATGCCTCCCCGTATTCTTCTTCACATTCTTCGGCAGCGGTATGGCTCTCGTTTCTTGACGGATATCCACCTCTAGTTTGACGGGAAAATCAGATTCTTTCTTGATCTCCGTCACCGCCTCTTCTTTGGGCGTTTGTGGTGCCCATCCCTTGTTGGCGGCCTTCTTGAGAATGCCGTACAAAACCATGCCCTCTGAATCGTTTTCATCAAACGGAAGCTTCGTCCAGGCAGTAGATAAGCAAGGGCTCACAGACGGAGTCACGGAATTCTCGAGTTCCCAGTCAACCGGAATTTGCTCACACTCGAATGATCCATCTCGAGTAACGGACACGGAGAGCGAGGGACGGCAAGACTTACCGGCCGCGATCAGAGTTTCCGTCTCTATTTCCCGTCTGCTGTCATCCGCGGAGCCAGCTGTGAGTGCGGTCTGGATGAAGTTTTCTTCCTCGGGGATACAATTTCTGGTGGAATCCGACACCCAATTTCCCGTGCTGAAGAACGAGGTTTCAAATTCGCCGAGTAAATGCCTCCGGATTCGATCCAAGACACTCATATCTGTGTACTCGACTGCTGGTTTCCCGTTGCTCAGTGCCATCCCGTGAAAGGAGAATAAAACCAAGAGCCTATTGACTTCTTTGTACTATTTATAGACATTTTTGGGGCAGTTTTCGACCAGAAAAAAAGAAGCACCTTCTTATTTGGAAGGTGTGGCCGAAATTTCGTGGTCAGAGGCATTTTGTGGCCTATCATTCAATTCATTGGAATGGCCCACATATTTATATATATATATAAAATAAAATTACGGCAAAAGGGAGGTCTTGCAACTTGGTCTGCGATCTCATCAATTGGACCCACCTAAAATTGAAGTCATGTATCTCACATAAATGTTAAGCCTCCACTACATCTCTGTTAACGCCAAAGCTAATGTGGTTCCCACATTATAAATAGTGTACAACTTATCAGGATAACGATCCAGTGCTATTAGAGTTATTATCCAAAGCTCTCTGGCTCACGTTAATGTTAGCTTCTAGAACATTTCCGTTAACGCTAAAGCTACTGTGGTTCCCACTACCCACAATATTAATGTATCTGCAAGTTGTGACCATAAAAATCCTGTGGTATCAGATTCTGTGGGCATCTGCTACCAATCTTACATCACATTTATGAGGTTAGGTGATTCATCGCTGGCAATTGGGTTATCTAAAATGTTAATGGTTTTGGAAAAATTATTTTGACCCTACAAGTTTAAACCAGTTAAACTTCTCAGTATTTTTTGACAAATACTTTATTTAAAAAAAATGATAAATACGTTTCAGCCTAATAATTTAAAACAAATGATTAAAATATTAAATTATGAATATCCCGCTCTTTGACCAACTACGACAACTTCATTAAAAAACAAAAAGCAACATTTGATAAATATTTCACATACTTTATCTCGCACACTAATAATTTAAAACTAATGATTAAAACATTAAATTATGAATATCCCGCTCTTTGACCAACTTCGAAGTTGACCCAACTTGCTATCAAATTCTCATGCGGGTCTGGTTCATGCCGTCACGGAGTCCATGTGTTATGAAATGGTCAAACAATTAAATTAAATTAATTGAATGTTGACATATTACTCACAATGAATGAATAAAATGGAGTCATAAAATGGAGCCATTCCAAAAATGTGCTACAACGAAATACCAATTTGGAGCTTGACGATGGGATGGGAGGCAAAATTTCTAAGACACCGGAGCGGGCGGTGGAATATTTTGAGCACTGCTATAAAGCCAAAGAAGATGTTGACTTTGATACATAAATGCTATACACGAAATTTTATACGCAAGTGTTCTCGGAACAAGATAACCGGTTGGTTGGCCGACTTGTCATCATGGGGAAATTTACAAGCCGTAGTCTAACTATACTGTTTTTACCTCACGGAAATTATGGAAATTTCAGTAAGATTTAAGAGAATATAGTATGGATTGTTGTAAATTCAGGTTATAGCTATCAAATTAAACATGGCGGCCACTGACGCCACTGGTTTGTCTGGAGGTTGTGCGGCTTTATGGAATCCTAAGCTGGTCGATATGAAACCTCATGGCTTCATTGGAGGTATGTTATTATCAGGGTATTGCAGAGAATTCAACCATCGGATTAATGTCATTAATCTTTATGCTCCTTATGCTGGGAAATCAATTTTCTGGTCCCGATTGGAGGGTCTGGGTATTATTAGTCTCAGCAACTTAATTCTGGCGGGAGACTTCAATTGCTCTTTATACCCTTATGAGATTTGGGGGGAGAAGGGAAGGGGTGATCCCTTCGCAAATGAATTGAAAGATATTCTGCTGGCTGCGGATTTAATTGACTGGCCTTTGATTGCTAATTATCCAACTTGGATGAATGGGCGACAAGGAGAGCAGTGTATTGGGAAGAGGATCGATCGTTTTGTGATCAGTGAGGGTTTAAGGCCGTGTTTGAAGGGAATTCTGGCTTATGCAGTGGATTCTTTTTTATCTGACCATAGATCGATCCTTTTGGAGTGGGACTTTGAGGGTAAACATCTGGTTATCCCTTTAAATTTAATAAAAGGTGGCTGGCTAATTCCAATTTTAATAATATGGTGAAGGATTATTTGAGGCTCCACAGACGGAAGGATAGTGATACTGCTATGTCTCATTTCTCCTTTTTTCTTCGGGATCTAAAGCTTGTGGTCAAAAGGTGGGAGCGGGCGCAGTTAAGAAAAGAAAAGGAAAGATGTAGGGAATTATTCGCTGAGAGGGCAAGGATTTTAAAGGAGGTGGCAAATGGTTCTCAATAGGATGATTTCTGGGATCGGCTAAAAGCCATTGAGTTGGAGTACATGGATTTTTTATCAAAAGAAGAGACTACCTGGAGATTGAAAAGTAGAGCCAACTCACTGAGTGAAGGTGACAGGAATACAAAGTTTTTTCGTAAGACCGCTTCTGGGAGAAGGAAGGATAATGCAATTTGGGAAATTTAATTTGAAGGAACGACTTTGTGCAAAACGGAGGATATTAAAAGAGCGGTTGTCGAAATTATTTTAGTGCTTTATTCAAACAAAAGGAATCTCCGGTATTAGAGGTACATGTGGACCTGATTAATGAATATCCCATTATGTTTGATGGAGAAAACAATTGACAGTTAATGGACAAGGTTTCTGCTGATGAGATACAATGGGTTTTAAAGTCATTTGCGTGGATAAAAGTCCAGGGCCAGATGGATGGCCCCTGGATTTCTTCCTCCATTATTATGATGTCCTCATTGAGGACCTGGTGGATTTGGTGGAAGAGGTGCGGGTTTCAGGTAGGATCAGTGGTGCGATAAATTCAACTCTCTTGGTGCTCATTCCAGAAAAGAGAGGAAAACTTTCCTTTGATGACTTTAGACCAATATCTTTATGTAATAAAATTTATAAAATTGTTTCCAAATTCATTGCTGATCGGTTTAAGGGTATATTATCTCTGTATATTTCCTCGGAGCAATATGGTTTTCTTAAAAACCGAAACATACATGATGCAGTAGCGGTGACTCAAGAGACTCTACATTCGATTCAATCCAAAAAACTAGAAGCGGCTGTCATGAAGATCGACTTAAAGAAGGCCTATGATCGTATTGATTGGGTATATCTGTGTCTTGTTTTATATAAGATCGGTCTGGTTAGGAAAGTGATTAATTGGATTATGAGCTGTGTCTGTAACACCTCCATGGCAGTGATTATTAATGGCTTGGCCTCAAAAAAATTTCACCCAAGCAGAGGCTTATGGCAGGGGTGTGCTCTCTCCCCGCTTTTATTCATTTTAGTGATGGATGGTTTAAGCATCAGGATTTCCAAGGAGGCGATGCAAGGAAGGTTTAGTGGCATTGATATTAGCCCGCAGCTGAGGGCGATGCATAGTTTCTTTGTGGATGACATTCTAATTTTCGGTATGACGATAAGGAATCGCTGGCTGATATTGTATGACATCATTAACTTATTCTGTGATGCTATAGGGATGATTGCGAGTGAAGAAAAATCGTGTATTCACTGTGCCGAGGGTGTCGATGAACAGTACTGGGATTTGGCTGAGCTTTTCAGTTTTCAAAGGGCTCCTCTTCTTGCGGAAATAATGTATCTTGGATTCGGGTTGAAGGCCCAAAACTATTATTTGGATGACTAGCATTGGCTGTTAACTAAATATAGGAACAAGCTTAACACCTGGACAACACAGTGGTTGTCTAAAGGTGGCAGAGTGATATTGGTGAAGGCAGTACTGCAACAACTAGTTGTTTATTGGGCACATCTGTTCATATTGCCAAAGAAGATACTGAATGATATAAGGATATTAATGGCAAAGTTCATATGGGGAGGAGGTCGAGACAAAAGAACTATCCACCATGCTAAGTGGGATTCTCTGGCGATTCCTATTGAAAATGGGGGATGGGAAATTCTGGATGTGGACATTTTCGGGAAATCTCTTATCATAAAATCATTATGGCGATGTCTCCTGGGTAAAGGTAAATGGCATGATACTATTTATCAGAAGTATATTAAGGGTGTTACTGTGGAAGATATGGTAGTCTCGGGTTGGAAGGATGGTAGAAGTAGATCTTTCATTTGGAAGGGCTTTGGGAAGATTTGGAAAACGTTTAGTGAACATTTGAAGTGGCACTTTGGAAATGGTAATAAAATCCTCATTGGTTCCAGGGTGATGGTGGGGATGGAGGACCTTCAGCGTTCATTTAATCACATTTTTCATTTTCTTAATCAAAGGGGGATTTTTTTTTTTAAATCAGGTCATTAAAGAGTGGACTGGGGATGCTCCTAGATGGAAGAACCATGTTGATCTGGGCCTGGATTATAGTTGGAAAGACACTTGGAAATATTATACTTATAAAATTAGCTGTTTGGGTCTGTGCAGATCTGCCGAGGGGGATCTTTTGCATTAGGAGGGAAAGGAAGCTACTGAAGGATTAAAAGCCAGTGAGGTCTACGCTAGTTTGATCGAAAGCAAATTGGGTCAGATGCCAGGTGATTGGTTCAAAAAATTGTGGAAAACCAGAGCACAATTAAAAATGATATTATTCTTATGGTTGGTTAGGAAGTATAAAAATTTAACTTGGAAGAATCTTTAGAAAAAAGGGTGGCATGGTCCCGGAAGGTGTTTCCTTTGTGGTGATGATGAGGAGGATAACATCCACCTGTTCTATATCTGCCTGTTTGCTATTGAAACATTACAGATTTTTTGTGGGAAGCTACATTTAGATACTTCGGCATATTACTTGATGGAAGATTGCTTAAAATGGTGGATTAATAGAGGTGAGTCTATTAGGGTTATTCCGATCCTCTTCCATTGGTACATTTGGTGCACCAGGAATAAGAAACTATTTGAGGACACTCCTTGTCAGCCCATACTCACTTCTCACAAGATTATCAGCAATTGGGAGCTCTTGAAGATAAATCACAAGCCGCCCAGGGACATGTCCAGAAGAATGCATCCTTATGAGACTCACTTTCCTCTTGGATATTTCAACAGGGCTTCACAACACTCTAATTGTGGCTGTGGGGTCTGGTTGAAGATATCTCCTGATTGCCACTACAAAATCTTCTGGAATGGTGGAAACGGATCGAACATGAAGGCTGAAGTCCAGGCACTCTGGGGGCTCCTTTGGTTTGCAAATCAACTTTACTTGGATAAGATGTGGATTATTTGGGATTCCAAAGTACTGATTGATTACATGAACCACAAGGTCACCATTAACCAGGGTTCGATCGCTCATTTGTTGGAAAGATTAAATGCCCTCAAGAACTCCTTTTCGGATATCACTTTCAGACATGTTTATAGGGAAATGAGCACTATTGCTGACCGGATCTCGAAGAAAGGCTTGGAAGGGAGCTTCGACATAATGTTCTATTGTCTGACCAGGTCGGATGGCTACAATACTAAGGGTTCCGTTAACTTTTTTTGACAGGGAGCCTTGTGGCTGTGACTGTGTTGCTTTATGTTTTGGTATCTATGTCGGTTTTCTACTAGGGCTAGTGACCTTTTTGGTTATTAAGGTCTGCTATTTTTTTGCTTAGAAGTCAGTACTTTATAGATTTTCATGGGTGTTGGGATCTTTCCAGTTTTATTCAGTTAATGTAATTCGGGTTGGAATAGATATGGCTTGTCCCCTTTTGACAGGCTCTTTTTAGGACCTTTTTGGCTGATGATCCAGTTACGTAACGAACAGTTTATGTTTTATACAATTTGTCCTGGTACATTCAATATAGACCAGCGTATTTTCTTACTGAAAAAAGCTATCAAACTTCAATATTTTGGGTGTTTTAGAGGTTTTTGATGGTGCTGAACCTATTTCCACCATAAAAAACATGATTCAAACACTACTACTGCAAGATTTCTTAAATTTTTTTGCCCAGATTCCGCCCAATTTTGGCCATCCAGACAATCTCTCCACCTCTGCAGACAACTCCAATTTACAAGGTCCTCATAACATTCTCGAGGGACAAATGCCACAGTCCGGATGGTTGGACCGCTGAGATGGGACCTGATCTGCTTCAATTGGTGGAGGAGTTTAGATCTCTCACAAGTGTCACTCGAGCTATCAATGCTAACTTCATAGCACTCATTCCCAAAGCTTCAAATCCCAAGACATTTCGGGATTTAGCCCAATTTCACTATGCAACATTGTGTATAAATTAATCTCTAAGATCATAGCTAACATGATGAAGATGAAAAGTTGTCTCTCGACTCATCTCGTCTCAACAATTTGGTTTCCTTAATCATAGACATATACATGACGCAGTGGCTATCACACAAGAAGCTTTGTAGACCCTTAAAATTCGCAATAAGGAAGCCATCATTTGGAAACTTATCTTCATCGAGCATATGATTGCATGGATTGGACGTATTTGTGGTTGATTTTTCACAAGAATGGACTATTAATGGACGTGGTTGAATAGATCGTGGCATGTATCTTTTTTGTGACATATCTTGTCATTATTAATGGTGCTCCTTTTGCTTTATTTTGTGCCAATATAGAGGTCTCAGGCAAGGTTGTTTGTTATCCCCTTTGTTGTTTTTATTGGTTATTGAGGGCCTTAACAGGCAGATCATGGTAGACAAAGCTAGTGGTATTCTCCCTCGGTTACAGATCACGAGACATATATCTTTAACTCACTTAATGTTTGTGGATGATGTTTTGCTTTTTGGGCAAGTATACGTTGAAATTTGGGATCACTTTGAACACATCATCTCGTCCTTTGCAGAGGCATTTGGAATTATTATGAACTCTTATAAATATGAAACCAAATAAATACCTTCTAGGTGACTGAAAATGGTTGATAGACAAATTTAGGAGTCGATTATGTAGGTGGACACATAGATGGTTGTCCCTCATTGGTAGATTGATAAGGGCCATATTAGTTTTACAAAACATTTCAGTGTACTGGATGCACTTGTAAAGGCTACCGAAATCAATTATCAAGGCACATTGATTCTCTAATTATATGGTTTGGTTCTAAGGGTAGGCGAAAGATCCATTTGACAAGCTTGGATTCCATAACTAGTGAGAAAAAAATTGGTGGTTGGGGGATCAAAGAGATCTCAATTTTTGGGTGAGCTCTTCTATCAAAGAGCTTTTGGAGGGTTATTTCTGGAAGTAGAATATAAAATAGGAGTCCTCATGATTGGATCAGGCTGGGTGCCTCTAAAGCTCGTTTCAGATCTTACATCTAGAAATTTTTTATGCTAACTAGGAGATGGACCATTAATAATATTAGTTGGTGCATTGGTTTGGAGGCTGATGTTATGATTTGAATAGACTCTATATATGGGTTGGAGGATGCGTACATGTTACCAAGATTGATCATTAATTTTTTATATGAATAAGGTATTTATTACATTGTACAATTATGGAAGGGGAGCGATCCTATATAGTTATTCCCAATATGGAAGGACATGACATATATGGGCATTGACAATGCCTCCTCCAACATTTGGAGCAAGTACATTCAATAGTTATCTTAGGTTGGAATTTCTTTAAATCACAATGGGGACAAAATATGCTAGTAGATCAACAAGTTGCCAGGGAATGTTTCGATCAAAGGTATATACTCATACATCTCTTCAACTCTAGGTGGGTAACAAGTCTAGGTGGTGTTAGTATCCTATAATCTATAGTATCACAAGGTGACTGATTATTCTTTTCAGATCTTGTATATTGAAAATAATATTCCATGACTATCATCTATTTCCGAGAAGATACTTCTCGCACCAAGGCAAAGGATGGTTGTATTCACTTCATTTCCAATATAGTCCAAACTAAGCCTAAATGCATTAGGTGGCACTATCCATCTCATAAAACCCCCCAACGCCCACATGCATAAAGTTTTAGGACTTCATATTGAGCACCGATACCTCCATTTCAGCTCCGCCCCCCACTTTAGGCCGCTTGATATATATATATATATATATATATATATATATATATATATATATATATATATATATATATGTCATAAAACACATAAGCCTTACCTTAACGCAACAAACCTTATGACCCCTTCCTTGCCTTTTCGCATCGGAATTTCGCAACAGTCCTAGCCAAATTCCATTTGTTGTTTCTCTGGACCACCGATGCTGTATAGTGGGACCCTTCCCGCCACGTCACCTACGTTCTTGTCGCACATCGCACTTCACAAGTTTTAGCACTTACCTCATTTCCCCAATCCCAAACCTTGCGATGTGTGATAAACTTTGAACTTTGCGATGTGCGATAAACTCTAAATTTTGCGATTTAAGATATTGGTGGGACCCAATCGCATATCGCACTTTGCAAGCTCAGGAGGATAAGCGCTAAATAAAATGTTAAAAATGCCGAAGTGTGAAGTGTGATATTGAAGTGGATGCAATGTAATTCAAAGCTCAAATCTAAAGGAATTGAAGTTCGGCTGTGGGACCCAATCGCATATTGCAGTTCGCAAGCTCAGGAGGATAGGTGATCAGGAATATGTTATAAACGCTGAAATGCAAAATGAGATGAAGGGATGGACGTGATATTTTTCAAAGGAAGATTTGAATTTATTTGAAGTCTAGGATTGTGTGTACCTACGTTTTTTTATGAAGGAAAGTGAACTCGGGCAGAAAATCTCGGGTAAGGGATCCGACACGAGCAGAAGAAGTAGAGTTGGGCAAAAGGAGTAGATTCACAAGGCATAGTGGAATAATCAACACAACAATCAGATCAGGTCCTCAAGCAACCATTTCAGCCAAAGCAAAGCCAAATGTCAATGTGGTTTTAACGTTGCCTCTTCAACATCACACTAGCCAGTTTTTGACCACTCTGAAATCAATAATGGACTACTATAGCCACTGTTTGGGCCAAATTTATCTTGTCACTGTCGTTGCATGGTTCCACTTGTCAAATTCCTGCTTGAATGTAATTGATGACAATCATTGCAGTAGATAGAGTAATCAACTTAAGTTTTAGTTAAATATCACATGCATTAGCAGTAGGGGCAAAGGCCCTCGGAAGGGAAAAACCATCGTAAAGGTATCATCTGGTTGTAAACACTCTCTTTTGGATGAATGAAAGGACACTGATGTTTCTAGATTCTTGTGTTATGATTTGTGGTGAAGTGCTTCTTTTCATGTAATTTTTCATTCTCCAGTTTCACATATTTTTTTCTTTCTTTACTATTGATAAGAAAATTGTGTTTAGGATTTACCATCGGGCACCCTGCTCAGTATTGAAACAGTAATCTATGTCTTCCTTTGAAATTTGAATGCAGAATTCAGAGAAGGTCTGCTCCGCATTCACATTGAACCTTAATCTCTCCCCCCTTTCCATTTCAAAAGTTGTAAAGATCCATTGGCATGACTAGCTTGCTTGGTCTCACATGATCTCAGTTATTCATCCATTTGAATATGTTTACAACTATTTGACTCCATAGCCCAATGGCCCTATTCTGCTGTCTCAACCACAAATTTTCAAAAAAAACCCTAAGCACTAATAGCTAGCCTAAAATGCCCATCAACAAAGCTACATCTAACAGAGAGATCCCTCTCTGGGTCTAGGAGGTCTAGAACCTAGGCCTGAAGTGGTTTTTATGTTGGCCCTCCCGCATTCTATCTTCAACCTTTAGAATTACAGGGAGCTAACATAGTGGTGACCATGCTGGGGATCGAGTTTTGTGTTCCTCAGTAGCGCTTATCAAGGTCAGATCTGGTTGCTGGTGGTGGATAGTGACCAGACACAAGAAGGCTGAATAATCCACCCGGTGACTCCAATTCAGATAAGTTTCATTCAAAGACTCCACTAGAAGAAGAACCTGCAGCATGACAAGGCAATATGGAAAAATCAGGTATTCAAGCCCAAATTGTATTCAAGAGATTTTTGGTTTTATCTGTAATTATGTTCTATCTTACTCTAAGCCTGATCAAGAGTACGTTGTTGAAGTTTACATTGATCATTTTCAAATTGATGAGCCTCAAGAAGCTAAGCCCAAAATTGTAGATCATGTACATACTCATACACCTGTGCACATCCCGAATACACATGTGGAAAACCCCATGAAACATGAGCCTTGTGCTTCATCCCCTGCTCTTGCTAAATCCTCAAATGGTTATAAGCCTCCTATACCTTCAAAAGTCCCAGAAATTTACAAGCCTCTGGTTTTGCCTCATATCCTCCATGAACTCCCTGCAAATTACAGCAATAATCTACCCAGATTTGATGGAGAAAATGCAAAGACAGCTATTGAAAAAAACATTCAAAATCTTGAGGAATTTCTTGACTTGTTTGAGGTGGAAGAAGATGATGTGGGTGTCCGGATGTTTGCCCTATCATTGCAAGGTAAAGTTAAAATTTGGTTTAAGAATCTTCCAGCTGCAAGCATTAGCAATTTTCATCAATTCACGCAAGTTTTCCTGGATAGATGGGTGGTAATGGGAAATTTTTTTCTTATCATAGAAGAGTACAACCATTTAAAAAGACAACCAGGGGATACAATACAACATTTTTCAGCTAGGTTCAATAAGGTGTATCATTCAATGCTTGCTAAGATAAAGCCACCCCCAGGATTAGCTCTCTTGCAATACCCAGATGCCTTTGATCTAGAGATGGCATTCCAATTAAAGGAAAGGGATCCTACAATCCTTGAAGAAATGAAAAATATGGCAGTTAATGTGCAAGCAAAGTTAAAATCAATGGAGAAGGATAAAATAGAAAAAGAGAAATTGTTATCTATAGAAATAAAACTAGATATCTTGACAAATAAAGTCAATGAAATGATGCATAGGATTAACAGGAAAGAGGAACTTCTTGTTCAAATACCTCATGTTCCATTAGTTCTAGAAAGGACAAGGATCAACGTACCAAAGAAATTTGCAGCTCATCCTTGGTATCCTAAAACATAAAATGATTATTTCATTTACTCAATTCACAACATGGCCAAAGATGAAGTTAAAAATCAGAGGGAGGCAGGAAAATCACCAACAATAATGTACATGCTAGATGACCTTGCATACAAAGATTATCTTCTCAAATATGATTTTCAAGAGGAAGATTATATGATTGAGAGTGAGGCTGATTTTTCAAAGCGACCAACATTATCTTAACAAGAAGAATAGGCCTGGTTACCACAATGCAAAGACGACAATCAAACTCTGCATGTTGAGCAAGATTGTAAAGAGGAAAATGCAAAAAGTTTTCAAGTAAGTGCAAAATGCCTTTCTCTATGTTTTTCCTCACTTCTGAGAGAAAATTATAAACAAATTGTCAATAGTAGGATTGGATAACTCTCTCACCAATCAGATGAGGAAATCATGGATGATAAAGAATTTGTTTTAGATCAAGGGGTTCAACCCTTGAGTACTTTTGAATGTCAAGTATCAGATGAAGTCACAGAGTCTGAAATAGATGATGAATTGATCAAGTTTGATTCTCTACCTTTATGTTTTAATTCATTTCAGATTATGAAAGGGAGTCTTGGTCACATTCTAGTTGAACCACAGGAGAAAAATGAAATATCAGTGGAACCAATGCTACAACCATCTAATGAAATACATGACCCAATAGCTGATATGATGGATGGTTTGTGTTTTCAAAGGTACCCTTAATGTACTCGTAATAATTTCAAAAGATGCTATGATATGCATATGATCAGACAACCAAATTCATCATTGTGTTCAACTGAAGTATCGTTTCAAATCTCATCAGGAAATTTTTTGCCATGTCAGGAAGTGCGTGAGGATGTAAATAGCATGAAGACAACCTCAAACCGTGGAGTTGGGTTGGTTAAATGGGAATGCCAAGAAACATGTCAAGTCTATCTTGATCCTATAGATATCTATATGGAAAAAAATTCCCATCACAAAGTAACCATTTCTTTCCTACATTTTAGGTATTCTTCAGGTCTACCAAGCTCCATGTAAAGAAGATCACACTATGAATTTTTATCGAATACCATTAACATGTTTGTTTCTGAATATGGTGAAAAATAGTGAAAGAACAAAGTTATTAGAGCAGTTGCTTTACTGGGTGCACTGGCATTATTGTATCATTTAAAAAGGTAGTAATTTCAGTAGATTAGGGTAGGTAAGTGTGCAAATAAGCTCAGTATTGTTATGCAGATTAATCCCTCTTGCGGACAAGAGTGATCTCCCTATTATTCTACGAATAGCTAGAAACGAACATCCATTTGTAAATTGTTTTTTATAGATTATTTGCAATTCATAATTATTATAAACAAAGAAAGAGGACATGATCCTACCTTGAAATCCAACGTTTGGTGCAGTCTCTTACCCAGTCGCTCCAAAGAGGCTTCTTCAGTAAGTAGAACCTGCAATGAAATATAGACAAAATAATTAAAAGCACTTGCAACATATAATAATTAAGAACAACCAATCTAACTTAGTGATCAAGGAGTCTATGTATTGAATTATTCAAATAAGCACAAGAACAACTTAATGAGAAAAGGAGATCCATATGTATTATCTTGAATGAAAAGAGTAACTTTACAACCTGATGCCTTGATGTCGTACAAGTTTCTCTCGGGGTCCTGAACAATCGTTCCTCCTTTTGTTTGGCAAGCCTTCCTCTCTTTGAACCAGCATGGAGTTATGTACATAAGGGTGTAATCATTCTCATGCAAAAAAAAACTAGTGTAGAGAGTATGCTCTCTTGAGAATTTCTTCAGCAATTACCATATACAAGGTACAGTCTACCCTTGAGACTGAAACATGAGCTCAATGTATAGGGAAATTGAGGTAGTTTCAGTTCCATGAAGAGGGGGATAGCTTCCTCTTATGAAGGGATTTGAGCTCCATAGACCAAGGGATAAGCTCCATGAATGGAGGGATAAAGCTCCATGAGTGGAGGGATAAAGCTCAAATTGATCGCGCCTCTAGAAGCTTCTAGATGTGAGAATATTCGACTCGTTGGGCTTCTAGAACTTAATTTCTCATTTATTTTACTTTTTACGAGGATCTGCAAGTTTTATAAGTAGAACGTTCAGGAGCTGCCACAAGTTATAGAACAAGTATCCGCGGACCCGCAAGAAAGGGCTAGGAAAAGTGTAGAGTTAGACTTTTAAGGGTTTTAATGAGATTTTCTTCAATTCCAAGACTTGGTTTAGGAACATTAGGGTTTTTGACTTCTAAGGGAGCATAATATAGGTAGTGATGGACCTATATGGATAGTCAAATGTCATGGTGACAAAATAACGTATAACAGATTGCCTCATAAAGTGCGAAGTCTGAGGTTGTTCTGAAGAGTGGAGTGCTTTATCATTCCAAGGATTGGATTGCGGACACACCAGTCGAAAACCTATAAAAACATTCAATGCAAGCATATATATATATATATATATATATATATATATATATATATATATATCATCGCTGAGGTAGGAATTCCCATACTCAGATCAAAACTAACTAAATGTTCTGGTATAGAAATGATTTTAATATTTACATCAATAGTAGACACGGCATGGGCACAACCCTTTGTCATAAGTAGTCTACAGTACCATGAATAATAAAACTCCTCGCATCCTGGATGGTGGAAACTAGATCCAGGGTATTGATTTCCGCTTCCCTACCTAGTACGATTCTATCCATGTGATTGATTGTGTCGAATTCGAACATGGTAGAAACCACTTGATTACTAGTCAATGATGCGAACTATTAACGAGTGTGAGAGAAACCACCAATAATGAAAATGGTTCTCAAAGTACTCAGTACAATCCATGAAGTGTGAATGAATGATTTGTCGTCGAACACTTCATAGAATCATTCGATCGAAGGTCAATGATGCAACCTGTCATCGAAGGCGAGAAACCTGCCATTAGGGCATGCAGATCCCAAGGTACTGATAGGATTATAGATCAATTTTCTAGATGATGAGTTGTCATCGATAGAAAGTGACCTGTCATAGGAAAGCCCACGACACGAAACCATTAGATAAAGTTTTGAAGAAATATTTGCAAGGACTAACTCAGGGATGGTCAACGTGAATGGAGACAAATCTTTGCAATGAATGGTTTATTTGAATTGTCTCTTGAACACATAACAACACTGTAGATAGTTTGGTAACAATTGACCTAAAGCTAATACCCAAAAACTGGTTGAAGAATTTAAATGTGGTTTGATTAATTGTTAGACAAAGGATCTTCCAAACCCAGGTACAAGTGTGACAAAAGTGTCGTGTTCAAGAGTGGTATACTTCTTTTTAAACAAGAGTGACAACTGGATCCATTTTCTCTCTTTTTCCCCCACCATTACTAGCAAGTACCTCTTTATTTTTGACAAGCTTGAGGAGGATAACATTTTCTTGTTTGTGTAAGCTCATCCTTCAGATGATTCCATCTTAGTATTAAAATCGAACCCTAAGAAGGAGTGGTTCGATCTTGTTTATAATCGACAGGTCATTTACTGTTAAATTTTAACGAGTCCAATATAGGAGAAACTTGCGTTTTTTAGTTTTAGGGAGTAAGAAGAAAACCATAAGTAAACTCCATGGTTGTACTTTTCGTAAATTTAGTCTCTCAAGCCCGAAAATGATAAAATAATACAAGAGACAACTCTATTGACAATGATTATTCAACGTATACCTTTTTCGTAAATAGTCCATTTCAGACCGGAAAAGGGGTAAACTTATACTGAATGGACGACTGTTCATTTCCTTTAACGAGTTCGAATAGTCAAGTACTCGACAATATTTTCATGTTTAGAGAGTCTGAAAAAGGCTTAAAAGAGAACTCTAGGGTTTCGCTTTTTCATAATTTTCAAGAGCTCGAAAAAGTGATAAAAGTATACCCAGCATCAAAATAATTATTTTCACCAAAAAACCTATATTCTGCACAAAAACTCGAAAGATTAAACATACCTATTCCAGAGAAGTAAAAATATTGAAAAATATCCTTTTAAAGTGAAAAAATAAATAAAATACAATATTTTATTCATTCAAAAACTATAAAAAGGAGTTTAACAAAATCATTTTCACCTTTTATCTTCAGAGAAGTGAACTGAAAGCTTTTGGAAAAAACGTTCTGGAGCTAATATTGGGAGAACTGACTGTTCATTCCGTGATTCGTCAGAACCAGGTAATCCACTTCATCTTACTCTTCATTTATATCTGTTTCAATTCTCTTTTTTAGCTTTAATTTCATTTTTTGGGAGGAATTTATGTTCAAATAAGCACTCTCAAGGGTCCACAGGTTATACGCGCACTACCTGTGGATCCCGATAATTTTTCAAACCATAGTTTTTGTGTAGAGCTCGTGTGGACGTCTACACTATCTCTACACAAAAACTGCGGAGGCGCCGTGATCGTTTTAAAATTTACAAATTCTCTTAAAAATGATTAAATTTTTACACTCCATGTAGGTTTTAACCCCGAACAGAAATGATCTACAAACGAATCTTAAAACAGAAAATAAACAATAACGAGAGCATAAAACATAAAAAAAAAAAACACATAGATTTTCCCTTGGATCCCAAATCGAGACGACCAACTTGATTTTTCATTATATTCCTTTTAGTGTTACAACACATATATATACATGTTGAAGCATACATAAACCCCAATCCATTAACCCTGGATTAGAACATAACCGTAGTTCCCTTGACCGGATCTACAAAATACCAGGGGTCGAAAACCATTGTCCCCCAAAACCATGTGCAAAATCATGCATAAAACCATGGGTGGGTCCACCTATGAGTGGGTCCGCACACTGTGGGGCTAGTCGTGGAAAGAATATAACACATACCCAACACTCCAATGGTTTCTAACTTTCAAATATGTTTATTTGCAGGCTTTTTCACCATGCTAGAGTGGAGAGAACGTGAGCATGAGGTTATAGACAATGAAGCCATGAATGATCCCACAACAATGCGCATGTTAAAAAATTGTGGTTTATATAAGTTCTGGGCGATCCAAGGTATGAAAGCACAGGTAGAGCTGATGACATGGTTAGTAAACACATGGGATGTTCAAGATCAATGCTTTATCATTGGTGACCATCGGCTCGAAATCGAGCTCGAGGATATCTATTTCCTCACTGGATTGTTCCGAAGAGGAGAAAACATATCCTTATTTGGGGCTAGATAGGGTGGCCTACCCATTTCTAGCTAGAAACAACAGTTTTGCAGTGATGAGGCTGATCCAAAGGATAATCGCATAGACATAAAAACTATCTTGCGATTAGATCTCAAAGTGATAGCATTCACGGTAACTAGGTTGTGTGGAAATGCAGCTCCACTTGTAGCCTCTAAATCTTAAATGCAGACCACGATAGAGTGTTTCAGAGGCACCATATTCAACTGGTGCAAAGGGGTATCGACCAACATGAAAGTCCAACTAACTAGAGCAAATAATGAAAAGTTAAAAAACTTTGGTTATGGTGCCATTTTGGTTTCTTTTTCTTTGGAGAGAATCCCACTTCTCGCCCCTTAGCTTATTCCAGTAGATCGTGGGGAACCTCGAGAACCTTGGATGGTATGTTGGGTTGCATTAATGGCCCGCCATGGTGGCGATGGCAGTGCAGTGGTTCGGTTCACTCCGGCGTACTTTATGTGGCTAAGGAACCAAATCTTCACAATCGAAGCCTTCCCCTATGCAGGTATAGATTTTAGAGGTGATCCTGAGATGTCCTTGCCTCCAGGGGCACAGTGGGATGAATTAGGTAGGCGAATTGTTTTGATGTTTTTAATCTAATTTTTTTTATTTTTTTTATTTTTTATTTTTTATCGTGCAATACTGATAATTTTTTTTTAAATCCAGATGATGGTCCACGATGGCTAGCTACACTTTGCCGCTTTGATAACTGCCAAGAAGAGCATATAACACCACCAAATGATTAGGAAACAGAGATCCTAACTGATATGGAACACAACCTGTAGAGATTAACCATAGATATTCCTGAGACAGGGACATATGACATTCCTCTTCGGCTTCAGAGACATGTTATAGGTGTTCCAGGACAGTTTAGGAGATTCTTGCACAAGGTGGCGCGTGCCATAGTCTATTACCATGATCATCATCACCGATAGTGGATGATCATTGTGGATTGACATGTTTTGTTTTTTGTATCAGTATCTATTAGATCATAAGGTGTTTGAACCTATGATCATAGATGATGTAATATTTTTGAAAACAAACCTATCTATGATATTACTTCTTTCTCTGAGTATATTGTTCAACATGTATCGAATGTTGTTTTGGTTTACTATTTTAATGTTGCAAATGTCTATTTAGAACACGATTAGCTAATGCATCGGCCAATGTGTTTAAATTTCTTGAAATGTGTTGATATTCGATGTAATCAAGCTATCGTTCCAAGATATGAACCTTAAAAAAATAATCTCAATAACATTGGATTTTTAATTGCGTATACTCTGTTTAAATGTAATACAATGAGTTCTGAACCCAACCTAATGATCAAACATAAAATACCAAATGAAATGGCATCAGATAATAACTCAATGACTGCGCTATATTCTGAAATATTGTTCATTGTTTGACCAAGGCTTACCCCATGCATAGAAACTAACTCATCAATGTGTGAATAGATAACCCAAGCTGCGGAAGAGATATTACGTGTACTACGACAGGCACCATCAACAAAACTTGTACGTTTGAAGGGATGTCAACATCTGCAATATCAAGAGGAATCAAGATAAGCAATGATAGTAGTAACAACAAACTTAATCTAGACACACTTATCTAATATAAGGCACACTATCTAAAAAATAACTAATATACAAGTGAGATCTTCACACGAGAGTCAAGCATAATATCTCTTAAGATAAAGACCATTTCCAGGCTTATCTAAAGAGACCCCGTCATAATCAGTCAATTCATAGGCCCCTTTGGCAAACACATGCTTGACAATGTAGGGATCATGCCACATCGGTTTAAATTTCCCAGCACCTAGCTTATCATTAGCTAGATCATATACTAAGACTAGGTCACCTTTTGAAAAAACACGAGGGGTAACACTTCGATCATATTGAGCTTTCACATGTTTCTTATGAGCTTCGATAGCTAATGCAGTGGTGCGCCGAGTCTCATCTAATTGTGCTAAGTACCAAAAGCATTTTTCCTCTTCAGAGGTAGCTGGTAGTAACTCTATGGCTAATTGGAGTGACAATGTTTCACATTCAATGGGTAACACAACTTCTAAACCGTAGACCAATTGAAAAGGTGTGAACCCTGTAGCAATTTTTTCTGAGGTTCGATATGCCCATAGTGCTGAAAAAAGCATGGTATGCCAATTTGATTTGTGAGTTCCAATAATCCGTTTAATCATGGTGGCTAAAACTTTATTGGCAGCGTCAACCTGACCATTAGCTTGCAGGTAATATGGAGTAGAGTTATCATGGTGTGGGCCACGTTGATCGAAAATTTTGGTCATCATTATATTTCAAAACTGACTCCCATGTTTTGTGATAATAGCTTGGGGTACACCGAAACGAGAAATTACATGATTGAATACGAACGCAGCTGCAATTTTTCCATCTTCCACTAATGTAGGCATCGCCTCAGCCCATTTGGTAAAGTAATCTACAGCGAGAATAATATACCCATGCCCCCTGGTCGAGTGAGGGTTACATGTATGAAATCAATGCCCCATTTCGCAAAAGGACCGACAACAATGATTGGGTGAAGAGGAGCTGGAGGCGCACACATATTTTGATAACAAATTTGGCAGCTGTGCCATTTTCAGACCACAATAATACAAACTTTGAACAATAATGGCAAAAAATAACCAGCTTGCAATATATTTTGGTTTGTGGCAAACCCAGACATATGACCACCACACGCTCCATAGTGGCAGTCATTAAAAACCCTTTTAGCCTCTTCGTGAGTTATACAACTTCGAAAAAAAAAATCCACACCACGACGATAAAGTGTGTCCCCAACAATATTGTATTGCTGGGATTTATACTGGATTCTCCATCGATTTGTACGTGAAATCTCTAGGCGAAAGGTTTGGGTTTGAAGATATATGATGATATCTCCATACCATGGATCTAACATACTGATAAGAAACAGAGATTCATCTGCGATGGGATTCTCTACCACGATTTCCGTCTCAATATTGGGAAAGTCACACATGAGTTATGCGAATACCAGTGATTTCTTTGATTTAGATTTCTCGAATTCCAAATCGAACTCTTGTAGGATGAAAATCCATTTAGAGTACTTGCTCCCGAGTAATTTTTTTGTCAAAATATACATCATCGGGTTGCAATTAGATATCACAGTTGTATTATGTAACAATATGTAGTGACGAAATCGTTGGGAAACTTGAACTACTGCCAAGGCCAATTTCTCCACATAAAAATATTAATTTCGATCAATTTCATATTCCAACTTAGATAATAGATCACATGCTCATTGTGAGATTCATCCTCTTGAACTAGAACCATTCCGATGGTGGAATCAGAGGCTGCTAAGTATAAAAAGTAGTCCTGATTGTAATTGGGTGGATGAAATAACAGTGCATGGGTTAACACGTATTTTAGAGCATCAAAATATCGATTAGAAATCTCATCCCAAATAAAAGGAACATTCTGTTTCAACAGCCGGGTAAAACCTTTTGTTAACTTAGCATAGTTCGGGATAAATCTACATAGAAAGTTTGCTTTCCCTTGCAAACTTTGGAGTTGGCGAAGTGTGGAAGGAGGAGGGAAATTGATGATGGCCTCAACCTTCAAGGGGTCGACACGAATGCCGGCTTTTGAAACGACGAATCCCAGTAATCGTCCTGATTGCACACAAAAAACACATTTGTGAGGGTTCAAACAAATCTTATAATGCCTAAATCTCATGAAAATAGCTCGTAAGTGTGTAGGATGATGTTCCTTGCGTAATGAGTGAGCAAGTAAGTCATCTAGATAAGGTTGTACAATATGTTTGATGTCATGAAAAGCGTAAGAAATTTCCCTTTGAAAAGTTGCACCAACATTCTTTAATCCGAAAGGTAGTTTGCAATAACAAAATGTTCCCCAAGGACATATAAATGCTATTTTTGATTGATCAACAGGGAGTATGTTAATTTGATTATATTCGGAAAATCCATCCATAAATGAAAATATTTCATTTTCGGCACAATCATCAATAATTTGGTCGCTATAGGGGGTAGGATAATTGTCTTTTGGACATGCTTGATTAGTATCCCTATAATCGACACATACTCATATAGTCACTTGTTTTTTAGTAATGGGAACTATATTAGATACCAAATATGTCAATGGAATTGGATAAATAAATCTTGCTCACATTAGCTTTTCAACTTCAGCTTTAATAGCAGCAGCTTTCCGCGGATGTATTGGATGTAATCTTTGTTGAATAGGCTTGGCATCCGGGTATGTCTTTATTTCATGAATGACATTCTGTGGATCGATTCCTGGCATCTCTTTGTAAGACCAGGAAAATATGTCTCGGAATTCTTGAAATAGGGATTTATACGTATTAATCTCTTCAATTGTACAAGAAGAAATTATATGAATGTTCTCAACAATTCCAGGTTTAACTGATATGTCGATAGGAACAATTGTAGAAATGTTTACTAAATTAATATCAGAATCCGAATTTGTAATCAATATGGGATTATGTGGTTCCTTGACACAATCAATCGTAAAAATAGACGAAAAATTATTTTCAAACCTATCAAGTTCAGGTAAAAACGAAGATCTATGGTGTAGATCATCCTAGGGTAATTCATTCGCAGACAAAAATTCTCGAATACTTTCATCAGTGTGAAACACTTGTTGAAAAGGATCGGAAAGTGATGTCAAGGTTGAGCTTTATGGTGAAGAATATTCTTTTTTAATCACATTCATTTGATTAGTAGTAGTTGAAAGTGTGTCAGAAAACGACTGTACTGCCACATATTCCATTTCAAAAGGACTCAAAGGCATCTCTCCATTGAAAGAATCCATTTCTTACTCTGAAGGCACTACCCAAGTGTCATCGAATGGTATAGTGCTTGATGAAATCATATTGATGTTGGAAATGGTATGCAGTACATTGGGTGGAGGCATAGAGAATGTTCCCATCAAAACGAAGTCCTTTATTAAACCTACACCATCTTCATATGGAATAGTCGATTTTCCAACATGTTGGATACTAACTGTAGAAGCAGGGTCAGACAAATAATATGATAAATGATCGATTTTCACAATATTCCCTTTATGAGGAAACATGATTAACCGAAAGAAGGATGAAACGACAACATTCATGGAATAAGACCAACTATGACCCAAAATAAGGTTGTAATCCAGAGGGTCATCAACAACTTCCACATCTAGATTAACTGTTTTGATCCAGAGGGTCATCAACAACTTCCACATCTAGATTAACTGTTTTGCCTTCTACTTCTATAGGTAGATCCTGGAGTAGTCCATATGGATGGAATCCTCTTCCATCAAAGGCTTTAAGGATTTTCGGAGATTGGTTGAGTGTCGAAGAACTAAGAGTTTTCCAAAAATTTAACGACATTATGCACATGGATGCCCCCTCATAAATTACAGTACTAATACTGGAATCTGAAAAGCCATCTTATGAGGGAGTATCGGTGTAAATTTTTCTAGATAAAAGACCATGAGGTTAGAATCCTGAGGATCTATATCTCCGATAGCTGATAGAATTAATTTCCTTTGTGCTGGACATATAATACTTCTAAGGCTAGCATTGCTGAAGGGGATATTGCCAAGTCTTCAACAATGTTGTAGTTCTGAGCAGCTCTCGTATGTGGATTGAAAGATGATTTTCGAAGTACACCTTTAGCAGGTGGTTTAATCACTAGATAAGGATTAGGTTTCTCGATATGAAGTGGATCAGAAACTAAAGGAGATAAAACTGGTGTTGGATTATAATTTTCTATCCTTTTACCAGTTACCATATTTTTACTTCCATAGTCTTGCGATCACGTTGCAACCATAACCTCAGACATCATTAAAATATCTACCGATGAATTTGAAGAAGATCCTATCATTTTTCTATCTTGAGTCGGAAAAGAATCCTTCAAGACAGTGGGTGTGGGTGAACCTTTGATGAATTTAGAGACCTTAGACTGATGCGGGCACTCTTTTGTAAAGTGATCCTCGTCATAGATAAGACAAGGATAATGAGGTTTCCGCTTATGATCAGATGGTTCATTCTTTTCAGTTTTCTCCTTGGGAAACGAAGTTTGTTTGTTTTTCTTTCCTTTCTTCTTATTACCGGTTTTTTATTTAGCTGTAGATGAATCTACAACATGAATGTCAGCAGAAGTTTCAAGGGAAGAATCTCCTTTCGGTGAATCTGGTAAAGTTATGATAGGAGAAGTAGTTTTGGAGGACTTCTTCTTACTCTTATTAACACTAACTAAACCAATTACATTGTCTACAGCATGAGACCCTGAAGGAGTTGCAGTTATTTGACTGGGACATGGTAAGTCAGGAATTTTTTCGTATAACGTACTAGACTGTGTATATACAAGGTCTAAGTACCGAGCTTGAGCAATGACCTGTTCTTTCGTAACAACCCCTCCCTTAGCCACATCTTTAGTGATCTTTGGAAGCAATGATTTAATAAACCATTTTGCCAAAATCTGATCCGGAATAAAAACTTTCACTAAACATCTTCGACGTCTCCATTCATGTATGTGATCTAATATGTACGTAGATGTAGATTGTTTTAATGAAGTTAAGAGTTCCGTGCCATTGTCGTATTTGACTGGAAACTGAAAGTGTGTTAAGAAAGCTATTGCTAACGCATTGAAATTTTTGAATGAGCCACGTGGTAGTTCAATATACCATTTTGTAGCTAAACCTATCAGTGTTCTCTGAAACAATATTAATCGAATGGAATCATAAATCAAAGAGTTGGATGCACACTAGAGGTGGTAAGTCATGACATGGTTTGAGGGGTCCTCTCCTGATTTACCTTTGAAATTAGGAATATCACTGGGCAACTTATTCAGCATTAGCGACCAATATGGAAGATAATAAATCAGATCATTTGTTAGGTGTGGAAAATCGAGTAAATATAAATTTGCTATGAATGGCAATTGATGATTAGGGTCCTGCTGATAAAATTGATAACCTTGCGGAACTATACCAGTACCAGGAGGATGATATCCAAGATATCCTGGAATAGCATGTGCATTTGGGATTGGAATGCCTCCCGGATAACCAGGATTGGCCGAACCATACTGAGGTTGATCTAGTATCTGATACGTGTAACCAGGGTACGATTGATGCTGGTATACTGGATTTTGTGCTACAGGTCCATATTCATACTGCCCTTGATATGGTTGATAAAAAAACTGAGGTTGGATTTTTACAATTGTTCTTGTACCAGGTTGTCCCGCAGGCATCTGAAAAGTAGTCTGAATTGTGGGTCCAGGTTGTTGTGCAGTGACTGGAAGGATTTGTTGTGATACTTGAGGGGCTGTAGAAATTCTAGGGATAGGTGTGGTAGGTTGAACAAAAGTTGGTGCAACAATTTGAGGTGGAGTTCTAGGTGTACTCAGATCAGGCTGCTGAACAGTACTAGGTGCAGATACTTGTGGTATAACTTGAAGCATAGTTTGGATAGGTTGCTGGATTTGACTATAACCAATTGGCTAACCAGGTTTATTATAAGGTACTTGCAAGTTAGGTTGAAAATTCTATTGATTTGGTGTTAGATTTTACACCGTGTTTACTCCAGGATATGGAGCTCCCATTCAAAGTTGTGTTGCACAAGACGGACCATAACCAGGTTGATAATTTGGAACGTATGTTTGATAATTGGCTAGATAATTCCCACTAAAAGATTGACCTCCCTGAAACAATTGTTGTTCCTAATAGAACTGTGGCCCTAAAGGAGGTTGTTGTCCTTGGAAATACTGTTGCCCTGGCATAGGGTACTATCCTTGAAGAGGTTATGAACCCTGAATAGAGTACTTCCCTTGAGGTTGGTATTGTCCTTGAGGTATGTACTGGCCTTGAGGTATGTATTGTCCTTGAGGTGTGTGTTGTCCTTGAGGTTGTCCCCCAGGCAGTAAACTACTACCTTGAGGATGCCCCCCAGGCAGTAAGTTACTACTTTGAGGGTCAGGGTTAGGAATGTTTCCAGACATCATGTAAACTTGTTCCACGTTCAAATTTTTGGTATGTGATTCATTTGGAATAGGTGATTGTATAAGTTTTTCGGGAGAAGGCGTTGCTCCTGAGAAAGTACCTGAAAGTGACTAGTATCCTATAGGAATAGATGGACCACCATAAAAATATGATTCTGGTGATGCAGAAAACATGGATGACTCACTAGAAATGTTTAATGAAGGTCTGCAATTACCTCTTGGTATAGCGTAAAAAGGAATTCGGGGTGGCGAATAGTTTACACCAGAATTGTGTAGAAAGTCTGTTAACTGAGAATACCAAGGATCTTGTTTGAAAGGGCTATAATACTAAATCGATTCACTTGGCCTAAGATATAAAGATTCCTTATGTGAAGGGAGAACAAATTATTCTTCGGTGTTAGTAATTTCTTCAATGCTAATGAGGCCAGGAGGAAGGTTCTCATTGATGCGAAACTTCACTCGAAGTGAATCGTGGCGACCAGGGGTTGGAGTGATGAACTCTGAAAAAGGCTCAAATGTAGTAGGTTCAGTTTTTAGTTCAGAAATGTCAGGCTCAATAGTTGATAATTCACTAGTTGTGGAAGAAAGTTCAACTAGTTCAGAAATTGTAAATTTTCTTTGAGAACTTTCTTCTCTTTGAGGTTGATCTACTTCGTAATCAGGGTGTATAATTACTGATTTTTCCTCGTGTTCAGTTTATCCTATCCCTGATGGTTGTCCTTTCTCAAATTTAAGCTTTTCTAATTGGCTTGGTGTGTACTCAGGAGGTTTCCCCTGCATTATACATGATTGTCTAGGTAATTCAGCCACGATTAAAAGTTTTAACACACGAAATCAAAGAAAATTTCAATAAAATATCCCAAAGTCTCTAAAGAAAAATAAAATTGATTACACATCTACAAAATCTAAGAGAGAAATCCACACACAAACAACAGATTCCCACACTAAAAACACTAGTTGGTGATGAAATCCAATGTCGTAGAATTCTAATGTGGAAATGGCGGTTGGAACAGTTACCCCGACAACCTGCTTAATGAAATAGTCCGGTGCAAGTCTCTCCACTTATGCTATCTCGAAGTGAAGAGTACCCTACGGAATGTCCAAGTGAGTCTAGTCAACGTTTACTCCAGGTACAGTGGGACCTCCCCTCCACCGTCACCTTTGGAAAAAGTTATAAAGTTTATAGTGACTGAGGTCACCAACGGGAATAGATGTACCTAGGGGAACAATCTACGATCCAATATACATGCAAGGGCAAAGTAACTAGCTCAATCCCCTTGAAGGTTCCTTGATATAATCCAAGGTTTACCAACAAGTGACCCCAGGCTCCTCGACAATGATATATCCGAGGTTTACCGTTTTTAATACATGCACATATGCCATATTTCCCAATGAGATAGGTGCGATTACCTCACTGGTTCCGACATGATCTCATGCTTGAATCTTTTAAGAAGAGCTTCCTAGAGAAAAAATGCTACAATTGGATTTTCCTACCGCAAGATTGCTACTTGTTTGTTTGAACTGTCTTGGAATGTTAATTACAACTTGTTCCAAGACACTATTCTAAGCTATGTTGGTGGAAAAGAGCCCTAGAAAATGTAAAATATCTAGATTAATTTTATTGAAGCGTTGTTTTTAATTTGGCTATTGCTTAAGACAGAAGGAATGGAAGTGAAAATTCAATGATTTTTGTGACCCAACTCAAAAATACGCTAAATCCATCGAAATGAAAAGTGCAACTCTTTTCTTTTCAATGTATATTATTAAAGGGAAATATTGAGAGATTTAACAATTTTCAAAGTAGTGACCAATTTACCAACGGTAAGGGGAACGAGTATGACCTATCCTCGATGGCTTGGAATTGAAGAAGGATTTACTTGATTCCGCCCTACCCTATATCTACCGAATGAAAGCGGCGAGGCAGATCACGCCCAAGATAGAGCGAAGCAATACACACACTGCTTGTCAAGGCTAGCGCCTCTCATTTTGATCATGATAACTCCTCATCAGACCAAGCCTTTCACGAACGTTTTACTCAGGCCAAGCCCTTCAAGGGCCCTTTGAAGTATACGTCGAAAAGCCTATCCCAGGTAAACAGTAAGTAAAGTTTGTGCTGTATGAGAGTGATGGGTAAGGCAAGGGCAGTAGGTAAATCCTATCTCGATTCTTTCATTCATAAACAAAATCTTTGAAAAAAAGACAATTTATTTGAGAACTCAATTTCACAAAAATGATCAATTACTCGTTCAAAATGAAATCCCTTTATCTATCATATTAGAAACTACAAATAATTAAACAATCTATTGCCAAAAATAAAACAATATCTAAAACTCTAAAAACATAAATTTCAAAATCAACAGAAAAACTCTAATTTTGAAATTTATCTAGAAAGTTTGAGCACGTTTTCTCATAGTTTGTGATCGAACCAAGAAAAATTTCTACTTATCTCAGCAGAAATGAAAACATCCAAAAATGGTTTGGTGTGAAAATCAGGCCTTAGTAAGCTAAAAGATCATTCAAATTTGCAAATGAAAATGAAATCAATTTTCATAAAAGTAAGGTTTGCTATGGGTTTAATGGCTCAGAAAGAGAACATCGTCATACTAGTAAGCTAAGCTATATGAAGGTTTCTTATATGGAGAAACAAGAAAGTAGGGAAAACACTCACTCATAAAATGAAAATCAAATGAAAAATCACATAAATTCAAAAGTTTGCTGAAATAAATTTACACATAATATTTTGAAAACTAAGGTAGACTGGGGCAAACAAAAAGAATCAAGTAATTTGGCTCCTAAAAAGAGAATTTTAACTTTTTCAAAAATTTTCCACAGGTCTGCAGGTTCTAATGGAGAACAAAGCGGTATTGCATTGTTCTGAACTAAAACCTGTGGAGGTTACCGCACTGTTTTCAAATGAAAACCGCGGAGGCAAGGAAAAGTACAAAAAAAAAATATTCAGCTTTTCTTTTCAGGGATTCTTAGAATTTATCTACCCAACCCAGTTTTAGACTAATCAAAATGAGAAAACTCATAAAAATCAAATTGAAAAATAAAAAAGGAAACTAAGTTCTAGTCCCCAGTGGAGTTGCCATATTGTTATGCGGATTAATCCCTCTTGCAGACAAGAGCGATCTCCCTAGTATTCTACGGATAGCTAGAAAAAAACATCCATTTGTAAATCGTTTTCTCTAGATTATTTGCAATTCAAAATTATTATAAACAAAGAAAGAGGACATGCTCCTACCTTGAAATCCAATGTTCGGTGTAGCCTTTTATCCAGTCGCTCCAAAGAGGCTTCGTCAGTAAGTAGAACCTACAATCAAAGACAAAAAAAAGATTTAAAAGCACCTGCAATATACAATAATTAAGAACAGCTAACCTAAATTAGTGATCAAGGAGTCTAAGTATTGAATTATTCAAATAAGAACAAGAACAACTCAATGAGAAAAGGAGATCCATACGTATTATCTTGAATGAAAAGAGTAACTTTACAACCTGATGCCTTGATGTCGTATAAGTTTCTCCCAAGGTCCTGAACAATCGTTCCTCCTTCAGTTTGACAAGCCTTCCTCTCTTTGAACCAGAAAGGAGTTATGGACATAAGGGTGTGATCATTCTCATGCCAACAACAACTAGTGTAGAGAGTATGCCCTCTTGAGAATTTCTTCACCAATTACCATATACAAGGTAAAATCTACCCTTGAGACTGAAACATGAGCTCAATTTATAGGGAAATGGAGGTAGTTTTAGTTCCATGAAGAAGGGGATGGATTCCTCTTATGAAGGTATTTGAGCTCCATAGACCAAGGGATAAGCTCCATGAATGGAGGGATAAATCTCCATGACTAGAGGGATAAAGCTTGAACTGATTGCGCCTCTAGAAGCTTCCAGATGGGAGAATATTTGACAAGATGGGCTTCTAGAACTTAATTTTTACTTTATTTGACTTTTTATGGGGGTCCGCAGGTTTTATAAGCAGAACGTGCAAGACTGCTACAGACTATAGAACAAGTATCTGCAAACCCACAGGAAAGTGCTAGGAAAAGTGCGGAGTTAGACTTTTAAGGGTTTTAATGAGCTTTTCTTCAATTCCAAGACTTGGTTTAGGAACATTAGGGTTTTTTAATTCTAAGGAAGCATAATATAGGTAGTGACGAACCTATATGGACATTCAAATGTCATGGTGACAAAATAACATGTAACAAGTACTCTGAGCATCTTCCCAGTTTTAGTTTCAGTTTTATTTCTAGTTTTCAGTTCAAGTGTGTTCCAGACTTCAGTTTGCAGAGAGTGTTGATTTCAACCTGAAGATTTTCAGCCACAGAGATTGTAGCAGATCAGGTTGCAGATCTGGGATCAACCTAATGGATTAGGCTACTATTATACGATGTTATTGACACCTCTTGAAGCAGATGCCATCCCCAGTTGGAGTCTCTGTTAGTATCCTATAATCTATAGTATCACAAGGTGATTGATTATTCTTTTCAAATATTGTATATTGAAAATAATATTCCATGACTCTCATCTATTTATGAGAAGATACTTCTGGCACCAAGGTAAAGGATGGTTGTATTCACTTCATTTCAAATATAGTCCAAACTAAGCCTAAATGCATTGGTTGGAACTATCCATCTCATAAAACCCCCCAAAGCCCACATGCATAAAGTTTTAGGACTTCATATTGAGCACCGATACCTCCATTTCAGCTCCGCCCCCCACTTTAGGCCGCTTTATATATGTATATGTGTGTGTGTGTGTATGTGTGTGTGTCATAAATTGCATAAGCCTTAACTTACCGCAACAAACCTTGTGACCCCTTCCTTTCCTTTTCGCATCAGCATTTCGTAACAGTCCTAGCCACATTCCATTTCTTGTTTCTTCGGACCGTCGATGCGGTATAGTGGGACCCTTCCCGCCATGTCACCTACATTCTCATCGCACATCGCACTTCGCAATTTTTATCACTTACCTCATTTCCGCGATCCCAAACCTGGCGATGTGCGATAAACTCTGAACTTTTTGATGTGCGATAAACTCTAAATTTTTAGATGTGTGATAAACTCTAAATTTTGCGATGTGCGATAAAATTTAAATATTATGATTTGCGATATTGGTGGGACCCAATTGCATATCGCACTTTGCAAGCTCAAGAGGATAAGCGCTAAAGAAAATGCTAAAAATGCCCGAAGTGCGAAGTGCAATATTGAAGTGGATGTGATGTAATTCAAAGCTCAAATCTAAAGGAATTGAAGTCTGGCTGTGGGACCCATTTGCATATCACAGTTCACAAGCTCAGGAGGATAGGTGCTTAGAAATATGTTATAAACGCTGAAATGAGATGAAGGGATGGATGCGATAGATTTCAAAGGAAGATTTGAATTATTTTGAAGTCCAGGATTATGTGTAGCTATGTTGTTTTGTGAAGAAGCGAACTTGGGCAGAAAATATCGATTAAGGGACCCAACATGAGTAGAAGAGGTAGAGTCGGGCAAAAGGAGTAGATTCACAGGGCATGGTGAAACAATCAACACAACAATTAGATCAGGTCCTCAAGCAACCTTTTCAACCAAAGTAGAGTCAGATTTCAGTGTGGTTTTAACGATGCCTCTTCGACATCACACTAGCCAGTTTCTGACCGCTCTGAAATCAATAACGGACTACTGTAGCCACTGTTTTGGCCATATTTATCTTGTCATCGCCGTTGCGTGGTTACACTTGTAAATTCCTGCTTGAATTTAATTAGCTACAATATTTTCAGTAGATAGAGTAACCAACTTAAGTTTTAGTTAAATACTGCATGCATTAGCAGTAGGGGCAGAGGCCCCTGGAAGGGAAGAACCATTGTAAAGGTATCATCTGGTTGTAAACACTCTCTTTTGGATGAATGAAAGGACACTGATGTTTCCATATTCTTGTGTTATGATATGTGGTGAAGTGCTTCTTTTTATGTAATTTGTCATTCTCTAGTTTCACATGTTATTTTCTTTCTTTACTGTTGATAAGAAAATTTTGTTCAGGAATTGGCATCAGGAACCCTACTCAGTCTTGGAACAATAATCTATGTCTTCCTATGAATTTTGAATGCAGAATTCAGAGAAGTTCTGCTCTGCATTCACATTGAACCTTAATCTCCCCCTCTTTCCATTTCACAAGCTCTAAATATCCATTGGCATGACTAGCTTGCCTGGTCTCACATGATCTCAGTTATTCATCCATTTGAATATGTTTACACCTGTTTGAATCCATAGCCCAATGGCCCTCTTCTACTGTCTCAACCACAAATTTTCAAACAAAACCCTATGCACTAATAACTAGCCTAAAATCCCATTCAACAAAGCTATGTCTGACAGAGAGATCCCTCTCTGGGTCTAGGAGGGCTAGATCCTAGGCTTGAAGTCGTTTTGATGTTGGCCCTCTGACATTCTGTCTTCAGACTTAAGAATTACGGGGATCTGGCGGTGGAATATTTTGAGCAATGCCATAAAGCCAAAGAAGATGTTGACTTTGATACATAAATGCTATACACAAGATTTTATACCCTAAATACTTTTTTCCCTTGAAAATTATGGAAATTTCAGTAAGATTTTAAGAAAATATAGTATGGATTTTTGTAAATCCAGGTTATAGCTATCAAACTTCAATATTTTGGGTGTCCTAGAGGTTTTTGATGGTGTTGAACCCATTTCCACCATAAAAAACATGATTCAGACACTGATAATGCAAGATTTATTAATTTTTTTTCCCAGATTCCAACCAATTTTGGTCGTCTGGGCAATTCCTCTGCCTCCATAGAAAACTCCAATTTACAAGGTCCTCATAACATTCTGGAGGGACAAATGCCACAGTCCAGACGGTTGGACCGTTGAGATGGGACCTGATTTGCTTCAATTGGTGGAGGAGTTTAGATCTCTCACAAGTGTCACTCGAGCTATCAATGCTAACTTCATAGCACTCATTCCCAAAGCTTAAAATCCCAATAAATTTTGGGATTTTAGCCCAATTTCACTATGCAAAATTGTGTATAAATTGATCTCTAAGATCATAGCTAACATGATGAAAAGCTGTATCTCGACTCATCTCATCTCAACAATTTGGTTTCCTTAATCATAGACAGATACATGACGTAGTGGCTATCACAAAAAAAGCTTTACAAACCCTTAAAAGTTGCAATAAGGAAGCCATCGTTTGGAAACTTGATCTTCATCGAGCATATGATTTAATGGATTGGACGTATTTGTGGTTGATTTTGCACACGATTGGACTATTAATGGGCATGGTTGACTGGATCATGGCATGTATCTTTTCTGTGACATATCTTGTCATTATTAATGGTGCTTATTTTGATTTCTTTTGTGCCAATAGAGAGGTCTCAAAAAAGGTTGTTCGTTATCCCCTTTGTTGTTTTTATTGGTTATTGAGGGCCTTAGCAGGCAGATCATGGTAGACAAAGCTAGTGGTATTCTCCCTCGATTACAGATCATGAGACATATATCTTTAACTCACTTAATGTTTGTGGATGATGTTTTGCTTTTTGGGAAAATATACGTTGAAATTTGGGATAACTTTCAACACATCATCTCATCCTTTGGAGAGGCATTCTGAATTATTATAAACTCTTATAAATATGAAATCAAATAAATACCTTCTAGGTGACTGACAATGGTTGATAAACAAATTTAGGAGTCAATTATGTAGGTGGACACATAGATGGTTGTCCCTCATTGGTAGATTGATAAGGGTTGTTGATCACTATTTGTTTCCCATAGCATTTCACAGGCAATCTGGCATAGAGTTCTCAAATTCCCCCTTTCAGACTTGGAAAATCATTTTTGGTGTCTATCGTTGCCATTTCCCGCCTCTAAAATCCATTATAAATGGCTGAGAATTTCATATTTTAAATATTAAAGGTTTAGCCCTATTGGCCCTAGCCCCTCTGTTCTCTTACTCCGCGCGACCAAAGGCTGTAAACACACGCCAGGCCGAAAGGTGCCTACTGAATGCATATCGGGCGCGTTCTGGGCCGTCCGATCAAACCATAGATCAATGCACTGCATCTCTCCCTCTGTGGTGGTCCCCGTCCCTCATTCACTGTTCCAAAACTGCCTGGTATCCATTGCACCGCCTTTCGGCGGTAGGCGGTATTCCTCCTTGGGCCAGCGATTCCATACGTTATCCACCACGCGTCCCAGCGTACGGCCCGAATACCGCCCTCCATCGCGCATTAATGTTCGACCAAAGTCATGCAGCGATATTCACCACAGCCGTCCGATCTGAGGGCCTTCATCCGACGATCGTCATACGCTGAAGCTGCATGAATTTTAACCCAAGCCATAGCGCCCCTAGGCCACTGTCTATTTCCCTCGGCACTCTTCCAACCGTCGATCCCCTCCCGAGATCAGACGACCAGGATTTGTTCACTCCTCACTTTGACCGGCCCCCACGGTCAATACTCCACGTCATCCGTTCCCGCTGTCTCGATGTCGTACCACCTGCCCCTCAGTCTTTCTCCACGTGTTCTCCGCCACCCAAACCTATATTTTTTCATTTCTTCATTTATTATGTATTTCCACGATCGTGATCACTTTTCGCCAACCTTCTCCATTGTCACCTCCCTCCGTCACGCTGCATTCCCCACCATTGTTCTGCATTTCTCGACCGCTCCACCATACCGTGTTGTCTCATCGTGAGCCTCACTGTGTTCACCCTTTCGTGCATGGTTTTCTTTATCAATTTTTTGTGTTTTGCAGGTTGACAGAGACGGAGAATTATCATAATTTGCAGCCTCCATTACAGGAGCCGACCACACTGTTGGGGTTCCCATGTTTTGGCAGATTTGGCAATACCAAAAGATGAGACAACATCAAACCACTTTCAGACCTTAGGATCTAGCGCTCCTAGGTCCAAATAGGGATCTCTCTATATTTTCCAACGCATATGTCTTTGAGGCTCAATGTTTCGATGTTAGGCTAGGTATGAAGCACAAAGGGGGTTTTAAAATGATTTGGTTGAAGGGTTGCTGGGTCAGTTAGGAGATCATAGGCTGAGAAAGTAATGGGAGGGAAGGAACAAAGCAGCAGGAAGTTCCAGCTAAGAGGATAGGCCGAGAAAGTGCCATCCATTGGGCTATGGAGTCATGAAAGGACATTACATGCACCAACTAGCCAAGGCTTTCAAAAGGGCAAGTCATCTACACTAAAGGATCTTTTAGGCAGATGGTGGAGTGGAACATTAAGGAGAGAAAGTGGAAGAAGGAGAGGCAACCAATTTCTGTCTATAGATCAGGTCAGAGGTCATTTAACTCCAGACCTGCTTAGACATACTCAAAGGCGACTCTCAAAGGTGGACAAAGGGGCAGCTTACAGATCAGACCAGAGGTCATTTAACTCCAGGTCTGCTTTAGCAACTCCAAGGGGAAAACAGAGATAAGATTAACAAAGGGATCTTAGAAGGGCCAGCTGGTCGCGCAAGGATCCTAGCGGACAGGGCTAACACTCATCCCCAATGTTCCCAAACCTTCCATCTCAAACCCAGCAAGAACATCTAAGAACTGATTCAACTAATTCATACATCAGAGAGTAGGCAATAACATCCACTACATTGGTTAAATCAACTGAAATCAACTCTTAGATAGCACATAAGGTAGAAAACATTAAAGGTAGGGAGAGAAGGAAACATAGGGCACCTAACAAGGGTGAATCCTATGTTATACTTCTGTTGCCTACCAGAAGAACATGAAACAATATGAAAATGTGATATACAGAGTTAGAAAAAACATCACCAATAGTAATAGACCAGGATCCTGTGAAATGTGCTTTGATTAATTGATGCAAAACCAGTCATGTACACTGAGCTCAATGGCTAATATAGTCTAGACTTTCTCCTCCCAGCCTATTACATACAACTACTCTGCTACTCCCCCCCACGACTGTTCTAACAGTCGGAATGAATCCCTATAACAGCAAATTTCCCAATAGCCGAACAACAACAACAACAACCTTTTACAATGCGTTCTTTAGGATTCTTATAGGAGAAGAGAAAAATAGAAGTAGATGAATAGTTAAATGAGTCTCATTAAGACGGAATGGTGGAGGAAACCGAGTCCATTCTTCTTAATGGCGTTGTGCTGTACTCTGTAGATTGGTTGGAGACGTTTGTCAGGTCGAGATTGACCTCTGATATGTTCTTTAAGTCCTTACGGCGGTCTGGAACTCTGTGCTGCCTTTTGGAATAAATGAACTGGCTGAAAGATCTGCAGGGATGCTCCATACCTCCATAACTACTGACTGACAGTCTTAAATGAGCTTCAGTCGGTGTAATTAATCGTTTCAGGGCTCGAGGAGGCATGGAGATTTCTTGTAGTAAGGTGTACGTTTGGAGAAGAGTACCCTGTTGATATTAAACATAGATAAGACTTTAACAATGTGCTTGGATATTCAAACTGCGCCTTTTCCTTTGAATGCAGGATTATAATTGTTAATCTTCAATTAATCGGCTTGAATCCCTCAAATCCGTCTCTGCTGTTTCGTTTGGCCGCTGAACTGGCTTCTCTGTGCTAACTGAACAATCAAATAAAACTATTACAAACTCGGGTAGTGGTGGTGGAGAAATGCTTTGGAGGCCCGTGGTGGAAAGGCGGTGGCGACTGTGGAAGCGACAAACACATGGAACAATGGCGGAGAATGCCTTTAGTGCTAAACACTAAGGTTTAACCATTGGCCGAGCTACAAAGGGGAAAGGTCAAACACATGAAATGCATTCGAAATGGTGGGACCCGGTCATGGCGGAGGGCGACTCATTAAAATTTAATGTAAAATGCAAAGGTTTAACTAACGGAGGAAATACAAAGGAAATGAACAAAATGCAATGAGGGGAGCCGTGGATGTGGGACCCAGGGTCTGATCGCAAAATCGAAAACGGAGAAAGTGCGACGGTGGAAATCAGCACCAAACAGAAAACTGCGCTTTGCGCTCTGCGACGGCGGAAATCAGCACTAAACAGAAAACTGCGCTTTGCGCTCTGCGACGGAGCGGAAATGCGATGGGTGGAAAGACTGTATGGTGGGCCCAAGCTGGATCGCAAAATCGCAAATAGAGAAAGTGCGATGGGAGAAAATGCGACCGGCGGAAAGTGCGATGAGGAAAATGCGACGGGTGGAAAGTGCGATCGGGGGAATATGCGACGGAGAAATATGCGATCGAGCGGGGTTGCGATGGGAGAACTTGCGACGGAGGGAAAATGTGATCGGGGGATCGCATCGCAAATATTTGCGACGCGATCAAATCACATCGCAAATATTTGCGATGGATCGATTGCACAACGAACACACGATTTGCGACTATGTGACATAAGCAGCGGGTTATATAACATATGAAACTTTATAATAAAGTTCTATTATAATGTATGGCGGGGGTTAAAAGGGGAAGTGGTTTGGGCCTATGGTAAAGTTAAAAGTGGGTTTTAAGCCCTTTTCAACGGATTTAAAGGCAAGAAGGGGTACAATAGAGGAATAAAGGGGAATGATGGCCAACAAAGGGTAAGGGAAGAAATTAAAGGGAATTCGAAAAGGTAAGAAGGGAAATAGAAGGGGAAACAAGTAGAAGCTAAGTGGGGGTTGAAATAAGAGGGAAAAGGGGGCCTTTGGGCATTTCTTCACAAATAGAGAGGCTTTATAATAGGAATCAGCAGAGGGGAATTTATCAAAGGATAAAAGACACATGGAGGCTTCAAGGAGACTGTGTTTTCAGAGGAAATGCATTCCTTGAAGGCTCAAAAACAATTTAGCCCCCGTTTTCTTGCCAAAAAATTTATAGGGGGGGCTAACAGTGGCTCCACATGGGGATGGCTTCTTCTTGAAGGAGTCAAGAATTCAGAAAATGATCTCTTGGTGTAGTCCAGGTGCCTGCTGCTTGAACCATCCATTTCTTTCTTTGATCAGCTGCCACAAGCTATGAAGACAACATATCTGCAGTAAAATTCTCCCAAACAACTACCTACCCACACTATAGTCCTAACATTTTACTTTTGGGTGCATTTGGGCTTGCAGACCCTTTACATCATTTTATTTTTATAAACATAAAATAATCCTATTCTAAGTCTACCCTTATTACTCCATGAGACCAGATTAGGCTGTTGGCCTCATAAGCTTCTCTACCTACACTACTACCTGCTAGGATGAGACTGTCTAGCAGGTTTCTTCTCTACATTCTAAGACAGAAAACAACTAACTTCCTGCTCATAGGCTGAGCTTTATTGAGCTTTTCCTACCTACCCTACTCTAACTAGGAATCTATGATGTTCTAGGTGATACAATAACGCCAATGCAGCCAGTCAAGCAGTAATAAAAAAGGATATGAGCACTGGCTTCCTGTCAGAGATAACCACAGGGTGCTCTGCCTGTGGTCCTTCAAAATTGTGGTCACCATCAGTAGTAACCCTTCTTGATGAAACTGGCCCGTGCTAAGGATCAATGCTGGAGTATTTGAGCGCATCAGGGCCTCCACGTATTTTTCCAGTACAGGATCAATGAGCATATGATGTGCACTTTCTTCACTTAGGCCTTGCATGATTGGTAGGCTGTTTGCGTTCTGGGCGGCTTCGATTATTGCATTTTCCGCCGCGTCTTCAGAGTGGCTCTTGGGAGCCGGATCGTCTTCTTCTTGCACATCAAACAACAGCGGAATCTCTTCTCTTTTAGGGGGCGGGAGACTTTCCAAAAAGGCTCTCGGGTCTCTGAACTCGTATGATTTTTCTTGTGAGTTCAAGAGCTCAATCTCAGCCTCATATCTCTCCACCAACACTTCTAGGAAAACCTTCTTTAGGTTAGGCTGGTCATTGAATCTTGAGCTGGAATGAAGAACTTTTGGAAGGTCTTCGCTTCTGAGTTGAGCCAGTATATCTGATATTCCACAACGAAACTCTTCAAGGGGGCTCAACTCAGAGTCTTCCATTTGGTAGGGATGATGTTGTACTGCGACTGGTCTCCCAGTGGAGTCACGTGAAACCAAGATAATCAGTGGCCTGCTGATCACCAGTGGAGTATTTTATCATTCAGGAATTGTGGAGTCGCCAAGTGGATGATTTACAACTTACTGTCCACCACAGTGGTTTACCAAATCAAGGCTGATTGGTCTCGTCCCTAGTGGAGTCGCCATTATGTTGGGGTTCTCATGTTTTGGCAGATTTGGCAATACAAAAAAATGAGACAACATCAAACCACTTTCAGACCTTAGGATCTAGCCCTCCTAGGTCCAGAGAGGGATCTCTCTATATTTTCCAAAGCATATGTCTTTGAGGCTCAATGTTTCGATGTTAGGCTAGGTATGAAGCACAAAGGGGGTTTTAAAATGATTTGGTTGAAGGGTTGCTGGGTTGGTTAGGAGATCATAGGCTGAGAAAGTAATGGGAGGGAAGGAACAAAGCAGCAGGAAGTTCCAGCTAAGAGGATAGGCCAAGAAAGTGCCATCCATTGGGCTATGGAGTCATGAAAGGAAATTACATGCACCAACTAGCCAAGACTTTCAAAAGGGCAAGTCATCTACACTAAAGGATCTCTTAGGCAGATGGTGGAGTGAAACATTAAGGAGAGAAAGTGGAAGAAGGAGAAGCAACCAATTTCTGTCTATAGATCAGGTCAGAGGTCATTTAACTCCAAACCTGCTTGGACATACTCAAAGGCGGCTCTCAAAGGTGGACAAAGGGGCAGCTTACAGATCAGACCAGAGGTCATTTAACTCCAGGTCTGCTTTAGCAACTCCAAGGGGAAAACAGAGATAAGATTAACAAAGGGATCTTAGAAGGGCCAGCTGGTCGCGTAAGGATCCTAGCGGACAGGGCTAACACTCATCCCCAGTGTTCCCAAACCTTCCAGCTCAAACCCAGCAAGAACATCTAAGAACTGATTCAACTAATTCATACATCAGAGAGTAGGCAATAACATCCACTACACTGGTTAAATCAAATGAAATCAACTCTTAGATAGCACATAAGGCAGAAAACATTAAAGGTAGGGAGAGCAGGAAACATAGTGCACCTAACAAGGGTGAATCCTATGTTATACTTCTGTTTCCTACCAGAAGAACATGAAACAATATGAAAATGTGATATACAAAGTTAGAAAAAACATCACCAATAGTAATAGACCAGGATCCTGTGAAATGTGCTTTGATTGATTGATGCAAAACCAGTCATGTACACTGAGCTCAATGGCTAATACAGTCCATAATTTCTCCTCCCAGCCTATTACATACAACTACTCTGCTACTCCCCCCCACGACTATTCTAACAGTCGGAATGAATCCCTCTAACAGCAAATTTCCCAACAGCCGAACAACAACAACAACAACCTTTTACAATGTGTTCTTTAGGATTCTTATAGGAGAAGAGAAAAATAGAAGTAGATGAACAGTTAAATGAGTCTCATTAAGACAGAATGGTGGAGGAAACCGAGTCCATTCTGCTTAATGGCGTTGTGCTGTACTTTGTAGATTGGTTGGAGACGTTTGTCAGGTAGAGATTTACCTTTGATATGTTCTTTAAGTCCTTACGGCGGTCTGGAACTCTGTGCTGCCTTCTGGAATAAATGAAATGGCTGAAAGATCTACAGGGCCACTCCATACCTCCATAACTGCTGCCTGACTGTCTTAAATGAGCTTCAGTCGGTGTAATTAATCATTTCAGGGCTCGAGGAGGCATGGAGATTTCTTGTAGGAAAGTGTACGTTTGGAGAAGAGTACCCTGCTGATATTAAACACAGTTAAGACTTTAACAATGTGCTTGGATCTTCAAACTGTGCCTTTTCCTTTGAATGCAGGATTATAATTGTTAATCTTCAATTAACCGGCTTGAATCCCTCAAATCCGTCTTTGTTGTTTCGTTTGGCCGCTGAACTGGCCTCTCTGTGCTAACTGAACAGTCAAATAAAACTATTACAAACTCGGGCAGTGGTGGTGGAGAAATGCTTTGGAGGCCCGTGGTGGAAAGGTGGTGGCGACTGTGGAAACGACGAACACATGGAACAATGGTGGAGAATGCCTTTAGTGCTAAACACTAAGGTTTAACCATTGGCCGAGCTACAAAGGGGAAAGGTCAAACACATGAAATGCATTCGAAATGGCGGGACCGGTCATGGCAGAGGGCGATTCATTAAACTTTAATGTAAAATGAAAAGGTTTAACTAACGGAGGAAATACAAAGGAAATGAAAAAAATGCAATGAGGGGAGCCGTGGATGTGGGACCCGGGGGTCTAATCTCAAAATCGCAAACGGAGAAAGTGCGACGACGGAAATCAGCACCAAACAGAAAACTGCGCTTTGCGCTCTACGACGGAGCGGAAATGCGATGGGGAAAATGCGATGGGTGGAAAGACTGTATGGTGGGCCCAAGCTGGATCGCAAAATCGAAAATAGAGAAAGTGCGATGGGAGAAAATGCGATGAAGAAAATGCGACGGGCGGAAAGTGCGATCGGGGGAATATGCGACGGAGAAATATGCGATCGGGCGGGGTTGCGATGGGAGAACTTGTGACGGAGGGAAAATGCGATCGGGGGATCGCATCGCAAATATTTGCAACGCGATCAAATCGCATCGCAAATATTTGCGATGGATCGATCGCACAACAAACACGCGATTTGCGACTATGCGACATAAGCAGCGGGTTATATAACATATGAAACTTTATAATAAAGTTATATTATAATGTATGGCGGGGGTTAAAAGGGGAAGTGGTTTGGGCCTATGGTAAAGTTAAAAGTGGGTTTTAAGCCCATTTCAATGGATTTAGAGGCAAGAAGGGGTACGATAGAGGAATAAAGGGGAATGATGGCCGACAAAGGGTAAGGGAAGAAATTAAAGGGAATTCGAAAAGGTAAGAAGGGAAATAGAAGGGGAAACAAGTAGAAGCTAAGTGGGGCTTGAAATAAGAGGGAAAAGGGGGCCTTTGGGCATTTCTTCACAAACAGAGAGGCTTTATAATAGGAATCAGCAGAGGGGAATTTATCAAAGGATAAAAGACACATGGAGGCTTCAAGGAGACTGTGTTTTCAGAGGAAATGCATTCCTTGAAGGCTCGAAAACAATTTAGCCCCCGTTTTCTTGCCAAAAAATTTATAGGGGGGGCTAACACACACAACAAAGAACAATGGTTCAGAGGCAGAATTTGTGAAGAAATATTTGGGAAGCTGTTATGACATGGCTTTCATTAAAGGAAGTAGGGATAGAATCTACCAAACCCTCCGGAGTTATGCAAAGCGCAGATTTTTGCAGGTGAAAACATTAATGGAGCAGCAGAGGAGTATCAGTGGGAGATCCAGGAATTCAGTGTCCAATATTGAAGATCTTCAATCCTAATTCAGGGTCTAGCCGGAAAAGGGTACGATGCACAAACAAAAATACCCTCCAGGTCTTATTTCAGCCGAATTTTCCTTCAGGGAAGGATAGAACGTTGGTATGGTTATCCCTATATCGTGCTCCTGAAGAAATTCTCACCCAGTGCATTTACTTCAGAAGTCAGGCAGCATAGTAAAAATAGCATAACGCCGTCAAGCAGTATGGGCGGGCACTTCTCCACCATTTTGTTTTAATGATACAATTAAATGTTCATCACCTACCTCTTTTACTAGGTTTTTTTCTCTTCTATAAAAACCATGAAAAACCGCATTGTAAGGGTTCCAGATTTTTCTCAGAAAATTATGCAGTGAAAGGATTTTTGTATACAATCTGTAAAACTCTTGTATGAAGGCTCAGAGCCCATAGGGTTTTAGTGAGGAGGAGTTCCATCTGTTAAAGAGGATTCTGGTCTTTGGTATTTCACAGTCTGTAACTCTCTTTTATATGTTATTTAATATATCATTTCATCTCATCCATCTTTCCTGTATCATGTTTTGGAATGCGAGTGGCTCACTGGTTTCTGGTAAAGATTCATCCTAGTTGATGCCCATACTTAGTGTTAGGTAAACATGACTCGGGGTAGAGTCAATGTTGACTAGGGTAAACAATAGTGGTTTCGGGGCACATGGTTTTGTGCACCCATGGTTTTGGCCCATGGTATTACATGTAATGGAGCCTATAAGAGGCTGGGAATACTTCATTGTAAGGTAGGCCTGGAGGTGAGCGATGAAGGCTCACTTGGCCAGATTGGTCAGGGTTTTGGCCAATGGTTAATGAAATTTCATTGGTTGGGTTTTTCCCCAAATTTGGGGTTTTCCTGGTTAAACATTGTGTTTATGTTTAAGTGATTTTTTGTTGGGTTTTGTATGTGTATTATTCTCTTGGTAAATATTTTATTTCTGCAGTAATTCCTAACAAATGGTATCAGAGCCATATTTGGCTTCAAAGGGACGCTTTTGCAGCCAAGGGTTTTATTGGCCTATGAATGGAGAAATCAATGCAGCCTTTTGCAGATCTGGCCATACGGGGCATGGTGTTTCTAGGAAATAGGAAATATCCAATTGATTGATTCCATGGAGGGTTTCTCAATGGATAAAGAGAACAATGGTGCTGCCATAGCTCAGATCTGGTGACTAGCAGTGATAAGAAGTTGGTTCCAGAAATTCAGAGATGAGAGGATGTTTGCACGTGGATTAATTAATTGATGAACCATGTATCTGAAGAGAACTCCTAGAGGATTGGCGGTTATAGAGGCTGGTGACCCATGTAATCCAGTAGATGGGTTCTTTTTATATGGACATTGATTTCATATGTACAAAGAGCAACAATGAAACAAAAAAATATTATTATAATGGAGTTAATTTTTTACATGTAAATGGGCATACTGCTCTAAGACCTGGTATGGCATGCGTACCCCTGGGTAATCACTGGTAAAGTCTGGGTTAGACCTAGGTGATAGGGGGGATGTCAAGTTTACAATTACTCTGGGTAAAAATTTGAGGGGGAAGAGCTAGAGTGAGCGGGGTTGTCTCACTTAGCAGGTTTGGCTGGATTTAGTCAATAATCCCCAAGTCAAGTTTCAGGGGGGAATTGTTAGGTAAACATGACTCGGGGTAGAGTCAATGTTGACTAGGGTAAACAGTAGTGGTTTTGGGGAACATGGTTTTGGCCCATGGTATTACATGTAATGGAGCCTATAAGAGGCCGAGAATACTTCATTGTAAGGTAGGCCTGGAGGTGAGCGATGAAGGCTCATTTGGCCAGATTGGTCAGGGTTTTGGCCAATGGTTAATGAAATTTCATTGGTTGGGTTTTTCCGCAAATTTGGGGTTTTCCTGGTTAAACATTGTGTTTATGTTTATGTGATTTGTTGTTGGATTTTGTATGTGTATTATTCTCTTGGTAAATATTTTATTTCTACAGTAATTCCTAACACTTAGATCAGTCAAGCGCTTTAAATATGGCTCATGCATGATATTCTGTTTCACTACTCATCTGAACCATGATTCTGCTATATTAGTTGCTTTGGGAGGATTCTTTTAAAATTCTATTATCATGTATGGATTCTTAGATTGGTAAGCCCGTGCATGGTGGTATTGTATATCTGGGTATCAGCCCAATGTTAACTAATATCTTCTTATTATTTCTTTCACTACATACACCTTCTGATAATTTATGTCTGTGAGGTATTTCTAAATCGGCCCGCTTTGTAGTAAACTGTCTCTGAATTGTCTGTTGCATTTGTATTAAGAGTTCTGCATCTTGCCTCTACAGTATATCCTTTCCTGTGTCAGTTTCTGAGAGTTTGGTCCCATTCTATTTCATTTCCCTGTTTACAGGAGATAGAATGTGAGCTGAAGCTGACAACTTCATACATTATAATATATGCTCCTTGCTATGCTAAGATGTCCTAGGCACTGATCTATCACAACTCTAGGCTGTCTCTAGGACCTACAACATATTTCTGGTGCTGTTTCCGGGGACAAATTTAAGAAAATCAGAATCCCTGGGCCTCAACAAATCGTATTCACTCTCTAAGTAGGTGAGCACAGAGAGTTGAGAGTTGTATATCCATCACCTTGGCGACTCCACATTTGTCATTTGATAAATCTATTCACAGTCCTGGCTCCTCGTAAGCCACACATAAGGTCAGATTCGTCTAAGCCAAAGACACCTTCAGTGTCTGAATCTGACCAGATTATACATATAAGAAATTTGAGGGAGAGAAAATCAGTCCGTTCTCAGATCCGTGAAGTGTCCACAGAAGACTTTCCATCCTCTTCCTCTCAAGATTCTCAGTTGCAAATTCCCGACTCCACCGTGGGAGATACTGATTATTATTACTCAGATAGTCCACCCCGAGAAGGTATCAGAAACAAAAAGAGTCTTCATCCTACTCCTGAGGTTGAAGAGGTCAAGGAAGTAACCGAAGTATCTGCTATTAATAGACCTTTGTTCCCCTCAACCCCTCAAGCTGCAGTTGAGTATATTCCTATTATTATTCATACTCCACTTCCTCCTCCTCCTCCTCTTACTCATCAAACTATCGCACTACCTCCACCTCCTCCAATGGCTAATGTTCCGACCTTTTTGATGAATAAATATGCTCCCCTGGCATTACCTCAAGTGCTAAATGATATGCCCCAAGATTATCTGAAGGTCTTGCTCAGATTCAATGGAGAAAATTAAATCGATGCTTAGAAACATCTTAAGACTTTCTTCTCCTTTGCAAAGAACTTTAATGTTGAACATCTAGATGTGGTCTTAAGACTTTTTGTACAATCTCTAGATGGTGAAGCTTGAAAATGGTTTAAGACATTGACTGGCCAATCTATTACCACTTGGGATAACATGGAAGACACTTTTATCAGGAAGTGGGGAGAAAAGAAAGATCATGGAAATTCTCTCATTGAGTTCAATACACTAAAGAAAAGACACAATGAAGGAGTGTTAGAGTTTATCAAGAGATTCAATAAATTGTATCTGAGTCTCCCTGCTGTTATGAAACCCCATCAAACTGCTGCTAAAGTTGTTTTTGTAGAAGCCTTTGATTTAGAATTTGGCTTCTCTCTCAGAGAAAGAAAGCCTGCTACTCTGGATGATGCTCAGGAAGATGCATTAGAGTTGGAAGCAAACTTTGCCTCCACTGGTAAATTAAAAGGAAAATCAGAACAAGATTCCAGAAGAAGGGGTAAAGAAGAGGTGTCTACTTCTAACCAAGACAGAGACTCAGAAAAAATGGAAGAAATGAGAAAATTGATTAAGAAAATGGTCAAGCTTGAATTGGAAGCCAAGAACTCAGCCTTCAAGAATTTCCAGAATGTTCCAAACAGAGGATACAATCCTCAGTATAAGAAACCACCCTTGCAAATTTTGTCAAGGGAAGCAAAGGAGCAACAGGATCAAGTGCCACACCCATTGTACCTGGAAGGTCCAGTAGATGACTCCACTGAGGACACCGCCTATAGGCTGGAAGATGAAAATCTTGCCTTTTCACATAGTGACGGAGAAGAATGCCCTTTGCAGAGGAATGATGAAGCTGGGTGCTCATTGCAAGAAGAAGAGAAGGTCAGAGATGCATATGAAGCAGAATTTTATCATTATTGTAAACAATTTGATGATTTAATGCAAGAACATTTCAATAGAAGATATGATCTCAGATCTTCTAGGAAGAGGACTCGTACCGAAGAGCAGGAAGAAGAGTCACCCCAGAAGGAATCAATGATGCAGAAAACTACAGACAAAGGTAAGCAGCCTCTAAAAAAATCCTTGCTGCCCAATGATCAAATACCTTCTTCCTCAAAAGTAGTCACTTCTCCTAATTCAAAATCCGTGTCAAAAGAAGCCCAGCCCCCAGCTGAAAACAAAGAGTCAAAAGAGATTGTGGTAGAAAAATCCCCCCTGCTTTCAGTCTGCAAAAAGAACTAGAAAAAGTCAAAATCCTAGTTCCCTTGACTGAACTGTTGAAACAACCAGCATATCAATCTCAAGTCACATCTTTCATGCTCCCTCCAAAAGCACCAATCGTCCCAGATAGTCTCAACCTTCAAGAGGAGAGACCCTTGGTAGTTTTTGGCCCACATGTTGAGGAGGTAGATCCTTCTACTCCTCCCTTCTATGTGTCTCTAGTAATCCATGACCTGCTATTACATAACTGCATGCTAGATTCTGGAGCTTCCCATAATATTATGCCTCTGTCAGTCATGGAACAACTAGGTTTACAAATTACATGCCCATATAAAAACCTCTACTCATTTGATTCCAAAAGAGTTAAATGCTTGGGGATGATCAAAGATTTGGTAGTCAATTTGGCCCAAATCTCAGCAGAAAGTGTCGTAATGGACATAGTGGTGGCTGACATCCCAGCTCATTTTGGTATGTTGCTATCAAGGTCCTGGGGAACAAAAATTGGTGGATCAATTAAGATGGATTTAACATATGCCACTATCCCAGTTTTTGGTGGCCAAGAGAGGAGATTGTACAGGGAGACTAGATTTGTCAAGATGGTGACAAAGGCTGACAATTCTGTGAAGTCACCAGTCTACAGTAAGGAAGGAGATTTTTCATGTTTGATGCTGGAAGAAGATCAAGACTATGCTCATGAACCATCCTTCTGCCAGATCAAGAGTGAGCAGTCCTCAGAAAACATGGAAGCAGGAATATGGAAACTCCATTTTGATGGAGCAAATTCGAGAGAAGGAAATGGGGCTGGAGTGCTATTTATTTCTCCTACAGGAAGATGGATCCCATTTTCCTTCAAACTAGAATATGAAGCCACCAATAATGTGGCTGAATATGAAGCACTCCTGTTAGGATTGCAGACAGCCAGGAGTATGGGTATACAAAGCTTAAAAGTTCTGGAAGATTTAGAACTAGTAGTAAGACAGGTCAGGAATCAGTGTCAGACCAAACATCCTAGGCTAAGGGATTATAGGAATGAAGTTTGGGACATGGTAGAGAATTTATTCTTGGCATTCAATATCCAGTTCATGCCCCGATAACAGAATAGGATGGCTGATTCTCTTGCTGTGGCTGCTAGTACATTTCGACCACCTCAGAACCCTCTTCTAAGATATGAAGTTGAGGTGCATTATCGACCTTCAATCCCAGATAATATCAAACATTGGCAGGTGTTTGAAGATGAAGAATAGATGAAGAGATTCCTGGAAACAGTGGGAGAATTCTCCAATATGGAGATTTATGATGAAGAAGAGGTAGAATCCGAGGATATTTCACAGAGAAAATGGGAAAACAAAGTGGCTGGAAACAAAGTGTTGCAGTTAAAGGGAAACATAATACCTAGGGGGTTGGTGCCTCTAGAAAGATTATTTGACAAGAATGATGTCTCATTGCAGCCAAGCAAAGTAACAGAAGAAAATCAGGTAGAAGACCTAAATATGGGTACTGAAGCTGAGCCCAAAATTGTCAAATTGTCCAAGAAAATCCCTGTAGAATACAAAAAGTTATATCAGAAACTGTTTCAGTCTTACCAAGATGTGTTTGCATGGTCCTACCAGGTGGCTGTACTTCCAAAGGATCAAAAGAAGACTACTTTCACCACACCGTGGGGTAAATTCATGTATGCCAGGATGCCTTTTGGATTGATTAATGCAGGGGCCACTTTTCAGAGGGCAATGGATATTGCTTTTGTTGGGGAGCAAGACAAGTTATTGGTAGTCTATCTCGATGATATCATTGTGTTTTCTAAGAATGATGCTGAGCACATTGAACATCTGCAGAGAACTTTTGAGAAATGCAGAAGGTATGGTCTCTCTCTGAATCCTCAAAATTATTTATTTGCATTAGAAGAGGGAAAGCTTTTGGGCCATATTGTGACTAAAGATGGGGTGAAGATAGATCCTAAGAGGTTAGAGGTTATAAATAGTATTTATTTTCCCAGAAATAAGAAGGAGGTCCAAGTATTCCTTGGGCGCATAAATTTCTTAAGAAGGTTTATCCCTAAGTATGCTAAGATAGTTAGGCATATAACAGATATGCTGAAAAAGAATAACGAGGTAAAGTGGTCACAAGAATCACGGGAGGCATTTACCAGGATAAATAATGCTTTTGCAGAAGCCCCTACGTTGGCTGGACCAGATTATGATAAACCTTTCATGATTTTATCTTTTGCATCACCTCATACAATAGCAGGAGTTTTATTGCAGAAAAATGAGGAAGGTTATGAGCAGCCCATTGCCTTTTTTAGTTAGGTGCTTCGTGATGCATAATTAAAATATAACATATTATAAAAGCAAGCATACGCCCTAGTGAAATCCCTCAAAGCATTCCGTGTATATATCTTACAGTCCCACATTACTGCATTTATGCATGCAGCTGCTGTAAAGGATATCCTTATTCAGGGGGATAGTGAAGGAAAAAGAGGAAGGTGGATTGCCAAGATACAGGAGTATGATTTAGACATACGCCCTACTAAGCTCATCAAAGGACAGGGGCTTGCCAAAATGTTATCCAAGTCAAACAATCAAGCCCTGGGCATAAATGTGTCCATTATAGTAGGTGAAGAATCTGAGGAGAAAGAGGAAAGACATGGAATTGGAGTAGCTACCACAGAGACACATGTAAAGTACCTCACCAGTCCATGGTACAAAGAGATAGTAGAATATCTCCTCACACTCAGCTGCCCCCCAAGTTGTGACAAAACTAAATACAGAGCGCTGAGATTGAAATCACAGAAATATATAGTCGCCAATGGCTGGCTATACTGGCGATATCCCTCAGGTATCTTACTCCTGTGTCTCACAGAAAATGAAATAGAGAGTGTTATAACAGAATTCCATGAAGGGATCTGTGGAGTTCATTACAGCTGGAGGGCCACAGCTCATAAAATTCTGAAAGCTGGCTTCTATTGGCCAAAGCTTTTTGGAGATGTTTTTTCCAAAGTAAGAGCATGTGATAAGTGTCAAAAATTTGCTGAAAGACAGAAATATGCACCATTTCCCTTGATTCCAGTGCACGTAGATGAACCATTCAAGCAATGGGGTATTGATTTTATAGGTGAAATACATCCTCCATCTAGTGGACAACATAAATGGATATTAACAGCCACTGATTATTTCACCAAATGGGTGGAAGCCATACCTTCAAGGAATGCTACAGACACTATGATCATAAAGTTCATGGAGGAAAACATCATATCCAGGTTTGGCTGTCCTGCTAGAATAGTGACTGACAATGCACAGGCCTTCAAGTCTACAAAATTTGTGAATTCCTGCCAGCAATACAATATCATACTGAGTCACTCCACAGCTTACTATCCACAGGGGAATGGATTAGCAGAGTCTTCAAATAAAACTCTGGTGAGGGCCTTGAAGAAGACTATCAATGAAAACCAGAAGAATTGGGATTCCAAACTGAAATTTTCTCTATGGGCTAATAGAATCACCAGCAAGAGAGCAATTGGGAAATCCCCTTATGAATTGGTATATGGACGAGCAGCAGTTTTTCCTGTACAGCTGGCTTTACCAGTGGCCCGTTTCATGCAAGAAAGCCAAGAAGAACCTGATGATATGATCAGGAGAATCAATCAATTGGTGGAATTGGAAGAAACACGGGGCCAAGTGAATTAGAGGTTAATAGAATATCAAGAGAAAATGAAACACATTTTTGATCAGCACGCAAAATATAGGAAACTGCAGATTGGTGATTTGGTGCTCAGGTGGGATATCCGGAGAGCTGAGAAAGGTAAACATGGTAAATTCGACCCCCTTTGGTTTGGTCCTTTCAAAATTGTGGAACAGGGGGGCAATAATACTTTCAGGTTGGAGAATTTACAGGGCGACTTGCTGGAAGCCCCTGTAAATGGTCAATTTCTCAAGCCCTACTTTTAGTTCTGATTCAGGAAAAAGTAGCTTGATGTATCATATTGTATGATAGTTTCCTTTTTGTTTTGTGTTCAAATAATGTTGGTGTTGTGATGAACGATAAAGTGAAAAATAGAGGTGCTAGGAAGCAGAGTCTGCATACATGATGGTCAAAGGGTCTGCGAGTTCTCGACATGTCCAAGGATGAACATGCCGTCCCCAGATGGAGCCGATGTTGATCACAATCTGTTTCCCATAGCATTTCATAGGCAATCTGGCATAGAGTTCTCAAATTCCCCCTTTCAGACTTGGAAAATCATTTTTGGTGTCTATCGTTTCCATTTCCCGCCTCTAAAATCCATTATAAATGGCTGAGAATTTCATATTGAAATATTAAAGGTTTAGCCCTATCAGCCCTAGCCCCTCTGTTATCTTACTCCGTGCAACCAAAGGCTGTAATAACGCGCCAGGCCAAAATGCGCCTACCGAATGCATATCGAGCGCGTTCTGGGCCGTCCGATCAAACCGTAGATCAACGCATTGCATCTCTCCCGCCGTGGTGGTCCCCGTCCCTCATTCACTGTTCCAAAACTGCCTGGTATCCATCGCACTGCCTTTCGGTGGTAGGCGGTATTCCTCCTTGGGCCAACGATTCCATACGTTATCTACCACGCGTCCCAGCATACAGCTCGAATACCGCCCTCCATCGCGCATTAATGTTCGACCAAAGTCACACAGCGATATTCACCACAGTCGTCCGATCTGAGGGCCTTCATCCAACGATCGTCATACCCCAAAGCTGCACGAACGTTAACCCAAGCCAATAGTGCCCCTGGCCCACTGTCTATTGCCCCCGGCGCTCTTCCAACCATTGATCCCCTCCCGAGATCGGACGGCTAGGATTTGTTCACCTCTCACTTTGACCGGCCCCCACGGTCAATACTCCACGTCATCCATTCCCGCTGTCTCGGTGTCGTACCACCTGCCCCTCAGTCTTTCTCCACGTGTTCTCTGCCACCCAGACCTATATTTGTTCATTTCTTCATTTCTTATGTATTTCCACGATCGTGATCGCTTTTCGCCAACCTTCTCCATTGTCACCTCCCTCCGTCACTCTGCATTCCCCACCATTGTTCTGAATTTCTCGACTGATACACCATATCGCGTTGTCTCATCGTGAGTCTCACTGTTTTCACCCTTCCGTGCATGGTTTTCTTTATCAAGTTTGTGTGTTTTGCAGGTTGACAGAGATGGAGAATTATCATAATTTGCAGCCTCCATTACAGGAGCCGACCACATGACAAAGGAAAATGGTTCAGAGGTAGAATTTGTGAAGAAATATTTTGGAAGCTGTTACGACACAACTTTCATTAAAGGAAGCAGGGTTAGAATCTATCGAACCCTCCAGAGTTATTCAAAGCGCAGATTTTTGCAGGTGAAAACATTAATGGAGCAGCAGAGGAGTATCAGTGGGAGATCTAGGAATTCAGTGTCCAATATTGAATATCTTCAATCCTAATTCAAGGTCTAGCTGGCAAAGGGTACGATGCACAAACAAAAATACCCTCCAAGTCTTATTTCAGCCGAATTTTCCTTCAGGGAAGGACATAACGTTAGTATGGTTATCCCTATATCGTGCTCCTGAAGAAATTCTCACCCAGTGCATTTACTTTAGAAGTCAGGCAGCATAGTACAAAAAACACAGCGCCGTCAAGCAGTATGGGCGGGCACTTCTCCACCATTTTGTTTTAATGATACAATTAAATGTTCATCACCTACCTCTTTTACTAGGTTTTTGTCTCTTCTATAAAAACCATGAAAAAATGCATTGTAAGGGTTCCAGATTTTTATCAGAAAATTATGTAGTGAAAGGCTTTTTGTATACAATCTATAAAAATATTGTATGAAGGCTCAGAGCCCATAGGGTTTTAGTGAGGAGGAGTTCCATCTGTTAAAGAGGATTCTGGTCTCTGGTATTTCACAGTCTGTAACTCTCTTTTATATGTTATTTAATATATCATTTCATCTCATCCATATTTCCTGTATCATGTTTTGGAATGCGAGTGGCTCACTGGTTTCTGGTAAGGATTCATCCTAGTTGATGCCCATACTTAGATCAGTCAAGCGCTTTAAATATGGCTCATGCATGATATTTTGTTTCACTACTCATCTGAACCGTGATTCTTCTATATTAATTGCTTTGGGAGGATGCTTTTAAAATGATATTATCATGTATGGATTCTTAGATTGGTAAGCCCATGCATGGTGGTATTGTATATCTGGGTATTAGCCCAATGTTAACTAATATCTTCTTATTATTTCTTTCACTACATACACCTTCTGATAATTTATGTCTCTGAGGTATTTCTGAATCGGCCCGCTTTGCAGTAAACTGTCTTTGAATTGTCTGTTGCATTTGCATTAAGAGTTCTGCATCTTGCCTCTGCAGTATATCCTTTCCTGTGTCAGTTTCTGAGAGTTTGGTCCCATTCTATTTCATTTCCCTGTTTACAGGAGATAGCATGTGAGTTGAAGCTAACAACTTCATACATTATAATATATGCTCCTTGCTATGCTAAGATGTCCTAGGCACTGGTCTATCACAACTCTAGGCTCTCTCTAGGAGCTACAACAAGGGCCATATTAGTTTTACAAAACATTTCAGTGTACTGGATGCACTTGTACAGGCTACCAAAATCAATTATCAAGCACATTGATTCTCTAGTTATATGGTTTGGTTCTAAGGGCAGGCGAAAGATCCATTTGACAAGCTTGGATTCCATAACTAGTGAGAAAAAAATTGGTGGGTGGGGGATCAAAGAGACCTCAATTTTTGGGTGGGCTCTTCTATCGAAGAGATTTTGGAGGGTTATTTATGGAAATATAATATAAAATAGGAGTCCACATGACTGGATCAGGCTGGGTGCCTCTAAATCTCGTTTCAAATCTTACATCTGGAAATTTTTTATGCTAACTAGGAGATGGACCATTAATAATATTAGTTGGTGCATTGGTTTGGAGGCTGATGTTATGATTTGAATAGACTCTATATATGGGTTGGAGGATGCATACATGTTACCAATATTGATCATTAATTTTTTACATGAACAAGGTATTTATTACATTGCACAATTACGGAAGGGGAGCGATCCTGTATATTTATTCCCAATATGGAAGGACACGACATATATGGGCATTGACAATGCCTCCTCCAACATTTGGAAAAAGTACATTCAATAGTTATCTTGGGTTGGAATTTCTTTAAATCACAATGGGGACAAAATATGCTAGTAGATCAACAAGTTGCCAGGGAATGTTTCGAACAAAGGTATATACTCATACATCTCTTCAACTCTAGGTGGGTAACAAGTCTAGGTGATGTTAGTATCCTATAATCTATAGTATCACAAGGTGACTGATTACTCTTTTCAGATCTTGTATATTGAAAATAATATTCCATGACTGTCATCTATTTCCGAGAAGATACTTCTCGCACCAAGGCAAAGGATGGTTGCATTCACTTCATTTCCAATATAGTCCAAACTAAGCCTAAATGCATTGGGTGGAACTATCCATCTCATAAAACCCCCCAACGCCTACATGCATAAAGTTTTAGGACTTCATATTGAGCACCGATACCTCCATTTCAGCTCTGCCCCCCACTTTAGGCCACTTGATATATATATATATATATATATATATATATATATATATATATATATATATATATATATATATATATATATATATATATATATATATATATACATATAAACCACATAAGCCTTACCTTACCGCAACAAACCTTGTGACCCCTCCCTTGCCTTTTCACATCGGCATTTTGCAACAGTCCTAGGCACATTCTATTTGTTGTTTCTCCGGACCACCGATGTGGTATAGTGGGACCCTTCTCACCACGTCACCTAGGTTCTCTCCGCACATCGCACTTCACAAGTTTTAGCACTTACCTCATTTCCCCGATCCCAAACCTTGCGATGTGTGATAAAATATGAACTTTGCGATGTGCGATAGAATCTAAATTTTGCGATGTGCGATAAACTCTAAATTTTGCGATGTGCGATAAAATTTAAATCTTGCGATTCAAGATATTGGTGGGACCCAATCGCATATCGCACTTCACAAGCTCAGGAGGATAAGCGCTAAATAAAATTTTAAAAATGCTGAAGTGTGAAGTGTGATATTGAAGTGGATGTGATGTAATTAAAAGATCAAATCTAAAGGAATTGAAGTCTGGCTGTGGGAACCAATCACATATTGGAGTTCACAAGCTCAGGAGGATAGGCGATCAGGAATATGTTATAAATGCTGAAATGCGAAATGCGATGAAGAGATGGACACGATAGTTTTCAAAGGAATATTTGAATTTATTTGAAGTCCAAGATTATGTGTAGCTACATTTTTTGAAGGAAAGCGAACTCGGGCGGAAAAGCTCGAGTAAGCGACCCAACACGAGCAGAAGAGGTGGAGTTGGGCAAAAGGAGTAGATTCACAAGGCACAGTGAAATAATCAGCACAACAATCAGATCAGGTCCTCAAGTAACCGTTTTAGCCAAAGCAAAGCCAAATGTCAATGTGGTTTTAACGTTGCCTCTTCAACATCACACTAGCCAGTTTCTGACCACTCTGAAATCAATAATGGAATACTACAACCGCTGTTTGGGCCAGATTTATCTTGTCACCATCGTTGCATGGTTCCACTTGTCAAATTCCTGCTTGAATGTAATTAATGACAATCATTGCAGTAGATAGAGTAATCAACTTAAGTTTTAGTTAAATATCACATGCATTAGCAGTAGGGGCAGAGGCCCTCGGAAGGGAAAAACCATTGTAAAGATATCATCTGTTTGTAAACACTCTCTTTTGGATGAATGAAAGGACACTGATGTTTCCAGATTCTTTTTTTTATGATTTTTGGTGAAGTGCTTCTTTTCATGTAATTTTTCATTCTCCAGTTTCACATATACTTTTATTTATTTACTGTTGATAAGAAAATTGTGTTTAGGATTTACTATCGGGCACCCTGCTCAGTATTGAAACAATAATCTATGTCTTCCTCTGAAATTTGAATGCAGAATTCAGAGAAGGTCTGCTCCGCATTTACATTGAACCTTAATCTCTCCCCCCTTTCCATTTCACAAGTTGTAAATATCCATTGGCATGAATAGCTTTCTTGGTCTCACATGATCTCAGTTATTCATCCATTTGAATATGTTTACAACTGTTTGACTACATAGCCCAATGGCCCTCTTCTGCTGTCTCAACCAAAAATTTTCAAAAAAATCCCTATGCACTAATAGCTAGCCTAAAATGCCCATCAAAAAAGATATATATAACAGATAGATCCCTCTCTGGGTCTAGGAGGGCTAGATCCTAGGCCCGAAGCGGTTTTGATGTTGGCCCTCCGACATTCTGTCTTCAACCTTCAGAATTACAAGGAGCTAACATAGTGGTGACCATGCTGGGTATCGATTTTTGTGTTCCTAAATAGCACTTATCAAGGTAAGACCTGGTTGCTGGTGGTGGATGGTGACCAGACACAAGAAGGCTGAATAATCCACTTGGTGACTCCAATCTAGATCAGTTTCATTCAAAGACTCCACTAGAAGAAGAACCTGAAGCATGACAAGGAAATATGGAAAAATTAGGTATTCAAGCCCAAATTGTATTCAAGAGATTTTTGGTTTTATCTGTAATTATGTTCTATCTTACTCTAAGCCTGATCAAGAGTATGTTGTTGAAGTTTACATTGATCATTTGCAAATTGATGAGCCTCAAGAAGCTAAGCCCAAAATTGTAGATCATGTACATACTCATACACCTGTGCACATCCCGAATACACCTGTGGAAAACCCCGTGAAACATGAGCCTTGTGCTTCATCCCATGCTCTTGCTAAATCCCCAAATGGTTATAAGCCTCCTATACCTGCAAAAGTCCCAGAAATTTACAAGCCTCTAGTTTTGCCTCATATCCTCCATGAAATCCTTGAAAATTACAACAATAATCTACCCAGATTTGATGGAGAAAATGAAAAGACAACTATTGAAAAAAACATTCAAAACCTTGAGGACTCTCTTGACCTGTTTGAGGTGGAAGAAGATGATGTGGGTGTCCGGATGTTTGCCCTATCATTGCAAGGTAAAGTTAAAATTTGGTTTAAGAATATTCCAGCTGCAAGCATTAGCAATTTTCATCAATTCACGCAAGTTTTCCTGGATAGATGGGTGGTAATGGGAAATGTTTTTCTTATCATAGAAGAGAACAACCATTTAAAAAGACAGGCAGGGGATACAATACAAAATTTTTCAGCCAGGTTCAATAAGGTGTATCATTCAATGCTTGCTAAGATAAAGCCACCCCTAGGATTATGTTGTGTAACCAGCTCCAAAAATAGAAGAAAAGAAATATCAACGCCTTAGAAATAAGCCACTTCGAGGGGGAAACCTCCAATACATTACATTAATGAAAAATTCTTGGATGATACAAATTACAAAAACTCCTTTCTATATATAGGAGTCCATGAGGCCATAATGTAATCCTAGTGGGGTCACAATGTAATCCTAGCCGACCTAACAATAATAATTTAAGGGCACAATAATAACAATATGGGGGTTACAGGGGTACAATAATAACAATAAGGGGTTTACACTAACAACAATAAGGGACTATACTAGTAATATAGGGACCTAACATGCCCCTCCCCTTCAAAAAGTGTTGTCCTCAATGCTTGAGTAGCTCTGGGTGCTTCTGTATAAAATTCTCATCCTCCCATGTAGAATCTTCAGTGGGTAAGTTCTTCCACTTGATGAGATACTCTGAAATAGATCGATTTCGTAGTTGTCGAGTTCTTGTTTTTGTGACTACTTCAGGTTCCAATATGATTTTCCTTCCTCATCAAGTTCTGGCAATATTGTTTGAACTGGAATATTTTCACCTATAACCTTCTTTAAACATGAAATATGGAAAACTGGATGCACTCGTGAAGAAGCAGGAAGCTCCAATTTGTATGCCATAGTACCAATCTTTTTCAACACCTTGTAAGGACCATAGTACTTTGGTGATAATTTATTATCCTTCTTAGCTTGCTTAAGGGAAATTTGTTTGTATGGTTGTAGCCGATAAAATACCCGCCTCCTACATCAACACTTCTCTCGTTGCGATGTTGATCTGCCTGTTGTTTCATTCGATTTTGTGCCAAATTCAGGTTATCCTTTAAGAGCTGGAGAAATTCTTGTTGATGCTCGATGTGATGGTGGATGATATCCATAAAGTGCCATAAATGGGGTCATTTTTGTCAAGCAGTATGGAAGGAAGTGTTATACCACCATTCAGCGAGAGGTAACCACTTGACCCATTGTGTTTTATCGTATACAAAGTGACGAATAATCATTCCAAACATTTATTTACTATCTCGGCTTGACCAACGTATTGAGTGGATGATAAGATGAGCTATGAGCTATTTGAGTACCCAAACAAGAAAATGACTCCGTCCAAAAATTTCCTGTAAAAATGGGATCTTTTTCACTTACAATAATCTTTGGGTTTCCATGTAGCTTTTGAATTGTTTCCATAAATGCAGTAGCAACTGTACTCGCTTTAAATGGATGAGATAATGCACAAAAGTATGCATACTTGGTAAGTATATCAACTACCACCATGATGACACTCCTTCCTTTGGACTTAGGTAAACCTGTGATAAAATCAATTGAAATCTCCTCCCAACGTTGACTTGGAATGGATAAAGGTTGTAGAAGACCCGGGGTCTTAATTGTCTCAACTTTATTTTGCTGGCAAACCAAACATTCTGCCACAAACTTTTGAATATCGTATTTAAGGCCATCCCAAAAAAATTCTTTCTTCACCCTGTGGTAAGTTTTTAAAAATCCCGACTGTCCTCCTAAAGGAGAAGTGTGCAATTCCAAAAGAATCTTTTGTTTTAGTTGGGAATTATTACAAAGATATAAGCGATCTTTGTACCATAAGGAATCATTTTTCCAAATAAATGTATCAGATGTATTAGGATCTTGCTGCAAATTTTTAATGAGTGTCCACACTTCTTCAGCCCTCTTCCATTCATCTCTTGCTTCGGTTATCCAATCTGGTTGGATAATAGAAATGGCACAAAGTAATGCTTCCACCTCTTCATTTTTTTTTGAGAGTGCATCTACAAGAACATTTAGCTTCCCTTTTTTGTAAATTATTTCAAAGTCATAACCCAACATCTGTGTCACCCATTTTTGCTGCTCTTCTAAAGATAGTCTTTCTTCCAAACAAATTTTAAGACTATCATGATCAATTTTTACCTTGAAGTGTCTTCCCCCTAGGTAAGTTCTCCATTTCTTTAGAGCATGCAGTATTGCCAACATTTCCTTCTCATAAACAGACTTCTATAAATACTTTCCTTTGATTGGACGTCTTTCAAAAGAAATGGGTCTTCCTTCTTGCTTTAAAACAACACCAATTCCATTTCTCGAGGCATCACATTCCACAATAAATGTTTTTGTGAAGTCTGGCATAGCTAATACCAGTGCTAAGCACATTACCTCTTTAAAATGTTCAAAGGCCTTAGTTGCTTCATGAGTCCATGAAAATGCATCTTTCTTCAATAATGTTGTTAGAGGTGCAGCTATTCTCCCATAATTCTTAACAAAATTGTGATAATAGCCTGTTTACCCGAGAAATTCGCGCAACTACTTTATGGTTGTGGGGACTTTCCATTCCTTAATGGCTTTAATTTTTTTAGGGTCCACCTTAACACTCTCGTGAGATACAATATGACCCAGATATTCCACCTCTTGTACTCCAAATAAAAATTTGGATGTTTTTTCATATAATTGTTTCTCCTCCAATAGTTTGAGCACCCTGTCAACATGTTGAACATGATCCTTCCAAGACCTCGCCGTAGATTAGTATATCATCAAAAAATACTAGCACAAATTTTCTAAGGGTTTGAAAATGGAATTCATCAACCCTTGAAATGTAGAAGATGCATTGGTAAGGCCAAAAGGCATGACCAAAAATTCATAATGACCCTCTGTTGGGCAATTTATTTGAACAAATTGCTGCATTAAATTATCGACCAGGGAAACTCGTGAGCTTGTGATGGTGCCAGCAATATATATGCAGGAGTAGGCAACTAACTCTATGTCTAACTAAATTGTTTATGATTCAATATAATATGCAAGGGAAGAGGCTCCTAACTTAGGAGGTCCTGGATGTCCTTCCCTACAGTATCATAGAGAAATCATTCATAAAACCAGAAACTTGAAATAAAGACGAGGCTATTCAAAAGCTGAAAGTAATATATTCTATAACTCTAACTCAATTAGTTTAAAAAGAGGAATAATATTGAAATGGTTCTTGACTCAAGAAATCCACTTTCACCTCAATTACCACTTAATGAATCACAGATTAAAACCAAGAACTTAAGACGGATAAATTATTAATGAAAGAAGCTCTTAACTTAAGAGACATGTAAAGTACTCCATTATAATTCATTCATCAATCACACACAAATCCTTAAACATCTAAGAAATCAAATGAAACAAAATCTAATATGAAATAAAATGTTTCTCTCATCCTTTTAGAGTGAGCTCAATTTCTTAAGAACAAGACAATTTATTCCATATACTACATTAAGGAAACCGATATCTAAAAGTACAGAAATTCCATAAACACAATTTACATCTAAAACTACATAATGGAAATATATGAAAAATGAAGCTGTATTCTATTCCATTATCAATTGGATACAATGCTCTAAGAGTCCTCCCCTTGGAATGGAGGAGGTACTCCTATTTATACAATGAGAGGAGTAACAAACTCATAATGATCATCCACTAATATCTCTAACCATCTAGACACATAACCCTATCCCCCATGATCTCCTCCATGATCTTTTCCATGAGGTTTATCTTCTTAAATTCGAATTTGATCATCCAAGGCCACATAAAGGTGTCTTGGAAGCTTCCTTTGTGCCTACACATGTCAACAAACTCATGCGAATTGTTAGGTATAAGTATAAGCATATTATTTTCTAAGTTTTAGCCATAAATTCACTTTAAAATATTAAGAATTAATAAACTTTGGAAAAACATAGTTATGACCCAATAATGAGGTGAATGTAATGATATGGAGGTGGAATGGAGGTGACATGAAGGTAAAATGTGAAGATATTGATGAATAATGGAGTGAAAATAGAGACTATTTTGAGGCCCAACACCCTCATGAGTTCGAAATACTGTTTTTAGAATATCTTCAGTCTTCGTTCTAATTTGATGATATCCTGAATGAAGATCCAACTTGGTAAAATAAATTGCTCCATGTAATTCATCCAATAATTCATCAATCACAGGAATGGGAAATTTATCTTTAATGGTGAGCTTATTGAGCTCCCTATAATCCGGACACATTCACCATGATCCATCCTTCCTGTGTACCAATACTACAGGAGCAGAGAAAGAACTTTGACTAGGTTGAATTATACCCGCCTCTAACATTTCTGCAATCATACGTTCAATTTCGCTCTTTTGGAAGTAAGGATATCTATAAGGCCCGATGTTTGGAGGAACACTTCCTGGAATCAAATGAATAGCATGATCATGATCACGAATAGGTGGGAGTCCTTTGGGAGTTTCAAACACCTTGGAATGATTGTCCAAGACGTGTTGGAGATCTGCAGAAATAGATGATTTTGATGTCGGAACTTCTAGTGAGCATAATTGTGCAATTACGCCTCGTTGTTCTTTCTTTAGAATCTTTGTCATGAAATTAGAGCTTATTATCCTTCCTGGCTTCCCTTCAATACCCCGTAATTCGACTTCCTTTCCTTCTGAAAAAAATTTCAAGAAAAGTTCTTGAAAAATTAAAAGCTACCGTCCCCAAAGATTGTAACCATTGTACTCCTAGTACAACATCAGCACCTCCCATAGGAATGGAAAGCATTGGACTAGTCAATACATATTCCCCATGGTTAGCTTGATATTATGGCATTTTCCAGATCAATTTATAGTTCCTCCATTTGCAACCATCACTTGACATTCTGGTGCTGGGTATAGGAAACAATTTAATTCCTTGGCTACCTTACAATGAATAAAATTATGGGTGCTACCTGAATCAATCAACACTATCACCTTTTTCTTCTTGATATGTCCTTCTATCTTGATAGTTTGAGGAGTGGTAATTCCTGCAGTGCACTACATGATATGGTCGGATTCATTTCTTCCTCTTCTAGGGCTGGTTCCTGGTGTATATCCTCTTCTTGTTCATTTTCTTCTTCCTCTTCACAATCTATGTAAAATAATTTCTTCTCAACACACTTATGACCTTTAGTGTATTTGCTATCACAACTTTAGCAAAGCCCTTTTGCTCTTTTTTCTTCCAATTGTTGTGGTGTCAACCTTGTAGGTTGTGGAAATCTAGGCGTAGCAACACTTCCTTCTTTATAGAATTGAGTGGTAGGCTTCCTTGTCGCCATAATTTTACATTCAACTTCTCTTTCCAACCTGAATGCCTTCTCCAATGAGTTAGGTTCCAAAACATGAACTTCATGTTGGATGTTATCCTTTAGAGTACCTATGAAGAGATCAATCCCGTGTTCCTTTGGAATATCAGTTACCCTTATATTTAATTTTTGGAAGTCCTCAATGTGCTGCCCCACTAAACCCTTTTGTTTGAGATTTATCAATTGGCTAAAGAAGGTGTTGCTCTTTGTATCCTCATAATGTGCTATCATTTCCTCTGTAAAAATTGACCAAGTGACAATTTTTTTACGGGAGCAAAGCCATCGATATCATACAAATGTATTTTGTTCTAAATGTAAAGTTGCAATGCGTACCTTTTGTGTGTTTTGCACATTATGGAGATCAAAATATTGCTCCATCTGTAGTATCCATGTTACAGGATCCTTTCCATCAAACTTCCTCATATCCATTTTTGGAATATGGTGGTTCTTCCCTCCAACATTAGAGTTTATGAAACCACGATTAACATTTATTTTGTTCTCATCATGAGTTTCCTCTACTATCTTTTCACCATTAGGAAACATTTCTTGTATCAACTTTGTCAAACCTTCCATGTCTGCTTTTAGATCATTCTTCATGTTTTCCATTTTAGCTTCCATGTTATCCATCTTAGATTCCATGCCAGCTTCCATGCCATCTATCTTAGATTCCACGCCTTTATTCAAACCATCCATATTATTCTTCAAACCATCCATATTCGCTTCCATGCCTTTCTTAAAAACTTCCACTTCATTTTTTGCTGCTCTTTACGAGAGCGAAATTTGGTGCACTTGCTCTTTCAATTTTGATACATTATGTTGCAATTCTTCATCTTCATGAGTCATAATAGAGCCTTCTGAAGGCTTAATGGGTGTTGAATTATTTTGACGAGGCATTTTTTAGAACCCAATACTAATATCTATTCTACAATACGCCCTTGTAATCAATTCAAATTGATTCTTCAAACAAGACTTATCCAATTCGAAAAAAATACACACCTTTTTCTTGCTTTTGAGGAGCTCGATATTGAAATTGGATTATCTCTGTGATTGTAGCTCTTCAATAATTGAAATTGGGCACTGAGGTAGCCTTTTGAATTATCTTTAGAATGCCACAGGTCTGACTTGATTTGGATTCTCCAAGGAAAAGTTATGTCCAATATCCCACAATGACTTAATTATGGACTGGTTCAGTAGAGTGAACTTGTACGACTTGCCATGTGTCACTGTTTCGTCTTTTAGCTCTGAAATTGATAGAAAAGAAACTACAGGTCTGTGTAATTGCAACCACTTTTTACGGCACTCCAATCCGATGCTCAGAGAGAGAGTTATGAAGATATTCCCACGATCACCTCTTTGAGATGAAATTCAGGAGCCTGAAAAAGCTCTACTTTCCACAGATCATATCTTCGAAAATATTGCGAACCAAGCTCTGAAATTTTTTTAAGGGTTTCCTCCAGATTTTAGCTTCACGCCCTAAAAATTGCAGATTCTGAACCTTCGTAGAAAAACAGTTATAGTGCAAATGCCACGATGACCTGTTTAGATTAAATTGAGGAGTCTGCAAAAATACCTAACTTCCACAGATCATATCTCCAAAAATATTGCGAATCAAACTCGGAAATTTTCTGAAGATGTTCCTTAGGATTTTGGCTTCGCACCCTAAAAATTTCAGCTTCTGAAACTTGGTAGAAAAAATTTTATAGCAAAAATTCCACGATGAATTGTTTGGAGCAGCAAAACCCTAGAATCCAAAGTCTCTAATACCAAATGTTGTGTAACCAGCTCCAAAAATAGAAGAAAAGAGATATCAACGCCTTAGAAATAAGCCACTTCTAGGGGGAAACCTCCAATACATTACTTTAATGAACAATTCTTGGATGATACAAATTACAAAACCTCCTTTCTATATATAGGAGTCCATGGGGCCATAATGTAATCCTAGTGGGGCCATAATGTAATCCTAGCCGACCTAACATTAATAATTTAAGGGAACAATAATAACAATATGGGGTTTACAGGGGTACAATAATAACAATAAGGGGTTTACACTAACAACAATAAGGGACTATACTAGTAATATAGGGACCTAACAGATTATCTCTCTTGCACTACCCAGATGCCTTTTATCTAGAGATGGCATTCCAATTAAGAGAAAGGGATCCTACAATCCTCGAAGAAATGAAAAATATAGTAGTTGATGTGAAAGAAAATTTAAAAGCAATGGAGAAGGATAAAATAGAAAAATAGAAATTGATATCTACAGAAATAAAACTAGATATCTTGACAAATACAGTCAATGAAATGATGCATAGGATTAGCAGGAAAGAGGAACTTGTCATTCAAATACCTCATGTTCCATTAGTTCTAGAAAGGACAAGGATCAACATACCCAAGAAATTTGCAGCTCATCCTTGGTATCCCAAAACTAAAAATGATTATTTTATGTGCTCAATTCACAACATGGCCAAAGATGAAGTTCAAAATCAGAGGGAGGCAGGAAAATCTACAGCAATAATGTACATGCTAGATGACCTTGCACACAAAGATAATATTCTCAAATATGATTTTCAAGAGCAAGATTATATGGTTGAGAGCAAGGCTGATTGGTCAAAGTCGACCAACATTATATTAACGAGAAGAAGAGGCCCGGTTACCACAATGCAAAGATGACAATCAAACTCTGCATGTTGAGCAAGATTGTAAAGAGGAAAATGCAGAAAGTTTTCAAGTGTGTGAAAAATGCCTTCCTCTATGTTTTTCCTCACTTATGAGAGAAAATTATAAACAAATTGTCAATAGTAGGATTGGAGAACTCTCTCACCAATCAGATGAGGAAATCATGGATGATAAAGAATTTTTTTTAGATCAAGGGGTTCAACCCTTGAGAACTTTTGAATGTCAAGTATCAGATGAAGTCACAGAGTCTGAAACAAATGATGAATTGATTAATTTTGATTCTCTACCTTTATGTTTTAATTCATTTTAGATTATGAAAGGTATTCTTGGTCACATTCTAGTTGAACCACAGGAGAAAAAATGAAATATCAGTGGAACCAATGCTACAACCATCTAATGAAATACATGACCCAATAGCTGATATGATGGATGGTTTGTGTTTTCAAAGGCACCCTTCATGTACCTGTAATAATTTCAAAAGATGCTATGATATGCATATGATCAGACAACCAAATTCATCATTGTGTTCAACCAAAGTATCGTTTCAAATCTCATCAGGAAAGTTTTTGCCATGTCAGGAAGTGCGTGAGGATGTAAATAGCATGAAGACAACCTCAAATCGTGGAGTTGGGTTGGTTAAATGGGAATTCCAAGAAACATGTCAAGTCTATCTTGATCCTATAGATATCAATATGGAAAAAAATTTCCATCACAAAGCAACCATTTCTTTCCTGCATTTCAGGTATTCTTCAGGTCTACCAAGCTCCATGTAAAGAAGATCACACTTTGAATTTTTATCGAACACCATTAACATGCTTGTTTATGAATATGGTGAAAAATAGTGAAAGAACAAAGTTATTAGAGTGGTTGCTTGACTGGGTGCACTGGCATTATTGTATCATTTAAAAAGGTAGTAATTTCAGTAGATTAGGGTAGGTAGGTGTGCAAATAAGCTCAGTATTGTTATGCAGATTAATCCCTCTTGCGGACAAGAGTGATCTCCCTAGTATTCTACGAATAGCTAGAAACAAACATCCATTTGTAAATCGTTTTCTCTAGATTATTTGCCATTCAGAATTATTATAAACAAAGAAAGAGGACATGCTCCTACCTTGAAATCCAATGTTCGGTGTAGTATTTTATCCTGTCACTCCAAAGAGGCTTCTTCAGTAAGTAGAAACTGCAATCAAAGACAGACAAAAGAATTAAAAGCACTTGCAACATATAATTAAGAACAACTAATCTAACTTAGTGATCAAGGATTATAAGTATTGAATTATTCAAATAAGCACAAGAACAACTTAATGAGAAAAGGAGATCCATATGTATTATCTTGAATGAAAAGAGTAACTTTACAACCTAATGCCTTGATGTCGTACAAGTTTCTCCTGAGGTCCTAAAAAATCGTTCCTCCTTTTGTTTGAAAATCCTTCCTCTCTTTGAACCAGCATGGAGTTATGGACATAAGGGTGTAATCATTCTCACGCAAACAACAACTAGTGTAGAGAGTATGCTCTCTTGATAATTTCTTCAACAATTACCATATACAAGGTATAGTCTACCCTTGAGACTGAAACATGAGCTCAATGTATAGGGAAATTGAGGTAATTTCCGTTCCATGAAGAGGGGGATAGATTCCTCTTATGAAGGGATTTGAGCTCCATAGACCAAGGGATAAGCTCCATGAATGGAGGGATAAAGCTTCATGAGTGGAGGGATAAAGCTCGAATTGATCACGCCTCTAGAAGCTTCCAGATGCGAGAATATTCGACTAGTTGGGCTTCTAGAAATTAATTTCTCCTTTATTTTACTTTTTACGAGGATCTACAGGTTTTATAAGTAGAGCGTGCGGGAGCTGTCATAGGCTATAGAAAAAGTATTTGCGGACCCGCAGGAAAGGGCTAGGAAAAGTGCAGAGTTAGACTTTTAAGGGTTTTAATGAGCTTTTCTTCAATTCCAAGACTTGGTTTAGGAACATTAGGGTTTTTGACTTCTAAGGGAGCATAATATAGGTAGTGATGGACCTATATGGATAGTAAAATTTCATGGTGACAAAATAACGTGTAACAGATTGACCCATAAAGTGTGAAGTCTGAGGTTGTTCTGAAGAGTGGAGTGCTTTATCATTCCGAGGATTGGATTGCGGACACACCAGTCGAAAACTTGTAAAAACATTCAATGAAAGCATATATATATATATATATATATATATATATATATATCATCGCTGAGGTAGGAATTCCCATACTCAGATCAAAACTAACTAAATGTTCTGTTACAGAAATGATTTTAATATTTACATCAATAGTAGACACGGCATGGGCGCAACCATCTGTCATAAGTAGTCTACTGTATCATGAATAATAAAACTCCTCGCATCCTGGATGGTGGAAACTAGATCCAGGGTCTTGATTTCCGCTTCCCTACCTAGTACAATTTTATCCATGCAATTGATTGTGTCGAAGTTGAACATGGTAGAAACCACTTGATTACCAGTCAATGATGTGAATTGTTAACAAGTGTGAGAGAAACCACCAATAATGACAATGGTTCTCAAAGTACTCAATACAATCCATGAATTGTGAATGAATGATTTGCAGTCGAACACTTCATAGAATCATTCGATCGAAGGTCAATGATGCAACCTGTCATCGAAGGTGAGAAATCTGCCATTAGGGCATGCAGATCCCAAGGTACTGATAGGATTCTAGATCAAATTTCTAGATGATGAGCTGTCATCGATAGAAAGTGACTCGTTGTAGGAAAGCCTACGACATGAAACCATTAGATCAAGTTTTGAAGAAATATTTGCAAGGACTGAATCAGGGATGGTCAACGTGAATGGAGACAAATCTTTGCAATGAATGGTTTATTTGAATTGTCTCTTGAACACATAACAACACTGTAGATGGTTTGGTAACAATTGACCTAAAGCTAATACCCAGAAACTTGCTAAAGACTTTAAACGTGGTTTGATTAACTGTTAGACAAAGTATCTTCCCAACCTAGGTACAAGTGTGACAAAAGTGTCGTGTTCAAGAGTGGTATACTTCTTTTTAAACAAGAGTGACAACTGGATCCCTTTTCTCTCTTTTTCCCCCACCATTACTAGTAAGTACCTCTTTATTTTTGACAAGCTTGAAGAGGATAACATTTTCTTGTTTGTGTAAGCTCATCCTTCGGATGATTCCATCTTAGTATTAAAATCGAACCCTAAGAAGGAGTGGTTCGATCTTGTTTGTAATCGACAGGTCCTTTACTGTTAAATTTTAACGAGTCCAGTATAGGAGAAACTCACGTTTTTTAGTTTTAGCGAGTCAGAAGAAAACCATAAGTAAACTCCATGGTTGTAATTTTCATAAATTTAGTCTCTCAGGCCTGAAAAAGGATAAAATAATACAGGAGATAACTCTATTGACCATGATTAGTCAACGTATACCTTTTTCATAAATAGTCCATTTCAGATCGAAAAAAGGGTAAACTTATATTGAATGGAAGACTGTTCATTTCCTTTAACGAGTTCGAATAGTAAAGTACTCGACGAAATTTTAATGTTTAGAGAGTCTGAAAAGGGCTTAAAAGAGAACTCTAGGGTTTCGCTTTTTCGTAATTTTCAAGGGCCCGAAAAAGTGATAAAAGTATACTCAACATCAAAATAATTCTTTTCACCAAAAAACCTGTATTCAGCATAAAAACTCGAAAGATTAAACATAACTATTCCAGAGAAGTAAAAATATTGAAAAATAGCCTTTTAAAGTGAAAAAATAAATAAAATATAATATTTTATTCATTCAAAAACTATAAAAAGGAGTTTAACAGAATCATTTTCACCTTTTATCTTCAAAGAAGTGAACTGAGAGCTTTTGGAAAAAATTTCCGGAGCTAATATTGGGAGAACCGACCATTCATTCCGTGATTCGTCAGAACCAGGTAATCCAGATCATCTTACTCTTCATTTCTATATGTTTCAATTCTCTTTTTTAGCTTTAATTTCATTTTTTGGGAGGAATTTATGTTAAAAAATGCACTCTCGGGGGTCCGCAGGTTATACGCACACTACCTGCGGACCCCAATATTTTTTCAAACCACAGTTTTTATGTAAAGCTCGTGCGGATGTCTACACTGTCTCCGCACAAAAACTACGGAGGCGCCGTGGCCATTTTAAAATTTACAAATTATCTTTAAAATGATTAAAGTTTTACACTCCAATGGTTTCTAACTTTCAAATATGTTTATTTGTAGGCTTTTTCACCATGCTAGAGTGAAGAGAACGTGAGCATGAGGTTATAGACAATGAAGACGTGAATGATCCCGCAAAAATGTGCATGTTAAAAAATTGTGGTTTATATAAGTTTTGGGCGATCCAAGGTATGAAAGCACAGGTAGAGCTGATGACATGGTTAGTAAACACATGGGATGTTCAAGATCAATGCTTTATCATTGGTTACATTGGCTCGAAATAGAGCTCGAGGATATCTATTTCCTCACTGGATTGTTCCGAAGAGGAGAAAACATATCCTTGTTTGGGGCTAAACAAGGTGGCCTACTCGTTTCTAGCTAGAAACAACAATTTTGCAGTGATGAGGCTGATCTAAAAGATAATCGCATAGACATAAAAACTATCTTACGATTAGATCTCAAAGTGATAGCATTCACGGTAACTAGGTTGTGTGGAAATGCGGCTCCACATGTAGCCTCTAAATCTCAAATGCAGACCACGGTAGAGTGTTTCAGAGGCACCATATTCAACTGGTGCAAAGGGGTATCGACCAACATGAAAGTCCAACTAACTAGAGAAAATAATGCAAAGTTAAAATTTTTTTGTTATGGCACCATTTTTATTTCTTTTTCTTTGGAGAGAATCCCACTTCTCGTCACTCAGCCTATTCCAGTAGATCGTGGGGAACCTTGAGAACCTCGGATGGTATGTTGGGTTGCATTAATAGCCCGCCATGGTGGCGATGGCATTTCAGTGGATTGGTTCACTTCGACGTACTTTATGTGGCTAAGGAACCAAATATTCACAATTGACGACTTCCCCTATGTAGGTATAGATTTCAGAGGTGATCTTAAGATGTCCTTGCCTCCAGGGGCATAGTGGGACGAATTAGGTAAGCGAACTATTTTGGTGTTTTCAATCTAATTTTTATTTGTTTTTAATCGTGCAATACTGATAACAATTTTTTAAATGCAGATTTTGGTCCATGATGACCAGCTACACTTTGCCTCTTTTATAAGTGCCAAGCAGAGCCTATAGCACCACCACAAGATCAGGCAACAGAGATCCTAACTAATATGGAACACAACCTGGAGAGGTTAACCGTAGAGATTCCCAAGACAGGGACATATGACATTCCTCTTCGGCTTTAGAGACATGTTAGAGTTGTTCCAGGACAGTTTATGAAATTCTTGCACAAGGTGGCACGTGCCATAGTCTATTACCATGATCATCATCACTGATAGTGGATGATCATTGTGGATTGACATGTTTTGTTTTTTATATCAGTATCTATTAGATCATAAGGTGTTTGAACCTATGATCATAGACGATGTAACATTTTTGAAAACAAACCTATCTATGATATTACTACTTTCTCTGGGTATGTTGTTCAACATGTATCGAATGTTGTTTTGGTTTACTATTTTAATGTTGAAAATGTCTATTTAGAACATGACTAGCTAATGCATCGGCCAATGTGTTTAAATTTCTTGAAATGTGTTGATATTCGATGTAATCAAGCTGTCGTTCCAAGATACGAACCTTAAAAAATAATCTCAATAACACTGGATTTTTAATTGCGTATACTCTTTTTAAATGTAATACAATGAGTTATGAATCCAACCTAGTGATAAAACGTCGAATACCAAATGAAATGGCATCAGATAATAACTCAATGACTGCACTATAATCTGCAATATTGTTCGTTGTTTGACCAAGGCTTACCCCATGCATAGAAACTAACTCATCAGTGTGTGAATAGATAACCCAAGCTGCGGAAGAGATATTATGTGTACTACGATAGGCACCATTAGCAAAACCAATGTACATTTGAAGGGATGTCGACATTTGCAATATCAAGAGGAATCAAGATAAGCAGTGATACTAGTAACAACAAACTTAATCTAGACACACTTATCTAATATAAGGCACACTATCTAAAAAATAACTAATATACAAGTGAGATCTTCACACGAGAGTCAAGAATAATATCTCTTAAGATAAAGACCATTTCTGGGCTTATCTAAAGAGACCCAATCATAATCAGTCAATTCATAGGCCCCTTTGGCAAGAACATGGTTGAAAATGTAGGGACCATGCCACATCGGTTCGAATTCCCAACACCTAGCTTATCGTTAGCTTGATCATATAATAAGACTAAGTCACCTTCTGAAAAAACACAAGGGGTAACCCTTCAATCATACTGAGCTTTCACATGTTTCTTATGAGCTTCGATAGCTAATGCAGCGGTGCGCCGAGTCTCATATAATTGTGCTAAGTACCAAAATATTTTTTCCTCTTCAAACGTAGCTGGTAATAACTCTATGGCTAATTGGAGTGACGGTGTTTCGCATTCAATGGGTAACACAACTTCTAAACCGTAGAGCAATTGAAAAGGTGTGAACCATGTAGCAATTTTTTCCGAGGTTCGGTATGCCCATAGTGCCGAAAAAAGCATGGTATGCCAATTTGATTTGTGAGTTCCAATAATACGTTTAATCATGGTGGTTAAAACTTTATTGATAGCTTCAACCTGACCATTAGCCTGCGGGTAATATGGAGTAAAGTTATCATGGCACTGTCCAAGTTGATCGGAAAGTTTGGTCATCATTATGTTTCAAAACTGACTCCCATGGTCTGTGATACTAGCTTGGGGTACACCGAAACGAGAAATTACATGATTGAATATTAACGTAGCTGCAGTTTTTCCATCTGCCACGAATGTAGGCATCGCCTCAGCCCATTTGGTAAAGTAATCTACAGCGAGAATAATATACCTATGCCCCCTGGCCGAGTGAGGGTTACATGTATGAAATCAATGCCCCATTTCACAAAAGACCGATAACAATGATTGGGTGAAGAGGAGTTGGAGGCGCACACATCTTTCGATAAAAAATTTGGCAGTTGTGCCATTTTTAGACTGCAATAATACAATCTTTGAACAATAATGGAAAAAAATAACCAGCGCGCAATATATTTTGGTTTGTGGCAAACCCAAACATATGACCACCACACGCTCCAGAGTGGCAGTCATTCAAAACCCTTTTAGCCTCTTCGTGAGTTATACAACTTCGAAAAACATAATCGACACCACGACGATAAAGTGTGTTCCCAACAATATTGTATTACTGGGATTGATACCGGATTATCCATCGATTTGTACGTGAAATCTCTGGGCGAAAGGTTTGGGTTTGAAGATATATGAAGATATCTCCATACCATGGATCTAACATACTGATAAGAAACATAGATTCATCTGTGATGGGATTCTCTACCACGATTTCCATCTCAAGATTGGGAAAGTCACACATGAGTTCTGTAAATACCAGTGATTTCTTTGATTTAAATTTCTTGAATTCCAAATCAAACTCTTGTAGGATGAAAATCCATTTAGAGTACTTGCCCCCGAGTAATTGTTTTGTCAAAATATACATCATCGGTTGCAATTAGATATCACAGTTGTCTTACGTAACAATATGTAGTGACTAAATCATTCGACAATTTGAACTGCTGCCAAGGCCAATTTCTCCACATGCGTATATTTAATTTCAGTCGGTTTCAGATTCCAACTTAGATAATAGATCACATGCTCATTGTGAGATTCATCCTCTTGAACTAGAACCATTTCGATGGTGGAATCAGAGGCTGCTAAGTATAAAAATTAGTCCTGATTGTAATTGGGTGGATGCAATAATAGTGCATGGGTTAACGCGTATTTTAGAGCATCAAAATATCAATCAGCAATCTCATCCCAAATAAAAGGAACATTCTATTTCAACAACTGGGTAAAACCTTTTGTTAATTCAACATAGTTCAAGATAAATATACGTAGAAAGTTTTCTTTCCCTTGCAAACTTTGGAGTTGGCGAAGTGTGGAAGGAGGAGGTAAATTTATGATGGCCTCAACCTTCAAGGGGTTGACATGAATGCCGACTTTTGAAATGATGAATCCCAGTAATCGTCCTGATTGCACACAAAAAACAGATTTGTGGGGGTTCAAACGAATCCTGTAATGCCTACATCTCATGAAAATAGCTCGTAAGTGTGTAGGATTATCTTCCTTGCGTAATGAGTGAGCAGGTAAGTCATCTAGATAAGGTTGTACAATATTTTTGATGTCAAGAAAAGCGTAAGACATTTCCCTTTGAAAAGTTTCACCAACATTCCTTAATCCGAAAGGTAGTTTGCAATAAGAAAATGTTCCCCAAGGACATATAAATCTATTTTTGGTTGATCAACAAGGAGTATGTTGATTTGATTATATCCAGAAAATCCATCCATAAATGAAAAAAATTCATTTTCGGTACAATCATCAATAATTTGGTCGATATAGGGGGGTAGGATATTGTCTTTTGGACATGCTTTATTAATATCCCTATAATCGACACATACTCATATAGTCCCTTATTGTTTAGTAATGGGAACTATATTAGATAGCCAATATGTCAATGGAATTGGATAAATAAATCCTGCTCACAGTAGCTTTTTCAACTTTAGCTTTAATAGCAACAGCTTTTCATGGATGTATTGGACGTAATCTTTGTCGAATAGGCTTGGCATCCGAGTATGTCTTTATTTCATGAATGACAATCTGTGGATCGATTCCTGGCATCTCTTTGTAAGACCAGGAAAATATGTCTCGGAATTCTTTAAATATGGATTTATACGTATTAATCTCTTCAATCGTACAAGAAGCGATTATATGAATGTTCTCAACAATTCCAGGTTTAACTGATATGTCGATAGGAACAGTTGTAGAAATGTTTCCTAAATTAATCTCAGAATCCAAATTTGTAATCGATATGGGATTATGTGGTTCCTTGACATAATCAATCGTAAAATAGATGAAAAATTATTTTCAAACCTATCAAGTTCAGGTAAAATCGAAGATCTATGGTGTAGATCATCCCAGGGTAATTCATCCGCAGACAAAAATTCTCGAATACTTTCATCAATGTGAAACACTTGTTGAAAAGGATCGGAAAGTGATGTTAAGGTTGAGATTTATGGTGAAGAATATTCTTTGTTGATCACATTCATTTGATTAGGAGTAGTTGAAAGCATGTCAGAAAATGACTGTACTGCCACATATTCCATTTCAAAAGGACTCAAAGGCATCTCTCCATTGAAAGAATCCATTTTTGACTCTGAAGGCACTACCCAAGTGTCATCGAATGGTATAGTGGTTGATGAAATCATATTGATGTTGGAAATGGTACGCAGTACGTTGGGTGGAGGCATAGATAAAGTTCCCATCAAAATAGAGTCCTTTATTAAACCTACACCATCTTCATATGGGATAGTCGATTTTCGAACATGTTGGATACTGTCTGTAGAAGCAGGGTCGGTCAAATAATATTATAAATGATCGATTTTCACAATATTCCCTTTATGAGGAAACATTATTAACCGAAATAAGGATGAAACGACAACAGTCATGGCATAAGACGAACTACAATCCAAAATAAGGTTGTAATCCAGAGGGGAATCAACAACTTCCACATCTAGATTAACAGTTTTTCCTTCTACTTCTATAGGTAGATCTTGGAATAGTCCGCATGGATGGAATCCTCTTCCATCAAAGGCTTTAAAGATTTTTGGAGTTTGGTTGAGTGTTGAATAACCAAGAGTTTTCCAACAATTTAACGACATTATGCACGTGGATTCCCCCTCATAAATTACAGTACGAAAAACTCGTATGTTTTTTACTAATACTAGAATCTGAAAAGCCATCTTATGAGGGAGTATCAGTGTAAAGTTTTCTAGATAAAAGACCATGAGGTTAGAATTCTGAGGATCTATAGCTCCAATAGCTGATAAAAGTAATTTCCTTTGTGCTGGACATATAGTACTTCTAAGGCCGACATTACTGAAGGGGATATCGCCAAGTCTTCAACAATGTTGTAGTTCTGAGCAGCTCTCGCATGTGGATTGAAAGATGATTTTCGAAGTACACCTTTAGCAAGCGGTTTAATCACTAGATCAGGATAAGTTTTCTCGATATGAAGTGGATCGGAAACTAAAGGAGATACAATTGGTGTTGGATTAAAGTTTTCTATCTCTTTACCAGTTACAAGTTTTTTACTTCCATAGTCTTGTGATCGCGTTGCAACCATAACCTCAGACATCATTAAAATATCTACCGATGAATAAGAAGAAGATCCTATAATTTTTCTATCTTGAGTCGGAAAATGATCCTTTAAGACAGTGGGTGTGGGTGAACCTTTGATGAATTTAGAGACCTTAGACTGATGCGGGCACTCTTTGGTAAAGTGATCCTCGTCATAGATAAGACAAGGATAACGAGGTTTCCGCTTGTGCTCAGATGGTTCATTCTTTTCATTTTTCTCCTTGGGAAATGAAGTTTGCTTGTTTTTATTCTTTCCTTTCTTCTTATTACCGGTTTTTTTATTTAGCTGTAGATGAATCTACAACATGAATGTCAGCAGAAGTTTCAAGGGAAGAATATCCTTTCGGTGAATCTGGTAAAGTTATGATAGGAGAAGTAGGTTTGGAGGACTTCTTCTTACTCTTTTTTTTCTTTTCTGAATAAGTCTAATCCTATTATTGATACAATTTTTTTTTACAAGGAGGTCTCAGCCTCATGAGATCTTGCACTGTATTGCTGCAGTTTGCCAAAAAAACTAATATCTCTTCCAAAATTCACAAAATCCAAACCCACAACCCTGTTTCGATTAAAAAATTAATAAACAGAACCTACAACCCTATTCCAATCTAAACAAACAAGAGAATGCCGCCCACGGAGGGGAAACCGGCTGTTAAACAAAGATACACATTTCTGAACATGAAAATTGTGAAAACAAAAACGCCAAATATCAAATCCCGACCATCCTCTGTGTGACAAAAACTTGAGTTTAAAGATGCGATCAGGATTCATGAGAATTGGACGACGTTTCTTCCACAATCCGGCACCCATAATCATATGGGTCTTCATCCATCGCTTGAAGGGTTTCTTTTCCAATTGAGCTGCCGGTCTGCATATCAATCGGACCTGCAGGGATGTTGGTAACTGGGTTTCTGCTGTGACAGTGCTCCTCACTCTGCCTACTGTCGGAGGGTGGAATAAGATGCTGCTCAATAACATTCTTCTCCAAGGGCGCTGCTGGAACCTAACCTGCCTCAGTCTCTGAATCAACTTGGAATTCTAGAGTGATTTTGGTGGTAAATGTGGAGTGACATATAGGACATGGAAGGCAGACCTGGGTGAAATGGGACTGAGCGGAAGGGGGGCGAGGAGAGCACGGAGTCTGATGGGAGCCTCGAGCTTGAGAAGATGGACCAGACCCTCGACCACGGCCACTCCTGGTGGAAGGGTAACGACCGGAGAAGTGCTCAAAGGACTGGGAGGAAGAGCCAGAGGTGGAGGTAGAGGGCTGACGTGCAGCTAGCCCACGGCTAGTGCCTCTCCTGCACCTCATTCTTTGTCGGAGGCGAGGCATGATGCTGCGGGCAGACCAGGAGAAGCGAGGGTTGGTTGAATGAAGATTGGGAGCCGATTCCGCAAAGAAATATTGGGGAGCTTCCACAGGGAGGGCCGAGACCGGCTCAGAAGGAGAATTGGACTGAAAATAGAAAAAGGTGCTATGAGTGTAATGAAATCCCGGCGTGAATTCTGTGCAGCAGACTAGAGCGCACTGCATCCCAGTGCTGGTCCGAGAGCGGGGCTCAGCTGCAACAACAGAACAACTCGAGCCCAAAGGAGCTGCCTCGATGAATCTAGATTGGAGCGGCATGGTTTTAATGCTAACAGGCTGGCGTCGGAGAAAGAGCTGCATTGTTGCAGCATTGAAGTTGTTGGCATTGAGTTTAATGCAATGCCTTGCGCTGAACTGGGTGGCGGTGGTGTGAGTCCACGCGCCAACCCACGTATGCCCATGCGCCCTTGTACTAAACCCATTAGACACCCACATCCGGGAGGTGTAGATCTTGTTGCACCAGTTGAGTGCAGTCTTTTATGAGTTGGGCATCATCAAAACTTTGCAGGGGGCCCGAGACGATAGGGAGTTGTTGGTTGGCACCATGATTAGCCAGACGATCAGCCACTTTGTTAGCAGTACGCCCGATGTGCTTGAAGGTGATGGTGCGAGGGATGCTGAGCCATTCTTCAATTTGTTCAAGCCTGCTGAGGAGGCGCCAACTAGAAGCAATTTTAGTCGTGGGAGTTCCAGATTGAATTCGAATAGCTTCTATTAGAATTTGAGAGTCCCCTTCCACCTCCAGGGGGAAGAGGTTGTGTTTTTCAGCTAGACAAATGCCATGCCATAATCCTTCAAGCTCGGCTACGTTGTTGGAGTCTCTGCCGAGCGAGCCATAGTAGATGTGCATTACTGAACTTTCATTGCTTCGAAAGATTCCACCAAAACCAGCTGGGCCGCGGTTATCCTTGGCCGCTCCATTAAAGTTCAATTTGAATGAGAAGGGCGAGGGAGGAGACCAAGAGAGGGGAGAATCGTTACGGAAGGAGGAGTTAGCCTAGTTCAAAGCAGAGGGAGAAAGGTTGAGATTCCAGCTCTCAAAGATAAGACGTTCCGCAGGGGTGGAGGGCATATCTGAGTCTTGCCAATGCTTTAGAGCCAGAGTTTCTTGGAGGCTTTGTTTGAGGAGCAGCCATAGTTGATCAAAAGGGGTACTTTGATTTTTTAATATCCTGTTATTGCGCTCCTTCCAGACGATCCAATAGACAAACCCCGGGATGAGAACCCAGAGAGAGTTGAGCAAGTTACTTTGGAAGGGCTGCAATGGCCAATTACGAATGGTGTTAACCGTGTCTCCCCTGCATCTGCTGGTTCTTCCGTTACAAATTTCTGTGCGATTCCAGATTTGTGATGCTAATGGACAGGTATCCAGAAGGTGCTGAATGGTTTCAGAGTGAAGAGTGCAATTGGGACATCGAGAAGGCCCAATAAAGCCACGTTTTTATAAATTGTCCCAGGTGAGGAGTCTCTATTTGCTGAGAAGCCATAAGAATGTAGAGACTTTAGGCCAGATTCGCGGTTGCCAAACGTGATTCCACAAGTTATCCTTCGGTGTCTGTCTAGGAAGATAGAGCAACTGAAAAGCTTCTTTGGTAGTAAAGTTTCCCTTGGGAGTGTAACCCCAATGCAACTTATACCTATGATCGGAGACTTTTATTTTTCTGAGGGAGAGTTCTTGATCAATCTCCTCATAAGTTTCCTCCTACCAATTTTCCTGCCAATTATCTGCAGATTTCCATTGATGAAATCCGTGAGAGGGCTGTTGCTTCCAAAACTGGTGGACCTGCGTTTGCTCAGATTGCAGAAGCGTTGCCTGCCATTTCAGTTTATAAAAGAGAGTTGAAAGATTGGGGAGCTGCTGCTAGGAATCCTCCCAAAATCTCGCAGTAGTGCCCGAGTGTATTTCCCAAAAACTGTGCTCTTGTATGAAAGCACGATGTTGCCTAGCCGCATTCCAAATTAACGAACCAGGGATAGTTGTGGTCATACAAATGAGATCCTCCTGAGGTCTGCCAGGAGCATATTTAGAGTGCCAGAGACGGGCCCATGGTGAGTGTGGTCTGGAAAGCCAATGCCACCAAATGCGTGCTCCCATCGTATTGTTACTTTGTAAAGGATCGCGCAAGCCAAGTCCACCAGAAGACTTTGGGAGACAGACTTCTGACCATTTGAAAAGAGCCCATTTTCTATTGAGACTCGAGGAACTCCATAAAAAATTCCTTTGCAGGTTGCGTATCTTTTTGAGAACCCATTTTGGGGCAGCCAAAATTGAGAAAAGATAAAGAGGCATGGCTTGGAGAATAGATTTGATAAGGATGAGCCTGCTGGAGATGTTGAGCGAGTGATAGGTCCAAGAAGAGAGCCTTGCTTCTAGTTTTTCAAGAAGAATTCTCCAAGAGGAATGTTTGATGGCAGAAGCAATAAGGGGAGCTCCCAGATACTTCGAGGGAAGCACCGCTATCATGAAACCCAGAATTCTTGCAATATTACGTTGGGTGAGAATGAAAGTGTGGAAGAAAAAAAGCTGTGATTTTGAGGCATTTATGGTGGTTCCTGAGGCCGCAGAAAAGAGGTCCAACAAGGACTTAAAGGCTGATGCTTCTTAGACAGAGGGATGACCAAATAACATATTGTCATCGACAAAATGTTGGTGAGAAATGGGGGGACGATCATGCAGGGAGATGCCTTTGATAGAAGTGGAAGAGACAGCATGATGGATAAGACATCTTAGACCCTCTGCCATGAGAACGAAGAGAAAAGAGGATAGAAGGTCACCCTGTCGGATGCCTCGAGAGGATCTAAAAGGCTTTGAAGGAGAGCCATTGAGAAGGATGGAAAAACTGGGGGAAGAGATGAGATTCATGATCCAACGAGTCCAGGTAGCACTGAAACCAAAGGCCAAGAGTGTTTGTTTTATGTAATTCCAGCTGAGTTTGTCAAATGCCTTAGAGAGGTCTAGCTTGAGAATCAGACCTGGTTTCTTCAGGATCTTCAGAGAATGTATCACTTCATGTGAGAGGATGATTCTGTCCAGGATCTGATGTCCTTCCACATAGCCCATCTTCTCAGGCGAGATGAGAAGAGGGAGAAGAGGCTTGAGCCTGTTGGCCACGACTTTTGAAATAATTTTGTAGATAACATTACAGAGCGCTATGGGTCGATATTTTTCCGGAGTGCTGGAGTCCTCTTCCTTGGGAATGAGAGCGATGAAAGTCATGTTGAGAGAGGGAAGAAGCCAATGCATTGACCTAGATTCTTCCACCAGCTCCCAAACCTCTGATTTGATTAGCTCCCAGAAGGCATGAAAGAATTTTGCAGTGAACCCATCAGGGCCAGGCGCTTTTCCATCTTTGAGTTGTGCCATGGCTTCCTCCACTTCCTGGAGAGTGACAGGCCGGAGGAGCATGCTGTTGTGTTCTTCAGTGATGATTTTTGGTATGTGTTGTGTAACAGTGTGTATTGCTTGAGTCCTGTCTCCTTGTGGTTCACTCAGGATGTCCTGAAAGTATTCTTTGAATTCATGCTCAATCTCTTCATGGACTTCAAGTCTGTCTCCCTGCTGCTTGTTGACAAAAGCGATGTTATTGTTCATTCGTCGTTGAATGGTGGACCTGTGAAAGAATTTAGTATTTTTCTCCCCATCCTTCAGCCATCTGATCCGGGATTTCTGACGCCACAAGGTTTCCTCTTGTTTCCTTCTGTCTTCTAGTTTGGTGAGAAGAAATTTTCCTGTTGTTCGTACTCATCCGATCGTCCCTCAGAAATGATGCATTGCTGCAGGGTGCTCATTTTTTGCTCAAGTTCTTTTGTTTGTGAAAATATGTTGCCAAACTTTGTTCTATTCCAAGCTTTGAGTGATTTTTTGAGGTGCTTAAGCTTTTCTTGGAACTGATACATCTTGGCCCCTGCCGGTGGATTGAAGGAGTGCCATGCTTCAGAAACCACTTCTTTGAAGTTTTGGTGAGAGAACCAGAACAATTCGAAGCGGAAGGGTCAATTGCATCTTGAAGCTGGGCGTGTCCAATGCAACATTATAGGCCAGTGATCGGACCCAGCTTGAGGCAAGATGGAAGACTGGAAGCCCCCACCAAGATATATTGCATTATCAATCATTAAGAATCGATCCAGCCGAGAGGCAATGTGCTGAGTGTCTTTACGCTTGTTGGTCCATGTGTAGGTGCCGTTGGAAGGTTGAAGATCCATAAGCAGATTACTACGAATGAAGTCTTTGAAGCTGATGCTATCCTCCTCCAATCTAGTGCGACCCACAGATTTTTCCTCCAGCGCTGTAATCAGGTTAAAGTCGCCTCCGCAAATCCATAAGGGGAATCTCCTGACAGTGTTGAGCTCGGTGAGAGTAACCAACAAATCCATTTTTTTTTGTGGGTCTTGAGGAAAATAAACATTGGTGAGGTGGCCATGTGTATTGGTCCCCACTAAATGGAAAGTGGTTTGAATGAAATAATGAGAGGCATGAAAGTCATAAAGAGAAAGAACCTGTGGGTTCCATATGATGGCGAGACCTCCAGATGCTCCTGAGGCGTCCACGGAGACTGAGCGGGAGCCTGACCAGGATTTATTTAGGATCTTTTCTAAAACAGTGCTATCACATTTTGTTTCTCGCAGAAAGACTATGGAGGGCTTATCTTGCTGAATCATGTTTTTTAACATTCTATGTTTCGCTGGGCTATTGAGCCCCCTTACATTCCATGAAATGAGCTTCATGAGGAACCGTGGGGGAGAGTCTTGTAGAACTTAGTCAGCTTGGGGAACTGCCCAGATTCCACTAGCAATTCTCCTATAATGATGGTCCTCTGCAGATCTGTTTTGCACCCCCTTTTCTTGGATTCTTTCATTATTTTTTTTTCATCCCAGGGGCTTTCGGCTTGTATGCCAAGGGATTTGCATTGCTGCGCTCTGGATAAGACCACCTCTAGGCTATCGATTTTTCGAGGGTATATTGTGCTGTAGTCGCGCTGATGACAAGCTGTTTCCAAGCCCAGGATATCCATATCTCCCAGATCTATACTTTCTGGTTCTTCTTCCATGTGTGACGGCTTATCCTTATCTGCATTGTCCTTACTATGCTGGGTTTCGATAGCTCTAATATTATCAATCTCCATGAGTGAGTCTTTGAGAGCTAGTTCTTCCTCAATGTTGCCTACTGAGGTAGAGGTGACAGAGTTGGTGTTGGCTGGAACAGGGGTGATGGTGTTGGTGAGGGGATCAGAGGGAAGGCAGGGTGAATCAGAAGTGGGGGCTTGAGAAAGGGGTTCCTCCAAGGCATCGAGCGCAGCTAAGGCCTCAAAGCTGTTGCTCTGATTGGGTTTCATGGGTGCCTCCGAGGGTATAGGGGTTTTCTTGGAATGCCTCCGTCGATTGGCGACTTTTGTAAAACCATCAATATCTTTGCTGTGCTCAGGAGTGGGGGTTTTCTGCAGATGATTCAGAGAGAAATCACGGTATAGGTGACCGTGTTCATGACATTTCCTATAGCGGAAGGGAACATGTTCATAGTCAATATTTTGGATCCACTCGAAGTCGTCATGAAATAGGCTTATTGAATCTGTGAGAGCTTTGGCCAGATGCATATACATAGATCCTGGCGTAAGAGGTATATCGCCTGAGTTTGGTCTCCTCCGCAACTTTAATGAACTCTCCCAAACCATTTCTGATATCCTTTAAGGTCTCTTCATCCCAGTATTCCAATGGTAAGGAGTACATGCGAATCCAGACAGGTGCCCAGTTGAAGTCCTCTTTGTCTGGATTGAACTTTCTTTCCAGTCACGGAGAAAAAGTCCTGCAGAGTTGAAGAAGTACGGGCCTCCCTCAAAGATGTGATTCCTGTCCTCCAGAAAATTGAAAATAGTAGTAAAGAAGCCTTTGGGGCCAAGTTGTAGGGTTACCTGTCCTTTTGGATTCCACTTGGAGATAATCCATCCTTGCAAGGATTTTTCAGTTGGCCATAGGCCAATGAAATTTCCAATGAGGGCATGATCATTCATAAATTGAATATGCCCATTGATTCGATGGCTGGGGAGATCTATTTTGATTCGCTCTACAGCTCTTGGAATGCAGGTGGCAGAGGACTCTTTAGGCCGAGCCGTAGAGGTGATCTTCTAAGCATTTTTGTCGGTAGTGACCATAGGGCCTGAGGCGGAAACACCAGAGATCTCCGTGGCTGAATCGTGAGCAACGACAATCTGCGTGGTTGGACCAAAGCTAGTGTTTTTGTCTGCGTCTGCATAATTGTCAAAAGATGAGGTGTGGAGAGGAGGGGGGGCCCTGCCCGCCCCTCTGGAGGCCGAATGCATGGGGATCACTTCAGCAGAGAGGCAGGGGCTCCAGGCAATGAGCCAGAAGGCGCGAAGGGGAAGGGGTCAGGGTTTGCGCAGAAACCCTAGCAGAGCCATCATCCATCACTCGGTCACATTTCTCTTCTTACTCTTATTAGTACTAACTAAACCAATTACATTGTCTGTGGCATGAGACCCTAAAGGAGCTGCAGTTATTTGACTGGGACATGGTAAGTCACGATTTTTTCGTATAACATACTAGACTGTGTATATACAAGGTCTAAGTACCGAGCTTGAGCAATGACCTGTTCTTCCGTAAAAACCCCTCCCTTAGCCACATCTTCAGTGATCTTTGGAAGCAATGATTTAATAAACCAATCTGCCAAAATTTGATTCGGAATAAAAAATTTTACTAAACGTCTTCGACGTCTCCATTCATGTATGTGATCTAATATGTACGTAGACGTAGATTTTTTTAATGAAGTCAAGAGTTCCGTGCCATTTTCGTATTTTACTGGAAACTGAAAGTGTGTTAAGAAAGCTATTTCTAACGCATTGAAATTGTTGAATGAGCCATGTGGTAGTTCGATGTACCATTTTATAGCTAAACCTGTCATTGTTCTCTAAAATAGTCTTAATCGAATGGAATCATAAATCAAAGAGTTGGATGCACACTAGAGGTGGTAAGTCATGACATGGTTTGAGGGGTCCTCTCCTAATTTACCTTCGAAGTTAGGAATATCACTGGGCAAATTATTCGGCTTCGACGGTCAATATGGAAGATAATAAATCAGATCATTCGTAAGGCATGGAAAATCAAGTAAATCCAAAGTTGCTATGAATGACAACCGACGGTTAGGGTCCTGTTGAGAAAATTGATAACCTTGCGGAACTATACCAGTACCAGGAGGAGGATATCAAAGATATCCTGGAATAGTCTGTGTATTTGGAATTGGAATGCCTCCCGGATAACCAGGATTGGCCGAACCATATTGAGGTTGAGCTAGTATCTGATATGTGTAACCAAGGTACGGTTGATGCTGGTATACTGGATTTTGTGCTACAGGTCCATATTGATACTGCCCTTGATATGGTTGATAAAAAAACTAAGGTTGGATTGTTACAATTGTGCTTGTACCTGTTGGTGTCCCGTGTTTTGACATTTTGGCAAATCAAAAGACAAAGCAACATCAGAACCAATCTTTAGAGTTCCAGGATCTAGTCCTCCTGTTCTCAGAGAGGGATCTCTCAAATATTTGTTTGCAAAGGTTTATCTTGTTTGCTTTGGTTATGGATTTTTAGACTAGTTATTACGTGCAGATGTTTGTTTGGTTGGGTTGAGTTGATACAACAGAATATGAAAGGTCTAGGAAAGATAGACAGAAAGAGGAAATATCTGGTTCATTGGGCAATGGAGTCAAAATAAGGTCATGACAAACTCTTCAAGGGATATGGGATATCAAAGGGAAAATCTAACTTGGCCACAGGATCCTTTGTTTTGGAATGAGATGGAAATTAATGTTTTGGAAAGAGAAACCTAATTTTCAACAAAGGGAACTTGAAAACATAACTTAACAATAAAGAGATATTTGATAGACAGGGCTAACCATAAATTCTACAAACATTATTTAAGCAAATAATGACTTCAAGACAACTTTTAAAATGAAATCTAAGATTCGGGGAACTCCCTATTTCCTCAAAGATTTTATTTTAAAGGACTTAGAAAACATAAAAGATTCACTGATAGTTGCATTTATAGAAGAGGGAACACCTAAATAACATCTATGCTTACAACTATAACGACCTTCAAAACAACTGTTCAAGCAGGGGCAAAGGGTAAGATCAAAACCGACCTCTTTGATTAACTTAAGACAATGGTACTTCAAAGAGAGACTTCAATAACAGCTTTCAAGTGATGGCAGACAAGCAAGGAGAACCATAAATCATGTTGAAACCAACTATTTGAGCTATCAAGGAAATAAACAAGCATGAAGACTAAAGAGAAGGTTTAAAGCCTCTAAAATACTTCAGCAGAAGAAAACATAAAACAATGAAGGGTGAACGGGTCTAAGGTGCTTCCAGGAGTCATTTCTTAGCCTAAAACTTTCAGCCTACTATAGTAAGATATTATGAAACATAATGAAAACAGGAGAAAACATTAAACAGTTAGAATAATTCACCAGCAACCAAGCTCATGAATCCAATGATAGAGCCTTCTCAGGAACGGGCATGCAACAACATCATCAAGACATCCAAGACTTCAATTTGTTTTCAACTTCAACAGACTTGTATATTTATTTCAGAGAGTTTCAATGTTACAACTTGTGATCAAACAACAACCAACAACCAACCAACACTCACTCATCTTCTGCTGTGGTATATATAGAAAGATGAGGAGGTGAAATCTGAAAAAGATCTCAATTACAATTAATATAGGATTTAAATGGCCCATTGGCCATTGGGATGCTCAATGAAGAAATAGAAGAGGTGTTCACCGTATTAATTGATTCACACTTATGATTTAAGTTGGGTAGGAGTATTTGTTGACCTTTGAGGCACAGGTAGTCCGAAGTAACTCTACAGATATTATTTTCATTAAAGGCCCTGGGAGAAAGTGACTTCTTTGGCTGTGTCGAGGCAAAAATATGATCCTAATCAATAAATTCAGCTCCTGTTTGAATCCTTTGAGGCACAGGTGGCGCTGTGGTGGTTGAGGAATCAATTTACCTCAGATATGGCGGTGGAGGCATTCCGTCTGATAAACACTTTTAGGTTTTCCTTTAATCTGTGTTTTAGATCCGGGGATTTAGGCGTTTGATAACTGTCTTAGCCTTAATCCCCACAAATCTGTCCACTAATCTGCTGTTTTGGTTCATTTTTGGTCTTCAACATCTGATACTCTTTCTCTGCATTGATCTTCATGGTTTTTCTGTCGTGCAGGGCTGCGCAGGGCATGTAAGGCATCAATGCCTGTGAAAACACCAATATAACGTGATTTTAAACCCTGTGGATGATTTCCTCGGAGGAATCGAACAAGGGAGGGTCGTCACCCTCAGTCGCTAAATCTTCTTTGGAAATGACAGAAAATACATTTAAACTTGCAAAAACACGAAAAATGTTATATAATCCTGCGTATTCGGTTTACTGCATCGGGGACTGTGCGGAGGAGCATGGGCCATTGGATGGCATCATCCAACGACTGGGATTTAATTTCAGAATAGTCGAAAAAGCATGGGGGAGGAGGATTAAATCAGAGCCGTCGATTCACGCCGAGATCGACGGTCAGGGATGACTACGGGGGGTTCGGATGTACGGAGGAAAATTTTTGGGGGCATACCCCCGTAGTGAAACTGCGCCGTTGATCTGGATCAGTTTGGACAGTCAAGATGGATTCAAGGGGCGTTGAAAGTCAAACGGAGGGAATCTGGAGGATGAGTTTTGGAATCAAGCATTTGAATGTGGACCGTCGATCAAAAAAGATCGACGGCGGAGATTGATTCTCGGCTGCGCTGGGGCCTGGCTAAAACGCGCACAGCTTCGTTAAAGAGTGGGTGTTTTAAATGGATGAGAGCCGTCAGATGCGTGAGGTCAGATCGGACGGCTATCATCGATTTTGCTGGGCGGTTATGGTCTGACGGATAACGCGCGGGGGATTGACTTTATGCGGCGGTTTTGAAACAGGGCGGAGGACACGTGGCGCACAGCGTATGGAATCGCTGGCCAACGGGAGAAAACAACCTTGGGGCCGAAAGCGGTGCGGAAAATACCGCGCGGTTTTTGGAGTGGGGAACAGCTGGTGGGGACCACTGGTAAGTTGCGCTTTGCGCCGTTGATCTGTGGACTGGATGAACGACTGAGATCGCTCCACAATTGCACGGGCGGGTTTTTAATAAAAATAATGAAATGACAGGTTTTTATAACATTCAAAGGTTTTTTTTATTTAAATGTTTTTGGGCGGAGAAATAATATTAAAATGGACAAGCGCCCGAGGGTCTTGCAGTTGGTTCTAGCCCTCGGGTGCATGGAGGAAAAGAGGGAGGGGCTTAGCCCACGGGGGCTGAAGTCCAACGCATAGAAAAAGTGTGTTTTCTATGGTTTTTAATGGTTTTTTAAGGAGATAAAAGCTTTCGGTAAGGTCAAAATAGTGGATTTTAACCTTATAAAAGGGATTTTAATGAAATGAAAAAGGGAGAAACATGAAATTGTGGGGTTTTCATGGGAAATGGAGAATAGAAAATGAGGTTAATGGTGGAAAGAAGAAAAAGGGAAAAGGGTCCTTTGCAGAAGTACTTTGGCTTTTAGAAATCAGCAGGATTTCTGAGTTCTGAATGGAAACAGTAGTGAATATTAACCAAGGATAGGACTTTATCAAAAAGTCTTCAAGTATCAGCAATTTTAATCATGAAATTTTTTCTTGAAGGCTATCCAACATTATTTAGCCACCATCTGATATGACAGAATTTTATGGGTGGCTAACAGTGGCTCCACTTGGGGATGGTGTCCTTTTGAAGGCATCAAGAACTGCAGACTTGTATTCTCTGGGAGGCTGATCAATTGCCTCATCCATTAGGATGTTTCTTCTGCTTTGAAAGATCTTTCTTTGCTCTGGAAACCAATTGTCAATCTTTGGAAAACAATGGAACTCTTATCAACAAAATTTCTACCTACCCAATCCTACTGATCTAACATTTTCTCTTCATCAGAGTGCACTTGGATTGGCAAACTCTCTTACAAAATTTTATTCTTTTGAAAGCATAAAAACTAATCTAACTCTACTCCTTATTTCTTCATGGATCCAGATTAAACAGTTGGATCCATATGATTCTCTACCTAATCTACTATCTGTTGGGATTAAGCTGTCCAACAGACCTCCATTCTCTAAATTCTATAACATAAATTCAAAAACAGTCAAGTCAAGATTAAGCTTTTTAACTTGTTGTGATCTATGGCATAAAAACAAGCTGCACATAGATTATTATTTGCAGAAAATTAAAATCAAAATGGAAGGCTTAAGATCTGAAAGTTTCTCATCATGGCCTTCTCTTCTCTTCACAACTCTGTCTTTGCTTTTGTTTGAGCTGTCTCTTCCTTGATAACTGATTCAGATTTTGGGCAAATTTGAACCATTTTTTCTCTTTTATGACTTTGAAAAATAAAATAGTTTTTGAGTCATCTCTCTTTGGAGATTTTGGTTCAGATTTTGAATTTGTTTGAACCTTTTAATTTCTATCCTAATCTATCTACTGATAAGCCAAGATTAAACAGTTTGGCAAACCAAATTCACTACCCTATCAGCAGAAAATTTAAAACTAATTAGTCAAGATTAGGCTGTTTGACTAACTACAAGTGTGGTTATCAGGAGTGGCATTTAAGCTTGCACACTTTCAGATTTGTTTCTCTTTTTTGGCATGGGGATTTTCCTTTCTTGTTTTCACAATCTGCCCTCTTTTCTTTTCTTTGTTTTTGTGTTTTTGATTTTTCATAACTTTGAATGCCATGGTTAGACTATGATATTTACAATGATAAAAACAAAAATGCTTTGAAACTTAAGATTCTTGGCAGAAGTAATGCTTGAGCATCCTGCCATTGACTGGACCTCCATATAGGTCTTCTCCATTCATTTCTTTCAAGAAAAATGTATTATGACCCCTCTCAGCATGAATAATAAATGGCCCTTTCCACAAGTTCTCAAACTTGCCATGTTTCCCCTTCTCTTCTCTCCTTGAATCCCATTTAAGAACAACACTTCCAATCTGGAAGTTGTTTGCCTTAGTCCTTTTATCAAATTGCTTCTTCATATTTTCTTGGACTAACTGTGTTCTTTCATAAACTTCTTCTCGGGTCTGATGAAAATGAGTTGTTTGGTTGATCCTCCTCTGCATATCATTTTCTTCAACCTGTAATTCTTGAAGGAGCTTCATGACTGGGACTCCTAATGAGGTAGGAAAGATTGCATCCATGCCATAAACTAACTGATAGGGGGACATATTTATTGATTTCTTTGCGGTTAGTCTATCAGCCCATAAGGCATGAACCAACTTACTGTGCCATGATTTTCTATTTTCTTCCAACAAATTTTTAATGATATTAATGAGACTCTTGTTGGAGGATTCAAATAACCCATTCCCTTGGGGATAGTAAGCAGTGGATTGGCCTAGGGTTATATGGTATTTGTGACAGAAATCAACCATATTTTTGGATTTGAAAGCAGCAACATTTTCTTTTATGATTTTTCTGGGACAACCAAATCTAGATAGGATATGGGTTTCAAGAAACTTGATAATGATAGATTCATTAGCATTCCTAGTAGGTATAGCTTCTATCCATTTGGTGATAAAGTCGGTGGCTGTGAGGATCCACTTATGTTGGGCTGAGGAGGATGGATGAATTTCACCAATGAAGTCCAACCCCCATTGCTGAAATGGTGCCTCAACTCTGATAGAATGTAAGGGTAAGGGGAGGAGCTTTCTCTTGCCATCAAAGATTTGAAATTTATGGCAAGACATGACCAGCTTCTGAGTGTTTGGAAAAATGGTAGGCCAATAGTAACCTGATCTGAGAATTTTGTTTGTCGTGGCCTTCCAGTAGAGGTGCCCTCCACAGTCACCATCATGTAATTCGTGCATGATTTTTCCTGCATCATCTTCAAGTAAACATTTGAGCAAAATTCAAACAGCATTTTTCCAATATAATACTCCATTTAATATGCAAAAACTCAAAGCCTTTTGTTTCAAGAATCTAGCCTTAGTTTTAGATAAAGAAGGAGGGGTATTTAAATATAAAATCACATAAACAATGTAAGCATATCAAGGAGAATTTAGAAAGGTTTCTTCAATAAAAGGAGCATCAGATTCTTCTATTTCTTCCAACACATATAGCATATTCATGTCTAATGCTTGGAATTTAGACTCAGCCATGAGTTTTGCTAATCCTTGCCCTTTTACTAGTTTGGTGGGCCTAATTTCTAAGTCATATTCAAGAATATTTGCAATCCACTTTCCCCTTTTACCATCAGGGTCCTGACTTAGAATATCCTTGACAACAGTATGTGGAACAAAAGCAATTATGTGAGAGTGTAAGATGTAGACCCTAAAGTCTTTTAAAGCTTTCACTAATGCTAAGGCTTTCTTCTCCATGATGTTATAATTGAGAGGAGCGTCTCTTAAGGCCCTACTAAAGAAGGATATTGGCTGTTCTTGTCCTAAATAATTCTTTTGAAGTAGAACTGCAGCTATTGTATGCTCATATGCAAAAGAAAAGATGTAAAAATCTTTGGTAAAATCTGGACTAATCAACACTGGTGGTTGAGTAAGAGCTTGCTTGACTAGTTCGAATGATTGTTTAGCTGGTAAATTCCATTTCAAACCCACATTTTTCTTGAGCATGTTTGTAATGTTTTTTAATAGCTCAGTAAGGTTGGGAATAAAACTTCTCAAAAAATTAATCTTTCCAATGAAAGATTGCAATTCTTTGAGGTTTCTAGGATGGCTAATTTTCAATATGCCATCTATCCTTGTAGGGTCTATTTTGATTCCTTCTTCTAAAATTATGTGACCAAGGCGTTTCCCTTCTTGGAGTCCAAAGAGGGTCTTCTTGGGATTTAGTGACAAGCCAAATTTTCTACATTTCTCGAAAACCTTCCTTAGGTGAATCAAATGGTCTTTATCAGTTTTTGAGAAAACAGTTATGTCATCAAGGTAAATAATTATAAAATAGCCAATATCTTCAGAGAAGGCTATGTCCATGGCCCTTTGGAAAGTGGCCCCTGCATTCATTAATCCAAATGGCATTTTGACATACATAAAGGTGCCCCAAGGTGTGGTAAAAGCAGTTTTGATTTGATCACTTGGGAACACCAACACCTGATTGTAACCTGAGAACCCATCTAATAGGGATATTATTCTTGACCCAACTACCTTTTGAAGTATATGGTCCATCTTGGGTAATGGGAAATTGTCTTTTAGAGAGGCTCTGTTTAAATTTCTGAAGTCAATACAAAGCCTGATTTCGCCTGTTTTCTTTCTAACAGAAACTAAGTTTGATACCCATTCTGAAAATCTAATGGGTACTATGATCCCATCATTGTACATTTTCTCAATTTATGCCTTAACAAAAGGTAATAAAAGGGGATTTATTCTCCTTAGTTTTTGCTCGAAAGGCATTTGATTTTCCTTCAAGGGAATTTTATGCTGGATGATGCTGGTATCATATGATTTTAAGTATTTGTATTCCCAAGCAAACACATCTTTAAATTCTTTGAAAAGCTCTATGTATTTAAATTTTATGTGGGTTAGGAGGGTGCTGGATAGCTTGATCATCTTGGGTTCTGCTAGATTGCCTATGTTATGTTCTTCTATATTTGTTTCCACAGGCTCCATTCTAGGTTCTTTAGCTACATCATTGAGATCAAACAGGTGTTCTAAAGGTGTGAGACCTCTTGGGATCTTATCATTTTTGCATTGTAAGACTTCCAAGTATTCTTGGTCTTCATTTTTCACTACCTCTACTTCAAATGGATTTTCGCAATGATTTCTATTAGCAGGATACATCATTTCAGCCTCTGGGATTTGTTCAATATACAAACAGTTTTCTTCATGGCTAGTTTCTGGTGTTGGTATGCTGAAATCATTTTCTGATTTCAAAAAATCATCTATGTGTTTGTCAGATTCAAACACCTGCTAGTGATCTTCGTTATCAGGCACAGCAGGTCTGTGTTTCACCTTTATACTGAGTTGTTCATTTATTTCAGGTACTTGGCAATTACTGGCCATGAAGGCAAGTTCATTTGATAGATGATTCAGTGCTCTAGGAATGAAAGTGAGTTCATGTTTTTTGAAAGTTTTTAGTAGGTCCAAGGCATCATTTAGATATTCCCTAAGCCTTGGATTCTTAGCTGAGTATTCTCCTTTGATTTTTTTGATGATAAGTTCAGAATCTCCTAAGATAGATATCCTTTGGGCTTTTAACTGTTTGAGCAATTTTAAACCTAGGAGGGGGCTTCGTACTCAGCGATGTTGTTAGTGCACGTGAAATCTAATTTGTATGAAAAACTCTGATTTGTGTTCTGAATCCATACACCTGCCCCTGCACTAGTTTTATTGCAAGATCCATTGAAATTTACTGTCCAGAGTATGTTTGACTCATTTTCACTTTCTTGTTGCTGTTGATTGTCAATATTTTGAAGTTGATTCGAGGTAAGATTGGATTGTTCTGGTGAATTGATTGGGTCCATGTTTTCTTTACCTTGTTGAGTAATTTCATCTTCGTTACACAAGATAAAGGAGTCTAAACTTGATTGAATAGAATATATTGGAGTGTTGTTTGGCCTGTCCATGTTACTCACCATGTACTTCATGTGGGATTCCCTGTATAATCTTCTGTTTTGATTGAAAATGGGGATGGTGGCATAAGATATGTCCATTTGAAGGTTGCCCTGAAGTTTGGCTCCCCATGATCTTGATAAGAGTATGCCATACTTAGGGGGAATATCAGCTACAACTATATCCATAACTAGATTCTTGGTAGGGATCTGAGCCAGTTTAACACATAAATCTTTGATTAAACCCAAGCATTTGACTCTGCTTGAGTCAAAAGAATACAAATCTTTGTATGGTTTAGTAATTTCTAAGCCTAAGCTTTCCATTACTACTTTGGGCATCAGTTTGTGTGAAGCTCCGGAATCTAACATGACATTATGTAGAATTTTATCGTGTATGTTCAAGCTGACATAGAAGGGAGGGACTGTTCCTTCTTGATATTTTCCTTCAACCTCTGGGCTAAACAATAGCTTAGGTTTGTCATCTTTCAAGTTTAAGGTGTCAGTATCATTTCCTAAGTTTAAGGCTTTCAAAACTTGGTTTTTGTACACTTCTTGGGTTACTAGTTCAGCTAGGGGGATGGTAATTTTTATCTTAGCAATCTCTCCCTCAAGGCTGAAAGGAATAATTGACTTGTTAATATTTACATCTGTTTTTTCAATTGGATTCTTTTCAGAAGCTTTGATTTGCTGAACCTTGCTTGAACTAGTGATAGGAATAGTTCTACTAGGACCACTAGCTGAAGTGTTAGGGGTGCTTTGTTCAACATTTGGCTGGATTCCCTTATGTTTATTTAAATCTGGTTTTTGGCCGAAATGTTGGTTTTTTCTGCTGTCTTCTTGGGCTGGTTTTCTGCGTTTTTCTTGACAACAGTGCTAGTATTCTTATCTTTTGGATTTTCTACACTTCCCTTGCTCCTAAGATCATACTGTTTGTGTACCTCCATGATTGCATTTTCAAAACCCAGTCTATAGTCATCAAAATCTTCATAGGTGTTTGTATTTTGATCATTAGAGAAGAAACCTTGTTCTTCCTCAGTGAGGAAAACATCATCCCCATTGTCTGATCCAATCAAGTTTACATGTGATTCTTCCAACCTTTCCATCTCCCTGTCTTCCTCATATTGATCTACATAGTTCTGTTGAAAGGGAGGTCTAATTTGTTGGTCACTTTCCTTTTGCTTATCTTGATTGTTATCTCTTCTATAATTTTGATTTCTATTCCTGTTTTGATTGTTTTGAAGTGCAGTCTGGTTTTGATTTGCTTGTGCTTTCTTAATTATGCTCATCTCTTTCATCATTTCTTCCAACATTCTCTCCATTTTTGAGCTTGAAGTAGAGGGAGGGGATTCCTCTCTGAAAGATACTCTCTTTTCAGTTTTCATTCTTGCTCTCTTTTCTATTAAGTTGACTTCCACAGAAAGAGCACCCCTTTGCATATCTTCAAGAGTTACAAAATCTCTTTCTCTTAGTGAATAAGTCATGTAAGAGTCAAATCCTTTAGGAAACTTGTTTAAGGCTGAGCCTTGTGGAGGTTTTAGTTCTGGAGAAAGTGCATTATATACACTGTTAAATCTAGTAAAATATGCTTGTACACTTTCCCCAGGGTTCCTACGGAGATTGTTGTAATCAACAAGGACTTGGAGAGGATTCTTCTTTACTTCCCATTTGTTTAGGAATGTTTGATGGAAGGCTTGGAGGTCGTTAATACTACGGGGGGCTAAACCTTTAAACCATTTTCTTACTTCTCCCCCTAAGATTTGAGCAAATAATCTAAGTTTGATAGAATCATCATCAATTTCATTTCGGTCAAAATAGTCATTCATCTTATCCACATGTTGTGATGCAGTTGTAGCATTATTAGCATCATATAATGGAATTTTGGACTGATAGTCCTGTGGAAGATTGAATAGTGGTACAGTAAGGGCTAAGGGAGCATACCATGTTGCCATGATATGTGGTGCGGGTGGATTAACAAGTGGTGGATTGACAAGAGGGAAAGTGGGCTGAGGTGTGGTGGTTTGAATAGTGGATGGAGGATGAATAGAAGCGGATGGAATAGGAGTAGATTGCTGAGCTGATCTTGGATGAGAGACACCTAAGTTAAGAAGAAAATGTAAATCAGGAGGCGTTGTTTCTCTGCTACCAAGATGTTCACTTGTTTCAGGAGATGATAGTGAAGACTCAGAATCTAGTTGTTCTAACTCACTAAATGACCTAGTCTTAAATGGATTAACTAAGTCAGCTTGTGAGTGTTGTAGAGCTGAAATTTTTTCAGGAACTGATTTAGCTCTTGGGGGTGATCTGAAAACAGTTGATAATTTAATCTTAGGATACTTCCAAAGGATACTTTTTGGGTCATCAACTATCTTAGGTGGGTTGGGGTCAGGATGGGCTCTAGTGTAGATACTTCTAGAAGCCACTATGGTGTGTTTTCAGACCCAAAATAACAAGAAAAGTTCAACCAAGTATGACAATCTTTGAGAGGTTAACTGATCTGTTTACACAAATATTGATCCTACAGTCCTCTAACTGGATTTGGAAAATGTTATAATGGTAAGGGTTCTTTCCAGCGGAGTCCTAAGGTCTGCTCAGGATTGTGGAGTCGCCAGGTAGAAATTTTAGAGTGTTTTCAAAGAGGTACACTGTCCACCACAGTGCTTGTGAAACATCATTTTTCAAGGATATCTCGAAACACAACAAACTCTAACCAGAGATTGTCTGGGAGGGCTTTCACCCGATATATCACCTCTAAAAGAGGATGAGACCCGGAGGCTACCTGGCCCTTTCCAGACTCTGTCTAAGAGTACAAGGTAAAACACATCCAAGGTAAGTGATATGTGGGAATGAGTGTTTCACTATAAAGTGAAAGTTTTTAGCTCGTGAGGAGGTAAAAGGTTCTATGGTCCACTACCATGTTTATTATGAAGCCAAACTTGAAATATTTTGGGTTTTTCTGAGTTTATTTTGGTTTTATAGGTTAAGAGAGTGTTCTAAGTCTGATTTTGCACTTAGCTAAGGTGTTCAAACAAACAGAGTTTCTCTTATGGCTTGGTAACTGGTTCCTTCAAGGTTTGATAAGGATTAAAAGGAATCCTAAGGGTTACTTAGTTTGTTACTGATTCAATCAAGTCCTATCATGATTGCCATTATGTTAGGCAGTGCTTGAAGAAAGTTACTTATGTTATACTGGACCTAAAGGTTTTAAGAAAGGTTTTGAAACCTCTAATTCTCAGTAGGGTCCCACCGTGATCGCCATTATGTTGGTGGCGATGAGGTGGCTAATAATCACTGGATATTCTTGAAAATAAGGGATATCCGAAGTCCTAAGGGGTATTTGGATTGTTACTAACTCAGAGGTCCCACCGTGATCGCCATTATGTTGGTATCCCGTGTTTTGACAGTTTGGCAAATCAAAAGACAAGGCAACATCAGAACCAATCTTTAGAGTTCCAGGATCTAGTCCTCCTGTTCTCAGAGAGGGATCTCTCAAATATTTGTGTGCAAAGTTTTATCTTGTTTGCTTTGATTATGGATTTTAGACTAGTTATTAAGTGTGGATGTTTGTTTGGTTGGATTGAGTTGACACGGCAGAACATGAAAGGTCTAGGAAAGATAGACAGAAAGAAAAAGTATCCTGTTCATTGGGCTATGGAGTCAAAATAAGGTCATGAAAAACTCATCAATGGATATGGGATATCAAAGGGCAAATCTAACTTGGCCACAGGATCCTTTGTTTTGGAATGAGATGGACATTAATGATTTGGAAAGAGAAGTTTAATTCTCAACAAAGGAAACTTGAAAAAATAACTTAACAATAAAGAGATATTTGCTAGACAGGGCTAACCATAAATTCCACAAACATTCTTTAAGCAAATAATGACTTCAAGACAACTTTTAAAATGAAACCTAAGATTCGGGGAACTCCCTATTTCCTCAAAGATTTTATTTTAAAGGACTTAGAAAACATAAAAGATTCACTGATAGTTGCATTTATAGAAGAGGGAACACCTAAATAACATCTATGCTTACAACTATAACGACCTTCAAAACAATTGTTCAAGTAATGGCAAAGGGCAAGATCAAAACCGAACTCTTTGATTAACTTAAAACAATGGTACTTCAAGGGAGACTTCAATAACAGCTTTCAAGTGATGGCAGACAAGCAGGGAGAACCATAAATCATGCTGAAACCAACTATTTGAGCTATTATAGAAATAAACAAGCATGAAGACTAAAGAGAAAGTTTAAAGCCTCTAAAATACTTCAGCAGAAGAAAACATAAAACAGTGAAGGGTGAACAGGTCTAAGGTGCTTCCAGGAGTCATTTCTTAGCCTAAAACTTTCAGCCTACTGTAATAAGAGATTATGAAACATAATGAAAATAGGAGAAAACATTAAACAGTTAGAATACTTCACCAACAACCAAGCTCATGAATCCAATTGATAGAGCCTTCTCAGGAACGGGCATGCAACAGCATCATCAAGACATCCAAGACTTCAATTTGTTTTCAACTTCAACAGACTTGTATATTTATTTCATAGAGTTTCAATGTTACAACTTGTGATCAAAAAGCAACCAACAACCAACAACCCTTCACTCATCTCTGCTGTGGTATATATAGAAATATGAGGAGGTGAGATCTGAAAAAGATCTCAATTACAATTAATACAGGATTTAAATGGCCCATTGGCCCTTGGGATGCTCAATGAAGAAACAGAAGAGGTGTTCACCGTATTAATTGATTCACACTTATGATTTAAGCTAGGTAGGAGTATTTGTTGACCTTTGAGGCACAGGTAGTCCGAAGTAACTCTGCAGATATTCTTTGCATTGAAGGCCAGGAGAAAGGAAGTGGCTTCTTTTGTTGAAATGTCAGAGCAAAATACTGTCTACGTCAAATAAATTCGGGAATTTTTGAATCCTTTGAGGCACGGTGCTTATTTGTGGTGGTTGAGGAATCAATTTTCCTCATATATGGCGGTGGAGGCATTCCGTCTGATAAACACTTTAAGGTTTTCCTTTAATCTGTGTTTTAGATCTGGGGATTTAGGCATTTGACAACTGTCCTAGCCTTAATCCCCACAAATCTGTCCACTAATCTGTTGTTCTGGTTCATTCTCGGTCTTCAACATCTAATACTCTTTCTCCGCATTGATCTTCATGGTTTTTCTGTCGTGCAGGGCTGCGCAGGGTATGTAAGGCATCAATGCCTATGAAAACATCAATATAACGTGATTTTAAACCCTGTGGATGATTTCCTCGGAGGAATCGAACAAGGGAGGGTCGTCACCCTCAGTCGCCAAATCTTCTTTGGAAATGACGGAAGATACATTCAAACCTGCAAAAAACACGAAAAAACGTTATATAATCCTGCGTATTTGGTTTACTGCATCGGGGACTATGCGGAGGAGCGTTGGCCGTTGGATGGCATCATCCAACGGCTGGGATTTAATCTCAGAATGGTCAAAAAATCATGGGGGGAGGAGGATTAAATCAGAGTCTTCGATTCGCACCGAGATCGACGGTCGGCGATGACTACGGGGGGTTCAGATATATGGAGGAAAATTTCCAGGGCATATCCAGAGTAGTGAAGCTAACGTAGTTGATTTGGATCGAGTTTTGGTGGTCGAATGGATTCGGGGAGGCGTTGAAAGTCAAACGGAGGGAATCTAGAGGATGAGTTTTGGAATCGAGCATTTGAATGTGGACCGTCGATCAACAAAGATCGATGGCAGAGATTGATTCTCGGCTGCGCTGGGGCCCGGCTAAAACGCGCACAGCTTCGTTAAAGAGCTGGTGTTTTAAATGGATGAGAGCCGTTGGATGCGCGAGGTCAGATCAGATGGCTATCATCGATTTCGCTGGGCGGTTATGGTCTGACGGATAACGCGTGGGGGACTGAATTTATGCGGCGGTTTTGAAACAGGGCGGAGGACACGCGGCGCGCAGCGTATGGAATCACTGGCCAACGGGAGAAAACAGCCTTGGGGCCGAAAGCAGTGCGGAAAATACTGCGCGATTTTTGGAGTGGGGAACAGCTGGCGGGGACCACTGGTAAGTTGCACTCCGTGCCGTTGATCTGTGGACTGGATGAACGGCTGAGATCGCTCCATAATTGCACGAGCGGGTTTTTAATAAAAATAATGAAATGACGGGTTTTTATAACATTCAAAGGTTTTTTTTTTAATGTTTTTGGGCAGAGAAATAATATTAAAATGGACAAGCGCCCGAGGGTCTTGGAGTTGGTTCTGGCACTCGGGTGCATGGAGGAAAAGAGGGAGGGGCTTAGCCCGTGGGGGCTGAAGTCCAACGCATAGAAAAAGTGTGTTTTCTATGGTTTTTAATGGTTTTTTAAGGAGATAAAGGCTTTCGGTAAGGTCAAAATAGTGGGTTTTCACCTTATAAACGGGATTTTAATGAAATGAAAAAAGGAGAAACATGAAATTGTGGGGTTTTCATGGGAAATGGAGAATAGAAAATGAGGTTAATGGTGGAAAGAAGAAAAAGGGAAAAGGGTCCTTTGCAGAAGTACTTTGGCTTTTAGAAATCAGCAGGATTTCTGAGTTATGAATGGAAACAGTAGTGAATATTAACCAAGGATAGGACATTATCAAAAAGTCTTCAAGTATCAGCAATTTTAATCATGAAATTGTTTCTTGAAGGCTATCCAACATTATTTAGCCACCATCTGATATGACAGAATTTTATGGGTGGCTAACAGTACCAAGTTGTTCCACAGGCATCTGAACAGTAGTCTGAATTGTGGGTCCAGGCTGTTGTGTAGTGACCGGAGGGATTTGTTGTGATACTTGAGGGGCTTTAGAAATAGGGGCTGAAGAAATTCCAAGGATAGGTGTGGTAGGTTGAACAAAATTTGGTGCAACAATTTGAGGTGGAGTTCTAGGTGTACTCGGACCAGGTTGCTGAGCAGTACTAGGTGTAGATACTTGCGGTATAACTTGAAGCGTAGGTTGGATAGGTTGCTGGATTTGACTATAACCAATTGGATGACCAGGTTGATTATAAGGTACTTTCAAGTTAGGTTGAAAATTCTATTGATTTGGTGTCAGATTCCACACCGTGTTTACTCCAGGATATGGAGCTCCCATTCAAGGTTGTGTTGCATAAGACGGACCATAACCATGTTGATAATTTGGAACGTATGTTTGATAGTTGGCTTGATAATTCCCACTAAAATATTGACCTCCCTGAAACAATTATTGTTTCTGATAGAACTACCACCCTAAAGGAGGATATTTTCCTTGGAAATTCTGTTGCCCTGGAATAGGGTACTATCCTTGAAGAGGTTGCAAACCCTGAATAGAGTACTTCCCTTGAGGTTGGTATTGTCCTTGAGGTATGTACTGGCCTTGAGGTATGTACTATCCTTGAGGTGCGTACTATCCTTGAGGTTGCCCCCGCGACAGTAAAATACTACCTTGAGGATGCCCCCAGGCGGTAAGTTACTAATTTGAGGGTCAGGGTTAGGATTGTTTCTAGACATCATGTAAACTTGTTCCGCGTTCAAATTTTTGGTATGTGATTCATTTGGACCAGGTGATTGTATAAGTTTTTTGGGAGAAGGAGTTTCTCCTGAGAAAGTACCAGAAAGCGACTGGTATCCTATAGGAACAGATGGACCACCATAAAAATATGATTCTGGCGATGCAGAAACCATGGATGACTCACTAGAAATGTTTAATGAAGGTCTGCAATTACCTCTTGGTATAACGTAAAAAGGAAGTCGGGGTGGCGAATAGTTTACACTAGAATTGTGTAGAAAGTCCATTAACTGAGAATACCAAGGATCTTGTTTGAAAGGGCTATAATAGTAAATCGATTCACTTGGCCTAAGATACAAATATTCTTGATGTGAAGGGAGAACAACTTATTCTTCTGTGTCAGTAATTTCTTCAATGCTAATGAGGCCAGGAGGAAGGTTCTCATTGATGCGAAACTTCACTTGAAGTGAATCGGGATGACCAGGGGTTGGAGTGATGAAATCTGAAGAAGGCTCAAATGTAGCAGGTTCAGTTTCTAGTTCAGAAATGTCAGGCTCAATAGCTGATAATTCACTAATTGTGGAAGCAAGTTCAACTAGTTCAGAAATTGTAAGTTTTCTTTGAGAACTATCTGCTATTTGAGGTTGATCTACTTCGTAATCAGGATGTATAATTACTGATATTTGCTCGTGTTCAGTTTATCCAGTCCCTGATGGTTGTCCTTTCTCAAATTTAATCTTTTATAATTGGCTAGGTGTGTACTCAGGGGGTTTCCCCTGCATTCTACGTGATTGTCTAGGTAATTCAGCCATGCTTAAAAGTTTTAGAACATGAAATGAAAGAAAATTTCAATAAAATATCCCAAAGTCTCTAAGGAAAAAATCAAATTGATCACACATCTACAAAATCTAAGAGAGAAATCCACACACAAACAGTAGATTCCCACACTAAAAACACTAGTTGGTGATGAAATCCAATGTCATAGAATTCTAATGTGGAAATGGCGGTTGGAACAGTTACCCCGACAACCTGCTTAATGAAACAGTCTGGTACAAGTCTCTCCAGTTATGCTATCTCGAAGTGAAGAGTACCCTGTAGAAAGTCTAAGTGAGTCTAGTTAATGTTTGGTCCAGATACAGTGGGACCTCCCCTCCACCATCACCTTTGGAAAAAATTATAAAGTTTATAGTCACTAAAGTCACCAACGGGAACAAATGTACCTGGGGAATAGTCTACGACCTAATATACACGTAAGGGCAGAGTAACTAGCTCAATCCCCTTGAAGGTTCCTTGATATAATCCAAGGTTTACCAATAAGTGACCCCAGGCTCCTCGACAATGATCTATCCGAGGTTTACCGTTTTTAATACGTGCACATAGGCTATCTTTCCCAATGAGATAGGTACGATTACCTCACTGGTTCTGACATGATCTCATGCTTGACTCTTTTAAGAAGAGCTTCCTAGAGCACAAATGCTACAATTGGATTTTCTTACCGCAATATTGCTACTTGTTTGTTTGAACTGTCTTGGAATGTTAATTACAATCTATTCCAAGACACTAGCCTAAGCTATGTTGGTGGAAAAGAGCCCTAGAAAATGTAAAATATTTAGATTAATTTTAGTGAAGCGTTTTTTTTTAATTTTGCTGTTGCTTAAGACAGAAGGAATGGAAGTGAAACTTCAATGATGTTTGTGACCCGACTCAAAAATACGCTAAATGCATCTAAATGAAAAGTGCAACTCTTTTCTTTTCAATGAATCTTATTTAAGGGAAATATTGAGAGATTTAACAATTTTCAAAGCACCAATTCTTTCATTCACAAACAAAATATTTGAAAAGAATACAATTTTTTTGAGAACTCAATTTTGCAAAAATGATCAATTACTCGTTCGAAATGAAATCCCTTTATCTATCATATTAGAAACTACAAATCATTAAAAAAACTATTGCCAAAAAGAAAACAATATCTAAAACTCTAAAAACATAAATTTCAAAATCAATAGAAAAACTCTAATTTTGAAGTTTATCTAGAAAGTTTGAGCACGTTTTCTCCTAGTTTGTGATCAAACCAAGAAAAATTTCTACTTATCTCAGCAGAAATGAAAACATCCAAAAATGGTTTGGTGTGAAAATCAGGCCTTAGTAAGATAAAATATATTCCAAATTTTCAAATGAAAATGAAATCAATTTTCATAAAAGTAAGGTTTTCTATGGGTTTAATGGCTCAGAAAGAGAACATCATCATACTAGTAAGCTAAGGTATATGAAGGTTTCTTATATGGAGCAACAATAAAGTAGGGAAAACACTCACTCATAAAATGCAAATCAAATGAAAAATCACACAAACACAAAATTTTGATGAAAATAAATTTACACATAAGATTTTGAAAACTAAGGTAGACTGGGGAAAACAAAAAGAATCAGGTGATTTGGCTCCTAAATAGAGAATTTTAACTTTTCCAAAAATTGTCCACAGGTCTGCAGATTGTAATGGAGAACAAAGCGGTACCAAACTATTCTAAACTAAAAAATGTTGAGGCTACCACATTGTTCTGAACTAAAAAATATGGAGGCTACCGCACTGTTTTCAAATGAAAACCGCGAAGGCAAGGAAAAGTACAGAAAAAATAAATATTCAGCTTTTATTTTTAGGGATTGTTAGAAGTTATCTACCCAACCCAATTTTAGACTAATCAAAATAAAAAAAACTCATAAAATTCAAACTGAAAAATAAAAAAGGAAAACTAAGTTCTAGTCCCTAGCGGAGTCGCCATTTTGTTATGCGGATTAATCCCTCTTGCAGACAAGAGCGATCTCCCTAGTATTCTATGAATAGCTAGAAAAAAACATCCATTTGTAAATCGTTTTCTCTAGATTATTTGCAATTCAAAATTATTATAAACAAAGAAAGAGGACATGCTCCTACCTTGAAATCCAACGTTCGGTGCAGCCTTTTATCCAGTCAATCCAAAGAGTCTTCATCGGTAGGTAGAACCTGCAATCAAAGACAAAAAAAAGATTTAAAAGGACCTGCAATATACAATAATTAAGAACAACTAACCTAACTTAGTGATCAAGGAGTCTAAGTATTGAATTATTCAAATACGAACAAGAAAAACTCAATGAGAAAAGGAGATCCATATGTATTATCTTGAATGAAAAGAGTAACTTTACAACTTGATGCCTTGATGTTGTACAAGTTTCTCCCGGGGTCTTGAAAAATCGTTCCTCCTTCAGTTTGACAAGCCTTCCTCTCTTTGAATCAATAAGGAGTGATGGACATAATGGTGTGATCATTCTCATGCCAACAACAACTAGTGTAGAGAGTATTCCCTCTTGAGAATTTCTTCACCAATTATCATATACAAGGTACAATCTACCCTTGAGACTGAAACATGAGCTCAATTTATAGGGAAATGGAGGTAGTTTCAGTTCCATGAAGAAGGGGGTGGATTCCTCTTATGAAGGGATTTGAGCTCCATAGACCAAGGGATAAGCTCCATGAATGGAGGGATAAAGCTCCATGAATGGAGGGATAAAGCTTGAATTGATTGCACCTCTAGAAGCTTCCAGATGGGAGGATATTCGACCAGCTGGGCTTCTAGAACTTAATTTTTCCTTTATTTGAATTTTACGGGGGTCTGCAGGTTTTATAAGCAGAACATGTAGGAACTGTCGCAGAATATAGAACAAGTATCTGCGGACCCACAGGAAAGTGCTAGGAAAAGTGTGGAGGTAGACTTTTAAGGGTTTTAATGAGCTTTTCTTCAATTCCAAGACTTGGTTTAGGAACATTAGGGTTTTTTACTTCTAAGGGAGCATAATATAGGTAGTGATGGACCTATATAGACATTCAAATGTCATGGTGACAAAATAATGTGTAACAATTACTCTGAGCATCTTCCTAGTTTTAGTTTGAGATTTATTTATAGTTTTCAAGTCAAGTGTGTTCCAGACTTCAGTTTGTAAAGAGTGTTGATTTTAGCCTGAAGATTTTTAGCCATAGAGATTGTAGCAGATCAGGTTGCAGATTTGGGATCAGCCTAACGGATTAGGCTACTAATCTACAATGCTATTGACACCTCCTGAAGGAGATGCCATCCCCAGCTGGAGTCTCTGTTAGTATCCTATAATCTATAGTATCACAAGGTGACTGATTATTCTTTTCAGATCTTGTATATTGAAAATAATATTCCATGACTGTCATCTATTTCTGAGAAGATACTTCTGGCACCAAGGTAAAGGATGGTTATATTCACTTCATTTCCAATCTAGTCCAAAATAAGCTTAAATGCATTGGGTGGAACTATCCATCTCATAAAACCCCCCAAAGCCCACATGCATAAAGTTTTAGGACTTCATATTGAGCACCGATACCTCCATTTCAGCTCCGCCCCCCACTTTAGGCTGCTTGATATATATATATATATATCTATGTGTATGTGTGTGTGTGTGTGTGATAAACCGCATAAGCCTTACCTTACCGCAACAAACCTTGTGACCACTTCCTTTCCTTTTCGCATTGGCATTTCGCAACAGTCGTAGCCACATTCCATTTCTTGTTTCTTTGGACCGTCAATGCAGTATAGTGGGACCCTTCCCGCCACGTCACCTACATTCTCATCGCACATCGCACTTCACAAGTTTTATCACTTACCTCATTTCCTCGATCCCAAACCTTGCGATGTGCGATAAACTCTGAAATTTGTGATGTGTGATAAACTCTAAATGTTTTGATGTGTGATAAAATCTAAATTTTGCGATTTGCGATAAAATTTAAATATTATGATTTGCGATATTGGTGGGACCCAATCGCATATCGCACTTCGCAAGCTCAGGAGGATAAGCGCTAAAGAAAATGCTAAAAATCCCGGAAGTGCGAAGTTCGATATTGAAGTGGATGTGATGTAATTCAAAGCTCAAATCTAAAGGAATTGAAGTCTGGATGTGGGACCCAATCGCATATCGCAGTTCACAAGCTCAGGAGGATAGGCGCTCAGAAATATGTTATAAACACTGAAATGCGATGAAGAGATGGCCACGCTAGTTTTCAAAGAAAGATTTGAATTTATTTGAAGTCCAGGATTATGTGTAGCTACGTTTTTTTGTGAAGGAAAGAGATACAAAATTTTGAGGGACTGATGCGATTGTTGTGCTAATCAGGTCCTCAAGCAACCATTTTAACCAAAGCAGAGCCAGATGTCAGTGTGGTTTTAACAATGCCTCTTCGACATCACACTAGCCAGTTTATAACTGCTCTGAAAACAATAACGGACTATTGTAGCCACTGTTTTGGCCATATTTATCTTGTCATCACCATTGCATGGTTCCACTTGTAAATTCCTGCTTGAATGTAATTAACGGTAATCATTGCAGTAGATAGAGTAACCAACTTAAGTTTTAGTTAAATACTGCATGCATTAGCATTAGGGGCAGAGGCCCTCGAAAGGGAAAAACCATTGTAAAGGTATCATCTGGTTGTAAACACTCTCTTTTGGATGAATTGAAGGACACTGATGTTTCTAGATTCTTGTGTTATGATATGTGGTGAAGCGCTTCTTTTTAAGTAATTTGTCATTCTCCAGTTTCACATATTATTTTCTTTCTTTATTGTTGATAATAAATTTTTGTTCAGGATTTGCCATCAGGCACCCTGCTTAGTCTTGGAACAATAATCTATGTCTTCCTATGAATTTTGAATGCAGAATTCAGAGAAGTTCTGCTTTTCATTCACATTGAACCTTAATCTCCCCCTCTTTCCATTTCACAAGCTCTAAAGATCCATTGGCATGACTATCTTGCCTGGTCTCACATGATCTCAGTTATTCATCCATTTTAATCTGTTTACACCTGTTTGACTCCATAGCCCAATGGCCATCTTCTGTTGTCTCAACCAAAAATTTTCAAACAAACCCCTATGCACTAATAACTAGCCTAAAATCCCATTCAAAAAAGCTATGTCTGACAGAGAGATCCCTCTCTGGGTCTAGGAGGGCTAGATCCTAGGCCCAAAGCAGTTTTGATGCTGGCCCTCCGGCATTCTGTCTTCAACCTTCAGAATTACGGGGAGCTAACGAGTGGGTAACAAGAAAAGTGTTGGTTCCAAAAAGCATGGAAGTGGCATATGCCTAGGAAGATATTTCTATTTGGATGGTTGGTATGCAGGAACAAAATTCTCATATGAGATAACTTATGCAAGTGGGGATTTTAGGGACCTAGAAGATGCATTTTATGCCACTGTAACTCTGAAAATGCTTTACATTTGTTTATCAAGTGTCAATTTGTGATGGCCACATGGATTTATGTATTACAAGAGCTCATGAACAATGTGAGTTGGAGTTTTACATCTCTTGAAGAATGTTTCAAGCACTGGTTTGAATTGGATATGGAATTTTATAAACTTCCTTTTTTATTCTTTGGGGAATATGGAAGGGACGAAACACCTCAATTTTTGATGGATGTATATACAACATTGGGTGTACCAGATCAAGTATCTGTGCACTCTAACTAGAATATCGGAGGGTTGTTGCACACAAGACACACAAAGTTTTGAGGAATAAAAACATTTCGACAACCTTCCCTATCGGACATTTTGTTGGTGCAACCCATAAAATCAATTTAGGTTGTGGTGCAAGTATTTACATAAATGAGGATCAAATTTATCAATTTAGTTGGAATGTTGGACATGCGATAAATAACGGAGTGGAAATCCTCGCTTTATGGGGTATACTCTACTATGCCAAACTCTTAAAGCTTAATGTGATCAATATATTTTTGGATTTGATGCAAGCTACAACTATCTGCAAATTCTAATCCAAAATTTAAAAACCCACTCAACAATTACACCCAAAACTCAGATATAATTCATTTAAGATCAATATATTTACAATATAATATTTGTGCCGTTATCATTGACCATTTACTCGTACTACACACCTATCCCACACTCACACACTTTTTATCATTATACATTTCAAGATTAAGATATAGAGATTGCATTCATTGAACTTTTTGGGTTCATATCCACTAAGTTAAGATCTATTGGACTTGTATAATGGAAAAAATTGCCAAAGATGGATTTTTATGACACCTTCCATGTTTCCAAAACTAATCCTATCCTAAATACCACATTTTTCTATAGCTTTTACATAATTTAGAAATCCTAGATATTTTTCCAACTTTTATAAGTTCTAGACTTTTGTGCAAGACTTTCAGAAATTTCCTTTTCGAAGATACCCCTAGTTTGTCATGCATCAGACACCCAAGGTAGAAAATTTATTCATAGATTCATGTCTAGAGGTTTATCACTTTTCTGTAACAATGTAACAACTCCTCCAGGATCCCAAATTTTCAATTGTAACTAGTCATTTCCAAGGAAAAAAATCATTTACTCATTCTTCCTCTATCCTATACTTTATTCTGTTGTTGTCCATTTCATTTGATAACATAATTTCTCTCAGCTGACTACATTATTTGACTAAATATTTTTTTATCCTCTTCATGCATTCTCTTGGAATGTTGCTTCTTAAGTTTTCACAACTCATCAATCTCTTTGTGGAATTTGTTTCTTGAATGAAGCTTGTTGTCAACTTTTGTTGGTTGCATCTTCTTTTCAGGCATGATACTGCTATATGAAACACTAATAATTTTTCTCCAAACCAATTGAATTTTCCACCTCTATGCAAACTTCATATCTTGCCAACCAACTTTCCAAAAATTTCACCTCTTGCTCAAAATATCTAAGAAATTATTTTGAATGTTGTACGCGAAGCTGGATTTCATCTTCAGGAAATAACATAGATTCTATCTCCCTAATCACAACTTCATGTTCATCATTCCTCTTTGTACCTCCTTTCACAAGCATTGCACTTAAGTGTTTCTCTTCATCCTGGCTTAGAACAAAGTAAGAGTTTTTTACTCCTTCACCCTCATCATAGAATTTGGATTTCGGTCTTCCTCTAATTTTGTGACAGTTGTAGGTAACTATCCACCATCTTCCATACCTGCATCCACTTGAAAATTCATTAGTTTTAAAAATATGAGAACCTTGGATCTCATCCACTGCTTCGTCTCATTCTCTCCAAACAATGGCCCTTTCTCTATGTCAAAATAGTGCACTTTTTCTGCCTCATACATAACTTTCTTGAGTTACCCTTATTTAAACTAGGTTCTTATCATGTGCATCATATTCTTTTGCAACTTTCTTGCAAATAATTATTTAACTATCCATTTAATTTTCTTCTTAAAAATCCATCTGCATTTCTAGTCTTCCTCATGTTTTTGTAGTTGCTCCATAAGTACATTCAATTGTACTTTAATCTCAACGAGTTCCCTTTGAAATTCCTTATCATTCAACTTCCTCTTTATGTCATTTGCCTTGAAATCTTATTTCCTTCTTCTATGGCTTTCACCTTAACCTTTGTAATGACCCTCTGTGGTCATCCTTTTCTTTAACTTTGTGAGCTTCTCCGTGCTCAACAATGAACTGCAACCAAGCCTCTCCTCTATAGCAAGTCTCCTCTTTTTTCTACTCAATACCTAACCAAGCTTTCTTCACTAGCATGACCTTTTGGTATTTTCTTTGGTTCTCTCCTTTGAACCTTCTCGAGCAATCCTATCCTCCTTTGGTTTTTGCAATTACTCGGTTTACTTCTTTTGAAAACTTATACTTGTTCCTTGCTTCCTCTACTACAAAATTCTTCAACCACAATTTTTTCTTCACTTGTTCTCTCTTTCATGCATCCAAGTTATGATCCATTATCAATATCCTTCAGTTGCTACCTGCAAACATTAATTCCTCTATACAAATCAATTCAAAAATATAAAGACATGTTTACCTATTGCACTGTTGCAATTCTCCAATCTATTTTTTCTACACAACTCTCTTCTCTTTTCTTTGAATCTCTTATTTGAAGAGATAACCAGTTATGATACCAAAAAATGATGCAAGCTACAACTGCCTCCAAATTCTAATCCATAAATTTCAAAACCCATACAACAATTACACCCAAAAATCCGATATAATTCATTTAAGACCAAAATATTTAGAATATAATATTGGCCTCATTATCATTAGCCATTTACTCATACTCCACACCTGTCCCACACTCACATACTTTTTATCATTATACATTTCATGATTAATATATGCAAATTACATTCAATGAACCTCGTGGGTTCATATCCAAAGTTAAGATATATTGGACTTGTATAAGGGAAAATTTTGACAAAGTTGTATTTTTATGAAACCTTCCATATTTCCAAAACTAATCCTATCTTAACTACCACGTTTTTCTAGAGCTTTTACATAATTTAGAAATCTTAGAGATTTTTCCATCTTTTATAAATTCTATACTTTTGTGCAGGACTTTTGGAAATTTCCTTTTTGAAGATAACCCTAGGTACTCATGCATTAGGATTCTAGGTGACCATTGATTAGATAAAATATGACACTTCTTTCACCCCTCCACTCATGTAAAATTGGATGCAGAGGATTCTAAAGATGAAGGAAATTTTCCGATCGGTTTCCTTCAATCATCTGAATAGGGAGTTCAATTAAGTAGTTGATGCCCTGTCTAAGGATGATTTGGCTACGAGTCTGGGACATGTAAAATACTATTTTATTAGGAGGGTGCTACATTTTATAATTGTTTTATTACATGGTGTTGATTATTTATTTCTAATATGTTTTTTTTGCTTGCATGGACATCATAAGATCTCCGTGCACCTTTTTATGGGGTCCTATGATTAGTTTTTTTCTCATCATAAGTGAAAAATAGAACTCGATATATCTGAAGGTTTTTTTTTTGTATATCTGTGTTTGGTAACCCATTTTTGAGTCGCTTGGATATGGGTTGTATTTGTTTTATCTTCAGAGTTTTTTGTGGTGCCGACCTGGTTACATATGTTTTTGCGTTCGAGAGGTTATTGATGATATATGCAATCGGAATATTAGAAAAAATGTAACATGTTTTTTTTCAAATGAAACATGTTTGATTTTTATTTCTTGAAAAATTTCACGCTTGAGTTAAATAAATGCATCGGGTGAAAATGTGAAGTTGGGTTACACTTTTTGCCCTTTTTTGAGAAAAAACTTTCATTTTTTTCTGTTCTTCAACTTCTGTGAGCTAAAACAATTTTTTTGTTTAGAATTTCATTTTGCGATAAAAATAAAAGTTGCCAAAAATTTTATTAGCTTTCTATTACTTATTTTTTTGAATTTTTTTTATACACATTTGATATGTCAACTTAGCATTTCTTTGAGTGTGATTTTTTTAACAATCAAAGGATTCATAAGAATTCATGTTAATATGCAATGTTGTATTCTTTGAAACTATGTGTTTTTGAGAAACAAAATGTGTTACAACAATCTAGACAGAGTCTACTTCGGTTTCGTCATATTTACAAAGCCAACGGATGCATATCATAATTACTAGAATTTTTTGAACTAGTCCAATATGCAAAAACTACATATTTTGAATATGTTTCATGACGCAAGAAATTTCTTAACATATAAGTTATAAACTGAAAATATAAAAAATACCCATTAGAGACAACGAACCATTGTAATGCACCATAATTTAAAAAAAAAATTTCACAATGTATTTTGGAAGATACCAAATTATGATTTCATTGAATCATAATGACCTTCAAAATTGTTTGCACCCGTTTTATTACAAAATTAATTAAAATTAGTAAATATTTATGAAATTCCATAAAAGTTATATTTCCTGAAAGTAGATTGAATTCTGAAAATGTTTGTCTTGGTTCCGACAGTTAATTCAGAATGTTTCATGGAGTTTAATCAACCCAAAGTTGAAGATATGTATTTAGAGCTTGGTTCTGCGTAATTGTTGACGCGTTGGTTCGGTTGAACTCTTAAACAAAGTTTGACCGAATTGTTTTTTGTGCCAACGGCCCGTCAAGTTTAACGATATAAAAGTTCGGTCGAATTTTTTTATAAATGTTCAGCCAAACTTTTACCCAATTTTCCGTCGACCGGAAAATACCACGAAGCCCCTCCAAAAAAACATTTCGCGGCAATATAAAATGCCGCAAATGCATTCATTATTTTCGTACATTTGGTCTGATTTTACAAAGGTCTTGGTCTGATTTTGCAAATAATTGTTTTGGGTTTAAGGAATTTTCTTGGAGGTACATTCAAAGGACATTTTTACGAAGGATTTTTTTGGGTTTAAAGACTTTTCTTGGAGGTAAGTTCAAAGGACATTTTTACAAAGGATTTTTTTTAGGTTTAAAGGCTTTTCTTGGAGGTACATTCAAAGGACATTTCTTGGAGGTATGCGATACATTTTTTGGATGTTTTTTGGGCTTCATTTTTTTTTGAAAGTATGGATTTGGGCTTAATTTTCATTTTTTTTGAAGGTATGGATTTGGACTTAATTTTCAAAGGACTCTTTTTAGGCTTAATTTCGAAAGCACTCTTTTTAGACTTAATATTCAAAGGAATTTTTTTGGAATTTTTTTTAAAGTATTTTTTAAAGTGATATTTTTTTAGAGGTTTTTTTGAAGTTTTTTTAAAAGTGACTTTTTTTAAGAAGTTGGAATTAATTTTTAAAGGACATTTTTTGAAGGCATTTTTTGAAGTGACATTTTTTTAGAGTACGTGTTTTGGGTTGAATTAAATCTTTTATAATGATTTTTTAAAATGAGTTTTTGTCTAACTTTTTAAATGAAATTTTTTTGTAGGACTTGGAAGGAAATATTTTGAGCTTTGTTTATTTTTTATAAGACATTTTTTTCTTGGATTTTTTAAAGTAAGTGTTTTGGATTGAAATATGTATTTTTTAAAATGAGTTTTTTTTTTTTTTTAAATTAAATCTTTTGTGATGTTTTTTTTAAGTGAGATTTTGTCTAAATTTTTGAAGGAAATTTTTTGAACTTCATACTCTATTATCATGGGAAATCGAAGGAATTTTACGAAAAAATATGATCGAAAAAGTGACCCTGAGGAACATAGAGAAGAGACGAGAAAATGTCACAAAAAAAAGATAGAAGCACTCTCAAATATTGAAGGGGAAAATAAACCTCAATTAGAAGTTGAAGCAGTTATGTAAATGTAAATATTATGAGTTTGATATATTTAAAATTTTCCTAGTGTAAAATGTGAAGCTTAATTTTTATTTGATGAAATAATTTGAAAAATATTTTGCAATGTAAACAGAGAGAGATATTCCTCAAAACATTGATGATGAGATACAAAATTTTGAAAGAGAAAGTGAAAGAGATATTGAACCAATGATTGAAGATGGTGAAAATTTTGAAATAAATTCAAGTGAAGAAATTGAATCACAAGGTATATATATATATATATATATGTGTGTGTGTGTGTGTGTGTGTGTGTGTGTGTGTGTGTGTGTTGAAGAAATAAACGTATTATTGAAATTATACATACATTTATTAATTTGGTTATTTATTGAATATGTAAAACTATTATGTACTATTCATTCGAATATGTATAGATGAAATCAATGTCGATGATGAGATGTTAGAAAATGTTGACACTCACACATATGGAGATAAAAAAGCTGACCATTATATACGATATCGTGTTAACCGCATTTTTGAGAAGTATTTCATAAAGGAAAATGTGACAGTTCAAGTCCAAATGTTGAAAGGTCTCGTATAATTAAGGAAATTAAAAGAAAATACGAATTTATTGGATATTCGAAAATCAACCAAAGATAAAAAAAAATGAAGGAAAATGTGATACAAAATATAAATAGTGCTATAAATTCAATTAAAATATCTAGACAAAAAAATGTTTCAGTTGTACATAGAGCAATACATATGGCAGTGGTTTCATCAAGTACTAAAGAGAATCGCTTGGTAAAATCTATGGCACGAGCATTAGGAACCTCACGAAAAACTTTGCACAAACATCGGAAATTTCGGTTGCAAATAGATGTAAATGATGAACTCGCTTGTTGGAGAGCTATTTGTAGGCAACCATACAAAGATAGACTTGGAGAAAATGTTAAAAAAATAATATATGAATATTGGAAGAACAATTCGCGTGTTTCACTGACTGCAAGACATGTGATGCAAAGAAGAATAGCACGAAATCAATACGAAGAACATGAAAAACATCTCTTGGAAACCACTCAAATAGAGTTATTCAACAAGTTCAAAGAAAAGAATCGTCAAATTCAAGTTTCACTCAGTGCTTTTGTTCAACAAAAACCATGGTATGTAAAACCTATCACCGTACGCGACACTTGTTGTTGTCGTTATCATGTGGAATTTGAGTTATATTATGACACATTCCTTAATTTTGGTAGAAAATTTTGGAAAGATTCACCTCCTCCTTCCACTATCCATGATTTCATATCTCAAATTCTATGTGAAAGACAAAGCGATGAACTATTTTACAAAAAGAAATGTGTTGGTGGTAAAAAATGCGATGATTGTGGAAATTTGACTAAATTTCAAAACAAATATCGTATTGATATAAATGATCAATCATTGTCCAACATGAAAGTGAAATGGAAGAGATATGAATATAGTGATACATCGATTCAAAGTGCAAATAGTGTTAAAAGAATTGAATTACTAGAAGATGAAATTTTTCTGATAGAATTTTTGAGAAAGTTTGAGGCAAAAATTTACAAATATACCAAGCATTCCCATAGAGCTCGATGGCAAGATTTGCAATTCAAAAAATCTCGTGAAGTTTTTCCACCAGGGACCATTTTGTCAGTGATTGATTTTGCAGAAAACTACACATTTGTTCCACAAAAAGAAATTCAGAGTGAATACTATCATTATGACCAAGTCTCCATGCTCGTCCATATTCTATATAGACATGCTGAACAAAATGTCGATCATATAGAAAGCACGAGTGAAAATCGACATATCATTAAATAATATCACTTTTATATCAGTGATGATCGTACACATGATACATGTTTTGTACAACATTGTTTTGGAAAAATTTATGATTCATTGAAAAATCGTGGAATAACATTCAATGAAAATTGGATATGGTCAGACGGATGCGCAGGTCAATTCAAATATGCACGATCATTCTTTTGGTTGTGTTGTCTTCATAAGAAAACCTGCATTAAACATTGTTGGAATTTCTTTGAGACTGGCCATGGAAAAGGAGAACATGACAGTGCAGGGGCATGCATAAAACGAGCACTTCGAAGATATCAAATGAACCCCTCTGCAAGCCGACTTGTGGACGCGAAAGAAGTTGTTCAATGGTGCATCGCTGCTCTAAGCCATGAGACTAACCAATCAAGGGAAGTGCGAAGGTACATTCAATTTAATTTTTATTGGATATCTAATTTTAAACAGTGTACATTTATCACAATGATTATCTTTGATTGTATTTTGATATCATATTTACATTCTTCTTTAAATTTTCCATATAAATGTTTTTTTGGCATATTGGGATCGAAGACGTAGATATATCAATTGGAAATGACGTTGAAACAATAAAAGGGACTCGAAAATTGCATTCAATTAAAACAAAGTCGTCCAGAAATGTGTTTGCATTGGATAAAAGAAAATATTCTTGTTTTTGTGATGTTTGCATAGACAACACAAAATCCAATGACATTTGTGAAAACAAAATGTATGTAAAAGATTGGAAACATACAGAGCTAAATACAAAGGGAAAAATGTCCATTGCAATGTTTGAAGAAATGCAATCAGAGGAGACTACAATATCATCTGATGGTGATCAAGTTTCTGATCTTGTTAGAGAAGGTAACATTTGAATTGCTTTCAAATGATAGAGATCTAGAAATAAATTTAAATACATAAGTTTGTTAAGTTTGTTTTATTGTGCAGGAGATGTTTTTGCTGTAATTGCACCTACTGACAACGATGAAAATGTGAAGTATTATTTGATGCGTTGCACTAAATGAAAAATGAAATTATTAGAAGACTATAATGATCACGGATTTCCATATGAAAGAGGATCTATTATACTGAAAGGTTATTTTTTCAGACAAACTAATCAAAGTGGGGATTTTGTTTACTTTGAAGACTATGAACCTGATTTCATAAGTTGTCAATATAGTCACTTGGTGTGTGCAGCACACATAAAGTTGATAGAGGTTCAATCAAAGAAAAAAATGAAAATTAAGAAATGGAAAATGTCAAAATCCGATCATGAATGGATCATTGAAGATGGCATTCCATTGGAATTTTTTTGATTGAACTGCCCAACAAATTCTTCTCTTTGGATTATGTTTTAGAACTTCCAGAACTCAACTAAAAATGGAGCTGCCTTGTATGTTATTTGTGCAAGTGTTTGCACATGTACAAATTGTTTTGGTACATGCACACTAGGATCAACTGAAAGTAGCTTTTTTATACATGCCTTGATGAAAAATGTTGCATGTAATGGATATATATATGTTCTAGACTGAAATTAACTGTTCAAGTAGTTTTACTATATGTGCATTGATGAAAAATGTTTCACGTACTGAATATGTATGTTCTAGAATGCAATTAACTGAAAGTAGTTTTTCTATGTGCATTGATGAAAAATGTTGCACGTACTGGATATATACACAGACTGAATGTGACCAGTTTTCTCATGGGATTTCCTAGTAAAAAGTATGGAACGTAAATAAATCATCCACAATATAGTTTTGTACGAAGATTCCTTTCAGACAAGAGAATCGAAGCACTTCTCTGACTTTTGGTGGGATTTGACCCACATCTCTATTCCTGATAGAAAATTTAGTACAAAAATTGTCTGTCCAATGGTCGGATATGTTCTAGGCAATTAACTGAAAGTAGATTTTCTATGTGCATTGATGAAAAATGTTGCACGTATTGGATATATGTGTGTGTGTGTGTGTGTTCTAGAATGCAATTAACTGAAAGTAGCTAAATTCTATAGCCATTAATGAAAAGTAGCTTAATTCTATTGATATTGATGAAAAATGTTGAAGTACAGGATATATATGTTCTAGAAAGAAATTAACTATTCAAATAGCTTTTCTATGTGCATTGATGAAAAATGTTGCACGTACTGGATATATATGTTCTAGAATGGAATTAACTGAAAGTAGCTTTTCTATACATGCATTGATGAAAAATGTTGCACGTACTGGATATATATACATTATAGATTGCATTTTTAAAATTTTATGATTGTTTTCAACACATCTAACAAGACCTAGAATCTTATCATTGTTTATATATATATATATATATATATATATATTGTACTTCAATCATTTTAACATATATATTCAAACATGTGTAAAATCATTTCTACATGTACATATATTCATGTGAATTTTTTGTTTGTTTGGAAAACGACAACTTGAATTTTAAAAACAAAACATAATATCATAATCACATGCCAAATGTAGTTCAACAATCCAAAACTTGAGTTTTAAAAACTTTTTGATTATATCACAACATTACTTCACATGCCATGCCAATTGTAGTTCAACTATCCAATAAAAACATTTAACATTATATCACATGCCAAATGTAGATCAACCATCCAAAACTTAAAAGTTTTAATTTAACAAAAAATTATAGATCAGAACATTACTTCACATGCCAAATGTACTTCAACCATCCAAAACTTGAGTTTTAAAAACTTTTTGATTATATCACAACATTACTTCACATGCCATGTCAATTGTAGTTCAACTATCCAATAAAAAAATTTAACATTATATCACATGCCAAATGTAAATCAACCATCCAAAACTTAAGTTAAAAAAAAAAAAACAAATTATAACACAACATTAATTCACATGCCAAATGTAGTTCAACCATCCAAAACTTAAGTTTTAAAAACCAAGCAAATTATAACACAACATTTTTTTTCTTCTAAATAAGACTAATTCTATTAAGAAACCATATGGTACAAAGTGAGATTACAATCATGAGTAGCTGAAGATCATGGAGCCGGAAATGATAAACTATCAACCTTGGTCCTGAAGAAAAAACATGGACAAGATAACAAAAGGATCACAGAGGACAATAGGAAGTAGTGGGCTAGACAAAAAAGTCTACCCAGAATGGGTCAATACTTCTAAACAACATTTTTTCCCTTTTTTCTTACTAAATTTGACCCAACCGTTGTGGGGTGGATGGGCAGGAACCACTTGTAGACTATTTTGCATAGAAGGTGGAGTCTCCTTATCTGAATCAGATGAGAAAGACTCATGTGTACGTTTCTACGAAATCGGAGGATCAGAGGGCGCCTCAAGACTAGCTGAAGGTGAGTCCTTTGTATGCTCAAGTTCATCCCCTTCCATTTCAATCTCTTCTTCATTCGAGTTGTAGGAATCAATGTCATCCATGGGAGGTGGATCACATGGTTTCTAGCCTTTGGATTTTGTCTTGCAGATGGTGTTCTTCTTTTTGGCGGTGAACTTGGCGCATGTGTTTTGAAGGTGCCTTGTCTGATGGCAGTGGCGACATCGGAATGCTGTGTTCTCAAAGTCTAGGGTCTGAGTCAAATGAAAATACCCAAATTTGAGGTTGATTTGATCAGGCAGCCCTTTTCTTATGTCTATTTCCGCGCAGATTCTACCAAAGGTGTATATGCCTTTCTCCCTTTTGGATGTATCTTTTGCCAGGAATCAGCCCAAAGTGTTTCCAATCCCTTGGAAGACAGAGAAGTGCCATATATGCGTCAAGAGGTTCGGAATTTGGATCCATATGGGAAGCTTGGTGATGACTGTTGTGGTGGGGTCGAAGTGTGGGAACTAGGGGGTGAGGAATAACCCTGCCGTTCCCCAAAACCAAGGGCCTCATGTTAAGGCTTTCTGATAATCTTCGTTGAATGAAAATACCACAATGAAGAAAACCTTCGAGCAAAAGAAGAATTTTCTATTTTTTGTCCAGTTGGTGTGGATCCATTGATATAGATCTGCTGTTTGAGGCCATAGGCCATTAAATCTGCAAATGATGGATGTTTATGCAAACGCTTGGTATTGATCATCGAGCGATGGATGAGAGATTTTGATGGAGGGGATTTCCTCTATTTTATCCACCAGGAAAGGCTTGGGAGCCTCAGCTGGTTGTGAAGTTTTCTTGGGTGGCTGTGCATGGACTGCATCTTTGTAGGAGAAGGCAGGGGTGGAGGATGGCTGCCCAGATTCTCCCCCTCTTAGACGCAAGGTAAACACGACCAAAGTATTTCTATAATTATAACATAACATCACTTCACATGCAAAATGTAGTTCAACCATCCAAAACTTAAGTTTTAAAAATATTATATATCGCATTCACATGTACCAAATGTAGTTCACATAAAATATGTCCAAATTTTTTTGATCTCACAAGTATCAAGTATCAAGTTATATATGAATGCATCTAGATAATATATAAAAAAGTAAATTTAAGACTAGAAATCTCAATCAAATCTAGAAATCGTCCATCAAATACAGATGGATGTAGTGTCTTTCCCAACAAAGTCTCAATCCATGAGCTATCCTGTGAAGCATGGGGAACCTGTACTCAATGCACATACAAACATTAAAATTTGATATTTTAAAATTGAGTGAGAATATATAGAACTTCATGTAAAAAAATAAAAATAAAAAATCATGCAATACCTCATGAGGTTCCCTCTCCATTTGTTGCTCGTCTGCTACAACTTCCCCCATGGGAACATCTCCAACAATAAACTGTATAATATACATGTACAGTTATATATATATATATTTTCAAATGAAAATTCATATATCATTAAACTTATTTTCAATAATATTAAAAAAAAAATCAGACAACTTGTTCAAATGTTTGAAATGTTGTGGATGTTCCTATCTCCATCGCTAGAGTCAGTGGAGAAAAGAAATCCTCTATAGAAACCTAAAATTAAAAGATTTAATTTAAGTATAAAATAACTCAAGATAAAGATCTCAATTTATAATAAAAATTTTAAACTTCAATTTATAAATTATAAATTAAAAACATATATATTAAAAAGTGAAAAACTGAATACTTCTGCAGGTGGATTTGGCACATCTCCTAAGAGAGGCTCCAAAAGAAAATCTCCAAAAACCTAAAATTCAAAAACTTTAAAACAACTCAAGATATAGATATATCTCATTTTTTAATGGAACATTTTGAGGTGGAATATATAACTTAAAAACATAAATTTTAAAAGTGAAAAATTGTCCATACTTGTTGTGAATCTGTGATCTGAAAATGGAACTATTTGTAATGCTATGAAAAGTATCCATTTCCATATAATTAAGAGTGCAAAGTATTCTCCATGACTTGCAGGTTAAGCAAAGTGTTTTTGGTGATTGTTTCTGAGTTTATGTGTGAGAATTTGTTATTTAAATTTACTGTTTAATACATATCAACAGAAATACACAGCAAGAGAAATTCACCATAGCATAACACAACAAATTGATGAGGTAGTTCACCCCTCCTGGGCTACATCTACTAGGTCCAAGGCTCCCAATGGGCATGTCCTTGCTCTATTAAGTTTCTAAAAATGGTTATATAGTGAAATATATGCCTAAACGGGAAAAAAAAGCTGTGAATTTGACTTCAGAAGACAGAAATAAGCTAAAAATGGCTTTTTTTTCACCTTAAACAGTGAAGTACAACCCAATATAGCTCCATCTTCCTGATGGCCCTAGTGGCCCTTTCCTATTTCCTGAAGCAAAAATGGCTGAATAACACCTCTGTTCGCTTGGAAACCTATCCAAAACTCTCCAGAATTCTCAAGAAACCCAAAATTGACTAAAATTTTGTCCAATTTGGTTAAAAAATGAGAAAGTTATGACCTCTCAAAGAAAATTGCCCAATGTCACTTGAAAACCCCACCAAATGTGGGAGAACTCTAATTAGGAGTGCCAAAATTGGCCGACCTCCGAAATTGTCGGATCCGCCATACTGACCGTTTGAGAAAACTGTGGCATAAAATGTGGGGCGAGGGAATGTGACCTCCCCGCAATAACCTCCAGGTCACGACTAACAAACCTTCGAATTTAAACTTAAAAGAGTGGTCATATTACGATTTGTGCTAACCGTTTGTTCCGCCAATGAAAGTTATGTTAACCGCAACTGCTTTTTCGTGGCATTAAAATTTACTGTCATATTGGCCAAATGTTAAATTGTAAACCATTTAGAGTCCCAGTTAAAGGCCTTTAGGCTAGGGTCATAAGCCGGAGTCATATGGAGGATCGGTGCAGTCGGGCTAGCCCTTAAATTTTTCCGCCGAATTCTTTTACAAACCATAAAACCAATGCATTTGCAATACCTGTTAAGAAACATCAAATAGCCCGACTAGTTGGGTCGCTGTGCTGGCAGGCAGGACATCTCCGTTTCAAATTCCGCGGACTCCATATATAATTTTAGTCAATAACCCCTGGGCCACGTGGCGGCCTGCCATTGGTCCACTGTCATATGGTTAAACAAACCTCCAACCTTGCCACTTGTCGGATTCCAATTCACCCTTGTGGAATATTCTAGGGAATATTTTGAGGAATATTCTCAAAATATTCTTTGGAATATTCTTTTTAAAAAAATTTTAAAGTCAGAAAACTAAACTTTGGTCAACTGAAAAATGAAGTTTACCGAAGACTTCAAACCTTCATAACTTTCACATACGACTTTGTATTTGAGTCCCGTTTGCAGTGCTAGAATAGCAGCGACGAGACCTTTCCAGTCGTTCAGACTATAACCATTTTTGAGCATTTCCATTTTTTAGAATTTTTTCAAGTTGGACATGATCACCTGATCACACATCCCAAATGGGATGTGTGAGGACCCCAAAATATCACTAAATTACAGAAACTGAAAATGAGGAGATTGATTCTCCAATCTTCCAACCTTGAACCATTGAAATCTTCCTGACTTCATCAAATTGAGCTTCTCATAAAAAGATAAATTCTTCCTTGAATCTGCTAATCGACTGTTGCTAACCTTGACTGTGTCATGATGCAAATTTTTGAATTTTGTAGAATAGAAACTATAATTTGTAGAAAAAATACTGATCCTACAATGGTCTACCTTCAAAGGAAACTGGAAATAAGATTCACCTTTCCAACTGTACTTATGGCGAATTTTTTCCGAATGAGCCATGTACTTGTGTCGATTCCCGACCAAGTTTTCTCGCCATAGTAATTAGCCATTCTGAAACCAGAAATGACCCATGCTGAAATTTGTGTCCTCTTTTCTTGCATGCTTTTCCCTTTCTTGTATTCTTGCACCACTTTGCACCGACACTTTGTTCTCTGCACCAATGGAAACCAAAGACACCTTCTGCAACATCTTGTCATCTTCTTCCAAATACGACCTGCTTTCAGACTGAAACATTTCATCATTTACATCAAAAATAACATGAAAAGGATTATGTACAAAATATTTTTGCTTAATCATCAACAAAGTCAAATTTTGACTTGCATTGAAAAGCCTTTTCAAATCCCGTGCATTTACTAAAGAAGCTGATTCTAGCTTCTTCCGATGTTCTCTCACAATAAACTCTTTGCCATCCTTAAACATATGATACTTGTTCTCATGGTGATGGAAGATCTCTTTTCTGTCATATAAATATGGACTACCCAACACCACACTTGTAATGTCAAGCGATACCACATCTAATTCAACCAAGTGAACATAATGAGCTATTATGGCGAAGCGCAACATGCACTTCCTTGAAACTTGTAAATTAGCATCCTTGCAAATCCATCCAAGTGGATATGGCTTTGGATGTGGAATGGTTTCAAGTTTCAGCTTCTTGACTAAGTCTTCTTAGATGAGGTTTTCTTGAGACCCACTATCAAATAGCATGTCTATCTTTGTGTGTTTGGAAATTATCCTCACTTGAAACAACTCTATCCTCCTCTCTTCATTTGGAGCTTCTATGTGACAGTTTAAAGTGCTAGAACTGGGATTTTTTTCCTTGACAATCTCTTTCCCCTTTATGTTCTTTAGTATCATGGCTGTGTTTTTAGTTTCATCACCTTATTCAGACCCTAAGTCTTGTTCAACAATTGCAACCGTGTTTCCCTTTTCTTTGGCCTTATCTTTGGTTTTAAATTTTTCTGGTTTCAACTCCAGATGAAGTTTTCAGCAATGGTCTTCAACATGGCTTGTTTTGGAATAGTTTTTAAAAAAGAATTTTCCTTTTTCTTTCCTAGAGTTTGCATTTGTTTTTCTTCCTTTGCCTTTAAATTCACTACCCTCATTCCCATCAAAAGATTGTTTACCTCTAGCCTCTAAATGCGTGGCTTGGACACAAACCTCATCTAGATTAGTAGGATTGAACATAAGGATAGTATGAATAATATAGGTTTGTAAAACACCTATATATTTCAGCAAAGTATCTTGACTATGAAAATCAATTCCAAGTAATAAAGCCCTTCATCTAAACTCTTGAGTGTAATCTTAAACATTTTGTCCCTTAAGTTGTCTAAAACTTTGCTAATTCATGATAGTCTTTTGCAAATGAGCTAATGGATAAAATTGTTGCTTAATTGTGGAAATAAATTCAGCCCATGATAAAGTGATCTTACCATGTTTTTTAATTTCATCCTTGGTCATGGCCTCCCACCATACCAATTCTTCTCCTTCCATTCTCAAAGAGGCTAACTGAATATTGGTGTCATCTTCATGAAGGTTTTGTATCCTCAAGTAAACTTCCAACTGTCTTATCCAATTGTCAACTTTCTCTGCATCGACTTCACCATTACACATATGCAACTCAAATTTAACATCAAGCTTTAAAAATGGACTTTTACCAGTGGTTTTATACTTGTGAGATTGATTCATCGAAGTTGAGGATGACGATGTAGAGGAAGAGGATGAAGATGGGGATGGTGGATCACCATTACCTCCATGTCCTTTATTTGAATTGTCATCACTTTTCTTTCCTCCTAAATAACCCTCTCCTTCTTTCTGATCTTTATACCCTTCTCCAACAAGCCTATCATTCCTTTCTCGGTAGAGTATCCTCACCATCTCAGTCATGTCCAAAAAAGCCTTTCGGAATACCCGTTCTTCTTCTTTGGGATCAACATATTCAGGAGCTTCTCCTTCTCTTGAAGACATGCTTGAGGCTTCTTCTATGGCTCTTGGAGGTGGCTCTCTGGCCCTTCTTGGTTGTGTATTACTTTGTGCACTAACCAAGTGTCCTTCACCTCTCTTGAGTTTAAGCCTAGTAAGCATCAAAAATTGCAAACAATCAACTATATCTTTGCACAAGAAAAAATACAGAGAAAAACTGTAGCTCCTAAAGCTCAAATCCTGAGCTCTGATACCATTTGATATGAAAATGAAACTATTTGTAATGCTATGCAAAGTATCCATTTCCATATAATTAAGAGTGCAAAGTATTCTCCATGACTTGCAGGTTAAACAAAGTGTTTTTGGTGATTGTTTCTAAGTTTATGTGTGAGAATTTGTTATTTAAATTTAATGTTTAATAAATATCAATAGAAATACATAGAAAGAGAAATTCACCATAGTATAACACAAAAAACTGATGAGGCAGTTCACCCCTCTTGGGCTACATCTGCCGGGTCCAAGGCTCCCAATGAGCATGTCCTTGATCTATTAAGTTGCTAAAAATGGTTATACAATGAAATATATGCCTAAATAGGAAAAACAAGCTGTGAATTTGACTTTAGAAGACATAAATAAGCTAAAAATAGCTTTTGTTTCACCTCAAACAGTGAAGTACAACTCAATATAGCTCCATCTCCCTGATGGCCCTAGTGACCCTTTCCTCTTTCTTGAAAAAAAAATGGCTAAAGAACACCTCTGTTCTCTCTGAAACCTATACCAAACTCTCTATAATGCTCAAGAAACCCAAAATTGACTAAAATTTCGTCCAATTTGGTTAAAAAATGAGAAATTATGGCCTCTCAAAGAAAAATTCCCAATGTAACTTGAAAATCCCACCAAATGTGGGAGAACTCCAGTTAGGAGCACCAAAGTTGGGCAACCTCTGAAATTGTTGGACCTGCCATACTGACTGTTAGCCACCTGTAAAATTTGATTATCCCAAAAGGTTGCTAAATCTATTTTTTGAGCCTTCAAGGAACAATTTTTCTCACTAAAAACTGTTGGCTCTTGAAGAATTTTTGAAGGCCTCATGCCTCTGTCCAGATCCTATACTTTGTTTTCATCCCCAAAAGACTCTGAAATCCTGCTGATTTCCAAAGCCAAAATATTGCTGCAAACACCATTTTCTCCTTTCCCTTCTTCCCAAATTAACCTCATCTTTCTATCCCCTTATTTCCCACAAAAATCCCTCATTTTCACATTTCTGCCTTTTTCCCTCATCAAAATCCCCTTTATAAGGTTTAAGACTCACTCTTGGCCTTATCGGAACCCTCATTTCCTTTGAAAAAACGTTGAAAAATCATAAAAATACATTGTTTTGACTTAAGCCCCCTTGGGCTAAGTCCCTAGCCTTTCCGCCCATACACCCTGGTGCCATGACCATGCGCTGAGCCAGTTGGGCGCTTATCCGGTTTAAATAGATATTTCTTCGCAAAACCATTAAAAAACCTTCGATATTTATTTAAACTATTGAAATTAATTTTTATTCATTTTTCTGCCTGTGCAAATTATGGAGCGATCTCGACCGTCGATTCAATCCATAGATCCGACAGTGCAAAGCGCGCCTCCCTGTGGACCCCCCAGCCATGCGCCGTTTTCCCAAAACCGCGTGGTTTTCATCGCACCACTCTTCGGTAGAGGGAAGTTTTTGCCCGATGGCCAACAATTCCATACATCGCTTGACACGCGTCCTGTGTACTATTTGCAAAACCGCCGTCCATCCGTCGTCGATTGCGTGTTAACGTTCGGACCTGGACGCCCAACGATATCGCTGTGGACTGTCCGATCTGGGCCCACTGATCCAACGGTGATCGCTCGCCGAAGTTGCTCAATGTTTAACGAAGGTGCGCGCATGATAGCCGGGGCCATCGTATAACGGCAAATAAATCTCCACCATTGATCTGATCTGCAGATCGACGGCCCACAATTCGTCGCCCAATCTCTCCATTTGACTTTCCATTACCCAATCCCGACCGTCGATCTCTGCGCGATCGACGGATCAGATTCATCCTTCTCCTTTGACCGCCTCGTTCAATCTCAACCGTCGATCTCTTCACAATCGACGACTCGGATTTAATCCTTCTTCCACCCATTCCACGATCACTCCTGATCAATCCCGACCGTCGATCTCTGCGCGATCGACGGTTCAGATTCATCCTCCTCCTCTGATCGCCTCTTTCAATCTCGATCGTCGATCTCTGCGCAATCGACGGCTCGGATTTAAGTTTTCTTCCGCCCATTCTATGATCTCCTCGATTAATCCCGACCGTTGGATGATGCCATCCAATGGCCCCGCTCCTTCCACACGCCCTTCGATGCAGTCAACCTATAAAAGTAGGATTTCTTAATAGTTTTCGTATTTTGCAGGGTTTTTATCATTTTCTCGCAATTTTCGAAGAAGATTCAGAGGCGGAGGGTGACGACCCTCCCGTCTTCGATTCGTCAAAGGAAATCATTGACAGGGTAGAAATGCATGCTTCCTGAGTGTTTCCTCAAGCATGGATGCCTTATGAACCCTGCGCAGCCCTGCACAATAGCAAAGAAAACAACAAATCGGGCACACAAAAAGAGTATCAGCGTCGAGGAAAAAAATGCACTAGAACAGAGGATTAAAGGACATATTTGTGGGGATTACGTATAAGATGCTTATCAAAACCCTAATCCCCAAATAAAACACAATTTACAGAAAACCTAAAGTGTTTTATCAAGCAGGAATGCTCCCACTACCACAATCTGAGGCAAATCGATTCCTCCCGGCTACCATAGCTCCACATGTTCCTCAAAGTACTCAATCAGGGGCCGAAGTTATTGAAGAAGATCAGATTTTTCCTCAGAGTAGCCAAGAAGTTACTCTGCAATGAAACTTAATGCAAAAGATATCTGCAGAGTAACCCTAGCGTCACACAGAGCCTCAAAGGTCAATAAAGCTCCCACCGAGCTTAATTTATAAGTGTAAATCAATTAATACAGTGAAACACCTGTACAGTTTCTTCATTGAGCCCCCCCAAGGGCCAAGAAGACATTAAATCTGTATTAATTGTAATTGAGATCTTTTATCAGATCTCACCTCCTCATTCTTCTATATATACTACAGCAGAAGATGAGTGAGGGGTTGGTTGTAGAACTTTGATATACATTTGAGCAAAAAACTTCTGATTGTACATAGTATTCACTGGCTCTTGGAGCTCTGCTGGTGATAGATAGGTTAGGCTGAGATGTGTAGATGGTTGCTAACCTAAAGCACTAGACTTAAAGTTGTAACTGGTTTGAAGCATCAATACAAGCTGATTTATGGGATCCTGGTCTATGTTGACGGTGATGTTTCTCTAATTGTAACTTGTTATTTTTGTTTCTGTTTTCATCTGTGTTTCATATTCTCTTATAAAGAACAACATGCATAGAGTTAGGACCTACTGTATATCAGTAACCTTCTCTAACTCAAAATCTTTATCTGAATTTTTTCTTCTAAATTGTGTTATTTAAGAATGATTTAATTTAGTTTAAGCATAGGAATGTTGGCGTTCCCTCGTCTTATTGTCTTAGCTGAATGTTATTCTTAGATGTTATTTTCAGTATATGTTTAGTGAAGATGAACTGAGGAAGATATGGTGAGCCCTGGTCCCAGTATGATCCCACAGACTATCTGATTGTTTCCCTTTGAATGTGTCAAAAGCTGGCTAGTTTCAAAGTACTTACCAGATCTTAGGCCATTCTGTTGTTATCTTTGTATTTGTCTTGAAAGTAACCAAGTAAAGAAGAGCTAGGAGAGGATTTGTGGTGAGCCCGGCCTGCTAGTTTCTACTCCAAAAGTTGCCTTCAAGTTTCCCTTAGTTTTAAGATGTTTTCTATTGAAAGTGTATCAAAGGCTGGCTAGTTTAAAAGTACTTACCAGATCCTAGTTTACTTTTATGTTTTTCTTGAGTCCATGTCAAAGGCTGGCTAGTTTCAAAGTACTTACCAGATCCTGGGCTGCTCTTGTTTCTGCATCTGTTAATTTCTCCTTCTTATTGTATCATTTCATTCCATAAATCAATCTTCAAGAGATCCTTAGACATAGATGACTTGCCCCATGGACCACTCTTGCCTCTTGTTGTTCCAATTAAACCCTATTATGACTCCATAGCCCAATGGACTAAAACCTGCAATTTTCTACCTTTTTGACTGAAGCTTACTCTGATTGCCTGCAACTTCTCACCTTTGGAACTTTTTGCACTCAGAACTTTCCACCTTGAACAGTAATCATGCTCAACCATCCAAAAAACAAACAAACCCTTGGCCTTCATAACTAGCCTAATATTATTACCCCAAACTTCAAAGACAAATCCATCTTTGCACTTTTTGGAGAGATCCCTCTCCGGATTCAGGAGGGCTAGATCCTAGAATCCCAAAGTGGTTGAAATGATGTTGTTTCTGTAATTGGACTCTGCCAATATTGCTAATAAATTACAGATCCCTAAATTTTCTGGTGACTCCGCTGGGGAACTCATTTGAATTTTCATCTTAGTTTCCTTGAAAAACTCTATAAAATTTTGTGAGTAAAAGCAGCCTTTTCAAGCACTACCAAGAGATGGTAATCATGATTAAACTTGTTTGAATCAGTGAAAATCTAGGTAAACCCTAGGATTCTCTTAAGACTTTATCAAACCTTTAAAAATCAGCTGGCTTAGCCATAAGAGTAGACTGTCTTTGTCTCTTAGCCGTAGCTAAGTTTTGAAACAGAGTTAGCATATTCTTAGAAACCACACAACTGAAAAATAACTCAGAAAAAACCAAAAATATTTCAGATTGGCAATAAAAAACTTACTCCTACATTGATATTTACCTTTGTTGTGTTTTACCCCATACTCTTAGACAGAGTCTGGAAAGGGCCAAGTAGCTTCCAGATCTCATCCTCTTTCAGAGGTGAAATATCTGGTAAATTCCCTCCCAGTCAATCTCTGGTTAGAGTTTGTTGTGTTCCGGGATATCCTTGAAAAGGGATATTTCACAAGCATGGTGGTGGACCATAAAACCTTTTACCTCTGAAAAGAGCTAAAAACTTCCACTTGGTGACTCCACAATCCTGAACAGAACTTAAGACTCCACTGGAAAGAACCCTGATCATCATAATATCATTCAAACTCAGTTAGAGGACTGTGGGTTTGAAATTTAGGTAAACATATTAGTTAACCATTCAAAGACTACCATATCTGGTTGAACTTGTTTTGTTTATTTGGGTCTGATAAACACAGCATAGTGGCTCCCAGAAAGATTCACACTAGAGCCTATCCTGACCCTGATCCACCTGAAGTAGTTGATAACCCTGAAAGTATCCTTAGGAAGTCTCCTAAGATTAAATTATCAACTGGTTTCAGACCACCCTTGAGAGCTAAATCAGTTCCTGAACATCTTTCAGCTCTACAACAATCACAAGATGACTTAGTAAATCCATTCAGAACTAGGTCATTTGATGATATAATCCAGCTAGATTCTGAGTCTTCACTTTCTTCTCCTGAAACTAGTGAACATATTGGTAGTAGAGAAACAACACCTCCTGATTTACATTTTCTCCACAACTTAAGTGTCTCTCATCCAAGATCAGCTCAGAAATCTACTGCTTTCCCATCCGCATCTACTCATCCTTCATCCACTGTTCAAACCACTCCACTTCAGCCCACCTTCCCTTTTTTCAACCCACCCATAAATCCACCTCCACCTCTTGCCATGGCTGCATGGTATGCTCCCCTAGTCCTTCCTGCACCATTAGTCAATCTTCCACAGGACTATCAGTCCAAAATTCCATTATATGATGCTAACAATACTACAACTGTATCACAACATGTGGATAAGATGGATGACTATTTTGACAGAAATGAAGTTGATGATGATTCTGTCAAACTTAGATTATTTGCTCAAAGCCTGGGGGGAGAAGTAAGAAAATGGTTTAAAAGCTTAGCCCCCCATAGTATCAATAATCTCCAAGGCTTCTATCAAACATTCTTAAACAAATGGGAAGTTAAAAAGAATCCTCTCCAAGTCCTTTCTGATTACAAGAACCTTCATAGAAACCCTGGGGAAAGTGTCCAAGCTTATTGCACTAGATTCAATAGTGTGTATAATGCACTTTCCCCAGAGCTAAAACCTCCACAAGGCTCAGCTTTAAACAAGTTTCCTGAAGGGTTTGATTCTAACATGACCTATCAGCTGAGAGAGAGAGACTTTGCAACTCTTGAAGATATGCAAAGAGGTGCTCTTTCTGTAGAAGTCAACCTGATGGAGAAAAGAGCAACTATGAAAGCTGAGAAGAGAGTATCTTTTAGAGAGGAATCCACACCTTCCACTTCCAATTCAAAGATGGAAAGAATGATGGAAGAAATGATGAAAGAGATGAGCATAATTAAGAGAGCACAAGCAAGTCAAAACCAAAGTGCTCCTCAAAACAGAAACCAAAACCAGAATTAGAATTCTAGAAGGAACCAACCTCCAAACAGACCTAGGGAAGATGATCAACAAATCACTCCTCTCTTTCATCAAAACTATGTGAGTGAGGTTGAGGAAACAGATCAAATAACAGAGGAAGATGATATTAACCTATTTGGGGTAGATGATGATGACTTTGAGGTTCATTATGATAGAAAACAAGGTCTTTATACACCTTATGATGACAAAAGAGATGATAATGAAAATTGTTGTCAAGACATGGAAAATGCCATCACCGAACCTCGAAGTGAATATGACCTTAGAAGTAAATCTAGTCAACAAACCCCCAACAACAAAACCTCTGACAAATCCTCACAAAACAACACTGTAACCAAGCCTAAAGTTGTCAAAGAAAACAGTAGCTGAAAATTCTGATAAAGGTAAAGGAAAAAGCACTCAAGACAATGAAAAACAGAGTGCAGACATTAGTAGTACTAACACATCAACTAGTACTCCTGTTAAAACAATTTTATCAAATGTAAATAAAACAAATCAGCAAGCTGACATTGCTGATAAAGTGGCAGTTAATAAGGCTGAAACCAGCACTTTAAAGAACCAAATTCCTTTAAGCCTGGAGCAGGAAATCTCAAAGATCAAAATTTCTGTTCCCCTCACCGAGTTAGCTGCCCAACATGTATATAGGACCCAGATTTTGAAGGATTTAAATTTAGAAGACAACAATGACACAGTCAATCTTAACGATGACCAACCAGAGCTTATTTTTGGTCCAAAGATTGAAGGAAAATATCAAGAGGGACCTGTTCCTCCCTTTTATGTAAGTTTTTACTTTCATGACAAGATTTTGCACAACGCTATGCATGACTCAGGGGCTTCTCATAATCTAATGCCTAAAGCTGTAATGGAGAGCATGGGTCTAGAAATCACCAGACCTTATAAAGACCTTTACTCTTTTGACTCAAGCAGAGTAAAATGTTTAGGATTGATCAAAGACCTCTATGTTAACTTAGCCCAAATTCCAACCAAATGCTTAGTCATGGATATTGTTGTGGCTGATGTGCCCCCAAAGTATGGAATGTTACTCTCAAGGTCTTGGGGGGCTAAGTTACAAGGGACTATGCAAATGGACATGACCTATGCGACTATCCCTGTTTTCAATAAAACTAGAAGACTATACATGGAATCCCATATGAAATACACAGTCACAAGCCAAGACAGACCACAAAAATCTCCTATATATTCTGTCAATATAGGCCTCGATTCTTTTATCATGTTTAATGATGAAACACTTAGTGAACAAGTCACTTTAACAGAATTAATGGCCGATAGAGAGGAGGAGGTAAATACCAATGAACTGTCAAAATAGTTTGCTGAACCTTTAAACAACAGCAAACCAGATATGGGTCTTGAACTACAAGTCATGTGTCCCTTGCTTCTAAACATTGAGAGTCAAGAATGTATCCCTCAAATAAATGAAAATCTGGGGGAATCAAAACAAATTCAACTCAGTACTGAGATTCCACAACAACCCTTGAGCACGATAGTTGAAGAGGACTCTAACCAAGGTAAAACCGAGCAAGGTCCTCTCTGGAGTATGTATTTTGATGGGTCATGCACTAGAACTAACGCTGGTGTGGGTGCCTGGATTACTAACACTGAAAACAACCACACAGAATGCATTTCATGCAAATTAAACTTTCAATGTTCCAATAACATAGCAGAGTATGAGTCCCTTATCTTAGGCTTACATCTTTTGAAAAATTTAGGTGCCAGGAGAATCAATGTATATGAGGATTTTGAATTGATCATTAGGCAAGTCAATGGGGAGTATAACGCAAGTCATCCCAGACTTAGAGGCTATCGGAATGATGTCATGGATCTTCTGAAAACATTCGAGGAGTCCAAGGTAATCTTTGTCCCAAGGAAAAGAAACATTGCAGCCCACAATTTAGCCTTTGTAGCTAGGACATGCTTAGCGCCATTTGAAACCAAAGACTGTACAACTGAGATAAAGTTTAGACAAGCAGTGCCTGATAATAAGAAGTATTGGCAGGTGTTTGAAAATTAAAAACAAATAGAAGACTTCATGCAATTCAGAAATGAATTCGAACTAAATAGTTCGGACTCAGACTATGAAACAGACTGCAGTGAAGAAGAACCGTCTCCTGAGCCTATCAATATTAACCTATTGTCTAGCAAACTTATGAACGAAACAGAGGAATTGGAAACTCTCCATGCTAAAGATGAAAGTTTTCCTAGAGGTCTAGCCCCTTTAGAAGAGTTGTTTGGTTTTGATGATGTGGCCAAAAAACCAAAACTGCAACCTGTAGAGACTGAAGTGGAGGAGTGCAATATAGGCAGTGAGGAAAAATCGAAAATGATTAAACTGTCTAAGACTTTACCAGCTCACGTTAAACTCAAATACATTGAGTTTTTTAAAGAGTTTTCTAATGTTTTTGCGTGGAGTTACGAATATCTTAAATCCTATGACACTGAAATAATATAGCACAAAATTCCCCTCAAAGAAAACCAAAAACCATTCAAACAAAAGCTGCGCAGAATAAACCCTGTTCAGTTGCCTTTGGTTGAGAAGGAGATTAAAAAGATGTATGAAGCTGGTATTATTGTCCCTATTAGATATTCTGAATGGGCATCTAATCTGGTGTATGTTAGGAAGAAAACTGAAGAAATCAGGATTTTTATAGACTTTAGAGATTTAAACAAAGCTTCATTAAAAGACAACTACCCTCTACACAAGATGGATCATATTTTACAAAGGGTGGTAGGGTCTAGAAGAATTTCTTTGCTGGATGGCTATTCAGGGTACAATCAGATTTTGGTTTACCCTGCTGGTAAATTAAAGACAACCTTTACTACACCATGGGGCACTTTCAGGTATGTGAAAATGCCCTTTGGTCTAATGAATGCTGGAGAAACTTTCCAAAGAGCCATGGACATAGCATTCTCGGAAGAATTGGGCTTGTTCATCATTATCTATCTTGATGATGTCACTGTGTTTTAAAAAACAAATGAAGAACACTTAGAACATTTGAGAAAGGTTTTCGAGAAGTGAAGAAGGTTTGGAATATCTTTAAACCCTAAGAAGACACTATTTGGGCTCCAAGAAGGTAAAATTCTTGGACACATTATTTTAGAAGAGGGTATAAAGATAGATCCAAAGAGGATTGAGGCCATATTGAAAATCTCTCATCCTCGAAACATCAAGGAGTTGCAATCTTTCATTGGGAAGATCAACTTTTTGAGAAGGTTCATCCCTAATTTAGCTGAGCTCCTAGGAATATCACAAACATGTTGAAAAGGGAGCAAGGGGTAAAATGGACCTTGGAAGCAAAGAAATCCTTTGAACTGGTGAAACAAGCATTAACCAAAACACCGGTTCTGATAAGTCCTGATTTTTCAAAAGATTTTTATATTTTCTCGTTTTCATTAGAACATACCATAGCTGCTGTCCTTTTACAGAAAAACCCACAAGGACAAGAGAAACCCATTACATTCTTTAGCAAGGAATTGAGGGATGCCCCTTTGAAGTACAATATCATGGAGAAGCAAGATTTTGCTTTGGTTAAAGCATTGAAAGACTTCAGAGTATGCATCTTTCATTCACATATTACTGCCTTTGTCCCAAATTCAGTTGTTAAAGACATTCTAACACATGACCCAGATGGTAAGAGAGGTAAGTGGATTTTTGTTATTCTTGAATATGATTTAGAGATAAAACCCACTAAGCTCATCAAAGGCTAAGGTCTAGCTAGATTAATGGCCGAATCAAATTGTGAAGTTCTTGATATTCATATGATTAATGCTTTAGATGATCAAGAGGAAATCTCAACACCCATTTTTGAAAATCATTTTATGAATTCCTCTTGGTATGCTGATATCCTTTATGTTCTGCTTAATTTGAATACACCTCCTGGTTTGACAAAAATAAAGGCAAGGTTCCTAAAATTGAAAGCTGTAAACTATTGCATTATAGATAAATGTCTGTATTGGAAAAATGCAAGTGGTCTATTGCTTAAATGTTTGCCTGAGTTTGATGCAGAGAAGGTTAAGTACCAGTTCCATGAAGGAGAGTGTGGAGGTCATTTGTACTGGAAGACAACAGCCAACAAAATTTTGAGGGCTGGTTTCTATTGGCCTACTCTTTTCCATGATGTACACCAGATGATCACAGCCTATCATAAGTGTGAACTTTTTGAAGGCAAAAGAAAACCGCTACCCCTCCCTTTGCATCCAATCACCGTTGAAGCCCCTTTCCAATAGTGGGGACTTGACTTTATAGGATAAATACATCCCCCATATTCTGCCCAACAGAGATGGATTCTCACTGCCACAGACTATTTCACTAAGTGGATAGAAGCCATTCCTTGTACGTAGGCCAATGATTCAGTTATCATAAAATTTATGGAGACTAATATTCTCTCCAGATTTGGTTGTCCTACTAAGATCATCACTGAAAATGTAGCAACATTTGGATCAAAGAAGATGGTTGAGTTCTGTCACAGATATCAAATAACATTGGGGCATTCTACGGCCTATTACCCTCAAGGTAATGGACTTGTGGAATCCTAAAACAAAAGCTTAGTGAACATAATAAAGAAACTGTTGGAGGACAACAAGAAGTCTTGGCACATAAAGCTGATTCATGCACTTTGGGCTGACAGATTGACTTTGAAGAAATCCATTGGGATGTCACCCTTTCAGCTTGTGTATGGTACTGATGCAATTTTTCCAAAAAGCCTTGGTGTACCAGTGATGAAGTTGATTCAAGAGTTACAGACTGAAGATAATGACATGATCAGAAGAATAAATCAGACCATTCATCTTCAACAAACCAGGGAGGAAGTTTATAACAAAGCATTGCAGAAACAAGAGAGCATTAAGAAGATTTTTGATAGAAGAACAAAGGCTAGCAATTTCAAGATTGGGGACAAAGTTTTAAAGTGGGACTCAAGAAGGGAAGACAAGGGCAAGCATAGAAAATTTGACAACCTATGGCTTGGCCCTTACTCTATCCATTCAGCTGCTGGTAACAATGCATTTTTCTTGCAGGAGTTGAATGGAGCAGAATTGTTTGGGGGTCCTGTCAATGGCAGGATGCTTAAGAATTACTTCTCTTGATTCATGTTATGTTTTGAAGCCTGTTTTATCTTTTCCATTATAAATATTTCATCCACCATTGCATTCAAAGTTGTAAAAAACAAAAATACAAAAACAATTAAAAGAAAGAAAAGAGGGTAGATTTTGAAAACAAGCAAGGTATAGCCCCATGCCAAAAAAGAGAGATAATTCTGAAAGTGTGCAAGCTCAAATGCCACTCCTGAAAAACACACTTATAGTTAGTCAAACTGTTTAATATTGACTAATTAGCTTTAAATTTTCTGTTGATAGGGTAGTGAATTTGATATGCCAAACTGTCTAATCTTGGCTTATCAGTAGATAGTTTAGGATAGAAATTAAAGGTTCAAACATGATCAAAATATGAACCTAAGGTTGCAAAGAGAAATGACTCAAATCTGTTCTATTTTTCTGAGTCAAAGATATGTAAAAATCTGGTTCTAATTAGCTCAAAATCTGAAACAGAGAAAAAGGAAAGACAACTCAATAAGAATCAAATCAGAGCTGTAGAAAAGAGGAAGGAAGTGTTATCAAATTTCAGATCTTAAGCCTTCCATTTTTTTGATTTAATTTTTACAAAATAAATGTCTATGTGCATCTTGTCTTTATGCCATAGATCATAGCAAGTCAAACAGCTTAATCTTGACTTGGCTGTTTCTAAATTTATGTTTTAGAAATTTAGAGAATGAAAATCTGTTGGACAGTTTAATCCCAACAGATAGTAGATTAGGTAGAGAAGCATCTGAACTCAACTGTTAAATCTGAGTTCAGGGAGAAATAAGGAGTAGAATTAGATTAGATTTACTACTTTCAAAAGAACAAAATGTTGTAAAAGAGTTTTCCAATCCAAGTGCACTCTATCGAAGAAAAAATGTTAGATCAGTAGGATTGGGTAGGTAGAAGTTTGTATTGATGAAGATCCATTGTTTTTCATGCTTGCTAATATGTTTTTCAGAGAAATATCATCCCAGTAAAGGAAGAGAAGCCAATGGATTAGGCAACTGATCAGCCTCCCAGAGAACATCAATGGATTAGGCAACTGATCAGCCTCCTAGAGAACATCAATGGATCAGGCACATGGTCAGCTTCCCAGAGAATGCAAGTTTGAAAGTTCTTGATGCCTTCAAAAAGGCACCATCCCCAAGTGGAGCCACTGTTAGCCACCTGTAAAATTTGATTATCCCAAAAGGCAGCTAAATATATTTTTTGAGCCTTCAAGGAACAATTTTTCTCACTAAAAACTGTTGGCTCTTGAAGACTTTTTGAAGGCCTCATGCCTCTGTCCAGATCCTATACTTTGTTTTCATCCCAAAAAGACTCTGAAATCCTGCTGATTTCCAAAGCCAAAATATTGCTGCAAACACCATTTTCTCCTTTCCCTTCTTCCCAAATTAACCTCATCTTTCTATCCCCTTATTTCCCACAAAAATCCCTCATTTTCACATTTTTGCCTTTTCCTCTCATCAAAATCCCCTTTATAAGGTTTAAGACTCACTCTTGGCCTTATCAGAACCCTCATTTCCTTTCAAAAAAAGTTGAAAAATCATAAAAATACATTGTTTTGACTTAAGCCCCCTTGGGCTAAGTCCCTAGCCTTTCCGCCCATACACCCTGGCACCATGACCGCGCGATGATCCAGTCGGGCGCTTATCCAGTTTAAATAGATATTTCTTCGCAAAACCATTAAAAAACCTTCGATATTTATTTAAACCGTTGAAATTCATTTTTATTCATTTTTCCGCCCCTGCAAATTATGGAGCGATCTCGACTGTCGATTCAATCCATAGATCAGACGGTGCGGAGCGCGCCTCCCTGTGGACCCCCCAGCCGTGCGTCGTTTTCCCAAAACCGCATGGTTTTCATCGCACCACTCTTCGGCGGAGGGCGGTTTTTGCCCGATGGCCAGCGATTCCATACATCGCTTGACATGCGTCCTGTGTACTATTTGTAAAACCGCTGTCCATCCGTCGTCCATCGCGCGTTAACGTTCAGACCTGGACGCCCAGTGATATCGTTGTGGACCGTCCGATCTGGGCCCACTAATCCAACGGTGATTGCTCACTGAAGTTGCTCGATGGTTAACGAAGGTGCGCGCATGATAGCCGGGCCATCGTATAGCGGCAAATCAATCTCCGCTGTTGATCTGATCCACAGATCGACGGCCCACAATTCATCGCCCAATCTCTCCGTTTGACTTTCCATTGCCAAATCTCGACCATCGATCTCTGCGCGATCGACGAATCAGATTCATCCTTTTCCTCTGACCACCTCGTTCAATCTCAACTGTCGATCTCTTCACGATCGACGGCTTAGATTTAATCCTTCTTCCACCCATTCCACGATCACTCCCGATCAATCCCGACCGTCGATCTCTGTGCGATCGACGGTTCAAATTCATCCTCCTCCTCTAACTGCTTCTTTCAATCTCGACCATCAATCTCTGCATGATCGATGGCTCAGATTTAATTTTTCTTTCACCCATTCTATGATCTCTCCAATTAATCCTGACCGTTGCATGATGCCATCCAACGACCCCACTCCTTCCACACGCCCTCCGATGCAGTCAACCTATAAAAGCAGGATTTCTTAATAGTTTTCGTATTTTGCAGGGTTTTTATCATTTTCTCGCAATTTTTGAAGAAGATTCAAAGGCGGAGGGTGAAGACCCTCTCGTCTTTGATTCGTCAAAGGAAATCATTCACAGGGTAGAAATGCACGCTTCCTCAGTGTTTCCTCAGGCATGGATGCCTTTTGAACCCTGCGAAACCCTGCACAACAGCAAAGAACACAACAAATCGGGCACATATAAAGAGTATCGGCATCGAAGAAAAAAATGCATCAGAACAGAGGATTAAAGGAAAGATTTGTGGGGATTACGTCTAAGATGCTTATCAAAAGCCTAATCCCCAAATAAAACACAGTTTACAGAAAACCTAAAGTGTTTTATCAAGCAGGAATGCTCCCACCGCCACAATCTGAGGAAAATCGATTCCTCCCATCTACCATAGCGCCACCTATTCCTCAAAGTACTCAATCATAGGCCGAAGTTATTGAAGAAGATCAGATTTTGCCTCAGCGCAACCAAGAAGTTACTTCTGGAATGAAACTTAATGCAAAATATATCTGCAGAGTAACCCTAGCGTCACACAGAGCCTCAAAGGTCAATAAAGCTCCCACCGAGCTTAATTTATAAGTGTAAATCAATTAATACAGTGAAACACCTATACAGTTTCTTCATTGAGCCCCCCCAAGGGCCAAGAAGACATTAACTTTGTATTAATTGTAATTGAGATCTTTTATTAGATCTCACCTCCTCACTCTTCTATATATACTACAGCAAAAGATTAGTGAGTGGTTGGTTGTAGAACTTTGATATACATTTGAGCAAAAAACTTCTGATTGTACATAGTATTCACTGGCTCTTGGAGCTCTGTTGGTGATAGATAGGTTAGGCTGAGATGTGTAGATGGTTGCTGACCTAAAGCACTGGACTTAAAGCTGTAACTGGTTTGAAGCATCAATACAAGCTGATTTATGGGATCTTGGTCTATGTTGACGGTGATGTTTCTCTAATTGTAACTTGTTATTTTTGTTTCTGTTTTCATCTATGTTTCATATTCTCTTATAAAGAACAGCATGCATAGAGTTAGGACCTACTGTATATCAGTAACCTTCTCTAACTCAAAATATTTATCTAAATGTTTTCTTCTAAATTGTGTTATTTAGGAATGATTTAATTCAGTTTAAGCATAGGAATGCTGGCATTCCCTCGTCTTATTGTCTTAGATGAATATTATTCTTAGATGTTATTTTCAGTATATGTTTAGTGAAGATGAACTAAGCAAGATATGGTGAGCCCTGGTCCCAGTTTGATCCCACATACTATCTGATTGTTTCCCTTTGAATGTGTTAAAAGCTGGCTAGTTTCAAAGTACTTACCAGATCTTAGGCCATTCTGTTGTTATCTTTGTATCTGTCTTGAAAGTAACCAAGTAAAGAAGAACTAGGAGAGGATTTGTGGTGAGCCTGGCCCGCTAGTTTCTAATCCAAAAGTTTCCTTCAAGTTTCCCTTTGTTTTAAGATTTTTTCTATTGAAAGTGTATCAAAGGCTGGCTAGCTTCAAAGTACTTACCAGATCCTAGTTTACTTTTATGTTTTTCTTGAGTCCATGTCAAAGGCTGGCTAGTTTCAAAGTACTTACCAGATCCTGGACTGCTCTTGTTTCTGCATCTGTTTATTTCTCCTTCTTATTGTATCATTCCATTCCATAAATCAATCTTCAAAGAGATCCTTAGACATATATGACTTGCCCCATGGACCACTCTTGCCTCTTGCTATTCCAATTAAACCCTATTATGACTCCATAGCCCAATGGACTAAAACCTGCAATTTTCTACCTTTTTGACCGAAGCTTACTCTAATTTCCTGCAACTTCTCACCTTTGGAACTTTTTGCACTCAGAACTTTCCACCTTGAACAGTTATCCTGCTCAACCAGCCAAAAAAACAAACAAACCCTTGGCCTTCATAACTAGCCTAATATCATAACCCCAAACTTCAAAGACAAATCCATCTTTGCACTTTTTGGAGAGATCCCTCTCCGGATTCAGGAGGGCTAGATCCTAGAATCCCAAAGTGGTTGAAACGATGTTGTTTCTGTAATTGGACTCTGCCAATCTTGCTAATAAATTACAGATCCCTAACACTGACCGTTTGAGAAAACTGCGGCATAAAATGTGGGGCGGGGGCATGTGACCTCCCCTCAATAACCGTCGTTTCGCAGCTAACAAACCTTCGCATTTAAACTTAAAAGAGTGGTCATATTACGATTTGTGCTAACCGTTTGTTCTGCCGATGAAAGTTATGTTAACCGCAACCGCTTTTTCGTGGCATTAAAATTTACTGTCATACTGGCCACATGTTAAATTGTAAACTGTTTAGAGTCGTGGTTAAAGGCCTTTAGGCTAGTGTCATAGGCTGGAGTCGTATGGAGGATCGGTGCGGTCAGGCTAGCCCTTAAATTTTTCCGACGAATTCTTTTACAAACCATAAAACCAATGCGTTTGCAATATCTGTTAGGAAACATCAAATAGCCCGACTGGTCGGGTTGATGTGCTGGCAGGCGGGACGTCTCCGTTTCAAATCTCGCGGACTCCATATATAATTTTAGTCAATGACCCTTGGGCCACGTGGTGGCCTTCAGGTCTACCACATGGCAGTCTGCCATTGGTTCCCTGTAATACATTCAAACAAACCTCCAACTGCAACTTGCCACTTGTCGAATTCCAATTCATTCCTGTGGATTATTCTAGGGAATATTTAAGGGAATATTTTGAGGAATATTTAAGGGAATATTCTTTTTTAAATTTTTTTAAAGTCAGAAAAGTCAACTTTGGTCAACTGAAAAATGAAGTTTACTAGAGACTTCAAACCTTCATAACTTTCACATACGGAATCAGATTTGAGTCCCGTTCACGGTGCCGGAATCACAGCGAAGATACCTGTCCGTTTGTTTAGACTACAACCATTTTTGAGCATTTCCATTTTTGAGCATTTTTTCAAATTGGACATGATCACCTGTTCAATCTGGCACATCTCCTAAGGAAGTAGAAGGTACATCTCCCAAGGAAGAAGAAGGTACTGCCATCCCAAAAACATTGGATGGAATCAAAATCTGTTAAAACATTTTATTATATATACATGAAAATGTACATGTGTACACAATTATTTATTTTAAAAATATCAAGTTTAAAAAACATTAACATTTTCCAACATATCTTGATGGTGAGACCCATCTTGATTGTTTGAACCAGAGGCTCCGAACGTGATATTAACATTTTCGTCATTCATCAAGCATGACAACTGGAAATGGTGTTAACATATAATGATACATTTTTGTAAGATTAATGTACATAAAAATAAATAAATAAATAAATATATATATATATATATATATATATATCAGGATGCTTGAAATATTGCACCTTCAACATCTTTCTTTTCGACCTTTCTTTGAAATTAAACATAGAATTTGCCATTGTTGTTGTAACTCTTTCTTTAACAACCTCCCATTTACCGGGACCCATCACTGTTTCCTTTCTTTTTCTCATGACATCCACAAAAGTATTTGTGGTTGGACCAAGCTTTTGGTACACATATACTAGTTGGACTAAAGAATGTGTAACTATTTCCAAGCTTTGTCGACTCTCAGTAGGTAGAGTCAAAGACACGAGATCTCTCTTCAATTTTGAATGAAGCTGTTGACACCTTACTAAGGTGCGTTGTTGCATGTTTCTTTCCCACAGTATATCAGAAATGTCAGTCGGATAAGTCGTGGTGGGCGGACAACCTTCTTTTTGAATGAAGCATTCTGCCCTACGTCTTTTTTGACCAACATTTGGAGCATTTTCAGCCTTTGCATCAATATATAAAATTTTTTATATTAGAAAAAACACATGTAAACAAATTTGTACAAATTGAATGAAAAAAATATTCAAATTGATGGCAACCTCGATGTGGTTGGCTAACATCTTGCCCACCCTGAAACTGTTGAGAACCAGAATGACCCTGCTGAGAACCAACACCACCATCTGTTGATTGGCATCCAGGGGAATAAATATCACCACCTTCATGCAACCTGCTAGCACTTATTGATGGCCCTATAAGGAGATTTGAACCACCACCAACCTCTCGAGACAAGAGAGAAGATTCATAAACAAATACAAATTTATAATCAATTGAAAAATACATTCATACATATAAATACACGTACATATTCATTGATTAAATTGCATGAGCCATACCACGACTAGGTGAACCATGGGCATGCTCCATTAATGGAGTAGAGACCCTTCTCCTCTTAGCTCCTAAAAAATAAAAAATGAAACGTATTAAAAACTAATTTAACTCACAAATTTGATAAAAAATCAATTCCATATGTAAACACATGTATGTATATGTAGGGAGATTTAATATTATATTTAAATACCATGAACATCTCTTGATCCCTTATCCCCCTCTCTCGTAGAGATATGGGATTCTGTTGATCTTCTTCGTTCATCCTCTATGATATATATATCTACGGTGGACATTTACAATTATTTTTTTAAATGACTAATTTAAAATAAATTCAAAATAAATTTCAGAAAATTAATGTAATTTAGTGTACACAAATTATATAAAAAAAAAAGCTTTCAAAGCACTAATTGAACAAGTGTGAAACTCAATTTAAGCAAAAAAAATTATAAAAATGTTAAGTTCACCAAATTGCGTTTTACATGGTGGGAGAACACTTGGTATAAAATTGAAAAAAACACATTGTCATTAAAAAATAAGTGAAACTCCATTTAAACAAAAATTTGTTGAAATCCCCGCATTTTGATTTTATAAAAATGTGAAGTTCACCATTTGTTGCAAATGTGAAGTTCACCAAGTTGCGCTTTACATGGTGTGGTGGGAGCACACTCAGTATATAATTGAAAAAAACACATGGTCATTAAAAAAGACGCATTTATAAGTAAAAAACACACACATAACCAAGATATGTTACAATGTCCATCAATAAATTTTGAAGGAGAGCGTCTCAACACTAATTCATCTTTGAGAGATGAATCTTAAATTTTTGAAGAAGTGTGTCTCAAAACTAATTCATCTTTGAGAGATGAATCTTGAATTTTTGAAGAAGATTGTCTCAAAACTAATTCATCTTTGAGAGATGAATCTTGCATTGGAATTGCCCCGTATAATTCTAATTTATATATTAATTCATCTTTGATAGATGAATCCTGCATTGGCATTGCCCCACACAATAGATCAGCAAACATCTTAGTCACATTTGTACAATGTCTTATACTAAAAAATTGAAATTGGCTAACAATATTGTTTGCTATTCCATGCAGTTCTTTTATCCTCTCCTTCTTAACTTGGTACATGCCATTCATCTGGTTGCACACAAGTTTAGAATTGGTGAAAACTATTATTCCATTTGATCCATACTCCATAGTTGTTCCCAAGCCTTCTATCAATCCAGTATAATATGCCTCGTTGTTTGTTGTTCTTCCCGATATATTCGTTTTCCTTTGGACGACTTTGCTAGTCGCAATATTGGAAAGAACATATGTAATCACTGCTTTCCCTGGATTGGGATATCAAGAAACATCTATGCATAATTTCCATTTTTAAACCATATTTAATGGTTTTTTATCCCTAAAAAAAAATAAATTCAATAAAAATATATATTAAATTGACATTTGTTGCAAATGCATGGGAGAAATGACACATGATCATGAGATAAATGACATGTGCATGATATATCTTAAAGTTTGACTTAAAATTTTTATGGTAGAATTCACATCTAGAATTAATGTGACAAAGCCTCTAGTTTGTGGGATAAATGAATTTTTATGCACTTACTAAAACAACTATTTATGTCAAAAGTCACACCTTTATGAGTTTGTGGGAGAAATGAAATAGAAATGACACATGCCTTAAAGTTTGCCTAAAATTTTATGGGAGAAGGGAGAAATGACACATGTACACAGTTTTCCTTAGAGTGGTTGAGGTTTATGGATATGAAAATGAAGAACTTCTATTTAGATCTGTTACATAGATTGACTGTAGGGGCATTTACTAGATATGTCACCTTTGAGAAAAGATGAGATCCAGAGGCTACCTGGCCCTTTACAAACTCTGCTTTTAGAACATGTAGAAGTTAACACTCAACAATCAAACTAAAATCCTATGGAAGTTCAAAATACTATGAGAGTTCAACCACTTTAGGTTCAATTTTTAGGCCTTAAAGCTTGAGAGAAATGAAATTTACACGGTTTGCAAAATTATTTTATGCACTTACAAAAAACATGCTTTAAAGTTAATGGAAGAAAGCCAACATGACATGTATGCTTTAAAAACTTTTCCTAAGAATTTATGGGATAAATGACGCATGTACATGGTTTTCCTTAAAGTGGTTGAGGTTTATGGATATTAAAATGAAGAAATTCTATTTAGATCTGTTATAGAGATTGACTGTAGGGGCATTTGATATGTCACCTTTGAGAAAGGATGAGGTCCAGAGGCTACCTAGCCCTTTACAAACTCTACCTTTAGAACTTGTAGAAGTTGACACTCAACAGACAGAATGAAATCCTATGGAAGTTCAAAATTCTATGAGAGTTCAGCCACTTTAGGTTCAATTTGTAGGCCTTAAAGCTTGAGATAAATGACATTTACATGGTTTGCAAAATTATTTTATGTACTTACAAAAAACATGCTTTAAAGTTAATGGGAGAAAGCCAACTTGGCATGTATTCTTTAAAAACTTTTCCTAAGAATTTATGGGAGAAATGACACATGTACACAGTTTTCCTTAAAGTGGTTGTGTTTTATGGATATTAAAATGAAAAACTTCTATTTAGATCTATTCCAGAGATTGACTATAGGGGCATTTACTAGCTATGTCACCTTTCATAAAAGATGATATCCAGAGGCTACCTGGCCCTTTACAGACTCTACCTATAGAACTTGTGGACGTTAACACTACCTATCCCAATTATACCCTATGAAGTGTGTAGAGGACCCATGGAATCACTCACACTACTTTACGTAGACATAAGGGTGTATAAGAGTGTAATAAGTTCAAAAATATGGTCATATTATTGGATATCTTTCCCAAGAGCCCAAATTTACTCCTTAAGTATATGTGGGGTCTAGATAACCATATAAAAAAACAAGTGATTCTTTCAAAGCTAAGGATATAATGTATTCCATGTGTATACGCACATTATCTAGAAATCATCTAGGCCAAAATAAATGGTACTTCAATGGTTTGAAGAAAAAATAACACCAAGAAGCTTTGAAGGAGGGGAATAAGAACTGGAAATAGAAGGATAAGAATAAAATAGCAACTACACATCCATGCAAGGGTAGTAGAAATAATTCTAACCATTTCAACATTGATGGTCACATTAAGGAGAATTATTGGATGTTTGGTACATGTGTTATATTATTTATGTGAATACCTCCATGCACTATATATTTTTCTAAGCATAGTGGTGGGAATAAAATGGGCGGAAAGGATCCCCAGTTTAGGGTTTCATATAGACGAAAAATTCCACACACACAAGCGTTCAGGGGTAGTGCCCCCAAAAAAACGTTTTTGGGAAAAAATGAACATATTTTTGAGATATAAAAGTCCAAAATGGAAGCGTTTTTTGTGAACAAATATCAGTGGATCACTATGGATATATCTGCTTCATTAAAAGTGATTTTTCTAGAAGGATGTCCACTAAGTTGGAAAGAAGGGAGAATATCACAATTATATGTTAATGTGCATGTGTTTTACATTGAATATTTTTCATTTTATTATGAATCTATTTGAAATAATTAACTATATATAAGGTTAAAACCTATGTTTTGTATCAAATTAATTTTTGTTTCAATGGGAAGCTTTTATGGCTAATGTGCTTTTCTCGAAATGTGATAGCCCCATTAAAATGGGAGATATATCGAAATGATTCCTATGGTGTAATAAAATAGTTTCAAGTAGTTTAAAAATATAGATGCATAAATTCAATGAGCATAGTTTTGAGATATAAAAGTCCAAATGGAAGAGTTGTTTCTGAACAAATATCAGTGGATCGCTATGGATATATCTACTTCATTAAAAGGGATTTTTCTAGAAGGATGTCCACTAAGTTGGAAAGAAGGGAAAATATCACAATTATATGTTAATGTTCATGTGTTTTACATTGAATATTTTTCATTTTATTAAAAATCTATTTGAAACAATTAACTATATATAAGGTTAAAACCTATGTTTCAAGTATCAAATTACTATTGGTTTCAATGGGAAACTTTTATGGCTAACGTGTTTTTCTCGAAATGTGATAGACCCCATTAAAATGGGAGATATATCGAAATGATTCCTATGGTGTAATAAAATAGTTCCAAGTATTTTAAAAATATAGATGCATACATTCAATGAGCATAGTTTTGAGATATAAAAGTCCAAAATGGAAGAGTTTTTTCTGAACAAATATCAGTCGATCACTATGGATATATATGCTTCATTAAAGGGATTTTTCTAGAAGGATGTCCATTAAGTTGGAAAGAAGGGAAAATATCACAATTATATGTTAATGTGCATGTGTTTTACATTGAATTTTTTTCATTTTATTAAAAATATATTTGAAACAATTAACTATATATAAGGTTAAAACCTATGTTTCAAGTATCAAATTACTTTTGGTTTCAATGGGAAATTTTTATGGCTAATGTGTTTTTCTCGAAATGTGATAGACCCCATTAAAATGGGAGATATATTGAAATGATTCCTATGGTGTAATAAAATAGTTTCAAGTAGTTTAAAAATATAGATGCATAAAGTCAATGAGCATAGTTTTGAGATATAAAAGTCCAAAATGGAAGAGTTGTTTCTAAAAAAATATCAGTGGATCACTATGGATATATCTGCTTCATTAAAAGGGATTTTTTTAGAAGGATGTCCACTAAGTTGGAAAGAAGGGAAAATATCACAATTATATGTTAATGTGCATGTGTTTTACATTGAATATTTTTCATTTTATTAAAATTCTATTTGAAACAATTAACTATATATAAGGTTAAAACCTATGTTTCAAGTATAAAATTACTTTTGGTTTTAATGGGAAACTTTTATGGCTAATGTGTTTTTCTTGAAATGTGATAGAACCCATTAAAATGGGAGATATATCAAAATGATTCCTATGGTGTGATAAAATAGTTTCATGTAGTTTAAAAATATAGATGCATAAATTCAATGAGCATAGTTTTGAGATATAAAAGTCCAAAATGGAAGAGTTGTTTGTGAAGAGCTGTTAATGCGCATGTGTTTTACATTGAACAATTTTCATTTTATTAAAAATCTATTTGAAAGAATTAACTATATAAGGTTAAAACCTATGTTTTCTATCAAATTACTTTTGGTTTCAATGGGAAACTTTTATGGCTAATGTGTTTTTCTCGAAATGTGATAGACCCCATTGAAATGGGAGATATATCAAAATGATTCTTGTGGTGTAATAAAATGGTTGAGTAGTTTAAAGATATAGATGCATAAATTCAATGAGCATATTTTTGAGATATATAAGTCCAAAATGAAATAGTTGTTGGTGAACAAATATCAGTGGATCACTATGGATATATCTGCTTCATTAAAAAGGATTTTTCTAGAAGGATGTCCATTAAGTTGGAAAGAAGGGAAAACATCACAATTATATGTTAATGTGCATGCATTTTACATTGAATATTTTTCATTTTATTAAGAATATATTTGAAACAATTAACTATATAAGGTTAAAACCTAGATGTTTTGTATCAAATTACTTTTTTTTTTCAATGGGGAAATTTTATGGCTAATGTGTTTTTCTTGAAATGTGATAGACCCCATTAAAATGAGAGATATATCGAAATGAGATTCATTATATAGGTTGCATGTAAATGCTGTTTTTTTGTTCAGGTATTATTCTTAATGTTAAATTAGCCATAGAGTAAATGAATCTTTGTAGAGATGCAAAGGGTTATCAGATAGTGATGCAGCTATTTGAAAGAGAAAACTAGTTAATTGACCTGTTATTTTAGAATTTATGTTATCCATTCTTCTACTATAAATCTCTTTATGTATAAGTTGGGTTACATAGTCATCTAGTGGTTTCGCCACAAACCATTCTATAGTCTGTGACTTTGATAAGGGAAAGTATACTTTCGCGAATTCGCGACATATATTATGTATATAATTTAATTATAATAATGAATAAAGAACACAAAAAATTGAGAGCAAGGAAAATTTTAAGGTTGGAAATTTACTTTAAAGTTTAGAAACTAATAATTTTGTATAGTCTCTATTTAAAAAATTGGCAAATTTTAAGGTAAAAATAATTTATACTATTTAGGCTAATAATTTTTAGAAAAAAATGGAAATTAACAATTTTTGTTTTGGAAAAAACATGGAAAATAAGGTTAATCAGATATAAATTCCATTCCATTTATTTTATTGAAATATATGGGTTGTGTTTTGTTGTTTTAAAAGAATAAAAATAAGAGGTTAAGATTCTACCCAACCCTTCATATATTTGAGAGGGTAAATCCTAGAATTGATATTCTAGGAAGTAAATTCTAAAGTATTCTAGGACTTTGACTCACGTAAAGTTTCTATCTGCAAATATGGATTTTGAGTTAAGGAATTTGAGTAGTTTTGGAGGTGAGTCAAGATGTTTCAACAATAAGTCTACATACAACTTAGTTGTTGCGTATAACAAGTAAGAGAGTTTATATATATATATATATATATATATTGGTGACGAGAATTTAATTTGAATCTTAGACATTAGGGTTCGAATGTCTCGTTAACTTAAATCTCAGAAATTATTCCTTCGAATGTTTATTGAAAATTAACTTGATCCCTACGGGTAATTTAAATCTCAGAAATTACGGATTCGAATGCTTATTGAAAATTAACTTGATCCCTACAGGTAATGGGACTGAGAAGGATGAAAATAACTGTAGTTAATTAAAACAATGATATGCAATATGGAAATAGAGTGAAGTAAACAGAGAAATTATATTAATAGCACCAAAATCATCTGAACATTCCGATAACACATCTATCAAATTGTTGAACTTTCCCGGCTAAGTAACAAAAATACGCATTGGTGGAAGATATCATGCAACCTGGAAACAAACGAACTGGAATATGTTATATATAAAGGGTCTATAGAAAATTAATAAAGAGAAAAGAGAAAAGAGGTGGTACTTATTATGAATCTGTGTAACAGAGTAATATAAGGACATGGCATTCATTCCTTCATAAATAATATACTTGGTGATAATGATTCAGACACGCATCCAATAAATTTTCAGGGAAATATAAGAAGTAAAACATCCTATCGATACATTTATTCAAAACAGAGACAATTTAAGTAACCAGAAATACATGTGGCTCATAGTTCATAGTCTGGCTACATAGCCATAGTTCCAATTCTGGAAATATGTAATAAGATAAAACGAGTATGCAGCTACATGTTTAGACATCTGGAGTTTGATGAAGTAAAATTCAAAAGAAAAATACCAGTAAAAGGAAGCTGCACTGAATTTATACAACCTCTAAAATATAAGTCAAGAAGGCATGACACAGTAGAACCGAGTAGATTCTCAATAGACCAGTTACTAGAACAAGTCAAGTGAACTTGTATAAAATAATTCAACCAACGTTACACCATTATAGCTGCCGAGTCAAGAAAAGCCACACCAAGGTGAAATTGTCCAAATTACCACTCAGAGAAAATGTCAAGTGATTCGAAGCAAGGGAACTAGTGGCTCATAATTCACAGTCTGTGTCACAGTTTTAAATTGCACATTTTGAATACATAGTGGCTCATAGTTCACAGTCTGTCTGCATAGCCATAGTTCCAATTTTGGAAATATGTAATAAGTTACAATGAGTATGCAGCTACATGTTTAGGCATCTAGAGTTTGATGAAGTAAAATTCAAAAGAAAACTACCAGTAAAAGGAAACTGCACTGAATTTATACACCCACTAAAATAGAAGTCAAGAAGGCATGACACAATAGAACTGAGTATATTCTCAATAGACCAGTTAGGAAACTACACTAAATTTATACAACCACTAAAATAGAAGTTAAGAAGGCATGACACAGTAATATAGAGTTTGAGGAAGTAAAATTCAAAAGAAAACTACCAGTAAAAGGAAACTGCACTGAATTTATACAGCCACTAAAATAGAAGTCAAGAAGGCATGACACAATAGAATCGAGTAGATTCTCAACAGACTAGGTAGGAAACTGCACTGAATTTATACAACCACTAAAATAGAAGTCAATAAGGCATGACATAGTAGAACCGAGTATATTCTCAACATACCAGTTACTGGAACAAGTCAAGTGAACTTGTATAAAATAAGTCAACCAACGTTACACCATTACAGCTGGCGAGTCAAGAAAAGCCGCACCAAGGTGACAATGTCCAAATTACCACTCAGAGAAAATGTCAAGCGATTCGAAGCAAGGGGACTATACCATTATAGGGAACTATACTTTAAAATGTGCACCCCAGATATAAAACACTCCAGCCAACCATAGTGTAATAGACTAAGATGAGACAACATTTACAATTTAACAATTTTATATAACAATTTAAAATATAACAATTGTACATAAATTTTTTAGGCCAAATCACATTGCACATTTTGAATTTTCAAAACATTGAGTTTAATTATCTTTGAAATTTACAGATACTTACCTGCAAATTTGCAGAAAATTGTCGCGACGCAACTTCAAATCACAACAGAGCAGCAACAGAGTGCAACAGAGCTCACCAAAGCGCAACAGAGAAGCAATAGAGCTCACCACAACGCAACAGAGAAGCAACAGAGTTCCATAGAGAATAAAAAAAGAAACGCGTGAGAGAGATGTGAAACCTGTAAAATTTCACAGGCAATATATTTATAAAATATGAGTTCGACCGAACTATTTAAAAAGTTCGGCCAAACTTTTGTTGCTGGTTTTCCCATCTCTGGCCAAAAATCTGTTTGCCCATGCCATCGGTACGCCGTCAATGTAAATGGCATAACGATTTCGGCCAAACTAATTTCGAAAGTTCGACCGAACTATTGAGAAAAAAAGTTTTCTGCCCCTTATTCTCACAAAAATGTAAGCCAACTTCACATTTTCACCCTTAGACCAAGAATCTCAATTGTGCCAAGCCTTTTTGTTGGCCGATCGAAATAGGAAGAACGTGTGTGTATGATTGCTTTGAAGAATCACCACTTTTTTATTTTTTTAATAAAAATTATTTGAAGAACTCACCACCAATTTTTTATCAATGGTATGATTTAAGAAAAATTCCACTCTGGTTATTGAGTTGTGTACTAAGTTAATTATTACCATTCAAGGTTTTCCCATAGGCAAATCAATGACTAGACTTTCAATTAATATTCTCGAATTTGAAGGGATACTTTCTTAAGGTAATATGCATTAGAGAATGAAAATTCTCGAGTTAATATTTTGAATGTACTAGTGAAAAAAATTATACAATACCAATAATGACCATATTTATCTTTTCAAAATAAATGTAAAGATGCATATCCATACATACTTGAAAGTACGGATTTATCCCACTGATAGAAATGAAATATAGTGTAATGCATTCACATACATCCCCCTGCAATTCAATTCTTAAAGTTACTCCCCAAATATGTTTCACATATATGAACGTTCAATTTCCACAGTGCATCCCACATTGTCACAAGGAGCAAGTCGTTAGTAAGGAAACCCCACGGGCCGCATATCAGATTCACCGAGACATAGTTGTGGATAAAATGGTACAAATGTACCACGTTTAAAGTTGAAGTTTGTGTTGTTGTCTACATTTATCAAATCATGTAGTCTAAATAACTCACAAAATAACCCATAAATTCCGACAAGATTATGAAAAAATCTGGTAGGAAATTTTTAAAATGTGGGTTAAGGCTGTCAAACTTCAGGATTTTGGGTGCCCCTTGGGATTTTTTATGGTGCTAAATCTATTTCTACCATAAAAAAATGATTCAAACACTCCATCTGCTTCATTTTTTGAATTTTTCTTTACCGGATTCTGGCAAAAACTGTCATCCGGGCTATTTTGTTGTGTCTGTAGACAACTCCTTATCAAATTGGTAAAGTGGGAATCAAGGAAACATTATATCTTTACTTCATAATATTTACATAGAATATAGAGCTCTATGAAAATTTTTCCTTGCCGCATATATCAAGACGCTTCTATAAAAATTCTATTGATTTTAAATTAATTTTAATGTGAACAATCAGACGATTTGGAAGAATAATTTATTGGAAGTAATGCTTCCATGTGTTGTCATGAGTTGTTATTAAGAGTTCCTAAGCGTCAATATAGAAGTTGTTGTTTCGTATGTATGAGTTGTAGTCATGATCTAGATGTGACGAAGTCAGTGTTTATTGTCCTATATATTTTTAACTATTGTGATTAATAAAGAAATTAAAATATGATTTGTGTGTGACTCTTTTCTTTATCTCAATTTCTATCATGTTTTCAAAGCTAGTTTTAGTTTGACTCCCTAATGGGAAGGCTAGGAAGATGAGAGATATTTAAGTGTTATTTTATTTGTACATACATTAGTTTAGTGTGTGAATTTTTTGTTCCTGTGCAAAGCTCATTCAATATTGTGCCATCTGTTTTCATTAGCCTTGGATTATTATTAAATGTCGTTGCGATTTAGTGGCTGAGATCAATCATATATGTGATAAGATTGGAAGTTTTCTATGTGAATTCTGGAAAGAAGTTTTTGTGAGGGAAGAAGCACTAAGTGCGTAGACCAACATCATCGATGCCAGTTGTACTCAACACTGCCGATCGGGAATATGTAGGAATCTTATAAGATCGGGACTGTGCTTGCAAATTGGTGATCAAATCTTGAGCCATTGTGGAATTTATTTTGATGAGAGGTGGACACATAAGCGAAAGACTTGTTTGTAGAGTCTCTATTAGCACATATTCATGTGTAAGAGCCACATAGTGAAATTCCCTCATCATTATTGTTGAATTAAAATGATGTGATCTATGTATATCATTCATTGAATGGATTACATTTATACTTTAGAAATTAGTTATCACTAACTTCCTAACTTCCTAACTACCTAACTGAACAAAATCCTATAAGATTCTTGTAGGATTACAACATTTCCCCCCTTAATTCGAAGGGACATCTGACATACCAAGTAAAGATCCAAATTTTTCGAACTTTTCACGCCCTAATGCTTTGGTAAAAATATCTGCAATTTGTTTATAAGTTGGACAATGTGTCAGATGAATTGTTTTAGCCTCTGATGATGTCGAATCAAATGATATTTGGTGTTGATATGTTTGGTTTGATCATGAAACTTTGGATTCTTGACCAATTGAATTGCAGAAGAGTTGTCGAAAATTAGAGGAGTTGAAGATCTTTCTTTCTCCTGCAAATATTTGAGTATTTTTCGAAGCCAAATTATTTCCTTATTGGCTTGAGTTGCTACAACATATTAGTCTTCTGTGGTATAATCAGCAGGAACATATTGCTTGCGTGATCTCCAACTGATGGTTATTGATCCAAGATTTATCAAATATCCAGAAGTTGAGACTCCATTTTCTTTATCTCCATCAAAATCTGAATCTAAATAACCATCAAGATGGAAGTCTAAAACTTTGGAATATTTGATGTCATAAGTTTGAGTTCCTTTTAAATACTTCAAAAATATTTTTGCTGCTACCCAATTTCCCTCACAAGGATGATGCATAAACCTGTAAAGTATTATGACAGCAAAGGTTATATTAGAACGAGTAATGGAAAAATAAATCAAGCTTCCAACAAGTTTCATGTACATTGTTGGATCTTCAAAAAAATTTCCTTCTTCGGAAGTGAGTTTCAAATTCTACTCCATTGGAGTAGCAACATGCTCACATTCTGTCATACTACATCCGTTCAATAATTTATCAACATATTTCTTCTGAGAGATGAAAATATGTTGTGGTTTTTTATCAACTTCAATACAAGGATAATAATGAAGTAGACCTAAATTTGTCATATCAAAAACCTTTTTCAATTCCTTTTTTATAAATGATATGTATTCATCATTGTTTCCTGTGATCATCAAATCATCAACATATACAACTAGATATACAACTGATCTTCCAACTTTCTTAATTAATGTTTTTTTCATTCGTTCAACAACACCGTTTTTTTGTGGATTATATGGTATTGTGATCTGGTGTTTGATGTCATTCTCTTGCAACTATGTTTCAAAAGCATGTGAAGTATATTCACCAGTTATCATTCCTTATAGTACCAATAGTAAGTTGTGCTTCATTTGTAATCAAGGGATGGAATTTATTAAACATATCAAAAACTTGTGATTTTTCTTTAAGAAGATAAACCCAACACATCCTTGAATAATCATCAATAAAAGTGAGTATGTATTTATTTCTATTCACACTTGGTACTGGCATTGGACCACATAAGTCAAAGGGTATGAGGCTTAATTTTCTTGTAGCTCTAAAATTAGAATTCTGAAAAGACTGTTTGTGATGCCTCCCCAATATACAAGCATTACATGGGGTTAATTTTCTGGGAACTGTTTGAAGTCCCTTAATCCCCCGTTGTTTCATAATTCAAATACTTTCATAATTAACATGACCAAAACGTGCATGCCATAATAAAGAAGAGGACAAAATATCATTTTTCTAGACCAAATCAGTTGTGCCTAATGCAACATACGCCATACCATGCAACTTCAATAATTTATCTTCTTCTACACCAGTCATTACAGTTTGATTGTCATTTTCTCTTATAAGTTCTAATTTACCATCAAATATGTGAATGGAATGTTCCTGCTATCTTATTTGTATAAGAGATAACAAATTTCTTTGGAATTGCATAATGTAAATAATATCATTCAAAATATAATTTGAAAGTCCAGGAATTTTTAACTGAATTGAACCAATCCCTGATGATTTGATTTGGGACTTATCAACAAAATACACTACTCCATCAATATTATCAATGAATTGATCAAATAAATCTCTTCGAAAGGTCATATGACAAGTGGCACATGTGCCTAGAACCCAATTGTCATACCATGAAGAAAAATAAGTACTAAAAACATCTTCCATGTGGAAATTATAATGAGTGAAAACATAATGTGCATTCTCCGAATACTATCCTCTGTCTGGAATTATATGATCTTTCGTTTCCAGCAATTTTTCTCTTTCTTCATTAATTTTCTCCTAGGGAATTCTACACTTTGCAGCAATATGTCCAATTTTACCACATCTAAAACATTTTACAGCTAGTTATCAGAAAATTTTCTTTGTTCTTCATTATGATGTCTATCTCCTTGAATATTTCTACCCCCCTGCCTCTATAATTCTTCCTACCTTGACCTCTATTACCCTTTTTATTTCGGAAGATTCCTCTTGAGGTTTTTGGTCTTTTTGAGCATGACATAGGGTTTCAGTATTAGAACTATGTGATGCTTCTTTCTTGCCAAAATCCTTCTCTCTTTCTACAATTTTCCCTACTAATTTGTCAAAATCTATATCTTTTAATTGCCCACTAGATTGGAGAGATTACAAGTAGTGTGAATAACTAGGGTAAAGAGCTTTTATAATGGAAGTAAGCGAAAAATCAACTTTAATTCCAGTACATTCAATTTCATGATTGATGGCTTTAATTTTAGAGGCAAGTTTTAGAGGATTATTATCGCTCATTTCCAGATTAAATAACTTGAACAATAACTGAATTATCTCCAATTTAGAATGTGAATCATAAAGCTCTTTTAGTTTTTTATGTCATCATAAGTTGTTTTACTCTGAGTAATGTTTCTGCTTACCTCTTCTGAGACTGAAGTGGAGATTAAGGGAAAGGCCTTCTTATTCTTACTTCAATTCCAAGATAATAATGAAGTAGATGTAAATCTGTCATATCAAAAACCTTTTTCAATTCCTTTTTTATAGATGATATGTATTCATCATTTTTTCCTGTGATCATCAAATCATCAAAATATACAACTAGATATACAACTGATCTTCCAACTTTCTTAACGAAAAGTGTTGCATCATATAGGTCAAAATGTTTATAGTTTAATTTAAGAATATGTTCAATTAGCTTCTCATACCATGCTCGTGGCACCTGTTTCAATCCGTACAAATACTTCATTAGTTTGCAAACCTTTTTTTCTTTCCCTTTAACGGAAAAAAATTCTGGTTGAAACATGTAAACATCTTCTTTCAAATCTACATTTAAAAAGGCATTTTTGACATCCATTCTTTCTAAACTATAATAGAAAACAAATATTTAATAGTGCCCCATTTAGCTATAGGAGAAAAAGTCTTTGTATAGTCGATACCTCATTTTTGTGTGTATCCCTTCGCTACAAGTCTTGCTTTGTGTTTGTCTAGCGAACCATCAGCCTTATACTTAGTTTTATAAATCCATTTGCAACTAGCCTCCATGTGCCATTTTTTATGAGAGCATCATATTCATTTTGCATTTCATCTTTCCACTGTTCACAACTAGCAGGTTCTTCAAAGAAAGTAGGTTCACAATCCACATAAAAATTAAATTCACAATGAGAATAGTTACCTGAGGAACTTCCAGCCTTAAAAGCATCATATTTCTTTGGAAACGTTCGAATACGAGTTGGAATTCTCAAAGGTTGTGTAGGAAGTTGTTCAGGAAGTTGCAGAAGTTGATCACCTTTTTCATCTAGCCTAGTTCTTGCCATTTCTGTCACTATTTATGTAGAAACACTTTCATCAACCAATTCCTCATCAGCGGCAACAGAATTATCATTATCAACCAATGTCTCATCATTGAGATAAGGAAACTCCACAGAATGATCTAAAATAGAAATCGCCCCATCAGGTTGGGGAAGTATATTATCTCATTCATAATAAAACTTTTCTATCTAATTAAGTTGTCTATCAACTTTGAGGTAATATTTATCAGTTTGAAGAAAAATTACATCTCTTGACAAAATAAACTTTTTTTCTCTTCATCATACAATCGATATGCCATAGAAGTCATGGAATACCCTAAAAATATACATTTTCTGCTTCGTTCACTCAACTTATTCCTCTGCTGTTTAGGAATCAAAGCATAACATTGAGAACCAAAAATTTGGAAATGTTTAAGAGCAGGAAGATGAATATACCACATTTCATATGGAGTTTTGTTGTTAATGACAGAGGAAGGGCACTGATTTCTAATGTATGTTGCACAAAGCACGAATTCTCCCCAAAACATTAATTTCACATTCTTAAAAAACACCATTGACCTTACGATATTAATTAATGTTTTGTTCATTCGTTCAACAACACCATTTTTTGTGTGGATTATATGGTATTGTGGTCTGGTGTTTTATGTCATTCTCTTGAAAATATGTTTCAAAAGAATTTGAAGTATATTCACCAGTTATCATTCCTTATAGTACCAATAGTAAGTTGTGCTTCATTTGCAATCAATGGATGAAATTTCTTAAACATATCAAAAACTTGTGATTTTTCTTTAAGCAGATAAACCCAACACATCCTTGAATAATCATGAATAAAAGTGAGTATGTATTTATTTCCATTCGCAGTTGGTACTGGCATTGGACCACATAAGTTAGAGGGTATGAGGCTTAATTTTCTTGTAGCTCAAGACTTAGAATTTTGAAAAGACTGTTTGTGATGCTTTCCCAATATACAAGCATTACATGGGGTTAATTTTCTGGGAATTGTTGGAAGTCCCTTAATCCCCCGTTGTTTCATAATTCAAATACTTTCATAATTAACATGACCGAAACTTGCATGCCATAATAAAGAAGAGGACAAAATATCATTTTGTTGAACCAAATCAGTTGTGTTCAATGCAACAGATGACATATCACACAACTTCAATACTTTATCTTCTTCTACACCAGTCATTACAGTTTGATTGTCATTTTTCTCTTCTAATTTCTAATTTACCATCAAATATGTGAATGGAATGTCCCTGCTATCTTATTTGTATAAGAGATAAAAAATTTCTTTGGAATTGTAGAATGTAAATAATATCATTCAAAATATAATTTGAAAGTCCAGGAACTTTTAACCGAATTGAACCAATCCCTGATGATTTGATTTGGGACTTATCAACAAAATACACTACTCCATCAATATTATCAATGAATTGATCAAATAAATCTCTTCGAAAGGTCATATGACAAGTGACACATGTGCCTAGAACCCAATTGTCATACCATGAAGAAAAAGAAGTACTAAAAACATCTTCCAGGTGGAAATTATAATGAGTGAAAACATAATGTGCATTCTCTGAATACTATCCTCTGTCTGGAATTATATGATCTTTCTTTTCCAGCAATTGTTCTCTTTCTTCATTAATTTTCTCCTAGGGAATTCTACACTTTGCAGCAATATGTACAATTTTACCACATCTAAAACATTTTACAGCTGGTTTATTAGAAAAATTTCTTTGCTTTTCATTATGATGTCTATCTCCTTGAATATTTCTACCCCCCTACCTCTACAATTCTTCCTACCTCGACCTCTATTACCCTTTGTATTTCGGAAGATTCCTCTTGAGGTTTTTGGTCTTTTTGAGCATGACATAGGGTTTCAGTATTAGAACTATGTGATGCTTCTTTCTTGCCAAAATCCTTCTCTCTTTCTACAATTTTCCCTACTAATTTGTCAAAATCTATATCTTTTAATTGCCCACTAGATTGGAGAGATTCCAAGTAGTGTGAATAACAAGGGTAAAGAGCTTTTATAATGGCAGTAAGCGAAAAATCAACTTTAATTCCAGTACATTCAATTTCATGATTGATGGCTTTAATTTTAGAGGCAAGTTTTAGAGGATTATTATCGCTCATTTCCAGATTAAATAACTTGAACAATAACTGAATTATCTCCAATTCAGAATGTGAATCATAAAGCTCTTTTAGTTTTTTATGTCATCATAAGTTGTTTTACTCTGAGTAATGTTTCTGCTTACCTCTTCTGAGACTGAAGTGGAGATTAAGGCAAAGGCCTTCTTATTCTTACTTCAATTCCAAGATAATAATGAAGTAGATGTAAATCTGCCATATCAAAAACCTTTTTCAATTCATTTTTTATAGATGATATGTATTCATCATTGTTTCTTGTGATCATCAAATCATCAACATATACAACTAGATATACAACTGATCTTCCAACTTTCTTAACGAAAAGTGTTGCATCATATAGGTCAAAATGTTTATAGTTTAATTTAAGAACATGCTCAATTAGCTTCTCATACCATGCTCGTGGCACCTGTTTCAAGCCGTACAAATACTTCATTAGTTTGCAAACCTTTTGTTCTTTCCCTTTAATGGAAAAAAATTATGGTTGAAACATGTAAACATCTTCTTTCAAATCTACATTTAAAAAGGCAGTTTTGACATCCATTCTTTCTAAACTATAATAGAAAACAAATATTTAATAGTGCCCCATTTAGCTATAGGATAAAATGTCTCTGTATAGTCGATACCTCATTTCTGTGTGTATCCCTTCGCTACAAGTCTTGCTTTGTGTTTGTCTAGCGAACCATCAGCCTTATACTTAGTTTTATAAATCCATTTGCAACCAGCCTCCATGTGCCATTTTTTATGAGAGCATCATATTCATTTTGCATTTCATCTTTCCACTGTTCACAACTAGCAGGTTCTTCAAAGCAAGTGGGTTCACAATCCACATAAAAATTAAATTCACAATGAGAATAGTTACCTGAGGAACTTCCAGCATTAAAATCATCATATTTCTTTGGAAACGTTCAAATACGAGTTGGAATTCTCAAAGGTTGTGTAGGAAGTTGTTCAGGAAGTTGCAGAAGTTGATCATCTTTTTCATCTGGCCTAGTTCTTTCCATTTCTATCACAATTTATGTAGAAACACTTGCATCAACCAATTCCTCATCAGCGGCAACAGAATTATCATTATCAACCAATGTCTCATCATTGAGATAAGGAAACTCCACAGAATGATCTAAAATAGAAATCACCCCATCAGGTTGGGGAAGTATATTATCTCATTCATAATAAAAAATTTCTATCTAATTAAGTTGTCTATCAACTTTGAGGGAATCTTTATCAGTTTCAAGAAAAATTAAATCTCTTGACAAAACAAACTTTTTTTCTCTTCATGATACAATCGATATGCCATAGAAGTCATGGAATACCCTAAAAATATACATTTTTTGCTTCGTTCACTCAACTTATTCCTCTGCTGTTTAGGAATCAAAGCATAACATTGAGAACCGAAAATTTGGAAATGTTTAAGAGCAGCAAGATGAATATACCACATTTCATATGGAGTTTTGTTGTTAATGACAGAGGAAGGGCACTAATTTCTAATGTATGTTGCACAGAGCACGAATTCTCCCCAAAACATTAATTTTACATTCTTAAAAAACACCATTGACCTTACGATATTAATTAACTTTTTGTTCATTCGTTCAACAACACCATTTTTTGTGTGGATTATATGGTATTGTGGTGTGGTGTTTTATGTCATTCTCTTGAAAATATGTTTCAAAAGCATTTGAAGTATATTCACCAGTTATCATTCCTTATAGTACCAATAGTAAGTTGTGCTTCATTTGCAATCAAGGGATGAAATTTATTAAACATATCAAAAACTTGTGATTTTTCTTTAAGCAGATAAACCCAGCACATCCTTGAATAATCATGAATAAAAGTGACTATGTATTTATTTCCATTCGTAGTTGGTACTAGCATTGGACCACATAAGTTAGAGGGTATGAGGCTTAATTTTCTTGTAGCTCTAGACTTAGAATTTTGAAAAGACTGTTTTTGATGCTTTCCCAATATACAAGCATTACATGGGGTTAATTTTCTGGGAATTGTTGGAAGTCCCTTAATCCCCCGTTGTTTCATAATTCAAATACTTTCATAATTAACATGACCGAAACTTGCATGCCATAATAAAGAAGAGGACAAAATATCATTTTGCTGAACCAAATCAGTTGTGTTCAATGCAACAGATGACATATCACACAACTTCAATAATTTATCTTCTTCTACACCAGTCATTACAGTTTGATTGTCATTTTCTCTTCTAATTTCTAATTTACCATCAAATATGTGAATGGAATGTCCCTGCTATCTTATTTGTATAAGAGATAAAAAATTTATTTGGAATTGTAGAATGTAAATAATATCATTCAAAATATAATTTGAAAGTCCAGGAATTTTTAACTGAATTGAACCAATCCCTGATGATTTGATTTGGGACTTATCAACAAAATACACTACTCCATCAATATTATCAATGAATTGATCAAATAAATCTCTTCGAAAGGTCATATGACAAGTGGCACATGTGCCTAGAACCCAATTGTCATACCATGAAGAAAAAGAAGTACTAAAAACATCTTCCACGTGGAAATTATAATGAGTGAAAACATAATGTGCATTCTCCGAATACTATCCTCTGTCTGGAATTATATGATCTTTCTTTTCCAACAATTGTTCTCTTTCTTCATTAATTTTCTCCTAGGGAATTCTACACTTTGCAGCAATATGTCCAATTTTACCACATCTAAAACATTTTACAGCTGGTTTATCAGAAAAATTTCTTTGTTTTTCATTATGATGTCTATCTCCTTGAATATTTCTACCCCCCTGCCTCTATAATTCTTCCTACCTCGACCTCTATTACCCTTTGTATTTTGGAAGATTCCTCTTGAGGTTTTTGGTCTTTTTGAGCATGACATAGGGTTTCAATATTAGAACTATGTGATGCTTCTTTCTTGCCAAAATCCTTCTCTCTTTCTACAATTTTCCCTACTAATTTGTCAAAATCTTTATCTTTTAATTGCCCACTAGATTGGAGAGATTCCAAGTAGAGTGAATAACTAGGGTAAAGAGCTTTTATAATGGCAGTAAGTGAAAAATCAACTTTAATTACAGTACATTCAATTTCATGATTGATGGCTTTAATTTTAGAGGCAAGTTTTAGAGGATTATTATCGCTCATTTCCAGATTAAATAACTTGAACAATAACCGAATTGTCTCCAATTCAGAATGTGAATCATAAAGCTCTTTTAGTTTTTTATGTCATCATAAGTTTCTTTGCTCTGAGTAATGTTTCTGCTTACCTATTCTCAGACTAAAGTGGAGATTAAGGCAAAGGCCTTCCTATCCTTAATTCAATTCCAAGATAATAATGAAGTAGACCTAAATCTATCATATCAAAAACCTTTTTCAATTCCTTTTTTATAGATGATATGTATTCATCATTGTTTCCTGTGATCATCAAATCATCAACATATACAACTAGATATACAACTGATCTTCCAACTTTCTTAACGAAAAGTGTTGCATCATCTAGGTCAAAATGTTTCTAGTTTAATTTAAGAATATGTTCAGTTAGATTATCATACCATGCTTATGGCACTTGTTTCAATTTGTACAAAGACTTCATTAGTTTTCAAACATTTTGTTCTTTCCTTTTAACGGAAAAACCTTCTGGCTGAAACATGTAAACATATTCTTTCAAATCTACATTTAAAAAGGCAGTTTTGACATCCATATGATGAATTTTCCATTCTTTCTTAGCTGCAATAGAAAACAAAGATTTAATAGTGCCCCATTTAGCTGTAGGAGAAAAAGTCTCTGTATAGTCGATACCTCATTTCTATGTGTATCCCTTCGCTAGAAGTCTTGCTTTGTGTTTGTCTAGCGAACCATCATCCTTATACTTAGTTTATAAATCCATTTGCAACCAACCTCCATGTGCCATTTTTTATGAGAGTATCATATTCATTTTTCATTTCATCTTTCCACTGTTCATAACTAGCAGGTTCTTCAAAGCAAGTAGGTTCACAATCCACATAAAAATTAAATTCACAATGAGAATAGTTACCTGAGGAACTTCCAACCTTAAAATCATCATATTTCTTTGGAAATGTTTGAATACGAGTTGACCTTCTCAAAGGTTGTGTAGGAAGTTGTTCAAGAAGTTGCAGAATTTGCTCATATTTTTCATCTGGCCCAGTTCTTGCCATTTCTGTGATTGTTTATGTAGAAACACTTGCATCAACCGATTCCTCATTAGCGGAAATAGAATTATCATCATCAACCAATGTATCATTATTGAGGGAAGGAAAATCCACAGAATGATGTAATATAGAAATCCCCCCATCAGGTTGGGGAAGTATATTATCTCATTCATAATAAAAAATTTCTATCTGAATAAGTTGTCTATCAAATGTGAGGGAATCTTTATCAGTTTCAAGAAAAATTACATCTCTTGAAAAAATAAACTTTTTTTCTCTTCATCATACAATCGATATGCCTTAGAAGTCATGGAATAGCCTAAAAATATGCATTTTCTGCTTCGTTCACTCAACGTATTCCTCTGATATTTAGGAATAAAAGCATAACATTGAGAACCGAAAATTTGGAAATGTTTAACAGTAGGAAGAAGAATATACCACATTTCATATGGAGTTATGTTGTTAATGACAGAGGAAGGGCACCGATTTCTAATGTATGCTACACAGAGTAGGACTTCTCCCCAAAACATTAATTTTACATTAAAAAAATAACACCATTGGCCTTACCATATTAATTAATGTTGTGTTCATTCATTCAACAAAACCGTTTTTTTGTGGATTATATGGTATTGTGGTCTGGTGTTTGATGTCATTCTCTTGCAAATATGTTTCAAAAGCATGTGAAGTATATTCGCTAGTTATCATTCCTTATAGTACCAATAGTAAGTTGCGCTTCATTTGTAATTAAGGGATGCAATTTCTTAAACATATCAAAAACTTGTGATTTTTCTTTAAGCATATAAACCCAACACATCCTTGAATAATCATCAATAAAAGTGAGTATGTATTTATTTCCATTCGCAGTTGGTACTGGAATTGGACCGCATAAATCAGAGGGTACGAGGCTTAATTTTCTTGTAGCTCTAGACTTAGAATTCTGAAAAGATTGTTTGTGATGCTTTCCCAATATACAAGCATTACATGGGGTTAATTTTCTGGGAACTGTTGGAAGTCCCTTAATCCCCCGTTGTTTCATAATTCAAATAATTTCATAATTAACATGACCGAAACGTGCATGCCATAATAAAGAAGAGGACAAAATATCATTTTTCTGAACCAAATTAGTTGTGCTCAATGCAACAGATGACATGCCATGCAACTTCAATAATTTATCTTCTTCTACACCAGTCATTACAGTTTGATTGTCATTTTCTCTTCTAATTTCTAATTTACCATCAAATATGTGAATGGAATGTCCCTGCTATCTTATTTGTATAAGAGATAACAAATTTATTTGGAATTGCGGAATGTAACTAATATCATTCAAAATATAATTTGAAAGTCCAGGAATTTTTAATTGAATTGAACCAATCCCTGATGATTTGATTTGGGACTTATCAACAAAATACACTACTCCATCAATATTATCAATGAATTGATCAAATAAATCTCTTCGAAAGGTCATATGACAAGTGGCACTTGTGCCTAGAACCCAATTGTCATACCATGAAGAAAAATAAGTACTAAAAACATCTTCCATGTGGAAATTATAATGAGCGAAAACATAATGTGCATTCTCAAAATACTATCCTCTATCTGGAATTATATGATATTTCTTTTCTAGCAATTATTCTCTTTTTTCATTAATTTTCTCCTAGGGAATTCTACACTTTGCAGCTATATGTCCAATTTTATCACATCTAAAACATTTTACAACTAGTTTATCAGAAAAATTTCTTTGTTTTTCATTATGATGTCTATCACCCTGAATATTTCTGCCCCCCCTGCCTCTATAATTCTTTCTACCTTGACCTCTATTACCCTTTATATTTCTGAAAGATTCCTCTTGATTTTTTTGGTATTTTTGAGAAAGACACAGGGTTTTAGTATTAGAACTATGTGATGCTTCTTTCCTGCCAAAATCCTTCTCTCTTTCTGCAATTTTCCCTACTAATTTGTCAAAATCTATATCTTTTAATTGTCCACTAGCTTGGAGAGATTCCAAGTATTGTGAATAAATAGGGTAAAGAGCTTTTATAATTACAATAAGTGGCGAATCAACTTTAACTCTAGTACGTTCAATTTCATGATTGATGGCTTTAATTTCAGAGGCAAGTTTTAGAGGATCATTATCGCTTATTTCCAGATTAAATAACTTCAACAATAACTGAATTATCTCCAATTCAGAACGTGAATCATAAATCTCTTTTAGTTTTTTATGCCATCATAAGTTGTTTTACTCTGAGTAATGTTTCTGCTTACCTCTTCTGAGACTGAAGTGGAGATTAAGGCAAAGGCCTTCTTATCCTTACTTCAATTCCAAGATAATAATGAAGTAGACCTAAATCTGTCATATCAAAAACCTTTTTCAATTCCTTTTTTATAGATGATATGTATTCATCATTGTTTCCTGTGATCATCAAATCATCAACATATACAACTGATCTTCCAAATTTCTTAACGAAAAGTGTTGCATCATCTAGGTCAAAATTTTTATAGTTTAATTTAAGAATATGTTCAGTTGGATTATCATAACATGTGCGTGGCACTTGTTTCAAGCCGTATAAAGACATCATTAGTTTTCAAACCTTTTGTTATTTCCCTTTAATGGAAAAACCTTCTGGTTGAAACATGTAAACATCTTCTTTCAAATCTACATTTAAAAAGGCAGTTTTGACATCCATATGATGAATTTTCCATTATTTCTGAGCTGCAATAGAAAACAAAGATTTAATAGTGCCCCATTTTAACTGAATTGAACCAATCCCTAATGATTTGATTTGGGACTTATCAACAAAATACACTACTCCATCATATTATCAATGAACTGATCAAATAAATCTCTTCGAAAGGTCATATGACAAGTGGCACATGTGCCTAGAACCCAATTGTCATACCATGAAGAAAAAGAAGTACTAAAAAAATCTTCCATGTGGAAATTATAATGAGCGAAAACATAATTTTCATTCTCAGAATACTATCCTCTGTCTGGAATTATATGATCTTTCTTTTCCAGCAATTGTTCTCTTTTTTCATTAATTTTTTCCTAGGGAATTCTACACTTTGCAGCAATATGTCCAATTTTACCACATCTAAAACATTTTACAGCTGGTTTATCAGAAAAATTTCTTTGTTTTTCATTATGATGTCTATCTCCCTGAATATTTGTGCCCCCCCTGCCTCTATAATTCTTCCTACCTCGACCTCTATTACCCTTTGTATTTCTGAAAGATTCCTCTTGAGGTTTTTGGTATTTTTGAGCAAGACATAGGGTTTCAAAATTAGAACTATGTGATGCTTATTTCTTGCCAAAAGCCTTCTCTCTTTCTGAAATTTTCCCTATTAATTTGTCAAAATCTATATCTTTTAATTGCCCACTAGCCCTGAGAGATTCCAAGTAGTGTGAATAACTAGGGTAAAGAGATTTTTTTATGGCAGTAAGCGGAAAATCAACTTTAACTCCAGTACATTCAATTTCATGATTGATGGCTTTAATTTCAAAGGCAAGTTTTAGAGGATCATTATCGCTCATTTCCAAATTAAATAACTTCAACAATAACTGAACTATCTCCAATTCAGAATGTGAATCATAAAGCTCTTTTAGTTTTTTATGTCATCATAAGTTTTTTTACTCTGAGTAATGTTTCTGCTTACCTCCTTTGAGACTGAAGTGGAGATTAAGGCAAAGGCCTTCTTATCCTTACTTAAATTCCAAGATAATAATGAAGTAGACCTAAATATATCATATCAAAAACCTTTTTCAATTCCTTTTTTTATAGATGATATGTATTCATCATTATTTCCTGTGATCACCAAATTTCTTAATGAAAAGTGTTGCATCATCTAGGTCAAAATATTTATAGTTTAATTTAAGAATATGTTCAGTTAGTTTCTCATACCATGCTCGTGGCACTTGTTTCAAGCCGTACAAAGACTTCATTAGTTTGCAAACCTTTTGTTCTTTTCCTTTAACGGAAAAACCTTCTGGTTGAAACATGTAAACATCTTCTTTCAAATCTACATTTAAATAGGCATTTTTGACATCCATATGATGAATTTTCCATTCTTTCTGAGCTACAATAGAAAACAAAGATTTAATAGTGCCCCACTTAGCTGTAGGAGAAAAAGTGTTTGTATAGTCGATACCTCATTTCTGTGTGTATCCCTTCGCTACAAGTCTTGCTTTGTGTTTTTCTAGCGAACCATTAGCCTTATGCTTAGTTTTATAAATCCATTTGCAACCAACCTCCATGTGCCATTTTTTATGAGAGCATCATATTCATTTTGCCTTTCATATTTCCACTATTCATAACTAGCAGGTTCTTCAAAGCAAGTAGGTTCACAATCCACATAAAAATTAAATTCACAATGAGAATAGTTACTTGAGGAACTTCTAGCCTTAAAATCATCATATTTCTTTGGAAATGTTCAAATACGAGTTGACCTTCTCAAAGGTTATGTAGGAAGTTGTTCAGGAAGTTGCAGAAGTTGCTCATATTTTTCATCTGGCCCATTTCTTGCCATTTCTGTCATTGTTTATGTAGAAACACTTGCATCAACCAATTCCTCATCAGCGACAACAGAATTATCATCATCAACCAATGTCTCATCATTGAGAGAAGGAAAATCCATAGAATGATCTAATATAGAAATCCCCCCATCAGGTTGGGGAAGTATATTATATCATTCATAATAAAAATTTTCTATCTGATTAAGTTGTTTATAACCTGTGAGGGAATCTATATTAGTTTCAAGAAAAATTACATCTCTTGACAAAATAGACTTTTTTTCTCTTCATCATACAATCGATATGCCTTAGAAGTCATGGAATACCCTAAAAGTATAAATTTTCTGCTTCGTTCACTGAACTTATTCCTCTGATGTTTAGGAATCAAAGCATAACATTGAGAACTGAAAAATTGGAAATGTTTAATAGCACGAAGAAAAATATACCACATTTCATATGGAGTTCTATTGTTAATGACAGAGGAAGGGCACCGATTTCTAATGTATGCTGCACAGAGCACGACTTCTCCCCAAAAAATTAATTTTACATTCTTAAAAAACACCATTCACCTTACCATATTAATTAATGTTTTGTTCATTCGTTCAACAACACCGTTTTTTTGTGGATTATATGGTATTGTGGTCTGGTGTTTTATGTCATTCTCTTGCAAATATGTTTCAAAATCATGTGAAGTATATTCGCCAGTTATCATTCCTTATAGTACCAATAGTAAGTTGTGCTTCATTTGTAATTAAGGGATGAAATTTATTAAACATATAAAAAACTTGTGATTTTTCTTTAAGCAGATAAACCCAACACATCCTTGAATAATCATCAATAAAAGTGAGTATGTATTTATTTCCATTCCCAGTTGGTACTAGCATTGGACCACATAAGTCAGAGGGTACGAGGCTTAATTTTCTTGTAGCTCTAGACTTAGAATTCTGAAAGGACTGTTTTTGATGCTTGCCCAATATACAAGCATTACATGGGGTTAATTTTTTGGGAACTGTTGGAAGTCCCTTATTCCCCCGTTGTTTCATAATTCAAATACTTTCATAATTAACATGACCGAAACGTGCATTCCATAATAAAGAAGAGGACAAATATCATTTTGTTGAACCAAATCAGTTGTGTTCAATGCAACAGATGACATACCATGCAACTTCAATAATTTATCTTCTTCTACACCAATCATTACAGTTTGATTTTCATTTGCTCTTCTAATTTCTAAATTACCATCAAATATGTGAATGGAATGTCCCTGCTATCTTATTTGTATAAGAGATAACAAATTTATTTAGAATTGCGGAATGTAAATAATATCATTCAAAATATAATTTGAAATTCCGGGAATTTTTAACTGAATTGAACCAATCCCTGATGATTTGATTTGGGACTTATCAACAAAATACACTACTCCATCAATATTATCAATGAATTGATCAAATAAATCTCTTCGAAAGGTCATATGACAAGTGGCATCTGTGCCTAGAACCCAATTTTCATACCATGAAGAAAAAGAAGTACTAAAAACATCTTCCATGTGGAAATTATAATGAGTGAAAACACAATGTGCATTCTCAGAATACTATCCCCTGTCTGGAATTATATGATCTTTATTTTCCAGCAATTATTCTCTTTTTCCATTAATTTTTTCCTAGGTAATTCTACACTTTGCAGGAATATGTCCAATTTTACCACATCTAAATCATTTATAGCTGGTTTATCAGAAAATTTTCTTTGTTTTTCATTATGATGTCTATCTCCCTGAATATTTCTGCCCCCCCTGCCTCTATAATTCTTCCTACCTCGACCTCTATTACCCTTTGTATTTCTGAAATATTCCTCTTGAGGTTTTTGGTATTTTTGAGCAAGACATAGGGTTTTAGTATCAGAACTATGTGATGCTTCTTTCTTTCCAAAAGCCTTCTCTCTTTCTGCAATTTTCCCTACTAATTTTTAAAAATCTATATCTTTTAATTGCCCACTAGGTTGGAGAGATTCCAAGTAGTGTGAATAACTAGGGTAAAGAGCTTTTATAATAGCAGTAAGAAGAAAATCAAATTTAACTCCAGTACATTCAATTTCATGATTGATGGCTTTAATTTCAGACGCAAGTTTTAGAGGATCATTATTGCTCATTTCCAGATTAAATAAATTCAACAATAACTGAATTATCTCCAATTTAGAATGTGAATCATAAAGCTCTTTTAGTTTTTTACGTCATCATAAGTTGTCTTACTCTGTGTAATGTTTCTAGTTACCTCTTTTGAGACTGAAGTGGAGATTAAGGCAAAGGCCTTCTTATCCTTACTTTGCTGGATTGCTAGTTGTTTCCACTCATCAGGTTACTCTGGTGCATTCTCTCATTCTGCTTCACATATTCCATCCCATAAATCATTAAAGATAAGAGTATTTTTCACTTTCCTAAACCACTCTTGGTAATTTTACTTTCCGGAAAGGACAACCCCAATTAAAGACACCAAGGAGTTCATATTTAAAAAAACTGTTTGAATCACTGGCACCCTTAAAATAAATTTTTGTTTTAATCACTTCCAAACACAAATTCCTCTTATAAATACTCCGATCTTTAAAAAAATACTCTGTTTAATCTTGTAGATTAAGTAGAGATTAAAGGCACAAATTTTTCATTTAAAAAGAAAAAACTTTGTCTTAACTACTACCATTGGCAAAAAAAAAAAAAAAAATTGTTTTTAAATTTTGTATCGAATCTTTCGGTGAAAATCACATTCGAGAAATTTGTGTCGACGCATTTTGAGCCAGCAAGTGTGGTTCATCATCATTAAAAGATGAGAAATTTTATTTAGGACTCAGTTGTGCTGGGCTTTCTTTTTTTTCTCACTTCACATTCAACGTGCAAGCAGGAGCTGATGGTCAATCATCTTGGAGCTCTTCAATCAGGGTTCAAGGTTCTGCTCATTCTCTCTTTGATGCTTCTGTGATTGAGGTGAGTCGATTTGGAGCTCAGCCGTCATCTTTTGTTCTATTTTATCCTCAAGATTCAATGAAAAATGGGTCTCGGCTTACCCCTCCCGCACCTGTTTTTATGATATCGTTGGAAATGAGCAATAGGATGGAGGGCGATGCAGTGGAATCCATCCAACATTTCGCTACATCGAGCTCAATTGGCAACGATTCCAAAGGTAAGGATTCCGGCCTTTCTCGTTCTTATATCTCACCCTATGAACCTTCATTTGCTCTGTGTGATAGATATAAATATCTTAATATTAATATTAATAAGAAAAACTTTTGTCATATTAATAAGAGTAATGTTTTGATTAACATGATTAACAATAATAATAACATTAATAATAATAATATTGATAATTATAGTAACATTAATATTAATAATTATAACAATGATTCTAATAGAAATATTAACAAATCTGTCTCCTCCTCTTCGAATAAGTCTATTTTTAATCTCTGTAGTTTTTCTTTTGATCGACATGTTTAGAGTGTGTTGGAGAAAGGTCTCAATTATGCTCTTGCTCCTAGAATAATCCCTATACAGGACATTACTTGTGATATTGAATATGGGATTAGAGATCTTCTTGATACTACTAAAGATACTATTAGGCAAGATTGTGCCATGATCCTCAAAAAAGAGAAACCCCCGAAGAGAAACATTAGAAAATTGGAGTTTGAGGCTTTAAAATCCTTAAATAATAAAAAATACATTGTTGTTCTTAAGGCTGATAAGGGAGGTGCTACAGTTATTTTAAACAGAGAGGATTACCATAATAAGATGTTGGATCATCTTCTTAATAGCGGTAGCTACAAGAAGTTGGAAAAGAATCCCCTTAAAAAAGTCTCTAAAGATGTTGCTTTGGCTATAAAATCGAGTAGTACAGTTGGCTCCCTTAGTAAAAAGCTCATTGAAAGTAACCCCCTCACCCCTAGAATTTATGGTCTTCCTAAGATTCATAAGGATGGGGCCCCCCTTCAACCTATTGTCAACACTATAGGTGGTCGGACTTATCTGCTCGCTAAATTTTTAGCGAGTAAGCTTAAGCATCTTGTCGGGCGTATCGACTCCTTTATCAAAGATTCATCCTCTTTTATTAATGAATTGAAAGGCATCATATTGGGCCCTGATGACAGGTTTGTTAGTTTTGGTGTTGTCTCGTTATACACTTGCATCCTCATTAGGGAGGCTATTGATGTCATTTCTCGGGTCACAGATCCAGATACTGCTCATCTAGTTGAGATCTATCTTACCTTGACCTTCTTCAGTTTAGAGGGTGAATTCTTTGAACAAACTTGTGGTGTGGCCATGGGTTCCCCCCTATCCTCGGTTTTGGCTAATCTTTTCATGGAAGACTTTGAATCTAGAGCCCTCTCCTCCTCTTTTTTTCAAACTAAGCTTTGGAAACGGTTTGTGGATGACACCTGTGTGGCGTGGCCACATGAAAAATAGAAATTGGACCTCTTCTTTCGTCATCTCAATGATCAGTCTGACTCCATTAAGTTTACCATGGAATTCAAAGTGGATGGTAGCCTTCCCTTTCTTGATGTCCTTATTACTAAGAATGAAGAAGGCTCTTTCTTTCTTCAAGTCTTTATAAATAAGACACACACTGAGCAGTATTTACATGTGGGCTTGTTGGCTCGAGGGGTCCTGACCCAGGTTCAGAGTTCAAGGTTTTCCAACAAACCCCTATACCATTGGCCCTTTCGGCAGTGACCTGCTTTCGCAGGTCAAAGTCTCACCCGAAGTAGTATGGGTGGGTGCTGGAACCAGGTTTCCGCACCCTGAGAAAGGATGGGTAAGGCAAGCAGATCTGCGTTGGACACAGTAATACCCAGATCATCTCTTCTCGTGCAGGGTCGATATGCCTCGTTCGCATCCCCGTGCACTAGATCTATAGTTATATATTTCTAGGAGAGTAGCACAATATAGCATAAAACAGAATAGGTAGATCCAGATACATTAAACATACTTACACAGGTTTTTCACAGCTTAATACAGAAAGTATAGAATGCAGTAAGTACCAATGATTCACAGAAGACAGTACACATAGATTCAGTTCTCTATCAACCTTTCTTATTCATCAATTCATTAGTTCCTTCTTACAATCCCCTTCCCAGCCTGCGCACACAGTAGCATGGTCCGCACACAGCTGGACTCTAGATCTCCATGCACACAGACAGCAGGAGTCCGTTCCCCAAAAACCCATACAAACAAATTAAACCACAATTCGCATTAATAGCTCTTTCTTTTCTACCTTAAAATACAAAATGTTCCTCTATTTATAATAATCTTAGCCTAAACTTTCCTATGGTTTTCCCTTTTCGGACCCCTGGTTTTCCCTTTTACCCGTTACAATGCTTTCGGGGCTTTGACCCACCCCAAAACCCCTATGTTAGTCTAAATCTAATCAAAAGTATTAAAAAATGGACCATTTTCACAACTCGTAGGAGACCCTGTTCCAATAGTCCCCCAACACAATCTTGTGACTTGTCTCGAGCCACTGTGGCGGTGCGGCCTTTATTTGTGCACGTAAGGTATTGAAAGCATTGATGAGAGGAGGGAGCACTTCCTGACTTTGGGCCGCAGCGCGTTGCGCAATAATGACAAGTTCCAGGGAGGCAGGCTGTCCGGAGCCGCGGTAATCCGCTCCAATATCTAGTGGAGGCGCGCGATGGCGTTCTGAACCTTCTAAGTTATCTAGAGGGTAGTATCACCTGAGGCTGTCCGGTTGGGTCCTGTGACCGTTCCAGGGTCGTAAAGGTCAGGAATTTTCGTCGTGCAGCTGTGGTGCCCCTCTGCATGGGGTTCAAAGTCAATTCTTCCTAATGGGGGCGAGAGGCCAATAATCGTATCAGGCTTGTCATCCCCGGACCCTCTCAACTTGATGTTTGCAGGCGCTGAACTGGGAGGTGCCGAAGAGGTAGATTCTGCCATAGCAATAAAAGGACGGGCTTCCCCGACAACGTAAAAGATCCCAACAACCAGGCAGGGTAATAACAAAGGTAGGGCACAGAGACAATATGAAGCCTTGAGCACAACCATCCAGTTGACCTTATACTGTCCGGGGCCACCCCATGGTAGAGTGAACTCCACTTGAAACTTCCCATCAATCATTCGGAATGAACTCGCCATTAATTGCTGCATTGATGTTTTGCCGCCCATTGTATTTAACGGTAAGGTCCCCTTCTCACCAACGTGTAGTGTTTTGATGGTCATTATTCGTATCTAAAGGTTTTCCCATGGATTGATAGATTCTGGATGACGCCTGTGTGTAGCTCGCGTATCCTGAATTAAAGCTGATGCTAGGGGTTTTGTAATGCGGTCCAAGTACCCTTTCAGCAACTTGGCCACCATACCTCTTGGCAGGGGTGTTGTTTCTTTAGTCAGGGCATCCGAGTGCGGCAGAGCTACAACAAGCGTTCTTATGCTATCTACCACCTTAACTGTTCGTAGGGACTCAGCCCGCAAATTCTTCCAGTTGCGCATGTACCGGTACAGCTCTACACTTAATTACCATGCAGTCGAACGCAAGCCTAGGTCATGGATAGCCAAGTGAACTTGTTCAGTTGGAGTCCTATCGCACCCTTGTGTTTCGCATGCCAGCAAATACCTGCGCAGGTCCTCTGACCCAAGGAACCTCTGGGTCTGTCTTCCAGCTGGGGCTCCAAATCACAGGATCATCTTATCCTGACACTCCTCCCAAGTGCGGAATATCGGCCCATGCGTATCCCACCAACGTGTATATGCTCTGCACAGGGCTAGCGGAAGTGCTCCTAGCATGCAGTCCTGGGGAACTTCGGCTTTGAATGCATGTAAAAACTCCTTAATGTACCCAACATCCTCAAGGTAGGGTAGGTCTCTTACTTTGGAAGAGATGCAATAGAAGTTCCTTATAACCTGAAGACATCTTAGTGCTAAAGCCTCATGCAACCATTCTTACCAATTCTCCAGTTCCCCATCAGAGTCAGAGAAGCATTCGCTGTACTTTTCCTAGCAGAGCACTCCTTCCGCTGTGGGGTTAATCCAATCTTTGTCCTGTGTAGTCAATTTATAGATTTGATCTATTTCTTCTTCGTCGCGTGTTGGCTCTGTGTACCGCGCACCTTCTGTGGGATCCAATGGTACTATTACGCACATACCATTATGTTCAAACACCATGCTGTGCTTTTTGAGATTGATGACACCTCCCATATATATCACCTAGTCTAGTCCTAGGAGTGCAGGGTAGGGATCCACATCTTCCACGATTTATATTACTTCAAAGTCAGCTAGGACTTTTACCTCGACGATATCTACCATGAATTTTGGTAGTCTTCCCAGTGGGATGATCTTCTATTGATTGGCCATGTGTAGCTGGATGGTAGACCATTCCAATTTAGGTTCTCCCATTCGTTGCCATGTCTGTTTAGGTAATACAGTCGCATCAGATCCAAGGTCTAAAATAACTCGATCCATCTCGTAGTCACCAATCTGCGCAGTCAACCGCATTTCCCTTCTGGTGCATTTTTATACCTGTATAGCTTGTGTACATCCTTAACTCCGGGAATCGGATCGGTCCTAGCTGCGCAACTATGCATTAATTCTTGAAGGTTTTCAACAGCTCATGGGTTACATAGTAGCTTCAGAAATGCCTGTAAAAAGGGTTCAACCCCTCCTCCATCTTGAGGTGTGTCGGCATCTACACAGCAGCTGCTATCATCTCTTATTCCTTGTGGATGTGCGCTCCTTCTGGAGAAGGCGTAAGATCCCTGTCAGGTGCTTCGTTTTCTTCCTGGGTGACCATCCCACTATGTATTATGAATTTTACACTCGGGTCTATGTTTCTTAGCTCGGCTTTAACCCTTTGGACATTCTGCGTAGGGGTGGGATGTTTTTCCTGCATCTTGGTTATTAAAATTGGGCAATCTTCAACCACATGGTCCAGCTATCTACAATATTTGCACGATTTCTTGGTGCAATTTGGGTAGTCCCTAGTGAAGTGTCCTAGCTCCCTGCAGTTATAACAGACTAACTTCCCAAGTCCTCGTCCTGCACTTCCTCCTCTACCTCCTCTGCCCCATGCTGGAGAGCCTCTGAAGCTTGCGGTCGTTCTTGGTGATGCAGGGCCTGATTGTACCCTATACAAGTTCGCACGATCTATCATCAAGTCGTAAGTGCGACAGTTCTACTCATCGTGTCCTACTGACTGGAAGAACTTGCACCATTGTTGCTTCAGTTCCAATACATACGTGCCTAGCCGAGGGCAATGGTTTGTATCATGCAGTCCTGCTACACGGCAATCATCACACCATAGCGCAGGTCCGCTCGAGCCTGGTCGCAACAGGTGGGTTCCCCACTTGCTCCTGGTCGTACCAGACTAGGTCCTCCCACCTGCATGTAATCTGCCAATAGAGGGCACTGATCCTTCGTATGGCCAGATACCCAACATCGTATGCACCATAGATCTACACGGGCATCCTTTCCTTGATCCTTTCGCAGGTTCTGAATTTCCATATGCATAGCTCCCAACTGTTCCTGAATTTGCTAGACCCCTACCGACGTATCCTCTCTGGGTCCAACTTCTACTTTCATAGCGGCTTCCACAACTTTTTCCTGCGATTCAAAGGTTTGGTGACTCATCGGCGTGCGTAGGTGGGGTAACAACATAGCGATGAACCATTTCATATGTTTTCTATCATCATACTCAAATCCTCCTTCCTTTATTGCTCTGTTCAATCGCTGATCAACCTCCCACATTGATTCAGATGCACCTTGTTTGAAGTCCTTTACTTCCGCTACTAGATGAGAGTAATATTTTGGCTTTCGGAACTGTTGCTTCAGAGCGTCTTTGATATCTTGAATAGATGCACTCTCGTTCTGGGCAATGTATCTCATATACCAGTCTAGTGCTCTGTCCTCGAATGCCAGGGACAGCTGCGCCCTTTTCACCATATCATTTTCCACATTTTGCATAGTCCAGACGGAATCTGAAACAAACCAAAATCGGTCCATATCCTCATCCCCTACCCCCTTGAAGGTAGGTAGTCTCAGGTGTGCAGCCATATCTCCATCCAACGGGGGTGGTGGTATGGGTGAGTTCTTACCTTTGTGCTGCAGCAGGGAATCTTGCGTAGCCGGTTCTTGTAATAGATTATAGGCAGATCTCCCCCGTCAAGGTTGGTCCGATAGTATTTACCACTGCGTGTCGCGCTTTCATCTATATCCGAGGTCATTCAGTCGGTATGAATACACAAAATTCTCTTTTCACACATTAATATTTTAATCAACAACGGTAATGTCATCAGAAATTTTCCCCGGAACCCTTTAAAGAATCGTCGTTCAGCCTCAGAGTATGAGACAATCTCATCAATGGAAAATTATATCACAAATCCCCCAAGCACACTGTCCACCCAGTGATCTATTGTGCGCATGATAGTATTATCAGTTCTTTCCAGTCACTGAATTAGCTTTGGGGTCCACTGGGTGACTCGTTCGTCCTTCTAAAAGTCTGGCCAGCCACCCCTGAAGTTCAATCGCAAATGTTACAAAGAATATTTCGTAGCTTTCCGTAAGAATGTATCTATTTTTCCATTTTTCCACCGTTAACTTCCCACTTCAATTTTCCTTTACTGCGAATTCCTGGATTTGCTTTTCGAACCAGTCCTCAATTTCCTTTCTTTCAGGCTTCCAATATTCTTTGGTCATTACCCGACCCCTTTATCAAAATGCTCCAGGTCCCAGCAATGGAACCATTTTTTGGCTCGAGGGATCCTGACCCAGGTTCAGTGTTCAAGGTTTGCCAACAAACCCCTATATTACCGGCCCTTTCGGCAGTGACCTGCTTTCGCAGGTCAAAGTCTCACCCGAAGTAGTATGGGTGGGTGCTGAAACCAGGTTTTCGCACCCTGAGAAAGGATGGGTAAGGCAAGCAGAGTTGCATTGGACACAGCAATACCTAGATCGCCTCTTCTCGTGCAGGGTTGATATGCCTCGTTCGCATCCCTGTGCGCTAGATCTATAGTTATATATTTCTAGGACAATAGAAAAATATAACATAAAACAGAACATGTAGATCCAGATACAGTAAACATACTTACACAAGTTTTTTGCAGCTTAAATACATAAAGTACAGAATGCAGTAAGTACCAATGATTCGCAAAAGACAGTACACATAGATTCAGTTCTCTATCAACCTTTCTTATTAATCAATTCATCAGTTCCTTCTTACAATCCCCTTCCCAGCCTGCGCACACAGCAGCAGGGTCCGCACACAGCCAGCAGGAGTTTGTTCCCCAAAAACCCAAAAAAATAACTAAAACCATAATTCGCATCAATAGCTCTTTCTTTTCTACCTTACAATACAAAATTTTCCTCTATTTATAATAATCTTAGCTTAAAATTTCCTATGGTCCACAAACCATGGTTTTCGGACCCCTGGTTTTTCCTTTACCCGTTACAATTCTTTCGGGGCTTTGACCCACCCCAAAAACCCTACGCTAGACTAAATCTAATCAAAAGTAGTAAAAAATGGACCAGTTTCGCAGCTTGTAGGAGACCCTATTCCAACAGGGCTCTCATCATTTCCCTGCTCAAAATTTAGGGGTTCTCAACACCTTATCCACTCGTGCCTTTAGAATTGTTGATGAGCACCACCTTGAAGGTGAGAAATCTCATCTTATTAATGTTTTCCTTGAAAATGGTTATAGCAAGGTTCAATTTCTTAGAGCTTTCCAAAAAGATGAAAAAGTTCCTAAGGTTAAAATTGATAATTGTGACAAGTCTTCTGGTGTTCACCTCCCTTTTATCTAGGGAACCACTGATAAGATCGCTAGGATACTAAGGAGACATTGTGTTTCTTCAACCTTCAAGCCCCTTTGCACTATTCGGAGTTCGCTTAGATCGGTTAAGGACCCGATTTGCCCGAAGGAGGGTAAGGGTGTTTACTTGATTCCGTGCTCTTGTGGGACACCTTACATTGGTGAAACTGGTCGATCCATCAGTCAAAGAATTCATGAACATGCCGTTGAACTAAATCATAATAGATCACGCTACTCTGCCTTAGCAGAGCATGCTGAAAAGACAAAGCATCACATTTGCATTGAAGATGCTGAGGTTATTGTGAGGGTGGACCATTTCCACCACCGAAAGTTTAGGGGGGGCCCTTGAAATTGAAAAGAGGCCGGTCAACCTTAATAGAGATGATGGGTGGAGTGTGAGCAAATGCTGGATCCCTGCCCTTCATTCTTAATTTTTGGGTTTCTTCCCTTCTATTTTTCCTCGGTTCACCTTTTCCTCTCCTCTCGTCCCGTTTTACTTTTCTCGTTTTTTATTCCTTATTATTTTTATTTATCTATTTATTCATTTATTTTTTATTATTTAGTTACTTATTATTTATTTATTTATCATTATTATTTTTATTATTTATTTTTAATTTCATTTTTATTTATTTATATTTAATCAATTAATTAATTGATTTATCTATTTAAATTAAAAAAAAATTAAATAAATAAATAAATTTAGTTTCAAATAATATATTAAAATACATTCAAGTAATATATATTTATTTATTTTTAATATACTTATTTTATTATTATTATTTTTACTTATTTTTATATTTTTTATATTTATATTTATATTTATTAATTTATATTTTGTTTTTTATTTTTTATTTTTTTTTAATATAAGAACTAAATTAAAAAATAATAATAATAAGTATATGACTGTTATTTTTATTTTTATATTTTTATAGTCAAACTAGCCGTTATTCTACAACGGCTAATTGGAGCTTCATTATCTATTTAAGTTGAGTCCTAGATCAGATTTCTCATCTTGTCCTGATGATGAACCACACTGGTTGGTTCGAAATGTGTTGACACAAATTTCTCGAATGTGATTTTCACCGAAAGATTCGATACAGAATTTATGGATCACAGAAGTCAAATTCCTAATGTTTTTAAATTTACAGAATCAGCAAGTGGCACTTTTGTAGCTCCAGAGACAAAATTTTCCAAAACAAAACTGATTTAAACTAATGGATATGTCTACTCCAAAAATATGGTCTCAAAAAAATGTTGTCAGATTCGTGACAGGAAAATAAATGAGGGTTTTTGTCAATCAAACACTGCAAAATTAGTAGAGGAAAATTCCAGCAGTTTCTAGATCTCCAAAACAGAAAATCACTCCTTGGTTCTCGCTCTCAAACATAGAGAAAAAACGATGGCTCTCAAACAAAAAACTACTAGAGGGGTTCACACTCTTAAATGTTGATGAAAATGTTGGTAGGGTTGTCAGTCTCCACAAAACCCTACTGCTTGCCTCACGCAGTTCAATGCTTCGTTGGAGATTACGTCGTCACTTTGCATTGCTGCTTCACGATGTGCCTCCCAGCATTTCTCTGATACCACTGTTGAATGAAAATTATGTCATCTATGTATATCATTCATTGAATTGGATTACATTTATACTTCAGAAATTAGTTATCACTAACGTCCTAGCTACCTAACTGAACAGAATCTCATAGGATTACAACAATTACATCTTTGTCAATGAGCTCCTGTTTATCCGTTGCATGGGTGAATTTTTTTTTAAATGAAAACTATCCAGAGGAAATGGTTTTGTACAAGATTCTCAAAAAGGTTGACAATAAAGTATGGAGACGAAGAAGAAAGGCATTATTTCTAGCAACGATCTAGGAAAAAAAGTTCTTTATTTTTCCAAATGCGGAAAGTTCTAAAGCAATGACAAAATTATTAGAATGGGAGATTTGAGTGCTGCATCATGCTATAGATTGCATTGAAAACAATCGTGAATCTTAGTGTGCACTAAAGACAAAAATGTAGCGGACATAATACATTATTGCATGGATCACTCTTAGATACTAGGCGACCCATCCCATGGATCTCCATGGCTCTCCCAGGAGGTCTCCATGGCTTTGGAATCAATATTGGGGAAAACTTCTCCAATGTGACTGTATTCTGCATGAGGTAAAACTTTGTGGGTCAAACTAATGCTAGAAGGCCAAGGTCCTTGGACTATATTTTCAATTTTTTGATCTTTTATTCACACAAGGACATACAAAAGGTTTGGTTTTACTATTTTATAAGCCACGTGGTAGATTATTAATGATTAAGGGTTGCCGAGTTTGTAGTGTAAGAAATATTGTTGATGTTTGTGATGGTTTTATTGGTATTCTATTTTTACCAATCATAGATGTTTTGGTGTTATTTGAAGTAGTTTTCTGTTTCTTTCAATTCTTGTATAATAAAAAGGGTTGGTGGTTCTTAAATTGGAAGCTCGGGTGTCCGAAACATCAATTATTGTGTGTTAGTAAGGTCAATTTGTTTGATCAACTTTTGAACACATTCAATATCCATACCTCCCTCCTATCAACTAACAGATAGTCGAAAGTGAAATATCCGACAAATGGTGGTTGGTTCATAAGATGGTTCATTACTTGACGAATCTTATTGTGGAAGCCTCGACGACCCTAGGTGTCCATATTGTTGGTCTTGCAATTATCCTCAACGATTGATCAGAGGCAGTTACGCTTTAAATGGAGGTCAAGTGACATCTCGAATATGTGGTGGTGAAAGAGTGGTATTTTCTAGATTCCTGAGTGGATGTGACTGCTGATGAAGACTTGTTAGACATAAATTATCCTTGTTTTTGTAATATGTGTTTTCAATGTTTTCCATGTAAGCATTACGGGAGAGTATTGGAAGTAATTCTTCCATGTGTTATCATGAGTTATTATTGAGAGTTCCTAAGCATCAATCTAGAAGTTGTTGTTTCCTATGAATGAGTTATAGTCATTTGAGATGTGTCAAAGTCAATGTTTTATTTCCTATATATTTGTAACCATTGTGATCGATAAAGAAATTGAAGTGTGATTTGTGTGTGACTTTGTTATCTATCTCAATTTCTATCATGATTATCTTTTTTCCCAAGGAAAAATCATAATTTTCAATATATGTGAAAATTACATGTCGTAGATGCATTTGCATATGCATATTTTGTGACTATGGTCACACCATATTGTTCTATCAAAATCACCCAAGGGATGTATAGATATAGCAGTTAGGATATATACAATAAATACAATAATTTAAAGTCAGTCATATAGTTTCATCAATATCTGTCAAAATTGAGCTGATATCCCTTTGTCATATGTTTGGTTGGTCGATGAAGGGATGATGGTAGTAACTGTAGTGTAGTAGGTCCTTATTTTCTTCTATGTGCCATAGCCCCCGATGCTGGACTGCTGCCTCCTTAGATAGACCGTCGGAAATGTTGTTGCGCTCCATGTAAATATGAGAATAGGAAATGGATAAAAATTGTGCTTTTAGATGCCAAAGATCCTCCAAGATATTTCGAAGTGTCTGCACGTGACATGTAGCAGATTTATTGAACCAATTGATGATGATTTTAGAATCTTCAAATATTTGTAAGTGATGAACATCATGCTCTAATGTAAATTGAAGAAGATGGAGAAGTGTGATGAGATTTGCAAATTTTTTTGTGACCTATCCTGATCACATCTTTAATTTGTAGAAGTGTTATGGGTTGATATGAAGGATAGCTCCTCCTCCACATCTCTCGGGTTGTGCCGAGCCATCGAAGTATGCCCAAGGTTGATCATAGTTTATGATTTCAGGTGTAATGGCTTGAGGGGGGCATTGAGGGTCATCTTCGGGGATGCTATTGTAGTTAGATATGATGCAGGATGCAATCGAGTGCCAGTTGGGTGGGCAGTCCTGAAATATGGAGTTGTTCCTGGCCAGCCAGATCCCCCAACAGATGAGGAGAGGTAGATTTTGTGCCTTTTGTGGGGAGGCTGATTGCCACTAGTTTTCTCATGCCCCTAATATATTCTGACCAGTCCACTGAGAGTTGATATTCAACTCTGATAGTATTGATGAACATAAAGCCCAAGAGGTGTGATGACTAAGAAAAATATGTTCATTTAATTATGAGTTCTGTCGACAGAGGGTGCACCAAGAGGGGCCATGAATGGTCCTTTTGTACATATTTTCCATGGTGGGTGAAATTCTAGCAAGGATGCACCACATAAAGAGTCCGGTGCATGGCGGGGCTTTGAGTTTCCATAGGTAGCTCCACCACCAAGTAAGCAGTTGTGGGGAGTGGTCTGAGTATATGTGCAAGTAGCAATCTTTGGGAGACTATTGCCCATACTTGGAAGGTGCCCAAATTAATTCATCATCCACTGGATAGATACGGATGTGACCTTCTGATAATGTTGATGTGTAGGTCTGCCATATTTGATGCATAGGGGCAGGGAGGCCAAGTTGGTTTGCAGCTTTCCAACCCTGTAGATAGAGTGTCATGGATTATTGATCAGCAATCTGAGTGATGAATTGTATGCCATGATCTGATAGGTGGTTTATGACTTCGTAGGGGAGAGTGTGTATGTTCCCACTCCCTGACCACGGGTCAATTCCAAGACGCGCAATACTTCCAGATTTGATGCTCCAAGTCAGACCATTTCGGATGTGCGGCAGAGAGGCTAAAACCACCTTCCAAATTGATGAAATGTTTCAGTGGCTCCAAGAGGGACGTCTGATCTAGTCTATAATATTCAAGGGCTGAATGTATTTCATATACACCACCTGTGTCCAGAGATTTCTGGAGGTCATAATCGTCCATCCCAATTTTGCAGCAAGTGCTTTGGAAAATATGTCCAGATTCTTGATGCCCTATCCTCCCCACTTTTTGGGAGGGATATACGATCCCATTTTATCCATGAATATGTATGTCCCTCTTGATTCCCATTCCAAATAAATTGACAGCATAATTTTTGTATTTTGTCAATGATGGCGTGGGGTATCCATGCACGTGAAATCCAGTAAATCCGGGTGGCTTCCACGACAGATTTAATTAAGGTGAGACACCCGACCCGTGATAACCATCTGTTGTGCAAATAAATATTCTCTTTTCCAATTTGGAAATGAGCTAAGTCCAGTATGCAATGTAGTAATCAGAGGTTTTTAGTTGAAAACCAAGATACCGAGGACCATCAAGAGGGTCTAGTGTGATGAATGGAAATCTGTTCTTGGCAGGTCCCCTTTCCTGAGGAGTGCATCCAAATACTGATATGGTCAATTTTTGTGCATTGCAGACCATTCCAGTGGATATGGTGAATGAGGAAAGGGTTGCTGAAAAAGATAGTGTGTCACCGATGGATCCATTGAGAAGAATGAGAACATCATCCACGAATAGTAGGTGGAAGAGTGTGCATCCCTATACTATTTTGATGCCCTGTAGATGCCCCTAATTATTTTCATCCATGATTAATCGACTTAAGGCTTCCATGATGAGAAGGAAGAGGAGTGGAGATAGGGGGAAACCCTGTCTGAGCCCTCTTTCCGAGTGGAAGAAAGTGGAGGCAGGTGCATTGATGAGAGCGTTGAAAGATACATTAGTGATGCAACACATGATCCATTTGATGAAGCTATAGGGGAAACCCAGATGGGTGAGGATCATGCAAATGTAGAGCCAATTGGAGTGATAAAATGCTTTAGCAAGGTCTAGTTTTAATATGATGCTCTTGAGATTTTTTCATTTTATGAAGTGAAGGACCTCCTGGGCTGTACCAATTGCCTCATGGATATGGCGATGGTGGAGAAAGGAAAATTGTTTAGATGAAATGTGTTCGGAGAGGATGGCCTTAATGCGATTGGCAATTATTTTGGCAATGATCTTGTATCATGATTATATTATTGGTGAAAGTTTAATTTTTACATATAATATGTTGAGTTCATATTGATTATACTTGTCTAATGGCATGTAGCCTTGTTATTAACTAATGTTGGTAAATAAATATAAGCATCAAAACACTTATTTCATAATACATCTCACATTGATTAAAAAAATATAAATTTAATTTAATTATAACTTTATTATTATTATTATTGTTATTAGAAAAAACATGTAACAAAATTCTTAGCATCGAGATTCTTAACTTGTAAATAGGCTTTGTTACAATACCATGGGCCAATACGATATGTCCAAAAAAAAGCATCACTTATGTTTATATGACACATGTTCATATGAGATATTTTAGATGCATCTCAACCTTTAATATATAACTACTACTAATAATATTTTGGAATGTTTCATGGAGGTTAAATCCTTCATACCCACTTCATAATTATTTAAATTAAAATTTTGTAAAATTTATTCCAAAATAAGCATATCTTTGTGATGCAGGAGCATTAAGGTAGAGCCACCAATGTCACAAAGTTGGTCACATGTTTTGGCTTGGAAAGAGGGCTAGTAGTCCTAAGAATTTAAATACTTTGTTTTTCTTTGTTTTTAAAGTATTTTGTTTAAGTTTAATTTCGGCTAAATTAGCCAATGTAATTTGCATAATAAAAGAATGGTTAATTTAGGATTAGTTGAGAATTTAGTTGAATAAGTTGAATAAACTGTTTTGGAAACTAAAGAACAATTTCCCAACCAAATGGGCATTTTGGAGAAGGATAAAATGAAACCAAATCCACCATTGTGGGGTTCTGCGATTCGTAGAGAGAAAGGAGAGAATAGAGGAGCAGAAGTAAATGTAAAAACCATCCATCTGAGGGTTTGGCTTTTTGTTTTCTATTTTCTAAATTATTTCCAAGAGTTTTGTGTTTTTTTAGAATATTTTTCTTTTAAACAACATTTATTTTCAAAATAATGTCTAAGTGTATTGGTGCTTAATCAGGCCCCCTGTTTTAAATTAATTATTTGAATCTTTATTGAAGTCGAATACTTGTATTTAGGACACACAAAGAGAAATATTAATCGGATATACAGGCACGGTGGGTCTATAACCCTTGCATTATTATTTGTTGAATCATATTGTATCACCCACAGACCAAATATTAGTCAGATTTGCAGGCGCGACAAGAGCCGTTGGATCCAGTTGATCAACGACAAGAGATCATAAAAAAGTTGGAGTGACATCAAAATTTGCAGAAAATAACGGTTAATTCTCCCTTCAGTAGTTACAAATATTTTGTTTGTGATGCAAAGTGACATGGTGGAGGTGTAGTGTGAACCGTTGGATCCGTCCGAGATAGAACTGTGGAGATTGGAGTGGTGATTGCAAATTTCAATATATATCAATTAACGCTAAGGGCCATCGCTGGGTAAATAAAAAATTTTGCGATGCAAAGTGTGGGAAGCCACGTGTCGACGTGGCGAAACATTGCATCACACAGAAATTAAATTTTAGCACTTAATGTTTCATGTAGAGCGAACCATCAGATTTGTCTGAGATTGAACGATGGAGATTGGAGCAGTGATCACAAATCGAAATTTATAACAATTAACGCTAAGGGCCATCACAGGGTAAACTAAAAGATTTGCGATGCGAATTTAAGGAATCCACGTGTCGACGCGGCACAACATGACGTCATGCAGAGTATAAGGTTTAGCCTTAACGTTTCAAGGTTAAGTTGTGAGGAATGCAGAGTGCGACGGTGGGACCCTCTGGTAAAGAACTCTCGCGCAATTGCATTTTGTTTAGTTTATGCGTTGGTTTGGATTATTGTTGAAGTTTGTGTATTATATGAAGACTCCATTGTTGATCACGCAAAGTATGTATGTATTGGTTTGGGCATACAAAGGTTTAAAAAACCGATGTTGATTCGTAATTTATGTATGTATTAAGTCTTAGAACTCACATTCCGTAGCATTATTCTGACATATTGCAGCAGGTCTGCATCAATTGGTATTAGAGAAGTTTCTTCCTAAGTAAGGATGGAAGTAGGAAGAAGAGGTCGGGGAAGAGTTGAAGTAGGGAGAAGAGGCCGAGGAAGAGCTGCAAGAGAAGCAACAAATGAAGGGCTGCGCGAAGAGATATGAGTACTATCATCACGTTTAGTAGAAGTAGAAGTAGGAAGGCGTAGGGACCTATAGAATGGATATAAAAGTGAAGATGAGAAGCCAGAGGCACCACCAGATGAGCAAGAGAACGAACCACCAGAACTCAAATTACGGAGATCTGTTTTGATGGCTAGCATCAAGCCAAAACTATAACTCTCCAATTATGACGGTAGTTTATCCACAAAAGCACTGTTGAACTGGATAAGTGAGTTGGATAAATAATTTGAATATGAGGAAATTAGTGAGGACAGAAAGATCAGGTTTGTTATCACTAAGTTGAAAGGACACGTTGCACTGTGGTGAAACAGTGTGCATGCAGAGAGGAGAAAACTGAACAAACCTTTAATTAAGAGTTGGGACAGGATAATTGCAAAGATGAAGAGAAATTTCCTACCAAAAGATTACCAAATTTCCCTTTACAGGCAAGTGCAGAACCTGAGACAGATGAAAATGACTGTGAAGGGATATACAAAAGAGTTTTATAAATTGAACTTGAGGGCTGGGTATACTGGAGATACCCCCAAGACCCAAAAAAATATAGCGGAGGCATACTAGTGTTCTTTAAAGGTGGAAGAGAAGACTGTCGGGAAGCATAATGCAAGAAGAGGACGTGGTTCCAGAAGAGGAAGAGGACAGTCCTATGGCAGAGGTATAACTGCCGACAGTAATGAAGAAGGCAACAGTTTGAAGACTTCGGGATAGACTGAGAAGGAAGGTAACACCAGAGGTGGAAGGCCATACCAACAAGGAAGAGATAATGGCAGAGGTAGGGGAAATAACTACCAGTGTTCGAGGTGTCACAAATGGAGACACAGGTCTTTTGAATGTCCTGAAAATTATCTAGCTCGATAGAGGGGAGCGTATGTTGCTCAACTTGATGAACCGGAGGCAGCACCACAAGAAGTGGAGAATGTGCCTGAGACAGGAGAAGCCTTGGTGTTGAACAAGGTTTTTATAAAACCAACCAAGGAGGTGGCTGACCTGACACAGAGGAAAGCATTGTTCCGGACTGTGTGTATGTCACATCGAAAATGCTGCAAATTAATCATAGATAATGGAAGCACTGATAACCTAGTAGCCATTGAGATGGTGGAGAAATTGGCTTTGAAGAAGTCAAAAAATTTGACTCCATATAAGGTGTCTTGGTTGCAAAAGGGACACCAACTGCTGGTTGACGAGCAGTGCGAGGTGGAGTTTCACATTGGAAAGTACAAAGACAAGGCAACTTGTGATATTATGCATATGGACGTGTGCCATATTCTATTAGGAATACCTTGGAAATATGATAGAAAGGTCATCCATGATGGGGAGAAAAATTGTTACAAATTTGTGATGGATGGGATAAAGCATACGCTAGTTCCCATGAAAGAAGAAGAGACTGTAGAAACTAGTGGTACAAAGAAATTACTGATAGGTGGGAAGGAGTTTCTACGAAAAATTGAAGAGAATGAAGTGAATTATGCAGTTGTGCGAAGGCCAAGAGTAGTATTAATGCATACAAAAATTACTGATTTCCCTGTGGAAATACGAGACATGCTGCAAGAGTTTTGTGATATTGTAGTAGATGATCTACCAGGTAAATTACCACCGAAGCGGAGCATTAGTCACCACATTGATTTTATTCCAGGAGCTAGTTTTCCAAATAAGGTTCCTTCCCGGATGAGTTCGAAAGACAATGAGGAAATCAGGAAGAAAGTGCAGGAGTTGTTGGATAAAGGGTTGGTTCGAGAGAGTTTGAGCCCTTGTGTTGTTCCGACCGTTTTAGCTCCCAAGAAAGGAGGTGAATGGCATATTTTCACTAATTCTCGGGCGATAAACAAAATCACTATCATGTATATGTTTCCTTTACCTCGGATGGATGATATGATGGATTGTCTGAGTGGAGCAGCATACTTTTCAAAGATATATTTGAAGAGCGGATATCACCAGATCAGGATTCGATAAGGTGACAAATGGAAGACAACTTTCAAGACCAATGAAGGTTTGTACGAGTGGTTGGTCATGCCTTTTGGATTGAGCAATACACCTAGCACATTTATGAATTTGATGAATGAGATGTTGAAGGAATTCATTGGTAATTTTATGATTGTATATCTGGATGATATAATTATTTTCAGTAAGATGAAGGAAGAACATTTACGGCATGTCAGGTATGTGCTAGAAAAATTGCAGCAGAATAAGTTGTTAATGAATTTGAAAAAATGTTCATTTTTCAAGAAAGAATTGATTTATCTAGGCTTTGTAATTTTTGAGAATTAATTGAAGATGGATCCAGAGAAGGTCGCAGCCATAGTTAATTTGCTTTCTCCCATGAGTTTGTTTGAATTTATAAGTTTTCATGGATTAGCGAGTTTCTACCAGAAATTTATTAAGAACTTCAGCGGTATTTGTGCACCTATGTTGGATACCATTAAGAAGGAAAATCAACCTTTTCATTGGACATAATCTATTGAGAGGAGTTTTCAATTTTTGAAGAAGAATATCACGGAAAAACCAATCCTAAAGTTGCCCGAATTCAACAAAATTTTCCAAGTTCGTTGTGATGCCAGTGGGAGAGCCATTGGTGCAGTACTCAGCCAAGAAGATAAACCAGTAGCATATTTCAGAAAGAAGTCAAATGGGAGTAGGAAAAAGTATACATCTTATGACAAAGAAAAATATGTAGTCGTCTAAGCATTGAAGCATTGGAGACATTATTTGCTAGCTAATGATTTTGTTTTGTTTTCAGATAATTCTGCATTACAATATATTGTGAAAAAACATAATATGAATCATAAACACGCGAAGGGGGTGGAGTACTTGCAGAGTTTCACATTTGTTTTGAAACATATCAGTGGTCAGGCCAACAAAGCGGCAAATGCGTTGAGCAGGAGGATTTTGATATTTCAAGAAAGTGCAATGCAAGTATTGGGATTTGAGCATCTAAAAGACTTGTATGAAGTGGATGCAGATTTTAAGGAAGCTTATGAAGCTTACCAAAACCCACTGTTGAGGGATAATAGTTCGTGGTTGGATTATAACTTACAAGAGGGGTTGTTGTTCAAAGGAGGACATTTATGTATTCCGGAATGTTCTATATGAGAGAACTTAATCTAGGAAATGCACAGTGGAAGTTTGGCCAGACATTTTGGTATAGATAATACCTTGGATCAGCTGAGCCACTTTTACTATTGGCCAAGAATGCGAAGAGATGTAGATAAGTTCGTAAACAGATTTAAAGTGTGTCAACATGCAAAAGGATGCAGTCAGAATGCAGGGTTGTATACACCCTTACCAATTCCGAATAGACCATGGGACTCAGTTAGTTTGGATTTTGTCTTGGGTCTACCAAAGAGACAGAGGGGATTCGATTCCATCATGGTGGTGGTGGATCGTTTCACCAAAATGGCACATTTCATTCCATGCAGAAAGGCAAGTGATGCCACACATGTATCACATTTGTTCTTTACAGAGATATTCAGATTACATGGCTTGCCGAAGTCCATCATCTCGGATAGGGATGTGAAGTTCACAGGTCATTTCTGGAAAAAATTGTGGAAGAAGTTGGACACCAATCTAAATTTCAGTTTTTCTTACCATCCACAGTCAGATGAGCAAACTGAAGTTGTGAACAGGAGTCTAGGAAATTTGTTGAGGAGTCTGGTTAGTGAGAATTACAGACAATGGGATTGTGTTCTTGCACAAGCAGAGTTTGCTTACAATGACTCACCCAATAGAAGCATAGGCATAAGTCCTTTCCAAATCCTATATGGAATGCACCCACGTGGAGTATTTGAGTTGCGAAATTTGGGTAAGTTAGAATGCAGGAGTGCTGATGGCAAAGATTTCACAAAAGTAGTCAGCGATCTACATGAATAGGTGAAGTTGAAGCTACAAGACAGCAACCAAAAGGATAAACATCGAGCATATTTGAAAAGGCATGAGGTACAGTTCGAAGTAGGAGAATTGGCATTGACACATTTGCGCAAGGAGAGGTTTCCTAAACGCGAATACAATAAATTAAAGATGAAAAATATCGGGCCTTATAGAATTCTTCGGAAATTTTCTGCAAATGCTTATGAGTTGCAGTTACTTCCAGGTGTAGGAATCTCGCCCATCTTTAATGTGGCAGATTTGTACCCATATACTGCTGTTGATAAAGGAGAAATTTCAAAGAGACGAACACGGTGTTAGCCATCTATAAATTCTGTCATATCTCATGATGGCTAAATTAGTCTTTTAGTCTTCAAGAAACAAATTTCATGCAAAATCCGTGACTTCTTGAAGCCTCTCTGTGTTCTTTATCCTCAAGAAATCCATTCCATTGATAGTCTTCATTCAAAATTCCTCAAAGAATCCCTACTATTATAAAAGAGATTGTTTTCAACCATTTTCTCCATCATTTCACCTTCATAAATCTCCTCTAAAAATTTCCCCCCCATTTTCACTCATTGCACAAATTACAAATCCCTATAAAAACCCTCATTTTCCCTTCTATACCCTTCTTTTCCCAAGAGATCCCCTCTTAACCGGATAAATCCCCTTTATTTGGTTTAAAGTCACCTTTTCTAACCTATCGGAACTCCTCAAAAAAGGTTAAAAAACCCCATTTTGGCCTATTTTCCGACCTTTTAACTTTGGGCCTTAAGCGCTTTTTCCTTAAGACCGTAGCCCCTTTTCACCATAAGACCGAGGCCCGAGACCGTCGACTAAAAGTCTTAAGCCCCCATCGCCATCGCACTTCGGCGATTCCAAATTCTTCGTTCCCAAACCTTTTTCCGCCGATGGAATCCCCTGCCGATAAGATCCCGACCGTTGATCTCTCTCAGATCGGACGGTCTGCGCTCCTTCCCATCGGCAATCGGCCATTGCACTTCGCTCTTTCCCATCAACCATCGCACTTCAGCGATTCCCAATTCCAATTCCCTTTTTCCCTCGCTGATGTTCATCCCCCGCCGAAGGAATCCTAGCCGTTGATCCTCGCCATCCAACAAATCCCATTCAACCTTACCTCAGCCCCTTCCCTTTATAATTTTTGACCCCGACTATGTTTCTCCTCGACATATCTCTGTGGTTGATCCTCAAGATCTAATGGCCCTCGCATCATCGCAATTTCGCCATCCCCCTGACCCCTCATCCACCATCTTTAATCTCTGATTCTCCAAGTTAATCCTCACCATCCAATTAACCCAGATCTATGACGCAGGTTCACTGTGCGGGCACCCGACCAAAGTGGCCCATACTCCCCCGTCCCCCCGCACCTTTCATCTCCAACGTCGATCTTATCCCGATCCAACGGCCAACATTTTTTCCCCGTTTCCCATTCACTGTGGAGGCACCCGGCCCCGAGATCCTTTCTGTACTCCCCGGTCCCCCCGCAGTTGATCTCAGCCATTGATATTCTCCAGATCCAACGGCCATTGGCTCTCCTTCATTTCCTCGACCCCTCATCCACCTTATCCCCCCGAAATAGATTTGGACCATTGATCTAATTGGATCGAATGGCTCCTGCTAAACCATACCTTATCGTCCTGCCAGTACCACCCGACCGCGCAAATATTTTCATCGTATTTACTCGCATATCCACCATTGATTTCCCCAGATCCAATGGCCAACATTCTATTTCATGCCCATTTCACCCAACCCCTCCATCGTACATTATCAATGCGAAATGGGTGGTTTTAATGGACACGCGACAGCCTCCAACGTGTATCGCGTCCACCCTATTAGCGTCGGTATCTTCATCCCTCCTTCAGTGATCAAATTCTCTTGTTGCATTACATGTTAGGTGCCTCGCTCAGTCAGCTGCATTCCATTAGGAGCATGGATCATTTGAAAGTAGTGGCTTGTTGTAAATTTTCCCTTGTGTCCTTTACCAGCTGGCCATTTCCATTCATCAAGATCATCATTAGAGAGCTCATTTGCATTCAAAAGAGAAATATTGAACAAGATAAAGTCATTTTGAAGAAAAGGAGCAAGTTTGAATGAAAACTGGGCAAAATTCAAGGGCGCGGCGCATTGGGTGATAGGCGCGGCACATACAAGTGGCTCAGTGCATTGAGCTAGCCTCCACAGTGTAAAAAATACACTAGCATGGCGCATTGAGCAGGTGCGACGCATTAGGTTTGTGGCGCGGCGCATAGAGCTGCAAGCCCAATTTCACCATAAACTTCCCCAAAATTTTCAAATTTGCTCAAATCCGTGGTGTGCAAGTAAGTTAAGATTCCTTCCATTGCTAGTGAAGAGGTTTTCTTAAAATTTATGATGGTTTAGTGTGATAGAATTCAAACCCTACTTCCTTCTAAATTTGCTCAAAAACAATTGTCTAGGGCTGCATTTGTGTCTTTGCTACCAAGTCCACTCCATCACTCTCTCATTATTTCACTCCTTCATTCATTCTTCACTTTCATCCACTTATTCCCTAATTCCCATATTCCAAAAATTCCCTCATTCCCATATCCTAAATCCCACTATCCCAAACCCTACACTCCCTAAACCCTACTCACATCCCTAAAACTCTTACTCCCATCCCTAAAATATGTTCACACATACATTTTTACACTCTCTTCCATACACTATACCCATTTCATTCCTCCACCATATTTTCACACTGTTATCCACAAAACCATCCATGTACAACCACATTTTTCAAAACCAAAGGAAAACAATGGAAAGAGAAAGTGATCATGGGTATGAGCAAGAGATTGAACATGACTGGGAAATATTGGCTTGAAAGGAAAAAATTTCACTTGGGAAAGGATGCTAAAGAAGGCCAACAACGAGAAAAACATGTCGAGGAACATGGCATACCACTACTTGGCGAAGAACAAGGTGTGCAAGGCAAGAATCAGGATCTTGAAGGCCAAGTTGAAGAAAGCATCGAGGAGGCGAAAAGAGCATGATAAACTTTAGATATTGGCTGAGGCTTCCTTGGCCCAACAAAGCACTTGATGAAGAACACTCAGCCCAAATTTCAAAAAAATTGGGACACTTTTTGCAATTTTGAAATTTTTGGCCTAAAAAACAAACTTTTCTGGTCTATGCGTCGCGCCACTTGGTGCTCGCTTTTGATGGGAGACTCATTTTGATGAAAACTCATCATTTTTGGATTTTTCAGGGAAAAATATGCATTCCTACCAATGGCCAAGAAATTTTGACAGGTTTTGGGCTTCCAAAAGGTCAAAAACACCCTACAAATGACCTTTCTGCCCATTTTTTGACACACAGGAAGCAGTCTTGGGAGAACTCAGTTTTGGAGGGGCGAATGGAAGCCAAATTAAAAAATTCCACTTGTGTTGGAAAGTATACAGGTATACCTTTCCAACAAGCCCACTTGGAGAAAATTTGGACACAGGGATTTTCTCCAAAATCAGCTGCAAACAGGTGCAGCGCATTGCAGGATTTTACTCATTTTTGGTCAAAAACTCTGTTTTTCGCCTAGTTTTTTTTTACAGTTTGAATTTTTCCTTCTAGTTTTAAAAATAATGATGTAATTAAATATAACATGATGGATTTTGATGTAATTTTTCTAAATTTTCACTCATAGAGGTAGATTTATCCATCAAAAGGTAATTTGCAACTGAATGAATATGTTTCCTAATTTTTAGAGGCAAGTTGTTCCACTATCTACTTTCTAGTTCTCAGTTTAGATTTTGTTGGAACAACTCCTAAACTTATGAGCTCGACCCCTAGAGGTTGGGATGAGTTATTGTTTGTCTATATCTTTTGGTTTTTCAGTCATTAGCATGGTTGGACTTTTGGGAATGCTTTGAGTATCATTGTACATTCATCTCTGCAGTTTGGCAAAGGAATAGACTAGGGTTTGCAGCACTCTATGGGATTCATGTGGCATTTTTCTTTGATAGTGTGTTTCTCTCTGTAAATTTAAGTCTACTGGTGTTTTATGTATACCATTTTCTCTCTTATTTCTTCTTAACTTAAAAAAACAAGGATAAAGGTAGAATTCATTAAAGTTTGCAATGCTCTACCTAGGGTTTGTTTAATTTTCTATGTTTTCAACTGTTTGAAGAGGATCCTTGAAGGTTTATTGCCCTCTTCAACTCCTCACCTGTCTCAACTCTCCATTTCTTTCAAACTGAAGTGTCAAATCGATTGCCTACCTTGCCCCGTTCAGATCTCTGCAAATCTGAGCCTCATTCCCCAAACCCAAATTTTCCTTTCCCTTTGAGCCAAAAAAACATCCTTAAATTCAATTAAACTCTTTTTCACACATACCTAGCCTAAAATCAGTCTTCACATCAAGTCAACTCAAGCCTCATTGATCATTTTTTGCTGATATTGACAAGGAGAGAGCCCTCTCCCAATCTGGTAGGGCTAGCTACCAGGTTAAGCGTGGTTTGATATTACCTTAGATTCTGCCTTTCTCAGCCTGAGGTAGATTTAGGCCATAACACACCCTGCACAAAACCACAAACCGCTATGACCCTGCACAAAAACCGCTTCTGGTTTTCTGCGAAACCACATATCATTATTTCGTGCCATAATTCAAATTAAACCCTAGTTCCGCCTTCCACCATGGGTTTTCCACCTCTGCTGCATTCATCCTCCTCTGCATTGCTCTTCCACCCCTCACCGAGCCCTCTGAAGTAGTTTTACCATATAATGTAGGTTTTAAATAACAGTTGGTTGTTTGTTGCAAGTTTCATGGCGGTAATCATAAAATCCATCCCACAGTCAAAGAAAGTGACAAAGGCTGAGGGTGACGATCCTCAAAGGCCTGATTAAAGGCAAAAAGGGACATAAAGGGTTAATTTCCACGTTTTAACCAATTGTTTCATAAGCATTGGTTACACAACAAAACCCTCCAGCGCACAAAGAAAGTACCTGTCAGCGAACAATAAAAGTTAATGAAGATTAGTAAAGAGAATCAGAGATTAAAGTTAAAGGATCAAAGAAAAAGTTTGAAGATCAAAAGCTTAATCTACATTTTTAAAGATAAAGACACAATGATGAAGACCAAAGATGATAAAGAAGGCCTAAAAGCATATCAAAGGCCTAATTCATGATTAAAGCACTGAAACAGAGACATATCAGCAAAGGACAGCCTTAATTTCCAGATCATCAAGGCTATTTACTCCCCCAAAGACTAAAAATGCCACCTACAGGCCTATTTACTCAAAAGCCTGCCAGCTACCAAAAGCCTCAAAAGTCAACAAAAGTGACTAAAGTAGATGAAAGTTAATGTAAAAATCAATTATCAGAGCTAAGACATTAGATATCTTCTCCATTAGAACTCAAAAAGGCCGAGAAGCATTTACTCTGTATTAATTGAGAAAATGAACCCTTTCTTTCACTCCACCTCCTCAATTCATCTATAAATATCATACGAGGAGCCCATTTTAAATGTTGGTTGAATACTTATTAAATGTAAATAGTTGCTGAGGCTGCTGAAGCTCTGTTAGTAATTGAAGAAAGATAGGCTGAGAAGAGAAGTTTGAAGCTGTAAAGACCTACTGGACTTGAAGATTGTAACTGGTTTGAACATCAAATATACAAGTTGATTTATGGGATCCTGGTCTATGTCAATGGTGATGTTTTTCTTACTGTAATTGTTGTTTTTCTTATGTTTTCATACTTTCCACTTTCTCTGATAAAGAACATTAAATTTAGATTAGGATTTCTGTAAAAGGTACCCTAATTCTCACTGATAAGCTTTATCTCTATGTTTTCTTCTAATTGTTGCTTTAGGAATGATTTCAATAGAGTATAACTAGTCAAGGAATGTCGATGAGCCCATGTCTTGCTGAGTAAAACCTGAGATGTTGTTCTTTAATGATATTTTCACTGCATGCTAAGTAGAGTCCCAATCAAGGAATTTTATGGTTAGCCCTGTCCCTTGTTTAGTCTTCAACTGTTGTTTTGAAAGTTTCCCTTGAAGAGTATGCCAAAAGCAGGATAGGTTCAAAGTCCTTACCTGATCTTATGCTACTTTTTATGTTTAGCTTAAATGTTTTTCCCTTGAGAGTATGCCGAAATCAGGATAGGTTCAAAGTCCTTACTTGATCTTAGGCTGCCCTTTGTTTTCTTATAAGTTTTCTTCTTTACCACACTTCTTAATGTTCCATACCACAAAATCAATCTAAAGAAAATCCTTTGATATAGATGACTTGCCCCATGGACCACTCTTGAAACTTGTTGTGCAATTAAATCCTTTTGTGACTCCATAGCCCAATGGATTGATACTGTCTCTTACCTATCCTATCTGCTAAACCATTCTTTCAACTTACTCACACCTTTACACTTCAAAAGACTTCCTTTATTTTGATGATATCCTACCCAACCAAAACCAAAAAAAGTTCCCTTGAGCTTCATAACTAGCCTAATATCATATCATGATCTTGTAAGCATATCATTCCAAAACACATATAGAGATATCCCTCTCTGAATCTAGGAGGGCTAGATCCTAGGATTCCAAAGTGGTTCTGATGTAGGCCCTACAACGTTTGTTCTTGCCAATATTGCAAACTACGGGAGCCTAACATAGTGGCGACCATACTGGGGAATATTGAGTAATAGATAACTTCACAACTCAACGAATCCCTATTCCTAAATGAGACAAGTGTCACCAAGACTGGTTATTATTGATTGTTGATGGTGAACAACAACCAAACCTTGAAAACAAGTAAAAATGTTTCACCTGGCGACTCCATTGCTATTTAGTAGGCCTGCTGACCCCACTGGTTTTTCCTAAGACTCCATTGGGAAATTCTTTTATCCTTCAAACATCATTCAAACCCAGTTAAGAAGACTTTGAGGATTTATTTTTCTTTGAAAAAAAATAGTTAGCCTTTAAAATACTGTCATACTTGGCTGAAATTTTCTCATCATTAGGTCTAAAAACACAACATAGTGGCTTCTAAAAGAATTCATACTAGAGCATATCCTGACCCAAATCCTCCTGAGATAGTTGATAATCCAGAAAGTATCCTTAGGAAATCTCCTAAATCCAAGACTTCAACTATTTTCAGACAAATTCATAGAGCTGATTCTGTCCCTGAAAATCTTTGATCTCTGCAAGATACACAAGTTGACTTACCATTCATAATAAACCCATCCAGAACTAAGTCACTTAGTGATATAGATCAAATAGAATTTGAGTCCCCGCACTCACCCCAACATAGTGGTGAACATACTGATAGCAGAAAAACCACCCCACTTGATCTGGATTTCATTCATAACTTTGGTTTCTCTCATCCTAGATCTTCTCAACAGTCTCTTGCTGGTCCAAGTACTTATGTTATCCATACACCCATTGTTCAAACTACTCCATTCCATCCTCCCCCTCCTTTCATAAACCATCCACTTGTAGACCCCCCATTTTTTCCACAACCTCCTATCATGACAATGTGGTATGCTCCTCTAGTCCTTCCTTTACCTTTAGTAAATTTTCCACAGGACTATCAGTCCAAGATTCCATTATATGATTCTATAAGTTCTACTACTGCTTTACAACATGTGGACAAGATGAATGACTATTTTGATAGAAATGAGATAGATGATGAAACTGTTAAACTTAGATTGTTTGCTCAAAGTTTAGGGGGAGAAGCAAGAAAATGGTTCAAAAAATTAACCCCTAATGGTATCAATGACCTCCAGATTTCCATAAATTATTCTTGAACAAATGGGAGATCAAGAAGAATCCTCTCCAGATTCTATCCGAATATGAGAACGTTAAAAGGAATGCTAGAGAAGGATTCCAAGAGTACACCACTAGATTCAATAGTGTGTACAATGCCCTACCTATCTGTATGAAACCTCCACAAGGCCTAGCTCTAATGAAATTCCTTGATGGATTTGATCCTGAAATGGCCTACCAACTAAGAGAAATGGAACCCCTCACATTAGAAGATATGTAAGCAGGGGCAGTAAGTGTTGAGGCAAATTTGATTTCCAAGAGAGCTAGAATGAAGACTTAGAAGATGGTATCATATAGGGATGAAGCTGCACCTTCCACATCTGACTCAAAACTAGAAAGGATGATGGAGAGGATGAGCATATATGAAAAATCTCAATCTAGAGAAAACCAAACAACTCCTCAAAATAGAAACCGATCCCAGAATCAAAATCAAAACTTTAGGAGAAATCAACCTCAGAACAGACAAAGAGATGTTGATCAACAGATCAGACCTCCTTTTCAAGAAAATTATTTTAATGAGGATGGAGAAACAATTGAACAAACAGAGGATGATAACATGAACATGCTGGAGGAGAACAATGAGGATTCTGATTTCATTCATGAAATAAAACAAGGTCTATATACACCCTATGATGATAGAAGACTAGAAACTGAATACTATGAACAAGACTTTGAAAATTCCATCATAGGAGCACCCAAACAATATGACCTAAGAAGTAAAAAGAACCTAGAAACTCCCAAAAAGAAAACCTATGATAATTTTTCCAAAAATAGCCCTGTAAATACTTCCAAAAAGACAACAGAAAATCATAAAACAGTGGCTGAAGGTTGTGATCAAAATAAGGGAAAAAACGCTCAGATTTAAGAAAAACATAGTGGTGACCCTAGCAGCACTAGAATTTCAGCTAATGCTCCTGAAAAAACCATTTTGACTGCTGTAAATAGTATAAATCAACAAGCTGATTTTGTTGATAAGGGAGTGACTAACAAGGTTGAATCAAACATTTTGAAAAATCAGATTCCCTTTAGCCTGGAGAATGAAATTTCCAAAATCAAGATCTCTGTCCCACTCACTGAGTTAGTCACTCAAAATGTATATAAATTTCAAGTTTTGAAATCTTTGAACATACAAGATATTCATGATACTGTTAACTTAAATGATGATACACCAGAGCTTCTGTTTGGTCCTAAGATTGAAGGAAAATTTCAAGAAGGAACTACCCCTCCATTCTACATCAGTTTGAATATCCATGATAAGATGTTACACAACACCATGCTTGATTCAGGGGCATCACATAACCTCATGCCTAAAGAAATAATGGAAAGATTAGGCCTTGAGGTAACTAGACCATACAAAGATTTATATTCCTTTGATTCAAGTAGAGTGAAATTTCTAGGCCTAATAAAAGATCTATGTGTTAACTTAGCCCAAATACCAGCCAAAAGCCTAGTGATGGACATTGTAGTGGATGATATACCCCCAAAATACAGCATGCTCCTTTCAATATCATGGGGTGCTAAGTTGCAAGGTACTATGCAGATGGATATGACTTATGCCACCATCCCTGTCTTTAGTCAACCTAGAAGACTCTATAGGGAAACACACATGAAATATATGGTGAGTTGTCAAGAAAGACTAGAAAACTCCCCTCTCTATTCTATACATACTAACCTTGACTCATTCATTATTTATACTGATGAGATTTCTAATGAGCAAGGATTAGTCAATGAAACATCAACCAATATAGTGGCCACTCCATCCCCAAACATAGTGGCAGCTATAGATGAAGAGGAAAACAAGGAGAAAACTAAAAAACAATTTGCTAATTCAGAAAATCATAGCAAACAGATCACAGGTCTTGAGCATCAAAACAATCATGAACATAGTACCAATCAAGAAAATCAAAGAATAAAGCCTTAAAACATTGAAAATCTTGAGGAACACATTAAAAAAAAACATAGTGCAGGCCCTTACACAAAACATAGTGGTGAACAAAAAAGAGAGGACATAAATGAAATAAGTGACAAATCTGAAAACAGTGATATTTGAAGTATGAGTTTTGATGGGTCTTGCTCTAACACTGGTGCAGGAGCAAACATATGAGTACACAACACTGTAAATAATCACACTGAGGTTCATTCTTATAGATTAAACTTTCAATGCACAAATAACATAGCAGAGTATGAAGCTCTCCTTTTAGGTCTGAATTTATTGAAAAAATTAGGGACCAAGAGGATAACAATTCATGGAGATTCAGAGTTGATAATTAGGCAAGTAAATGGGGAATACACTACTAAACATCCCAGACTTAGAGCCTATAGAGATGATGCCATGGACTTGTTAAAAACATTTGCTGAATTCCAACTTACCTTTGTCCCAAGGAACAAAAAAATTCTTGCCAATGGATTAGCCTTTTTTGCTAGTACTTGTCTAAGACCTTATGAAAGAAAACAATACACCATCCAAGTAAAATATAGACCAGCTGTCCTGGATAATGAAAAATATTGGCAATTTTTTGAAGGAGATAAACAAATAGAAGAATTCCTACAGTCCAAAAATGAATTTGAAATACCAAACTGAGATTCAGAGTATGAACAAGAATGTCCTACTGAAGAAAACCCACTTTTTGAAGAAGAAAAGTCTCCTAAGATTGCTGAAATAAATATGTTAACTAATAGACCCAAACATACAACAGAAAATAGCATAGTTTTAGAAAAAGAAGACTTAGAAGTGCTGCAATCTAAAAATCAAAGCTTTCCAAAAGGATTGGTCCCATTAGAAGAATTTTTTGACTTGAATGATGTTGCCAAAAAGCCAAAACTGGAACCTATTGAAGCTGAAGTGGAAGAATGTAACACAGGCAGTAAACAGAAACCCAAAATGATCAAACTGTCTAAAACACTGCCAGCTCACATTAAACTAAAATACATTGAGCTATTTAGAGAGTTTTTTTTTATGTTTTTGCATGGATCTATGAAGATCTAAAATCATATGATACAGAGCTAATCCAACATAAGATACCCCTCAAAGAAAACCAGAAGCCTTTTAGACAAAAATTGTGCAGAATCAACCCTGTTCAATTACCTCTGGTAGAGAAAGAAATTAGGAAAATGTATGATGATGGAATCATAGTCCCAATAAGATATTCAGACTAGGTATCTAATATTGTATCTGTTAGGAAGAAAAAAGGATAAATAAGGCTTTTCATTGACTTTAGAAACTTAAAAAAAGCCTCATTAAAGGACAACTATCCCTTGCCCAAAATGGATCATATCTTACAAAGGGTAGTTGGTTCTAGAAGAATTTCTTTGCTAGATGGCTTCTCAGGTTACAATCAGATATTGGTACATCCTAATGATCAACTTAAAATGACCTTTACTACTCCTTGGGGTACTTTCATGTATTTGAAAATTCCCTTTGGTTTAATGAATGCTGGTGCCACATTTCATAGAGCCATGGATATAACATTCTTAGAAGAAATAGGTTACTTCATTGTGATTTACCTTGATGATATCACTGTCTATTCTAAAATAGATGAAGAACACCTAATACACTTGAGAAAAGTCTTTGAGAAAAGTAGAAAATATGGGTTATATTTAAATCCAAAGAAAACATTGTTTGGTCTCCAAAAAGGTAAACTTCTTAGACATATCATATCTAAAGAAGGAATATGGATATACCCAAAGAGGATCGATGGTATATTGCAAATCAACCATCCTAGAAACATCAAGGAACTTCAATCTTTCATTGTGAAGATTAATTTCTTGAGAAGGTTCATACCCAACCTAGCTGAACTCCTTAGAAACATGACAAATATGCTTAAAAGAGAAGAAGGAGTTAAATGGACCTTAGAAGCAAATAAGTCAGTTGAGCTGGTAAAACAAGAACTTACCAAAACACCAGTTCTTATTAGTCCTAATTTTACAAAATATTTCTTCATCTTTTCATTTTCATCAGAACATATAGTGGTTGTTGTCCTATTACAGAAAAAACTTAAAGGGACAAGAGCAACTAATTGCATTTTTCAGTAAGGCATTATGAGATGCACCTCTGAAGTACAATGTCATGGAAAAACAAGCCTTTGCCTTGGTCAAAGCCTTAAAAGACTTCAGAGTTTACATTTTACACTCACACATTATAGCATTTGTGTCTCATTCAGTTGTAAAAGACAAATTGACCCAAGATCCAGATGGCAAAAGAGGAAATTGGATTGCTGTAATTTTAGAATATGACTTAGAAATCAAGCCCAATAAGCTCATAAAAGGTCAAGGACTAGAAAAACTTATGGCTGAATCCAACTTTCAAGCTCTTGATATAAACATGTTTAATGCATTAGATGAACATGAGGAGTTTACAACTCCAATTATTGAAGATCATTTTTTGAATTCATCTTGGTATGCTGACATTTTGTATGTGTTGCTCAACCTAAATTTTCCTCCTGGTTTGTCTAAAACAAAGGCAAGATTCTTAAATTTGAAAGCTGTAAATTACTGCATTTTGAATAAATGTTTATATTGGAAAAATTCTAGTGGATTATTGCTTAAATGTTTGCCTGAGAATGATGCAGATAAGATCAAGCACGAGTTTCATGAAGGAGAATGTGGAGGCCACCTCTACTGGAAGTCAACCACTAACAAAATCCTTAGAGCTAGTTACTACTGGCCCACCCTCTTTCAATATGTCCAGAAAATGATTATTTCCTGTCACAAATGCCAAATATTTGAAGGCAAAAGAAAGCTACTTCCCTTACCTCTGCAACCAATCACTATTGAAGCTCCTTTTCAGCAGTGCGGTCTAGACTTCATTAGGGAAATCCATCCTGCCTCATTTGCCCAACATAAATGGATCCTCACAGCAACAGACTATTTTACCAAATGGATAGAAGCCATCCCTTCTAGGAATTCCATAGACTCAGTTATCATTTCATTCCATGAAAACCATATACTGTCTAGATTTGGCTGTCCTAGAAAGATCATAATTGACAATGCTGCTGCATTTGGGTCTAAAAAGATGGTGGAATTATGTCATAAATATCATATTATATTGGGTCATTCTACAGCTTATTGCCCTCAAGGTAATGGGTTGGCAGAATCCTCAAATAAAAGTATGGTGAACATAGTCAAGAAGTTGCTGGAAGATAACAAGAAATCATGGCACAATAAGCTAGTATATGCATTATGGACAGACAGACTAACAATTAAAAAATCAATTGGAATGTCTCCCTACTAGCTAGTTTATGGAACAAATGCAATATTTCTAACCAGTCTAGGAAGGCCAGTCATGAAGTTGATCCAAGAAGTACAGTCCGAAGATGATGATATGATAAGAAGAATAAATTAGACTATACATCAACAACAAACCAGAGAAGAGGTATACATCAGAGCACAACAACCACAAGAAAACATCAAGAAGATGTTTGAAAAAATAATCAAGGCAAGTGACTTTAAAATTGGTGACAAAGTATTGAAATGGAATTCAAGGAGAGAAGATAAGGGCAAACATGGAAAATTTGATAATTTATGGCAAGACCCTTATCTTATTCAATCTGCTATTGGAAACAATGCATTATTTCTGCAAGAATTGAATGGAGCTGAATACTTTGGAGGTCCTGTCAATGGCAGGATGCTCAAACATTATTTCTGTTAATTGATATTTTGGTTTTAAAGCTTTTTGTTCATTGTATATAACATTGCTTTTGAATTTTAAAAAATAAAAAATACAAAAACAATAGAAAAAGAGAAAAGAGGGCAGATATAAAAGAAGAAAGGTACAACCCCATACCAAAAAAAGAAAAGAAAAAATCTGAAAGTGTGCAAGCCTAAATGCCACTACTTAAAAGAGAGCACTTCTATTTATTCATACAACCTAATCATGACTAGATAGATTTCAATCTACTTTTGATAGGTTAGTGAAGAAGATTTTCCAAACAATGAAATCTTGGCTTATCAGTAGAATAGATTAGGATAGAAAGAAATGGCTCTAATCAGACCAAAACTTGAGCCAAAGATCGAGGAAAATGGTTCAAACATGCTCAAAATCTGAACCACGACATAAAAAGAAAAATGATGGCTCTAAACAGATCAAAATCTGAGTCATAAGAAGAAGGAAGGATATTCATAATTTTTTAGATCTTAAGCCTTCACAATTTTTTTTTAAATTTCTGTAAATTTCAGTCTATGTGCAGCTTGCTTTTATGCCATAGTCTTATACAAAATCACACAGCTTAATCCTGGTTTTTCTATATTTAAATTTCTGTTTTAGAATATAGAGAATGCAGATCTGTCAAACAGCTTAATCTTGACAGATAGTAGCTTAGGTAGAGAATTTATGAGTTCAACTGTTTAATCTGAACTCATGGAAGACATAAGGGTAGAAATAGATTAGTTTCCTTCTTTCAAATAAAATAATAAAATGATGTTGAAAGGGTTTGCAAGTCCAAGTGCACCCATTGAAGAAAAAATGTTAGGAAAAGTAGGTTGGGTAGGTAGAAGTTTGGGAGATAAAATCATCTTGTTGTAAATGTGCAGATCATCTTTTTAAGCAACATGGTCATCAAAGATATAGAGGATTGTCAAAGTGCAGCAAAACATTAAGGCACTCGTCTACTTTCCAGAGATTCATCTCTGAGGTTCTTGACACCTCCATGGAGCTGCCCTCCCCAAGTGGAGCCACTGTTAGCCATCTATAAATTCTGTCATATCTCATGATGGCTAAATTAGTCTTTTAGTCTTCAAGAAACAAATTTCATGCAAAATCTGTGACTTCTTGAAGCCTCTCTCTAGTCTTTATCCTCAAGAAATCCATTCCATTGATAGTCTTCATTCAAAATTCCTCAAAGAAGCCATGCTGTTATAAAAGAGACTGTTTTCAGCCATTTTCTCCATCATTTCACCTTCATAAATCTCCTCTAAAAAGTTCCCCCCATTTTCACTCATTGCACAAATTACAAATCCCTCTAAAAACCCTCATTTTCCCTTCTATACCCTTCTTTTCCCAAGAGAACCCCTCTTAATCGGATAAATCCCCTTTATTTGGTTTAAAATCACCTTTTCTAACCTATCAAAACTCCTCAAAAAAGGTTAAAAACCCCATTTTGGCCTATTTTCCGACCTTTTAACTTTGGGCCTTAAGCTCTTTTTGCTTAGGCCCCTAGCCCCTATTTACCATAATACCGAGGCCCGAGACCATCGGCTAAAAGTCTTAAGCCCCCATCGCCATCGCACTTCGGCGATTCCAAATTCTTCATTCCCAAACCTTTTTCCATCGATGGAATCCCCCGCCGATAAGATCCCGACCATTGATCTCTCTCAGATCGAACAGTCTATGCTCCTTCCCATCGGCAATCGGCCATCGCACATCGCTCTTTCCCATCGGCCATCGCACTTCAGCGATTCCCATTTCCACTTCCCTTTTTCCCCCGCTGATGTTCATCCCCCGCCGATGGAATCCTAGCCATTGATCCTCGCCATCCAACAGCTCCCATTCAACCATACCTCAACCCTTCCCTTTATAATTTCTCACCCCGACTATGTTTCTCCTCGACGTATCTCTGCTGTTGATCGTCAAGATCTAACGGCCCTCGCTTCATCGCAATTTCTCAATCCCCCTGACCCCTCATCCACCATCTTTAATCTACGCTTCTTCGAATTAATCCTCATCGTCCGATTAACCCATATCTACGGTGTAGGTTCATTGTGGGGGCACCTGACCAAAGTGGCCCGTACTCCCCAGTCCCCCTACACCCTCGATCTCCACTGTCGATCTTCTCCTGATCCAATGACTAGCATTTTTTCCTCGTTTCCCATTCACTGCAGAGGCACCCAGCCCCGAGATCCTTTCCGTACTCCCCGGTCCCCCCGCAGTTGATTTCAGCCATCGATCTTCTCCAGATCCGATGGCCATTGGCCCTCCTCCATTTCCCTGACCCCTCATCCACTTATCCCCTCAGAATAGATTTGGACCGTTGATCTATTCAAATCCAACGGCTCCCGCTAAACCATACCTTATCGTCCTGCCAGTTCCACCCGACCGCACAAAGATTTTCATCGTATTTACTCGCATCTCCATCGTTGATTTCCCCAGATCCAACGGTTAGCATTCCATTTCGTGCCCGTTTCACCCAACCCCTCCATCATACATTCTCAACGCGAAATGGGTGGTTTTAATGGACACACGATAGCCTTCGATGCGTATCGCGTCCACCCTGCGCAAAACCACAAACATCTCTGACCCCGCACGAAAACCGCCTTCGGTTTTCAGCGAAACCACCTATCATTATTTCACGCCATAATTCGAATTAAATCCTGGTTCTTCCTTCTGCCATGGGTTTTACACCTCCACTGCATTCATCCTTCTTTTCATTGCTCTTCCACCCCTCGCCGAGCCCTCTGAAGCAATTTTACCATATAATGCAGGTTTTATATAATGGTTGGTTGTTTGTTATAGGTTTCATGGCGGTAATCATAAAAGCCATACCACAGTCAAAGAAAGTGACAAAGGCTGAGGGTGACGATCCTCAAAGGCCCGATCAAAGGAAAAATGGGACATAAAGGGTTAATTTCCACGTTTTAACCAATTGTTTCATAAGCATTGGTTACACAGCAAAACCCTCCAGCGCACAAAGAAAGTACCTGTCAGCAAACAATAATAGTTAATGAATATTAGTAAAGAGAATCAAAGATTAAAGTTAGAGGATCAAAGCAAAATTTTGAAGATCAAAAGCTTAATTTACAGTTTTAAAGATAAAGACATAATGATGAAGACCAAAGATGATAAAGAAGGCCTAAAAGCATATCAAAGGCCTAATTCATGATTAAAGTGCTGAAATAGAGACATATCAGCAAAAAACAACCTTAATTTCCAGATCATCAAGGCTATTTACTCCCCCAAAGACTAAAAATGCCACCTACAGGCCTATTTACTCAAAAGCCTACAAATTTAATGCACAGTCAGAGATATTTTTCCAAAGACAGCTCAGAAAGTAATTGCCAGCTACCAAAAGCCTCAAAAGTCAACAAAAGTGACTAAAGTAGATGAAATTTAATGTAAAAATAATTTAACAGAGTTAAGACATTAGATATATTCTCCATTACGCCTCCCAAAGGCCAAGAAGCATTTACTCTGTATTAATTGAACAAATGAACTCTTTCTTTCACTCCACCTCCTCAATTCATCTATAAATATCATAAGAGGAGCCCATTGTAAATGTTGGTTGAATAATTATTAAATGTAAATAGTTGCTGAGGTTGTTGAAGCTTTGTTAGTAATTGAAGAAAGATAGGCTGAGAAGAGAAGTTTGAAGCTGTAAAGACCTACTGGACTTGAAGATTGTAACTGGTTTGAACATCAAATATACAAGTTGATTTATGGGATCCTGGTCTATGTCAACGGTGATGTTTTTCTTACTATAATTGTTGTTTTTCTTATGTTTTCATATTGTCCACTTTCTCTGATAAAGAACATCAAATTTAGATTAGGATTTACTGTAAAAGGTACCCTAATTCTCACTGATAAGCTTTATCTCTATGTTTTATTCTAATTGTTGCTTTGGGAATGATTTCAATAGAGTATAACCAGTCAAGGAATGTTGGTGAGCCCATGTCTTGCTGAGTAAAACCTGATATGTTGTTCTTGAATGATCTTTTCACTACATGCTAAGTAGAGTCCTAATCAAGGAAGTTTATGGTTAGCCCTATCCCTTGTTTAGTCTTCAACAACTGTTTTGAAAGTTCCCCTTGAAGAGTATGCCAAAAGCAAGATAGGTTCAAAGTCCTTACCTGATCTTATGCTACTTTTTATGTTTAGCTTAAATGTTTTTCCCTTGAGAGTATGCCGAAAGAAGGATAGGTTCAAAGTCCTTACCTAATCTTAGGTTGCCCTTTGTTTTCTTATATGTTTGCTTCTTTCACCACACTGCTTAATGTTCCATACCACAAAATCAATCTAAAGAAGATCCTTTGATATAGATGACTTGCCCCATGTACCACTCTTGAAAATTGTTGTGTAATTAAATCCTTTTGTGACTCCATAGCCCAATGGATTGATACTGTCTCTTACCTATCCTATCTGTTGAACCATTCTTTCAACTTACTCACACCTTTACCCTTCAAAATACTTCCTTTATTTTGATGATATCCTACCCAACCAAAACCAAAAAAAATTCCCTTGAGCTTCATAACTAGCCTAATATCATATCATGAGCCTATAAGCATATTATTCCAAAACACATATAGAGAGATCCCTCTCTGAATCCAGGAGGGCTAGATCCTAGGATTCCAAAGTGGTTCTGATGTAGGCCCTGCAGCGTTTGTTCTTTCCAATCTTGTAAACTACGGGAGCCTAACACATGGGACACCCAGGATGAATAGAAAGCATGGATTAAAAAAATGCCTCTAGCAGAGCCTTTGGAGATAGAACATATTTTGGCCAAACAGGTGGCCAAGAAGACATGAAACAAAGAACATATGAAGTATCTGGTCAAATGGAAGGACCATCCTCTGGAGGACTGTTCTTGGTTGGATGCTGCCCAGATTCAAAGCACATGGTATTCTATTGAAGAAATCATGGACAGGAGCCATGAATTTAATTTACCTCGGGAGCCTGATGCAAGAGCATTAAGGTAGAGCCAGCAATGTGACAAAGTTGGTCACATGTTGTGGCTTGGAAAGAGGGCTAGCATTCCTAAGCATTTAAATACTTTGTTTTTCTTTGTTTTTAAAGTATTTTGTTTAAGTTTTATTTGGGCTAACTCAGTCAATGCAATTTTCATAATAAAAGGATGGTTAATTTAGGATTAGTTGGGAATTTAGTTGAATAAGTTGAATAAACTGTTTTGGAAACTGAAGAACAGTTTCCCAACCAAATGGGAATTTTGGAGAAGGATAAAAAGAAACCAAATCCACCATTGTGTGGTTCTGCCATCCATAGAGAGAAAGGAGAGAATAGAGGAGTGGAATTAAATGTAAAAACCAACCATCTGAGGGCTTGGCTCTGTGTTTTCTATTTTCCAAAATTTTTCCAAGTGTCCTGTGTTTTATCATAATCTCTATCTCTTAAACAATGTTTCTTTTCCAAATAATGTCTAAGTGTTTTGGTGCTTAGTCAGGCCCCCTATTTTAAATTAATCATTTGAATCTTTATTGAAGTCAAATACTTGTATTTAGGACGCACATAGAGAAATATTAATTGGATTTACAGGCACGTCGGGTCTATAACCCTTGCATTATTCTTTGTTGAATAATATTGTATTAACCACAAACCAAATATCAGTCGAATTTGCAGGCACGACGGGAACCGTTGTAGCCAGCCCATCAACGATAGGAGATGATACAACAGTCAGAGAGACATCACAATCCATAGAAAATATTAGTTAAGTCTCCCTTCACAAGTTAAAATATTTAGTTTGCGATGGAAAGTGCCGTGGCGAAGGTGTAGCGCGAACCGTCGGATCTGTCTGAGATCGAATGATGGATATTGGAGTGGTGATCGCAAATCGCAAGTTATAACGATTAATAGTAAGGGCCATCATAGGGTAAATTAAAAAATTTGTGATGCGAAGTGTGGGAAGCCATGTGTTGACATGGCGCAACATTGCATTGTGCAGAAATTAAATTTTAGCACTTAACGTTTTGTGTAGCGCGAACCGTCAGATCGGTCTGAGATCGAACAGTGGAGATTGGAGGGGCGATTGCAAATCGCAAGTTATAACAATTAACACTAGGGGCCATCGCAGGGTAAACTAAAATATTTGTGATGCGAAGTTAAGGAAGCCACGTGTCGATGCGGTGCAACATCGCATCGCGCAGGGTATAAGGTTTAGCCTTCACGTTTCAAGGTTAAGTTGCGGGGAATGCAGAGTGCGACGGTGGGACCCTCCGGTAAAGAAATCCCGCCCAGTTGAATTTTGTTTGGTTTATGCATTAGTTTGTATTATTGTTGAAGTGTGTGTATTATATGAAGACTTCAATGTTGATCGCACAAAGTATGTATGTATTAGTTTGGGCATACGAAGGTTTAAAACACCGATGTTGATTCGTAATGTATGTATGTATTAAGTCTTAAAACTCACATTCCGTGGCATTATTCTGACATATTGTAGCACGTCTGCATCACTTTGGAGGTAACTAACCTTGTTGAGCTAGAGAGGCTCATTCTACAATCCAAGAGGGTGATGTGTAATTTTGTTTGTTTTTCAACTTGGAGTTGAAATGAGTCCCTAAAAAATAATTTAAATAAAAAAACATAGTCCACTATGATAAAAACATAAATCATTATACATGTTTGATGAGTTTTAATTAATAGAATTATATTAAATTAATAGCGGTATTCTCATTGTGCTTACTTATCCCTTTGGTTATTCAAGTAATAAATAAATTATTTTAACCTCTATGTTAAACAATATAATTTTATATAACTTTACATAGATTCAAAGTAAAAAAAAAAAACATACACATATGTGTGTGTGTGTTAATGTTTACTTTAGTAAATTATTTCAATGCTTGAAAGGAAAAATAATTTAGATGTTTTTAACAAGAGGAAAATGTGTAACATTCAATTTTTAATATAAAATAATAATAATAATAAATTATTCAGAAATACAATTCAAACAATGAAAAATTGCATACGGTTTATAGAGAGAGGGGTAGAAAACTACTATTGGTTTATCTTAATCACAAATCTATCAAGCACCAAAAATGATTAAATATCTTGACGTATAATTTTTTTTTAGTTTTTGTATTCTAAAAAGAATTTTTAGGCATAATGAAAAGTAATCCCTCTTGCATTTTGTTAGATCCATAATTAAGATAGATCTATATTGATATTTTAAAGATTTTATAACTTACTTTAAATTTCATTTTTGAAAATCTTTAGATTATAGATATATATATATATATATATATATATTAAGTGATTCAACCATGACATATGTAGCCATCTAAACGTCGGTCTTTCCTATCATCTAGTTTTGTGGGAAATCAATATATTCAATTTTGTAGTATGGAATTCAGCTCTAAAACACTTCCCTTCAAACGATTGCCCAACAAGTCCAACCACTTGATGCTTCTTTCTCCATCGATATGTAGATTTCTTCCTAAAGTCTTCTTGTTGGTGAGACTGATAAACTCTGGGCATATTTTTAATAATGGAAATTTTTGAAATATGGCATAAAAGAGTTTTTCTATAAATTTATATTTTTTAATTGAAGATTGAGTATTAAGATAGAAGCATGTTAAGAATTATTATTCCAATTTACGATAATTTTTTATAATTTAATTTTAAGATTATTTTGTATGTCATTTTGGAAAATTAAAGGATCATTTGGAAATGTTTTAATGTTCAAATGGTTTCAAAGATCATGGCAAGACCCTAAATTTGATGTTCCAAGGGGAAGCCCTACCTAATTTCTTTCTAGTATTGTTCAAAATAGGTGTTAAAAATATTATATCCATGTCAAAATAAGTAGAGTTTGGGTGATTAACAATCATAATATTACTAAAAAGGTTAAGATATGACTATGTTACTAATTATTTAGTTTAATATTTCATATTTCTTAATACTTTAGATGACTTATAGCATTAACTAGGCTTTTGGAGGGGTTAGATTACCTCTCCCAAGTGTGATAACACTTCTGTACCATAACCTTGTAGCACCAAAGATGGTTGTGAGGTTCTTGATTATAAAACTTATTGTAATGAACTAAAAAACTAGAATTCAAATTAATTAATGTGAGCTCAAAATGAATTATGAAAATTGCATGATCATGCTTAAGATGAACTATGATCCTATATAACTAACATGTCCATTTAATTACAACTTAATGAATTTATATATATTATATTAATGAATTTGTGGAAACCATGGTATAAAGGAATGATAATATTTTCTACACAGTTATAGTATGTAGTTCTACTACATGAGAACACCTTATATATGGGTAGTTTTACCACTCACATAATATGGGTACACCCTAATGGGTGTAATTTTTTCATGAGTACCTCAATTTCAATGGAACACCATTGTTTGTAAGTGAGTAAAGAAATCAGCTATAGGGTGGATGTATAATGGGCTACACCATTACAACCTTTTTTGTAAAATTCAAACCAACTATGACTAAAATTCTAGTTTCTCACTTAATATTACAAATTCAGATGTTTTCCTGTTGGAGTATAGAGGACCTTATACAAGGAAATTACACAAAATGTAAGTGTCTCAAACTACAACTATACAACTTGAGAGCACATAATGGTTAAGAAGATGTGTTTCCTCCTCGGAGTAGGCGTAAAATCCTTATAGTGTGGACTTGCTAATTATCAATATTAGCTTGACACAACTTAGTGGTAAAAATAAAGTATCTGAAATTACAATTACGGGTTTTCTAATAAATGTAATGGGTATAGTAATATGGTTAATTTTTTAGTGAGATATTGTATCATCAATCATTGAGGCTAAGATAATATATCATGTATTAAGGTTATGGATTTTCAAACAAATGTAATGGGTATATTTATTAAGGTTAATTTTTTGGTGAGTTATTGTATCTTCATTCTTAAAGGTTAAATATAATTTATAATGCATTAAGAGGTTAGTGTATTCGAGGACATGGAATGTGGAGGTTATTGTGTGAAGGGTCATAGTGTAGAATATGTTTAACATTTTAAAGATGGATTTATTTAGGGTCCATAGGGGGTATCATCAATCATAAGGGTTAATACCATTCATAATGTATTTAGGGCTTAGTGTGTTTGGAGTCATAATATGTTGGGGTGATTATGTGAAGGGTCATAGTGTAGAAGAAGTTTAACATGTTAAAGGTGGATTTATTTAGGGTTCATAGGGGGTTCAGAGATTGTTGATACAAACAAATGGATTGTGTCAAATTAAGGGAGTTTTCCCAAATCTAAGGGCCAATTAACCTCTTTTTTTGGTATAAAAACATATTTGGTATAACAACCTCGAATACGACCTGGTTTCCAAATGCATGGATGAGCTTTACACTTAGGTGACTAAGTCCTAAAGCAAATGGCTTGTGTCAAATTAAGGGATTTTTCCCAAAGCTAAGGGCCAATTGACCTCTTTTTTTGGTATAAAAACATATTTGGTATAACAACCTCAAATACGACCTGGTTTCCAAATGCATGGATAAGTTTTACACTTAGGTGAGTAAGTCCTAAAATTCAATCCTAATGTCTAGTGTCAAACTAAAGAGTTTGTGCAAAGCTAACATGGAATTACCATTTTTTTTTCTTTGGTATAACAACCTCCTTGAATATATTAGCCTAACCTCCTATATCGGCCTAATTGTCAAATAAATAGATAATTTTTAGACTTAGGTGACAAAGTCCTAAAATGTAATCCAAGAACTAAAATATAATACAATGCCAATATAAACACATAATTTAAGAATAAAAATAAACATAAAATAAGTAACTATTAAAAGATAGATAAATTTTTAAAATTATTAAAAAATTAATAAAACTAAAAATAATATCATGATCATTTTAATATAACATAAAAATACTTAAAAACCATACATTCATAAGAACACATTTCCAAAATAGTAGTTAATTGACTTCGTAATTGATATGGAAAACAAAAAAATGTACAATCTCAAGCAAAAAAAATTATTCTCTATTGCATTTCTTTAGTCAAACAAAAGAGGGAAAGTGAGGTTACTCTTTCTGTTCTTTTATTTAGCTATTCTTTCTTGGTTATTTAATTTCTTTGTCTTTTTTTTTTGACAATGGTGAATTCTACACAAAATGTAAATGTCTCAAACTACAACTATACAAATTGAGTGCACATAATGGTTAAGAAGATGTGTTTCCTCCTCAGAGATTAGGTTCAAAACTAATGAGGAGTAGGCGTAAAATCCTTCTAGTGTTGACTTGCTAACTATCAATATTAGCTTCACGCAATTCAGTGGTAAAAATAAAGTATCTCAAATTACAAGTATGGGTTTTCTAACAGATGTAATGGCTATATTAATAGGGTTAATTTGTTAGCGAGCTATTGTATCATCAATCATTGAGGCTAAGATAATTTATCATGTATTAAGGTTATGGGTATATTTATTAAGGTTAATTTGTTGGTGAGTTATTGTATATTCATTCTTAAAGGTTAAAGATAATTTATAATGTATTAAGAGGTTAGTGTATTCGAGGCCATACAATGTGGAGGTGATTGTGTGAAGGGTCATAGTGTAGAGTAGGTTTAACATGTTAAAGATAGATTTATTTAGGGTCCTGTTGACGGGCAAATTTTTACCATCGACAACAAGGGGGTCTCCCCGTTGAAAGGTCCCAATTAGACCTCACACTGTTTGGTATAGGAGCCCCATCCAGTATGTGGGCCCGGCTACCGCCATAAGTGTTTCCACTCTTGGTCATTGGATGAAAATATGATGAAGCGGAGACAAAGTAAAAATGACCAATCAGTGAAACAAAATTAGCCCAAGATTGATGAACCACAAACAAAGATATAAGCAAGTCTAAGCAGAAAAATAAAAAGGGGGGTACGCCATGCGCGGGATCGGTAAGCCAAAAAACCAGTCAAACGTACATGAAAGAAAACACGCCACATGTTAACTACAAAGTAGTTCACAAATGTACCACGTTAAAGTTGAAGTTTGTGTTGTTGTCTACATTTATCAAATCGTGTAGTCTAAAAAAATCACAAAATAACCCATAAATTCTGACAAGATTATGAAAAAATCCGATAGGAAATTTTAAAAATCTGGGTTAAGGGTGTCAAAATTCAGGATTTTGGGTGCCCCAGGGGATTTTTTATGGTGCTAAATCTTTTTCTACCATCAAAAAATGATTCAAACACTCCAACTGCTTTATTTTTTGAATTTTTCTTTACCAGATTCTGAAAAAAACTGTCATTCGCGCTATTTTGTTGTGTCTGTAGACAACTCCTTATCAAATTGGTAAAGAGGGAATCAAGGAAACATTATATCTTTACTTCATAATATTTACATAGAATATAGAGCTCTATGAAATTTCTCCCTGCCACATATATCAAGACGCTTCTAGAAAAATTCTATTGATTTTAAATTAATTTGAATGTGAACAATCAGACGATTTGGAAAAATGATTTATTGGAAGTAATGCTTCCATGTGTTGTCATGAGTTGTTATTGAGAGTTCCTAAGCGTCAATATAGAAGTTGTTGTTTCCTATGTATGAGTTTTAGTCATGATCTAGATGTGACGAAGTCAGTGTTTATTGTCCTATATATTTTTAACTATTGTGATTAATAAAGAAATTAAAATGTGATTTGTGTGTGATTGTTTTCTTTATCTCAATTTCTATCATGTTATCAAAGCTAGTTTTAGTTTGATTCCCTAATGGGAAGGCTAGGAAGATGAGAGATATTTAAGCGTTATTGTATTTGTACATACATTAGTTTAGTGTGTGAATTTTGTGTTCCTGTGCAAAGCCTGTTCAAGATTGTGCCATCTGTTTTCATTAGCCTTGGATTATTATTAAATGTCGTTGCGATTTAGTGGCTGAGATAAATCATATATGTGATAAGATTGGAAGTTTTCTATGTGAATTCTAGAAATAATTTGTTGTGAGGGAAGAAGCACTAAGTGCATAGACCAACATCATCGATGCCAGCTGTACTCAACACTGCCGATCGGGAATATGTGGGAATCTTATAAGACCGGGACCGTGCTTGCAAATTGGTGATCAGATCTTGAGAAATTGTGGAATTTATTTTGATGAGAGGTGGACACATAAGCGAAAGACTTTTTTGTAGAGTCTTTGCTAGCACATAGTCATGTGTAAGAGCCACATAGTGAAATTCCCTCATCATTACTGTTGAATTAAAATGATGTGATCTGTGTATATCATTCATTGAATGGATTACATTTATACTTTAGAAATTAGTTATCACTAACTTCCTAACTACCTAACTGAATAGAATCCTATAATATTCTCGTAGGATTACAAAATTCCCCCCCTTAATTCGAAGGGACATCTGACATACCAAGTAAAGATCAAAATTTTTCAAACTTTTCACGCCCTAATGCTTTGGTAAAAATATCTGCAATTTGTTCATAAGTTGGACAATGTGTCAGATGAATTGTTTTGGCCTCTACATGATGTCGAATCAAATGATATTTGGTGTTGATACGTTTGGTTCGATCATGAAACTTTGGATTCTTGACCAACTGAATTGCAGAAGAGTTGTCGACAAATAGAGGACTTGAAGCTCTTTCTTTCTCCTGCAAATCTTCGAGTATTTTTCGAAGCCAAATGATTTCCTTATTGGCTTGAGTTGCTGCAAAATATTAGTCTTCCGTGGTATAATCAGCAGGAACATATTTCTTGCGTGATCTCCAACTGATGGTTATTGATCCAATATTTATCAAATATCCAGAAGTTGAGAATCAATTTTCTTTATCTCCATCAAAATCTGAATCTAAATAACCATCAAGATGGAAGTCTAAAACTTTGGAATATTTGATGTCATAAGTTTGAGTTCCTTTTAAATACTTCAAAAATATATTTGCTGCTAACCAATTCCCCTCACAAGGATGATGCATAAACCTGGATATTATGACAGCAAAGGTTATATCAGAATGAGTAATAGAAAATAAAATCAAGCTTCCAACAAGTTTCATGTACATTTTTGGATCTTCAAATGACTTTCCTTTTTCGGAAGTGAGTTTCAAATTCTGCTCCATTGGAGTAGCAACATGCTCACATTCTGTCATACTACATCTGTTCAATAATTTATCAACATATTTCTTCTAGGAGATGAAAATATGTTGTGGTTTCCTGTGATCATCAAATCATCAACATATACAACTAGATATACAACTGATCTTCCAACTTTCTTAACAAAAAGTGTTGCATCGTCTAGGTCAAAATTTTTATAGTTTAATTTAAGAATATGTTCAGTTAGCTTCTCATACCATGCTCGTGGCACTTGTTTCAAGACGTACAAATACTTCATTAGTTTGAAAACCTTTTGTTCTTTCCCTTTAACGGAAAAACCTTTTGGCTGAAACATGTAAACATCTTCTTTCAAATCTACAATTAAAAAGGCAGTTTTGACATCCATGTGATGAATTTTCCATTCTTTCTGAGCTGCAATATAAAACAAAGATTTAATAGTGCGCCATTTAGCTGTAGGAGAAAAAGTCTCTATATATTCGATACCTCATTTCTGTGTGTATCCCTTTGCTACAAGTCTTGCTTTGTGTTTGTCTAGCAAACCATCATTCTTATACTTAGTTTTATAAATCCATTTCCAACCAGCCTTCATGTGCCATTTTTTATGAGAGCATCATATTCATTTTGCATTTAATCTTTCCACTGTTCATAACTAGCAGGTTCTTCAAATCAAGTAGGTTCACAATCCACATAAAAATTAAATTCACAATGAGAATAGTCACCTGAGGAAATTCCAGCCTTAAAATCATCATATTTCTTTGGAAATGTTTGAATACGAGTTGAACTTCTCAAAGGTTGTGTAGGAAGTTGTTCATGAAGTTGCAGAAGTTGCTCATATTTTTCATCTGGCCCAGCTCTTGCCATTTCTGTCATTGTTTATGTAGAAACACTTGCATCAACCAATTCCTCATTAGCGGAAATAGAATTATCATCATCAACCAATGTCTCATCATTGAGAGAAGGAAACTCCATGGAATGATCTAATATAGAAATCCCCCCATTAGGTTGGGGAAGTATATTATCTCACTGATAATAAAAATTTTCTATCTGATTAAGTTTTCTATCAACTGTGAGGGAATCTTTATCAGTTTCAAGAAAAATTACATCTATTGACAAAAACTTTTTTTCTCTTCATCATACAATCGATATGCCTTAGAAGTCATGGAATACCCTAAAAATATACATTTTCTACTTCATTCACTCAAATTATTCCTCTGATGTTTAGGAATCAAAGCATAACATTGAGAACCGAAAGTTTGGAAATGTTTAATAGTAGTAAGATGAATATACCACATTTCATATGGAGTTCTATTGTTAATGACAGAGGAAGGGCACCGATTTCTAATGTATGCTGCACAGAGCACGAATTCTCCCTAAAACATTAATTTTACATTCTTAAAAAACACCATTGACCTTACCATATTAATTAATGTTTTGTTCATTCGTTCAACAACACCATTTTTTTTTGGATTATATGGTATTGTGGCCTAGTGTTTGATGTCATTCTCTTGCAAATATTTTTCAAAAGCATGTGAAGTATATTCGCTAGCTATCATTCCTTATAGTAGCAATAGTAATTTGTGCTTCATTTGTAATCGAGGGATGAAATTTATTAAACATATCAAAAACTTGTGATTTTTCTTTAAGAAGATAAACCCAACACATCCTTGAATAATCATCAATAAAAGTGAGTATGTATTTATTTCCATTCGCAGTTAGTATTGGCATTGGACCACATAAGTCAAAGGGTATGAGGCTTAATTTTCTTGTAGCTCTAGACTTAGAATTTTGAAAAGACTATTTGTGACGCTTTCCCATTATACAAGCATTACATGGGGTTAATTTTCTAGGAACTGTTGGAAGTCCCTTAATCCCCTGTTGTTTCATAATTCAAATACTTTCATAATTAACATGACCGAAACATGCATGCCATAATAAAGAAGAGGACAAAATATCTTTTTCTAAACCAAATCAGTTGTGTTCAATGCAACAGACGACATACCATGCAACTTCAATAATTTATCTTCTTCTACACCAGTCATTACAGTTTGATTGTCATTTTCTCTTATAATTTCTAATTTACCATCAAATATGTGAATGGAATGTCCCTGCAATATTATTTGTATAAGAGATAACAAATTTCTTTGGAATTGTGGAATGTAAATAATATCATTCAAAATATAATTTGAAAGTCCAGGAATTTTTAACTAAATTGAACCAATCGCTAATGATTTGATTTGGGACTTATCAACAAAATACACTACTCCATCAATATATTCAATGAATTGATCAAATAAATCTCTTCGAAAGGTCATATGACAAGTGGCACCTGTGCCTAGAACCCAATTGTCATACCATGAAGAAAAAGAAGTACTAAAAACATCTTCCATGTGGAAATTATAATGAGTGAAAACATAATGTGCATTATCCGAATACTATCCTCTGTTTGGAATTATATGATCTTTCTTTTCCAGCAATTGTTCTCTCTTTTCAATAATTTTCTGCTAGGGAATTCTACACTTTGCAGCAATATGTCCAATTTTACCACATCTAAAAAAATTTACAGCTCGTTTATCAGAAAAATTTCTTTGTTTTTCGTTATGATGTCTATCTCCTTGAATATTTATGCCCCCCTTGCCTCTATAATTCTTCCTACCTCGACCTCTATTACCCTTTGTATTTCGGAAGATTCCTCTTGAGGTTTTTGGTCTTTTTGAGCAAGACATAGGGTTTCAGTATTAGAACTATGTGATGCTTCTTTCTTGCCAAAATCCTTCTCTCCTTCTGCAATTTTCCCTACTAATTTGTCAAAATATATATCTTTTAATTTCCCACTAGCTTGGAGAGATTCCAATTAGTGTGAATAACTAGGGTAAAGAGCTTTTATAATGACAGTACGCGAAAAATCAACTTTAACTCTAGTACATTCAATTTCATGATTGATGGCTTTAATTTCAGAGGCAAGTTTTAGAGGATCATTATCGCTCATTTCCAGATTAAATAACTTCAACAATAACTGAATTATCTCAAATTTAAATTGTGAATCATAAAGCTCTTTTAGTTTTTTATGTCATCATAAGTTGTTTTACTCTGAGTAATTTTTCTACTTACGTCTTCTGAGACTGAACTGGAGATTAAGGCAAAGGCCTTCTTACCCTTACTTCAATTCCAAGATAATAATGAAATAGACCTAAATCTGTCATATCAAAAACCTTTTTCAATTCATTTTTTATAGATGATATGTATTCATCATTGTTTCCTGTGATCATCAAATCATCAACATATACAACTAGATATACAACTGATCTTTCAACTTTCTTAACGAAAAGTGTTGCATAATCTAGGTCAAAATGTTTATAGTTTAATTTAAGAATATGTTCAGTTAGCTTCTCATACCATGCTCGTGGCACTTGTTTCAAGCCGTACAAAGACTTCATTAGTTTGCAAACCTTTTGTTCTTTCCCTTTAACGGAAAAACCTTCTGGCTGAAACATGTAAACATCTTCTTTCAAATCTACATTTAAAAAGGTAGTTTTGACATCCATATGATGAATTTTCCATTCTTTCTGAGCTACAATAGAAAACAAATATTTAATAGTGCCCCATTTAGTTCTAGGAGAAAAAGTCTCTGTATAGTCGATACCTCATTTATGTGTGCATCCCTTCGCTACAAGTCTTGCTTTGTGTTTGTCTAGCGAACCATCAGCCTTATACTTAGTTTTATAAATCCATTTGCAACCAGCTTCCATGTGCCATTTTTTATGAGAGCATCATATTCATTTTTCATTTCATCTTTCCATTGTTCATAACTAGCAGGTTCTTCAAAGCAAGTAGGTTCACAATCCACATAAAAATTAAATTCACAATGAGAATAGTTACCTAAGGAACTTCCAGCCTTAAAATCATCATATTTATTTGGAAATGTTTGAATACAAGTTGACCTTCTCAAAGGTTGTGTAGGAATTTGTTCAAGAAGTTGCAGAAGTTGATCATATTTTTCATCTGGCCCAGTTCTTGCCATTTCTATCATTGTTTATGTAAAAACACTTGCATCAACGAATTCCTCATCAGTGGCAATAGAATTATCATTATCAACCAATATATCATCATTGAGAGAAGGAAACTCCAAAGAATGATCTAATATAGAAATCCCCCCATCAGGTTGGGGAAGTATATTATCTCATTCATAATAAAACTTTTCTATCTGATTAAGTTGTCTATCAACTGTGAGGGAATATTTATCAGTTTCAAGAAAAATTACATCTCTTGACAAAATAAATTTTTTTTCTCTTCATCATACAATTGATATGCCGTAGAAGTCATGGAATACCCTAAAAATATACATTTTCTGCTTCGTTCGCTCAAATTATTCCTCTGATGTTTAGGAATCAAAGCATAACATTGAGAACCGAAAATTTGGAAATTTTTAACAGCAGGAAGACGAATATACCGCATTTCATATGGAGTTCTGTTGTTAATGACAGAGGAATGGCACCGATATCTAATGTATGTTGCAGAGAGCACGAATTCTCCCCAAAACATTAATTTTACATTCTTAAAAAACACCATTGACCTTGCGATATTAATTAATGTTTTGTTCATTCGTTCAACAACACCGTTTTTTTGTGGATTATATGGTATTGTGGTCTGGTGTTTGATGTCATTCTCTTGCAAATATGTTTCAAAAGCATGTGAAGTATATTCGCCAGTGATCATTCCTTATAGTACCAATAGTAAGTTGTGCTTCATTTGTAATCAAGGGATGAAATTTCTTAAACATATCAAAAACTTGTGATTTTTCTTTAAGCAGATAAACCTAGCAAATCCTTGAATAATCATCAATAAAAGTGAGTATGTATTTATTTCCATTCGCAGTTGGTACTGGAATTGTACGATATAAGTCAAAGGGTATGAGGCTTAATTTTCTTGTAGCTATAGACTTAGAATTCTGAAAATACTATTTGTGATGCTTGCCCAATATACAAGCATTAAATGGAGTTAATTTTCTGGGAACTGTTGGAAGTCTCTTAATCCCCTGTTGTTTCATAATTCAAATACTTTCATAATTAACATGACCGAAACTTGCATGCCATAATAAAGAAGAGGACAAAATATCATTTTGTTGAACCAAATCAATTGTGTTCAATGCAATAGATGACATACCATGCAACTTCAATAATTTATCTTCTTCTACACCATTCATTACAGTTTGATTGTCATTTTCTCTTCTAATTTCGAATTTACCATCAAATATGTGAATGGAATGTCCCTGCTATCTTATTTGTGTAAGAGATAACAAATTTCTTTGGAATTACAGAATGTAAATAATATCATTCAAAATATAATTTGAAAGTCTAGGAATTTTTAACTGAATTGAACCAATATGTGATGATTTGATTTGGGACTTATCAACAAAATACACTACTCCGTCAATATTATCAATGAATTGATCAAATAAATCTCTTAGAAAGGTCATATGACAAGTGGCACCTGTGCCTAGAATCCAATTGTCATACCATGAAGAAAAAGAAGTACTAAAAACATCTTCCATGTGGAAATTATAATGAGCGAAAACATAATGTGCATTCTCAGAATACTATCCTCTGTCTGGAATTATATGATCTTTCTTTTCCAGCAATTGTTCTCTTTTTTCATTAATTTTCTCCTAGGGAATTCTACACTTTGTAGAAATATGTCCAATTTTACCACATCTAAAACATTTTACAGCTGGTTTATCAGAAAAATTTCTTTGTTTTTCATTATGATGTCTATCTCCCAAAATATTTCTGCCCCCCTGCCTCTATAATTCTTCCTACCTTGACCTCTATTACCCTTTGTATTTCTTAAATATTCCTCTTGAGGTTTTTGGTCTTTTTGAGCAAGACATAGGGTTTCAGTATTAGAACTATGTGATGCTTCTTTCTTGCCAAAAGCCTTCTCTCTTTCTGCAATTTTCCCTACTAATTTGTAAAAATTTATATCTTTTAATTTCCCACTAGCTTGGAGAGATTCCAAGTAGTGTGAATAACTAGGGTAAAGAGCTTTTATAATGGCAGTAAGCGGAAAATCAACTTTAACTCCAGTACATTCAATTTCATGATTGATGGTTTTAATTTCAGAGGCAAGTTTTAGAGGATCATTATCGCTCATTTCCAAATTAAATAACTTCAACAATAACTTAATTATCTCCAATTCAGAATGTGAATCATAAAGCTCTTTTAGTTTTTTATGTCATCATAAGCTGTTTTACTCTGAGTAATGTTTCTTCTTACCTCTTCTGAGACTAAAGTGGAGATTAAGGAAAAGGCCTTCCTTCAATTACAAGATAATAACGAAGTAGACCTAAATTTGTCATATCAAAAACTTTTTTTAATTCCTTTTTTGTAGATGATATGTATTCATCATTGTTTCCTGTGATCATCAAATCATCAACATATACAACTAGATATACAACTGATCTTCCAACTTTCTTAACGAAAAGTGTTGCATCATCTAGGTCAAAATGTTTATAGTTTAATTTAAGAATATGTTCAGTTAGCTTCTCATACCATGCTCGTGGCACTTGTTTCAAGCTGTACAAAGAATTCATTAGTTTTCAAACCTTTTGTTCTTTCCCTTTAATGGAAAAACCTTCTGGCTGAAACATGTAAACATCTTCTTTCAAATCTACATTTAAAAAGGCAGTTTTTACATCCATATGATGAATTTTGCATTCTTTCTGAGCTGCAATAGAAAACAAAGAATTAATAGTGCCCCATTTAGCTGTAGGAGAAAATGTCTCTGTATAGTCGATACCTCATTTCTGTGTGTATCCCTTCGCTACAAGTCTTGCTTTGTGTTTTTCTAGTGATCCATAAGCCGTATACTTAGTTTTATAAATCCATTTGCAAACAGCCTCCATGTGCCATTTTTTATGAGAGCATCATATTCATTTTTCATTTCATCTTTCCACTGTTCCTAACTAGCAGGGTCTTCAAAGCAAGTAGGTTCACAATCCACATAAAAATTAAATTCAAAATGAGAATAGTTACCTGAGGAACTTCCAACCTTAAAATCATCATATTTCTTTGGAAATTTTCGAATACGAGTTGACCTTCTCAAAGGTTATGTAGGATATTGTTGAGGAAGTTGCAGAATTTTCTCATCTTTTTCATCTAGCCCAGTTCTTGCCATTTTTGTTATTGTTTATGTAGAAACACTTGCATCAACCAAGTCCTCATCAGTGGAAACAGAATTATCATCATCAAACACTGTCTCATCATTGAGAGAAGGAAACTGCACATAATGATCTAATATAGAAATCCCCCCATTAGGTTGGGGAAGTATATTATCTCATTCATAATAAAAAAATTTGTATCTGATTAAGTTGTCTATCAACTGTGAGGGAATCTTTATCAGTTTCAAGAAAAATTACATCTCTTGACAAAATAAACTTTTTTCTCTTCATCATACAATCGATATGCATTAGAAGTCATGTAATACCCTAAAATAAATACATTTTCTTCTTTGTTCACTCAACTTATTCCTCTGATGTTTAGGAATAAAATCATAACATTGAGAACCGAAAATTTGGAAATGTTTAACAGCAGGAAGATGAATATACCACATTTCATATGGAGTTCTATTGTTAATGACAGAGGAAGGGCACCGATTTCTAATGTATGCTGCACAGAGTAGGACTTCTCCCCAAAACATTAATTTTACATTCTTAAAAAACACCATTGACCTTACCATATTAATTAATGTTTTATTCATTCTTTCAACAACACCATTTTTTTGTGGATTATATGGTATTGTGGTCTGGTGTTTGATGTCATTCTCTTGCAAATATGTTTCAAAAGCATGTAAAGTATATTCGCCAGTTATCATTCCTTATAGTGCCAATAGTAAGTTGTGCTTCATTTGTAATTAAGGGATGAAAGTTCTTAAACATATCAAAAACTTGTGATTTTTCTTTAAGCAGATAAACCAAGCACATCCTTGAATAATCATCAATAAAAGTGAGTATGTATTTATTTCCATTTGCAGTTGGTACTAACATTGGACCACATAAGTCAGAGGGTATGAGGCTTAATTTTCTTGTAGCTCTAGACTTATAATTCTGAAAAGACTGTTTGTGATGCTTTCCCATTATACAAGAATTACATGGGGTTAATTTTCTGGGAACTGTTGGAAGTCCCTTAATCCCCTGTTGTTTCATAATTCAAATACTTTCATAATTAAATTGACTGAAACGTGTATGCCATAATAAAGAAGAGGACAAAATATCATTTTGTTGAATGGAATTAGTTGTGTTCAATGCAACAGACGACATACCATGCAACTTCAATAATTTATCTTCTTCTACACCAGTCATTACAGTTTGATTGTCATTTGCACTTCTAATTTCTAATTTACCATCAAATATGTGAATGGACTATCCCTGCTATCTTATTTGTATAAGAGATAACAAATTCATTTGGAATTGCGGAATGTAAATAATATCATTCAAAATATAATTTGAAAGTCCAAGAATTTTTAACTGAATTGAACCAATCCCTGATGATTGTATTTGGGACTTATCAAAAAAATACACTACTCCATAAATATTATCAATGAATTGATCAAATAAATCTCTTTGAAAGGTCATATGAAAAGTGGCAACTGTGACTAGAACCCAATTTTCATACCATGAAGAAAAAGAAGTACTAAAAACATCTTCCATGTGGAAATTATAATGAGTGAAAACATAATGTGCATTCTCAGAATAATATCCTCTGTCTGGAATTATATGATCTTTCTTTTCCAACAATTATTCTCTTTTTTCGTTAATTTTCTCCTAGGGAATTCTACACTTTTCAGCAATATGTCCAATTTTACCACATCTAAAACATTTTAGAGCTGGTTTATCAGAATTTTTTTTTTGTTTTTCATTATGATGTCTATCTCCCTGAATATTTCTACCCCCCCTGCCTCTATAATTCTTCCTACCTTGACCTCTATTACCCTTTAAATTTCTGAAATATTCCTCTTGAGGTTTTTGGTCTTTTTGAGTAAGACATAGGGTTTCAGTATTAGAACTATGTGATGCTTCTTTCTTGCTAAAAGCCTTCTCAGTTTCTGCAATTTTCCCTACTAATTTGTAAAAAACTGTATCTTTTAATTGCCCACTAGCTTGGAGAGATTCCAAGTAGTGTGAATAACTAGGGTAAAGAGCTTTTATAATGACATTAAGCATAAAATCAACTTTAACTCTAGTACATTTAATTTCATGATTGATGGCTTTAATTTCAGAGGCAAGTTTTAGAGGATCATTATCGCTCATTTCCAGATTAAATAACATCAACAATAACTGAATTATATCCAATTCAGAATGTGAATCATAAAGCTCTTTTAGTTTTTTATGTCATCATAAGTTGTTTTACTCTGAGTAATGTTTCTACTTACCTCTTCCGAGACTCAAGTGGAGATTAAGGCAAAGGTCTTCTTATCCTTACTTCAATTCCAAGATAATAATGAAGTAGACCTAAATCTGTCATATCAAAAACCTTTTTCAATTCCTTTTTTATAGATGATATGTATTCATCATTGTTTCCTGTGATCATCAAATCATCAACATATATAACTAATCTTCCAACTTTCTTAACGAAAAGTGTTGCATCATCTAGGTCAAAAATTTTATAGTTTAATTTAAGAATATGTTCAGTTAGCTTCTCATAGCATGTGTGTGGCACTTGTTTCAAGCCGTACAAAGACTTCATTAGTTTGCAAACCTTTTATTATTTCCCTTTAATGGAAAAACCTTCTGGATGAAACATGTAAACATCTTCTTTCAAATCTACATTTAAAAAGGCAGTTTTGACATCCATATGATGAACTTTCCATTCTTTCTGAGCTGCAATAGAAAACAAAGATTTAATAGTGCCCCATTTAGTTGTAGGAGAAGAAGTCTCTGTATAGTCGATACCTCATTTATGTGTGTATCCCTTCGCTACAAGTCTTGCTTTGTGTTTATCTAGCGAACCATCAGCCTTATACTTAGTTTTATAAATCCATTTGCAACCAGCCTCCATTTACCATTTTTTATGAGAGCATCATATTCATTTTTCATTTCATCTTTCCACTATTCATAACAAGCAGGTTCATCAAAGCAAGTAGGTTCACAATCCACATAAAAAATAAATTCAAAATGAGAATAGTTACCTGAGGAACTTCCAGCCTTAAAATCATCATATTTCTTTGGAAATGTTCGAATACGAGTTGAACTTCTCAAATGTTGTGTAGGAAGTTGTTCAGGAAGTTGCAGAAGTTTCTCATCTTTTTCATCTGGCCAAGTTCTTGCCATTTCCGTCATTGTTTATGTAGAAACACTTGTATAAACCAATTCCTCATCAGCGGCAACAGAATTATCATCATCAACCAATGTCTCATCATTGAGAGAAGGAAAATCCACATAATGATCTAATATAGAAATCCCCCCATCAGGTTGGGAAAGTATATTATCTCATTCATAATAAAACTTTTCTATCTAATTAAGTTGTCTATCAACTATGATGTAATCTTTATCTGTTTCAAGAAAAATTACATCTCTTGAAATTTTTTTTTTTTTTTCTCTTCAGCATACAATTGATATGCCTTAGAGGTAATGGAATACACTAAAAATATACATTTTCTACTTTGTTCACTCAACTTAGTCCTCTGATGTTTAGGAATCAATTCATAACATTGAGAACCGAAAATTTGGAAATGTTTAACAACATGACGAATATACCACATTTCACTTGGAGTTCTGTTGTTAATGACAGAGGAAGGGCACCGATTTCTAATGTATGCTGCACAGAGTAGGAATTCTCCCCAAAACATTAATTTTACACTCCTAAAAAACACCATTGACCTTACCATATTAATTAATGTTTTGTTCATTCGTTCAACAACACCGTTTTTTTGTATATTATATGGTATTGTGGTCTGGTGTTTGATGTCATTCTCTTGCAAATATGTTACAAAAGCATGTGAAGTATATTTTTCAGTTATCATTCCTTATAGTACCAATAGTAAGTTGTGCTTCATTTGTAATCAAGGGATGAAATTTCTTAAACATATCAAAAACTTGTGATTTTTCTTTAAGTAGATAAACCCAACACATCCTTGAATAATCATCAATAAAAGTGAGTATGTATTTATTTCCATTCGCAGTTGGTAATGGCATTGAACCACATAAGTCAGAGGGTATGAGGCTTAATTTTATTGTATCTCTAGACTTAGAATTCTGAAAATACTATTTGTGATGCTTGCCCAATATACAAGAATTATATGGGGTTAATTTTCCGGGAACTGTTGGAAGTCCCTTATTCCCCTGTTGTTTCATAATTCAAATACTTTCATAATTAAAATAACCAAAACGTGCATGCCATAATAAAGAAGAGGACAAAATATCATGTTTCTGAACCAAATCAATTGTGTTCAATGCAACAGATGACATACCATGTAACTTCAATAATTTATCTTCTTCTACACTAGTCATTACAGTTTGATTGTCATTTTCTCTTCTAATTTCTAATTTACCGTCAAATATGTGAATGGAATGTCCCTGCTATCTTATTTGTATAACAGATAACAAATTTCTTTGGAATTGCGGATTGTAAATAATATCATTCAAAATATTATATGGTATTCTAGGAATTTTTAATTGAATTGAACCAATCCCTGGTGATTTGATTTGGGACTTATCAACAAAATACACTACTCCATAAATATTATCAATGAATTGATCAAATAAATCTCTTCGAAAGGTCATATGAGAAGTGGCACCTGTGCCTAGCACCAAATTTTCATACCATGAAGAAAAATACGTACTAAAAACATCTTCCATGTGGAAATTATAATGAGTGAAAACATAATGTGCATTCTCAGAACACTATCCTCTGTCTTGAATTATATGATCTTTCTTTTCCAACTATTGTTCTCTTTTTTCAATAATTTCCTCCTAGGTAATTCTACACTTTGCAGTAATATGTTCAATTTTACCACATCTAAAACATTTTACAGCTGGTTTATCAGAAAAAATTCTTTGTTTTTCACTATGATGTCTATCTCCTTTAATATTTCTGCCCCCCCCTGCCTCTATAATTCTTCCTACCTCGACCTCTATTACCCTTTGTATTTCAGAAGATTCCTCTTGAGATTTTTGGTCTTTTTGAGCAAGACATAGGGTTTCAGTATTAGAACTATGTGATGCTTCTTTCTTGCCAAAATCCTTCTCTCTTTCTGCAATTTTCCCTACTAATTTGTCAAAATATATATCTTTTAATTGCCCACTAGCTTGGAGAGATTCCAAGTAGTGTGAATAACTAGGGTAAAGAGATTTTATAATGGCAGTAAGCGAAAAATCAACATTAACTCTAGTACATTCAATTTCATGATTGATGGCTTTAATTTCAGAGGCAAGTTTTAGAGGATCATTATTGCTCATTTCCAAATTAAATAACATCAACAATAACTGAATTATATCCAATTCAGAATGTGAATCATAAAGCTCTTTTAGTTTTTTATGTCATCATAAGTTTTTTTACTCTGAGTAATGTTTCTACTTACCTCTTCCGAGACTCAAGTGGAGATTAAGGCAAAGGTCTTCTTATCCTTACTTCAATTCCAAGATAATAATGAAGTAGACCTAAATCTGTCATATCAAAAACCTTTTTCAATTCCTTTTTTATAGATGATATGTATTCATCATTGTTTCCTGTGATCATCAAATCATCAACATATACAACTAGATATACAATTGATCTTCCAACTTTCTTAACGAAAAGTGTTGCATCATCTAGGTCAAAATGTTTATAGGTTAATTTAAGAATATTTTCAGTTAGCTTCTCATACCATGCTCGTGGCACTTGTTTCAAGCCGTACAAAGACTTCATTAGTTTTCAAACCTTTTGTTCTTTCCCTTTAACGGAAAAACCCGCTGGCTGAAACATGTAAACATCTTCTTTCAAATCTCCATTTAAAAAGGCATTTTTGACATCCATATGATGAATTTTCCATTCTTTCTGAGCTACAATAGAAAACAAAGATTTAATAGTGCCCCATTTAGCTGTAGGAGAAAAAGTGTCTGTATAGTCGATACCTCATTTCTGTGTGTATCCCTTCGCTACAAGTCTTGCTTTGTGTTTGTCTAGTGAACCATCATCCCTATACTTAGTTTTATAAATCCATTTGCAACCCTCTCCATGTGCCATTTTTTATGAGAGCATCATATTCATTTTTTATTTGATCTTTGCACTGTTCATAACTAGCAAGTTCATCAAACCAAGTAGGTTCACAATCCACATAAAAATTAAATCACAATGAGAATAGTTACCTGAGGAATTTCCAGACTTAAAATCATCATATTTATTTGGAAATGTTCGAATACGAGTTGATATTCTCAAAGGTTGTGTAGGAAGGCTTTCAAGAAGTTGCAGAAGTTGCTCATATTTTTCATCTGGCCCAGTTATTTCCATTTCTGTCATTGTTTATGTAGAAACACTTGCATCAACCAATTCCTCATCAGCGGCAACATAATTATCATCATCAACCAATGTCTCATCATTGGGAGAAGGAAACTTCACAGAATTATCTAATATAGAAATCCCCCCATCTGGTTGGGGAAGTATATTATCTCATTCATAATAAAACTTTTCTATGTGATTAAGTTGTCTATCAACTGTGAGGGAATCTTTATCAGTTTCAAGAAAAATTACATCTCTTGAAAAAACATACTTTTTTTCTCTTCATCATACAATCGATATGCCTTAGAAGTTATGGAATACCCTAAAAATATACATTTTATGATTCGTTCACTCAACTTATTCCTATGATGTTTAGGAATCAAAGCATAACATTGAGACCCGAAAAATTGGAAATGTTTAACAACAGGAAGACAAATATACCACATTTCATATGGAGTTCTGTTGTTAACGACATAGGAAGGGCACCGATTTCTAATGTATGCTGCAGAGAGCACGACTTCTCCCCAAAACATTAATTTTACATTCTTAAAAAACACCATTGACCTTACCATATTAATTAATGTTTTTTTCATTCGTTCAACAACACCATTTTTTTGTGGATTGTATGGTATTGTGGTCTGGTGTTTGATGTCATTCTCTTGCAAATATGTTTCAAAAGAATGTGAATTATATTCCCCAGTTATCATTCCTTATAGTACCAATAGTAAGTTGTGCTTCATTTGTAATTAAGGGATGAAATTTATTAAACATATCAAAAACTTGTGATTTTTCTTTAAGCAGATAAACCCAACACATCCTTGAATAATCATCAATAAAAGTGAGTATGTATTTATTTCCATTCACAGTTCGTACTGGCATTGGACCACATAAGTCAGAGGGTATGAGGCTTAATTTTCTTGTAGCTCTAGACTTAGAATTCTGAAAAGATTGTTTTTTATGCTTGCCCAATATACAAGCATTACATGGGGTTAATTTTCTGGGAACTGTTGGAAGTCCCTTAATCCCCTGTTTTTTTATAATTCAAATACTTTCATAATTAACATCACCAAAAATTGCATGCCATAATAAATAAGAGGAAAAATATCATTTTGCTGAACCAAATCAGTTGTGTTCAATGCAACAGACGACATACCATGCAACTTCAGTAATTTATCTTCTTCTACACCAGTCATTACAGTTTGATTATCATTTTCTCTTCTAATTTATAATTTACCATCAAATATGTGAATGGAATGTCCATGCTATCTTATTTGTATAAGAGATAACAAATTTATTTGGAATTGCGGAATGTAAATAATATCATTCAAAATATAATTTGAAACTCTAGGAATTTTTAACTGAATTGAACCAATCCCTGGTGATTTGATTTGGGAATTATCAAAAAAATACACTACTCCATCAATATTATCAATGAATTGATCAAATAAATCTCTTCGAAAGGTCATATGACAAGTGGCACCTGTGCCTAGAGCCCAATTGTCATACCATGAAGAAAAAGAAGTACTAAAAATATCTTCCATGTGGAAATTAGAATGAGCGAAAACATAATGTGCATTCTCAAAATACTATCCTCTGATTGGAATTATATGATCTTTCTTTTCTAGCAATTATTCTCTTTTTTCATTAATTTTCTCCTAGGGAATTCTACACTTTGCAGCAATATGTCCAATTTGACCACATCTAAAACATTTTACAGCTGGTTTATTAGAAAAATTTCTTTGTTTTTCATTATGATGTCTATCTCCCTGAATATTTTTGCCCCCCCCTACCTCTATAATTCTTCCTACCTCGGCCTCTATTACCCTTTTTATTTCTAAAAGATTCCTCTTGATGTTTTTGGTCTTTTTGAGCAAGACATAGGGTTTCAGTATTAGAACTATGTGATGCTTCTTTCTTGCCAAAAGCCTTCTCACTTTCTGCAATTTTCCCTACTAATTTTTCAAAATCTATATCTTTTAATTTCCCACTAGCTTGGAGAGATTCCAAGTAGTGTGAATAACTAGGGTAAAGATATTTTATAATGGTAGTAAGCGGAAAATCAACTTTAACTCCAGTACATTCAATTTCATGATTGATAGCTTTAATTTCAGAGGGAAGTTTTAAAGGATCATTATCACTCATTTCCAGATTAAATTACTTCAACAATAACTGAATTATATCCAATTCACAATGTGAATCATAAAGCTCTTTTAGTTTTTTATGTCATCATAAGTTGTTTTACTCTGAGTAATGTTTCTTCTTACCTCCTCTGAGAGTGAAGTGGAGATTAAGGCAAAGGCATTCTTATCCTTACTTTGCCGGATTGCTAGCTATTTTCGCTCATCAGGTTGCTCTGGTGCATTCTCTCCTTCTCCTTCACATATTTCATCCCATAAATAATTAAAGATAAGAGTATTTTTCACTTTCCTAAACCACTCCTGGTAATTTTCCTTTCCGGAAAGGACAACCCCAATTAAAGACACCAACGAGTTCATATTTAAAAAAATTGTTTAAATCACTGGCACCCTTAAAAAAAAAATTTGTTTTAATCACTTACAAACACAAATTCCTCTTATAAATACTCCGATATTTAAAAAAATACTTTGTTTAATCTTGTAGATTAAGTAGAGATTAAAGGCACAAATTTTTCGTTTAAAAAGAAAAAACTCTATCTTAACTACTACCACTGGAAAAAAAAAAAAAAAAAAATTGTCTTTAAATTTTGTATGAAATATTTTGGTGAAAATCACATTCGAGAAATTTGTGTCGACGCATTTCAAAACAACAAGTCTGGTTCATCATCAAGAAAAGATGAGAAATATGATCTAGGACTCAGTTGCGCTGGGCTTTCTTATTTTTCTCACTTCACATCCAACGTGCAAGCAGGAGTTGATGGTCAATCATCCTCGAGCTCTTCAATCAGGGTTCAATTTTCTGCTCAGTCTCACTTTGATGCTTCTGTGATTTAGGTGAGTCAATTTGGAGCTCAACTTTCAGATTTTTTTCCATCTTATCCTCGGGATTCGATTAAGAATGGGTCTTGGCTTACCCCTCCCGCACCTATTTTAATGAAATTGTTGGCAATGGGCAATAGGATGGAGGGCGATGCAGTGGACTCCATCCAACATTCCGCTACATTGAGCTCGGTTGGCAGCGATTCCAAAGGTAAGGATTCCGGCCTTTCTCGTTCTTATATCTCACCCTATGAACTTTCATTTTCTCTGTGTGATAGATATAAATATCTTAATATTAATATTAATAAGAAAAACTTTTGTCATATTAATAAGAGTAATGTTTTGATTAACATTATTAACAATAATAATAATATTGATAATTATAGTAACATTAATATTAATAATTATAACAATGATTCTAATAGCAATATTAACAAATCCGTCTCCTCCTCTTCGAATAAGTTTGTTGTTAATCTCTCTAGTTTTTCTTTTGATCGACATGTTTAGAATGTGTTGGAGAAAGGTCTCAATTATGCTCTTGCTCCTAGAAGAATCCCTATTCAGGAAATTATTTGTGATATTGAATATGGGATTAGAGATCTTCCTGATACTACTAAAGATACTATTAGGCAAGATTGTGCCATGAGCCTGAGAAAAGCGAAACCCCCAAAGAGAAACATTAGCAAATTGGAGTTTGAGGCTTTAAAATCCTTAAATAATAACAAAGACATTGTTTTTCTTAAGGCCGATAAAGGAGGTGCTACAGTTATTTTAAACAGAGAGGATTACTGTAATAAGATTTCAGATCATCTTCTTAATAGCAGTAGCTACAAGAATTTGGAAAAGAATCCCCTTAAAAAAGTCTCTAAAGATGTTGCTTTGGCTATAAAATCGAGTAGAACAGTTGGCTCCCTTAGTAAAAAGCTCATTGAAAGTAACCCCCTCACCCATAGAATTTATGGTCTTCCTAAGATTCATAAGGATGGGGCCCCCCTTCGACCTATTGTCAACACTATAGGTGGTCTGACTTATTTGCTCGCTAAATTTTTAGCGAGTAAGCTTAAGCCTCTTGTGGGGCGTACCGACTCCTTTGTCAAATATTCATTCTCTTTTATTAATGAATTGAAAGGCATCATATTGGGCCCTCATGATAGGTTTGTTAGTTTTTATGTTGTCTCGTTATACACTTGCATCCCCATTAGGGAGGCTATTGATGTCATTTCTTGGGTCACAGATCCTGATACTGCTCATCTAGTTGGGATCTGTCTTACCTTGACCTTCTTCAGTTTTGAGGGTGAATTCTTTGAACAAACTTGTGGTGTGGCCAATGGTTCCCCCCTATCCCCAGTTGTGGCTAATATTTTCATGGAAGACTTTGAATCTAGAGCCCTCTCCTCCTCTCTTTTTCAACCTAAGCTTTGGAAACGGTTTGTGGAAGACACCTGTGTGGTGTGGCCACATGGAAAAGAGAAATTGGACCTTTTCTTTTGTCATCTCAATGATCAGTCTAACTCCATTAAGTTTACCATGGAATTCGAAGTGGATGGTAGCCTTCCCTTTCTTGATGTCCTTATTACTAGGAATGAAGAAGGCTCTTTCTTTCATCAAGTCTTTAGAAAGAAGATGCACACTGGGAAGTATTTACATGCGGGCTTGTTGGCTCGAGGGGTCCTGACCCAGGTTCGGAGTTCAAGGTTTTCCAACAAACCCCTATACTACTGGCCCTTTCGGCAGTGACCTACTTTCGCAGGTCAAAGTCTCACCCGAAGTAGTATGGGTGGTTGCTGGAACCAGGTTTCCGCACCCTGAGAAAGGATGGGTAAGGCAAGCAGAGCTATGTTGGACACAGTAATACCCAGATCGCCTCTTCTCGTGCAGGGTCGATATGCCTCGTTCACATCCCTGTGCGCTTGATCTATAGTTATATATTTCTAGGACAGTAGCACAATATAGCATAAAACATAACAGGCAGATCCAGATAGAGTAAACATACTTACATAGGTTTTTCGCAGCTTAAATACAGAAAGTACAGAATGCAGTAAGTACCAATGATTCACAAAAGACAGTGCACATAGATTCAGTTCTCTATAAACCTTTCTTATTCATCAATTCATTAGTTCCTTCTTACAATCCCCTTCCTAGCCTGCGCACACAGCAGAGGGGTCCGCACACAGCTGGACTTTGGATCTCCACGCACACAGCCAACAGGAGTCTGTTCCCTAAAAACCCAAACAGACAACTTAAACCACAATTCACATCAATAGCTCTTTCTTTTCTACCTTACAATACAAAATGTTCCTCTATTTATAATAATCTTAGCCTAAACTTTCCTATGGTCCGCAAACCATGGTTTTCGGACCCCTGGTTTTCCCTTTTACCCGTTACAATGCTTTCGGGGCTTTGACCCACCCCAAAACCCCTGCGCTAGACTAAATCTAATCAAAATTATTCAAAAATGGACCATTTTCACGGCTCGTAGGAGACCCTGTTCCAACAGTCCCCCAACACAATCTTGTGACTCGTCCTGAGTCACTGTGGCGATGCAACCTTTATTTGTGCACATAAGGTATTGAAAGTGTTGATGAGTGGAGGGAGCACTTCCTGACTTTGGGCCGCAGCGTGTTGCGAAATAATGACAAGTTCCAGGGAGGCAGGGCCGTCCGGAGTCGCAGTAACACGCTCCAATATACGGTGGAGGCGCGTGATGGCATTTTGAACATTCTGAGATATCTCGAGGGCAGTATCACCCGAGGCTGTTCGGCTGGGTCCTGCGACCATTCCAGGGTCGTAAAGGTCAAGAATTTCCGTCATGCAGTTGTGGTGCTCCTCTGCACGGGGTTCAAAGTCAATTCTTCTTGAAGGGGGCCAGAGGCCAATTATCGTATCAAGCTTGTCATCCCCAGACCCTCTCAACTCCATGTCTTCAGGCGCTAAACTGGGAGGTGCTAAAGAGGTAGAGTTTTCCATAGAAAGAAAAGGATGGGCTTCCCGGACAACGTAAAAGATCCCAACAACCAGGCAGGGGAATAACAGAGGCAGGGTACAGAGACAATACGAAGCCTTGAGAACAACCATCCAGTCGACCTTATACAGTATGGGGCCACCTCATGGTAGAGTAAACTCCACTTGAAATTTCCCATAGATTGTCTGGAATGAACTTGCCATCAATTGCTGCATTGATGGTCTTCCGCCCATTGTCTTTAATGGTAAGGTCCCCTTCTCACCAACGTGCAGTGATCTGATGGTCGTTATTCGTACCTGAAGGTTTTCCCATGGATTAATAGATTATAGATGACGCCTGCATGCGGCTTGTGTATCCTGAATTAAAGCTGATGCCAGGGGCTTCGTAATGCGGTCCAAGTACCCTTTCAACAACTTGGCCACTGTACCTCTTGGCAGGTGTGTTGTTCCTTTAGTCAGGGCATCCGAGTTCGGAAGAGCTGCAATGAGCATTCTTGTGCTATCTACCACCTTAACTGTTCATAGGGACTCATCTCGCAAATTCTTCCAGTTGCGCATGTACCAGTACAACTCTACATTTAAGTACCATGCAGTTCGACGCAAGACTAGGTCATGGATAGCCAAGCGAACTTGTTCGGTTGGAGTCCTGTCGCACCCTTGTGTTTCCCATGCCAGCAAATACCTACGCGGGTCCTCTGACCCAAGGAACCTCTGGGTCCGGCTTCCAGCTGGAGATCCAAATCGCAGGATCATCTTATCCCGAAACTCCTAGCAAGTGCGAAATATGAGCCCATGCAGATCCCACCAACGCACAGATGCTCCATGCAGGGCTAGTGGAAGTACTCCTAGCCTGCGGTCCTGGGGAACTTCGGCTTTGAATGCGTGTAAAAAATCCTTAATGTGCCCGGCATCCTCAAGGTGGGGTAGGTCTCTTACTTCGGCAGAGATGCAATAGAAGTTCCTTGTAACCCGAAGACATCTTAGAGCTGAAACCTCATGCAACCGTTCTTGCCAATTCTCCAGCTCCCCATCAAAGTCAGAGAAGCATTCGCTACCCTTTTCCCAGCAGAGCACTCCTTCCACCGTGGGGTTAATCCAGTCTTCATCCTGTGTAGTCAATTTATAGATGTGATCTATTTCTTCTTCGTCGCGTGCTGTCTCTGTGTACCATGCACCTTCTGCGGGATCCAGTGGTACTATTATGCGCGTACCGTTATGCTCAAACACCATGCTGCACTTTTTGAGATTTATGACACCTCCCATATCTATTGCCTAGTCTAGTCCTAGGAGTGCAGGGTAGGGATTCGCATATTCCACGATTTCTATTACTTCAAAGTCAGCTAGGAATTTTACCCTGGCGATATCTACCATGACTTTTGGTAGTCTTCCCAGTGGGATGATCTTCTGTTGATTGGCCATGCGCCGCTGGATGGTAGACCATTCCAATTTAGGCTCTCCCATTCATTGCCATGTTTGTTTAGGTAATACATTCGCATCGTATCCAAGGTCTAAAATAACTCGATCCATCTTGTAGTCACCAATCTGCGCAATCAACCGCATTTCCCTTTCGGTGTGTTTTTTATACCTGTATAGCTTGTGTACATCCTTAACTCTGGGAATCGGATCGGGCCGAGCTGCGCAATGATGCATTAATGCTTGAAGGTTTTCAATAGCTCATGGGTTACATAGTAGCTTCAGACATGCCTGTAAAAAGGGTTCAACCCCCTCCTCCATCTTGAGGTGTGTCGGCATCTACGCAGCAGCTGCTATCGTCTCTTGTTCCTTGCAGATGTGCGCTCCTTTTGGAGAAGGCGTAAGATCCCTAGTAGGTGCTTCCTTTTCTCCTTGGGTGACCATCCCGTTGCGTGTTATGAATTTTACACTCGGTTCTATGTTTCTTAGCTCGAATTTAACCCTTTGCACATTCTGCATAGGGGTGGGCTATTTTTCCTGCATCTTGGCTATTAAAATTGGGCAATCTTCAACCACATGGTCCAGCTGTCTACAATATTTTCATGATTGCCTGGTGGGATTTGGGTAGTCCCTAGCAAAGTGTCCCAGCTCCCCGCAGTTATAACAGACTGACTTCCCACGTCCTCGTCCTACACTTCCTCCCCGACCTCCTCTTCCCCGTGCTGGAGAGCCTTCGAAGCTTGCGATCGTTCTTGGCAACGCAGGGTTTGATTGTACCCTATACAATTTCCCATGATCTATCATCAAGTCGTAAGTGCGACAATTCTACTCATTGTGTCCTACTGACCGGAATAACCTGCACCACTGTTGCTTCAGTTCCGAGACATACACGCCTAGACGAGGGCAATGGTTTGTATCATGCAGTCCTGCTACACGGCAGTCATGGCACCACAACACATGTCCGCTTGAGCTTGGTCAAGACAGGATGGGTTCCCCACTTTCTCTTGGTCGTACCAGACTAGGTCCTCCCACCTGCATGTAATCTGCCAGTAGAGGGAACTGATCCTTCGTATGGGCAGATACCGACATCGTATGCACCATAGTTCTGCATGGGTGTCCTTTCCTCGCTCCTTTCGCAGGTTCTGAATTTCCATATGCATAGCTCCCAACTGTTCCTAAATTTGCTGGACCCCTACCGACATATCCTCTCTGGGTGAAACTTCTAGTTTCATAGCAGCTTTCACAGCTTTTCCCTATGATTCAAGGGTTTGGTGACTCATCGGCATGCGTAGGTGGGGTAACAGCATAGCGATGAACCATTCCGTATGTTGCCTATCATCACACTCAAATCCTCCTTCCCTGATTTCTCTCTTCAATCGCTGATCAGCCTCCCACACTGATTCAAATGCACCTTATTTGAAGTCCTTTACTTTCGCTACCAGCTAAGAGTAATATTTTGGCTTTCGGAACTATTGCTTCATAGCGTCATTGATATCTTGAATAGATGCACTCCTGTTATAGGCGATGTATCTCATATACCAGTCCAGTGCTCTGTCCTCAAATGCCAGAGACAGTTGTGCCATTTTCACCGTATCATTTTCCACATTTTGCGTAGTCCAGACAGAATCTGCAACAAACCAAAATCGGTCCATATCCTCATCCCCTACCCCCTTTAACGTAGGTAGTCTCAGGTGCGCAACCATATCGTCGTCCAGCAGGGGTGGTGGTATGGGTGAGTTCTTACCTTTGTGTTGCGGCGGGGAATCTTGCACAACCGGTTCTTGTAATAGATTATAGGGGGATCTCCCCCCATCAAGGTTGGTCCAATAGTATTTACCACTGCATGTTGCGCTTCTGTATAGATCTGAGGTCATTCAGTCAGTATGACTACACAAAATTCTCTTTTCACACAGTAATATTTTAATCAGCAACGGTAATGTCCTCAGAAATTTGCCCCGAAACCCTTTAAAGAATCGTCGTTCGGCCTCAGAGTACAAGACAAACTGATCAATGGCAAATTCTGTCACAAATCCCCCAAGCACACTTTCCACCCAGTGATCTATTGTGCGCATGATAGTATTATCAGTTCTTTCCAGCCGCTGAATCAGCTCTCGGGTTCACTGAGTGACTCGTTTGTCCTTCCAACACTTCTAGAATTCTACAATTCTGGCCATCCACTCCTGAAGCTCAATCGCAAATGTTACAAAGAATATTTCATAGCTTTTCGTAAGAATGTATCTATTTTCCCACTTTTCCACTGTTAACTTCGCACTGTGATTTTCTTTTACTGTGAATTCCTGGATCTAATTTTCAAACCAGTCCTCAATTTCTTTTCTTTCAGGCTTCCAATATTCTCTGGTCATTACCCGATCCATTTCTCAAAATGCTCCAGGTCCCAGCAACGGAACCATTTGTTGGCCTGAGGGGTCCTGACCCGGGTTCGGAGTTCAAGGTTTTCCAACAAACCCCTATAATACTGGTGATGCAGGGGCATTAGACACTAGCCAACAATGTAGGAGTTTTGTCCACATGTTGTGGCTAGGAGGGTTTGAAAACATTTGAATTGTAACAGATAGGTTTCAATACCTCAGTTGACTGTATTATTTAGATCAGTTAGAGTTAGTGGAAGTCGAATAGTTAGCCATCTGTCATATTTCAATTATTTGAATGAATTGTAATTAGACCTTTGATTTCTAGAACGGTCCTCTCAGAGGAAGCGAAGATTCTTATGTTTGTGTATATAAATGTAATCCCTCAGATGTATTGGGGGAGAAGAGAGGGAGAAGGAGAGAGATTTCTGCAATAAACTCTGTGTGTTACAATTTTTTCTAGTTAAATGATTTCCAAGCCCATTTGCCATTGGATTGACTCGAACCTCTATCTGTGAAGAGATTGTTTAATTGCGAAACGATTAAATTATGTGCATTACTGGGTTGAATTATCGTGTAGATTTCGCATTCCACTGTCAATTGATTCCCTCAAAGTTGTTTGAACAGGCTCTGTCGAATAAATCCCTACTTACAGAAGAAGTCTGCGTAAAACCTGGTCATTGAACTCTGTTTAATAGAAATCCCACTTAATAAAGAAATTACGTTTGTTCGTTGTTAATTAGAATTTATGACACGAGTAGCAAACCTGAGTTAAGGCAGACAAAGGAGCGCGCAACCCCGAATGAACCTTGGTTAGTCACTGTACAAAAATAACGGTGGAATCGCAAAGGCGGATTGCCAATATCGCACCGCTTTTGGTGTATAAGCGATATTTCTCGGTCAAGGAGCGATCCCATAGAGGAGTCAACGCATGGTAAGGCGGACCCGCGGAAAACCGCTGTCAAAGCGTGCCATCGTGCGTTAAAGGTCGGCGTTGGAAGTTGAGCGATATTGACAAGAGTCGTTGATCTGGGAAGGGGTCATCGGACGGTGGTCGTTGGATAAAGGTGCGCGGAGGATAGCCAGGTACGATATGTGCATTTGATTGGTTATTGATATACACATATAGGTGGGCCTGGAGTGAAATCTCTATTACAAAGTTTTGTTTACAAAGTGCGGAGTACTAATATAAAGTCCGAAGGTCTAAACATTGGATATAAGGTTGGCGGTATAATGTAAAGCCAAAATATATATAACAAAAAGGTCGTCAGTTATGTTATTTATCAAATTCCTCGAATTTGATAAATAAATCAAAGAAGTTAATTAAGACCATGTGGAGTAAAAGGACGGGGTACATAGAGGAGGGAAATGTTGACAGAGCCACGTCACAGTTGACCAGCTCTCCTTGGGGAGGACTTTCAGCGTTGTTGCATCATTTGTGGTATCAAAGCCATTGTTTTAAGGTTTTTTTTGCAGAAGAGCTGACATGGAAATCTGAGTTGGTAGAGCTGCTGGCAAAAGGAGGCCCGTTGCCAACGCAGAGGTGTTGGGGATGTTGTAGAGGGTCAAGGCCAGAATGGATGCCATGGAGCGAAGATAGCCCAAAGATCTGGAAGACATCAGTGAACCTGAAACAGAAGAAGCTAAAGAAAATGTTGAGATTCCTCCTGACATGAGGCTCCTTAGAACTATTCTGGGGTCTGCAGTTAAGCCCAGAATTGAAGTGTCGAGTTATGCAGGGGGACTGAATCTAGAAGAACTAGTGGACTGGATTAATGAATTGAACAAGTGCTTCGATTATGAAGAAATAAGTGAAGATAAGAAGGTCAAGTTTGCAGTAACAAAGCTGAAGGGACATGCTGCACTTTGGTGGGATGGAGTGCAGGCAAAAAGGAGGAGAGTTGGCAAGAAACCTATCAAAGGCTGGACTAGAATGATGGCTAAATTAAAAGGTAAATTCTTGCCTAGTGATTATCAGCTGACATTATATAAGAAAATGTAGAACCTGAGACAGAGGTTGCTAATAGTAAAATAATACACAGAGGAATTGTACAGAGTGAGCATAAGGGCTGGGCAATTTCAAGACACACTAGAGAAGACTGCCAGATATGTGAATGGTCTCAAGCTAGAGATCCAAGATGAGATTGGTCTCCTGTCTCCTAAGACAGTGGAAGAGGCCTATCAAATGGCCTTGAAAGCAGAGGAGAAACTCTTGAGGAAACAGTCTGCCAAGAAGAGAGGTACTTTCCATGGAAAGGGAAGTCAGGGTGGTAGAGGAAAGCCTACTACACCCAGGGATGGAGCTAACAGTAGCTCACCTGAGAATGCATCTACAGAGGATGATGCAAGGGGCACAAGGGGTTCTTACAGAGGAAAAGGAAGAGGAGGCAGACACAGAGGCAGAGGTAGAGAATTAAGGTGCTATAGATGTCAGCAAGTGGGACATAAGCACTATGAGTGTCCTGAGAATGTGGGTGCTGGTCCAAGGAATGTTGTTGTTGCCCAGAATGGAGAAGAGGTAGAAATTGAAGAATAAATTCTACCAGAGAGGGGATAATCCTTGGTGGTAAATAAGGTCATGTTGAAGCAAGCCAAAGAGGTCACTGAGCCTGCACAAAGGAAGAATTTGTTTAGGAGAATATGCAAATTCCAAGGGAAGTGCTGCCAGCTAGTCATTGATAGTGGCAGCATAGACAATCTGGTTTCTACTGAGGTAATAGAAAAGTTGAAGTTGAAGACAAGGGAGCATCCAACTCCCTACAGGGTGTCCTGGCTGCATAAAGGGCACCAGCTGGTTGTAAAAGAGCAGTGTCAGATAGAGCTGCAAATGGGAAAATACAAAGATAAGGTCCTGTGTGATGTAATGCCCATGGATGTGTGTCATATACTACTGGGTAGACCTTGGCAGTTTGACAGAGTAGCAGTGCATGATGGAAAGAAGAACACTTACAAGTTCTTCAAGGATGGGGTACAACATACATTGATACCCATGGAAGAAGGAGAGCCATCCAGCAGAGTGATTGATCCAAGGACCTTGTTGCTGAGCGGGAAGGAATATCTGCAGCAGATAGAAGAAGAAGAGGTAATATTTTCTTTAGTTTGCAAGCCTAAAGTAGTTCTTACTTCTACAAAGATTTCTGATTTACCAGTAGAAATCCAAGAGATGTTATATGATTACTGTGACATTGTTGTGGATGATTTACCTGTTGAGCTGCCACCTGTGAGAAAGATCAACAATCAGATAGATTTTATCCCTGGTTCAAATCTGCCAAATAAGGCAGCCTACAGAATGACTCCCAAGGAAAATGAGGAAATCAGGAGACAAGTACAGGAGTTGGTGGACAAGGGGCTGATCAGAGAAAGTTTGAGTCCATGTGCTGTACCAGCAGTATTGAGCCCAAAGAAAGATGGAGGCTGGAGGATGTGTACTGATTCCAGAGAAATCAATAAGATCACAATCAGGTACAAATTCCCTCTGCCCAGAATTGAGGATTTAATGGATTGTTTGAGTGGTGCTAAATATTTTTCAAAGATAGATTTAAAAAGTGGATACCATCATATTAGAATAAGAGAGGGTGATGAGTGGAAAACTGCCTTTAAAAAAAATGAAGGACTGTATGAATGGATGGTAATGCCTTTTGGGTTGTCAAATGCACCTAGCACTTTTATGAGACTTATGAATGAAGTATTGAAAGAGTTCATTGGTAAATTTGTGATAGTATATCTGGATGATATTTTAGTTTTCAGCAGAACTAAAGAAGAACATTTAAGGCATCTTAATCATGTCTTGAAGAAGCTGCACCAAGAGAAACTGCTGATAAATTTGAAGAAATGCTCATTCATGAAGGAAGAGTTGGTGTATTTGGGGTTTTTTTTTTCTGTAGAAGGATTGAAGATGGACCCAGAAAAGGTTAAGGCAATTGTGGAGTGGCCTTCACCCAGGAATGTTTTTTAGGTAAGAAGTTTCCATGGACTTGATAGTTTTTACAGAAAGTTTATAAGAAAATTCAGTAAGATCAATGCACCCATAATTGAGACAATAAAGAAGAGAAAACAACCATTTAAATGGACTGCTGATGCAGAAAGAAACTTTAAAATTTTGAAGCAAAGGATAACTGAAAAGCCTGTTTTGATTATGCTTGATTTTACTAAACCATTTCAAGTAAAGTGTGATGCCAGTGGAGAGGCCATTAGAGCTATGTTGAGTTAGGATGATAGGCCTGTGGCATATTTCAGTGAAAAGCTGAATGACACCAGAAACAAGTATTCCTCTTATGAGAAGGAATTCTATGCAATTGTTCAGGAACTGAAGAAATGGAGAAATTACTTGATTTCCAGGGAATTTGTATTATATTCTGACAATCATGCTTTGCATTATATTGTACAGCAGCCCAAGTTGAAACATAAGCATGCTAAATGGGTTGAGTATCTCCAAGGTTTTAATTTTTTTTTGAAACATATAAGTGGTCAAGCCAATAAAGTAGCTGATGCTTTGAGTAGGAGGAACATGCTTGTCAAGAAACAAATTTTGAAGTTGTAGGATTTGATTTTTCTGAAAGAATTGTATAAAACAGATCCAGATTTTAAGGAAGCATTTGAGGCATGTAGTAACCCTCAAGTAAAATGTGATGCTAGTGGAGAGGCCATTGGAGCTGTGTTGAGTCAGGATGATAGGCCTGTAGCCTATTTCAATGAAAATCTGAATGACACCAGAAGAAAGTATTCCTCTTATGAGAAGGAATTCTATGCAATTGTTCAGGCACTGAAGAAGTGGACACATTATTTGATGTCCAGGGAATTTGTATTATATTCCGACAATCATGCTTTGCAGTACATCGTACAGCAGCCCAAGTTGAAACATAAGCATGCTAAATGGGTTGAGTATCTCCAAGGTTTTAATTTTTTTTTGAAACATATAAGTGGCCAAGCCAATAAAGTAGTCGATGCTTTGAGTAGGAGGCACATGCTTGTTCAAGAAACAAATTTTGAAGTTGTAGGATTTGATTTTCAAAGAATTGTATAAAATGTGATCCAAATTTTAAGGGTGCTACTTGAGGTGTTGGGGTTCCCATGTTTTGGCCAGATTGGTAAGACCAAAAGATGAGACAACATCAGAACCACTTTTGGGCCCTAGGATCTAGCCCTCCTGAACTCGGAGAGGGATCTCTCCAAATATAGCTAAGAATGATATATCTATGAAGCTCAAAATGAGATTTTAGGCTAGTTATGAAGCAAAAGGGGTTTTAAATGGTTTGGTTGAAAGGTTGTTGGGTTGGTCACGAGATCATGGACTCAGAAAGCAATGGGAGAAAAGGAACAAGGTAGCAGGACATTTCAGCAAAGAAGATAGGCCTAGACAGTGCCATCCATTGGGCTATGGAGTCATGAAAGGAAATTACTTGCATCCACTAGCCAAGGCTTTCAAAGGGAAAGTCATCTACACTAAAGGATCTTTTAGGTAGATGATGGAATGGAACATTAAGGAGGGAAAGTGGAAGAAGGAAAGACAACCAAATTTCAGTCTATAGATCAGGTCAGAGGTCATTTAACTCCAAACCCGCTTGGACATACTCTAAGGCAGCTCTCAAAGAGACAAAGGGGCTGCTTATAGATCGGACCAGAGGTCATTTAACTCCAGGTCTGCTTTAGCAACTCCAAGGGAAAACAAAGATAAGATAAACAAAGGGATCTTAGGTAAGTCGTCAGTAAGGATCTGTGGATGAAGCACCTCATCCCCGTTGTTCCCAAACCTTCCAAATTTAAACTCATTCAGATCTGCCACCATTCAACCACTCCATACATCAACAACAGTAATAACATCTCTACGCGCCGGGTTAAATCAATCGAAACCAACTCTCTAGATAGCATAGAGCAGAAAACATAAAGGTAGGGAGAGCAGGAAACATAGGGCACCTAACAAGGGTGAATCCTATGTTATACTTCTGTTGCCTACCAGAAGAACGTGAAATAGCATGTAAATGAAATAAAAAGAGTTAAGAAGAACATCACCAATAGCAATAGACCAGGATCCTGTGAAATGTGCTTTGATTAATTGATGCAAAACCAGTCATGTACAATAAGCTCATCACACATACCCGTACTTTCTCTCCCATCCTATTACATAACTATCACATTTCCTGTGATCGTCTCCTAATAGTCGAATGAATCCCTCTAACAGCAAGACGCCCAACAAGGCAACAACAACCTTTACAATTCGTTCTCAGGGATTACATATAGGAGAAGGGGAAGAAACAGAGGTAGATAGACAATTAATTGATTTCATTAAGACAGAATCGGCGGAAGTGTCCATGCCCACTCTGCTTAATGGTGCTGTGCGTACTCTGTAGACTATTTGGAGGCTCTGTCAGGCCGGAAATTGACCTCTGATATGTTCTTTAAGTCCTTATGGTGGTCTGTAACTCTGTGCTGCCTTCTGAAATGAATGAACTGGGTGGAAGGTCTGTAGGTCGCTCCATACTTTCTAACTACTGCCTGACTGCCTTAAATGGGTTTTAGACAGTGCAATTAATCTTTTCAGGGCTCGAGGAGGCATGGTGATTTGTTGTAGGAAGGTGTACTTCTAGAGTAAACATGCTCTGCTGTTAGGTGGCGCAGTTATGTCTTGCTGGTGCGCTCTTAGTCTTCAAACTGAGCCTCAATTCTTTGATCACGGGATTAGCGCTTCAAATATTCAATTACAGGCTCAAATCCCTTCTGATCCGGTCTCTGCTGCTTTGCTGACCGGCTGAAATGGCCATCTGTGTTGTCCGCACGATGAAATAAACCTGTTACAAACCCAGGCAGTTGTGGCGGAGAAATGCTGTCGAGGCAGGAGGAGAAGTGGCGGAGCGGTGAAGACAGCGGAGATGCAAACGGAGGGTGAAAACCCGCCAACAATATGGTTTGGTGATAGAATGCGCCACACCATTAGATCCGCCCTCGGGGATGAAATCGACGAGAGATCGCCTGAGATCGCCTATGAAACATAACTAAGCAAAGACCTCCAATAGAAAATACGTAAATTGAAGTTATAACCAAAATACAAAGGAATTGGATGAAAAACAATGAAGCGGAGGGGCGGACGTGGGACCCAGCGGAGGCGAAGGGCGATTAAAAGTGAGCCGTCAGATCCGGGAGGAGACGGACGGCGAAGATGAAATCGGGCAATCGCAATCGGAGGTCGGAGCGAAAGGCAATCGCAACGCACATTCAAAAAGTTCCGATTGCGATTTGGAGAGATGTTGTGATTAAACACCAACCGTCGGATCTGGGACCAGATCGACGATCCACATTAAATCGGAGGGAGATGGAGAGGGGCGGCGGAACGACGATGCGATTAGCGCTGAGCCGTAGGATCAGCAGGGAGATGGACAGCTGCGGTTTAATCGGGAGACGGGAGGAAGGACTTGCGATTGCAGTCGGAGCGGCGGGTGCGATTAGCGCAGGACCGTTGATCTGCGCGAGGGATCAACGGTGGGAGATGCGATCGGAGGATCGGGAGAAGGGCTTGCGATTGATGATCGGGAGGGGAAATGCGATTGAGCGATGACCGTTGGATCGCGGGAAGGATGGATGGCTGTGATGCAATCGGGAGGAAAACGGAAGGACTTGCGATCAGCGATCGGGCGGAGGGTGCGATGGAGCGCTGGCTGTCGGATCGACGGGGCGATGGACGGCTAGAAAATGATCGGAGGATCGCAATCGGAGCACAGAGAAGAAGGCATGCGATTGATCGGGGATCGCATTTGAAACATTGCGATTGCGATGGAGCGATTGGCGCTGGACCGTTGATCTGCGGGAGGAATCAACGGTGGAGAACGTTGGGGATTCGAGGACCGTAATCTGTGGTGGTGCACCGCCGCGACTTGCGATTACGATCGTACAGGTAATGCGTATCAGCGCCGTCGTCGTATCTTTTGTGATGTATCGACGGTTCTCAACACGTCGCGAGACTTTGTGTGATAAAACGATCGCATCGAGGATTTTCACTAATGCAAAGGAATTGCACCCGCCCGATGCTCCGATTGCGATAAGTGTCGGGGACTTAAGCACTTGGTCCTGGCGCCTGGGCACATGTGGGGAAGTGGTTACGGGGCTAGCGGGAAAGGGGCCAGGCCTTATAATAAGGTCGGAAAGTGGGTTTTGGCCCCTTTTGATGGATTTTGAAGGTTGGGAAGGGTAACGATAGAGAGATAAAAGGGGGAAGAAGGTCAATAAAGGCTAGGGGGGAAATTTAAAGGGAATTTTAGGGGGAATTGAAGGGTAAGAAGGGAAATAGAAGGGGAAGACAAGGGGGGTAAAATAGAGGCTAATTGGGTGTGAAATAAGAAGGAAAAGGGGGCTTTTGGGCATTTCTTCATAACAGAGAGGCTTTAAAAGGGGAATCAGCAGAGGGGATTTCCTCAAAGGATAGAAGACACATGGAGGCTTCAAGGAGACTGTGTTTTCAGAGGAAATGCATTCCTTGAAGACTCAACAATGATTTAGCCCCCTATTTGCTTGTCAAAAATTTCATAGGGGGGCTAACAGTGGCTCCACATGGGGATGGCTTCTTCTTGAAGGAGCCAAGAAACCAGAAGATGATCTCTTGGTGTAGGCCAGATGCCTGCTGCTTGAACCATCCATCTCTTTCTTTGATCAGCTGCCACAAGCTATGAAGACAACATATCAGCAGAAACAATTCTCCCAAACAACTACCTACCCACACTATAGTCCTAACATTTTTTCTTCTTGGGTGCATTTGGACTTGCAGACCCTTTTACATCATTAATTTTTACAAACAGGAAAAATAAACCTATTCTACTTCTACCCTTATTGCTCCATGAGACCAGATTAGACTGTTGGTCTCATATGCTTCTCTACCTACACTACTGCCTGCATAGGATTAGACTGTCTAGCAGGTTTCTTCTCTACATTCTAAGACAGCAATTGAAACAACTAATCTACTTGCTCATAGGCTAAGCTTTATTGAGCTTTTCCTACCTACCCTACTCTAACTGGGAATCTCTGATGCTCTAGGTGATGCAGTAATGGCAATGCAACCAGTCTAATAACAGCAAAAAAGGATATGAGCACTGACTGCCTGTCAGAGATAACCACAGGGTGCTCTGCATGTGGTTTTTCAAAACTGAGGCCACCAGAAGTGGTGACCAATTTTGTTGTGTTTGGCTCTTGCAAAATATTGATGCTTGTGGAGCTGAGCCAATCAGGGCCTCCATGTAGTCTGCCACAGGATCAACAAAATCATGTTGTGAACTTTTTTCTTCGAAGCCTACCATGACTGATAGGTTGTCTGCATCCTGGGCAGCTTCAATCACTGCATATGTAGTGAGGCCTTTGTAATCACACTCCTCCTCTTCCTGGTTGGGAGTATTTGGCATATGGGCATCAACCAGGAATACCTCCTCTTCCTCTGGATCAAGGCCGAGACGCCTGCGGGGAAGGAGATCTCGCTCATCTTCAATGCAACCTGAGCTAGAGGGATCATTATATTCAACAGTGCTGTCCTCTACTACCACAGGTCGGTTCTGCTGCAACGGGCTAAACTCTGTGAAAAAATCAACATATTCTTGAGTGGGGGCTTCTTTGATTACCTTAATCCCTTCGGGAGAAGGCTCTGGGCATTCATTCCGCTCAAGACTTTCTTCATCTCTTTCTTCCTCGTCCTCTGCGCTGAAGAGCTGCTGGATTTTGTCCATTTGGCGAGTATAACTGATGTTTGGATATAAAATAGAGAGAAGATTCAGTGAATCATCGTCTACTATCATGCTTCCAACGCATTCTCCATCAGTATCGTAGATGGCCTGCAGTAGCTCATTGCTTTCCTGAAGTTGATGGTCGTGATCTTCCTCCCATGAATCTTTTGAAGATGTCCCTGCAAGCTCAGTTTCCCTTTGGAAAAAATTATCATCAGACAGATCAACATCGGAGAAATCATAATTACAAACATCGTCGCCCATCAAGTCTTCAGGACTCTCAGCGAGTCTTTCTTCAACATAATCTGCAAGTTCATTTTCTGGTTCGGGCTTTGTTTCCTCATACATGATTTGCATGTAACCTCTGTCTTGCAGTGATCTGATTTGTCTCTTCTGAGGACGAGGGGCAGGTCTTTCCCAATCATCCTCTCTGGTTTCAGCCTCATATTCTTGCTCTTTTGCTTTCAGCAAGGAACTGGCAGTCTCTATCAGTCTTTCCAGCTTGTCCTCTAAAGAGATCTGCACTGTTTGCTTTGTTCGGTCCTTCCTTGCTGCTTGTAATCTTTCTTCCCTGCACTGAATGTTGTATTCGACAGTGATTGCTATATCCTGCATTTCCTCCAGGCTCAAAGGCTCCTTTTGCCTTATATGGAATTCCACCTTGGGGTCAAAAGAACTTGGATAGTGCAATAAAGCCCATCCCAAAGGTAGTTTTATATCAGAAGGCATTGCATCGTATACCTTATCGAACCTGGCTGAAAAATTCTGCACTGTCTCCCCTGGCTGCCTTCTCAAATTTTGATATTCTTTTAGGATGAGGAAAGCATTCTTCGGGGCCGCCCATCTATCAAGGAAAACTTGAGAAAACTGATGAAAGATGAAAATGCTTGCTTCTGGAAGGCCTTTGAGCCAATTCTTAACATTTCCTTGTAATGACAAAGCAAACATTCTAATGCACACATCATCTTCTTCTATTTCATATAGCTCAAGTAAATCCTCAAGGTTTTGAACATGTTCCTCAACAGTAGCCCCTTTATTTTCTCCATCAAAATGAGGCATCTGGTTTATAAGTTCTGCAGGAAGGGGTTGGAAGAAAAGAGGTAAAACCAGAGGCTTATATCTTTCCATGACCTTTGTGGGTGTAGGTGGTGTAACAATGGACTCATGGCTGCTTGAAGCTTCTTGAAGAGTGGGAGATACAACATGAGCTTCTTGTTCCACCAGGTTTTTCACAGGAGTATAGGTCTGCTCACGGTCTGGAGACTGAGGTTTGAGATCTTTCCCATACTCATCATGGGTCTCATCTTTGTACAATTGATTAGGCTTAAAGTAGGACAGAACATAGTGATAGACAAAAACAATGAATTCTTTAAACCAAATCCAACCCGTATGTTCTACCCTTCTATGAGGTCTGGCCATCTTTCAGGTTCTTCCTCCAGTGGAGTCTTCGAGGATTATGGAGTGTGGAGTCACCAGGTGGATGTATATGAACATTTAAAGTAGGATGCTGTCCACCATCAGCAATGTGAACGCCAATCTAACCAGAGATCTTGGGTCTATGAGTGCCTAAGAATGTTTGAGGTGAAATGCACTCAAGTTCCCCAGTTTAGTCGCCATTATGTTGGGGTTCACATGTTTTGGCCAGATTGGCAAGACCAAAAGATGAGACAACATCAGAACCACTTTTGGGCCCTAGGATCTAGCCCTCCTGGACCCGGAGAGGGATCTCTCCAAATAGAGCTAAGAATGATAAATCTTTGAAAGCTCAAATTGAGATGTTAGGCTAGTTATGAAGCACAAGGGGTTTTAAATGGTTTGGTTGAAGGGTTGTTGGGTTGGTCACGAGATCATGGACTGAGAAAGCAATGGGAGAAAGGAACAAGGCAGCAGGACATTTTAGCAAAGAGGATAGGCCTAGACAGTGCCATCCATTGGGCTATGGAGTCATGAAAGGAAATTACTTGCATCCACTAGCCAAGGCTTTCAAAGGGCAAGTCATCTACACTAAAGGATCTTTTAGGCAGATGATGGAATGGAACATTAAGGAGGGAAGTGAAAGAAGGAAAGACAACCAAATTTCTGTCTATAGATTAGGTCAGAGGTCATTTAACTCCAGACCTACTTGGACATACTCTAGGGAAGCTCTCAAAGGGACAAAGGGGCTACTTATAGATCGGACCAGAGGTCATTTAACTCCAGGTCTGCTTTAGCAACTCCAAGGGAAAACAAAGATAAGATAAACAAAGGGATCTTAGAAAGGTAAGCTGGTCGTGCAAGGATCCTAGTGGACAGGGCTAACACTCATCCCCAGTGTTCCCAAACCTTCCAGCTTAAACCCAGCAAGAACATCTAAGAACTGATTCAACCAATTCATACATCAGAGAGCAGGCAATAACATCCACTACACTGGTTAAATTGACTGAAAACAATTCTCAGATAGCACACAGAGCAGAAAACATTAAGGTAGGGAGAGCAGGAAACATAGGGCACCTAACAAGGGCGAATCCTATGTTATACTTATGTTTTCTACCAGAAGAACATGAAACAACATGTAAATGAAATAAACAGAGTTAGAAAAAACATCACCAATAGCAATAGACCAGGATCCTGTGAAATGTGCTTTGATTAATTGATGCAAAACCAGTCATGTACAATAAGCTCAATGGCTAATACAGTCCAGACTTTCTCCTCCCAACCTATTACATACAACTACTCTGCTACTCCCTCCCAGGACTGTCCTAACAGTCGAATGAATCCCTTTAACAGAAGATTGCCCAGCAAGGCAACAACAACCCCAACAACTGGACAACAACCTTTACATTATGTTCTCGGGGATTTTATATGAGAAGAGAGAAACAGAGGTAGATAGACAGTTAATTGATCTCATTAAGACAGAATCGGCGGAAGTGTCCACGCCCATACTGCTTAATGGCTATCTGCAACGCTATAGGTACTCTAAGACTGGTTCGGAGGTCTCTGTCAGGTCATATTTTGACCTTTGGTGTTTCGTGAAGTCCTTCTGGTGTTTGGTATCTGTGCTGCCATTCTGGAATAAATGAACTGGATGAAAATATGCAGGTCTTCTCCATACCTCCATTACTGCTGCTTGACTGTCTTAAATGGGTTTCAGACAGTGCAATTAACCTTTTCAGGGCTCGAGGAGGCATGGAGATCGTTGTAGGAAGGTGTACTTCTGGATTAAACGCGCTCTGCTGTTAGGTGGCACAGTTATGACTTTCTGGTGCGCTCTTAGTCTTCAAACAGTGCCTTAATCCTTTGAACACGGGATTAGCACTTAAAATATTCAATTACAGGCTCAAATCCCACAAATCTGTCTCTGCTGTCTCGTTTGGATGCTGAATGGCCTCTCTGTGCTACCTGCATAATGAAATAAACTCATCACAGAGCCCGGGCAGTGGTGGAGAAATGCAGTGAAGGCAGAGGAATGGTGGCGGAACGGTGAAAACAGCGGAGATGCAAACGGAGGGGTGAAAACTCACGAACAATATGGTTTGGTGATAGAATGCAGCGCAGACCATTAGATCCTGGCCTGGGAGTGGAAATCGATGGTGGAGATCAGTCAGATGGACAGCCTTATGAAACATAACGGGGCGTAGGACCTCCAATAGAAAACACGGAACTTTGGTTATAAACAAAAATACAAAGGAATTGGGTGAAAAACAATGAAGCGGAGGGGCGAACGTGGGACCCAGTGGAGGCGGAGGGTGATTAAACGTGAGCCGTCAGATCTGGGAGGAGACAGACGGCGGAGATGAAATCGGGCAATCGCAATCAGAGGTCGGAGCGAAAGGCAATCGCAACGCACATTCAAAAAGTTCCGATTGCGATTTGGAGAGATGTTGCGATTAAACACCAACCGTCGAATCTGGGACCAGATCGACGATCCACATTAAATCGGAGGGAGATGGAGAGGGGCGGCGGAACGACGATGCGATTAGCGCTGAGCCGTAGGATCAGCAGGGAGATGGACAGCTGCGGTTTAATCGGGAGACGGGAGGAAGGACTTGCGATTGCAGTCGGAGCGGCGGGTGCGATTAGCGCAGGACCGTTGATCTGCGCGAGGGATCAACGGTGGGAGATGCGATCGGAGGATCGGGAGAAGGGCTTGCGATTGATGATCGGGAGGGGAAATGCGATTGAGCGATGACCGTTGGATCGCGGGAAGGATGGATGGCTGTGATGCAATCGGGAGGAAAACGGAAGGACTTGCGATCAGCGATCGGGCGGAGGGTGCGATGGAGCGCTGGCTGTCGGATCGACGGGGCGATGGACGGCTAGAAAATGATCGGAGGATCGCAATCGGAGCACAGAGAAGAAGGCATGCGATTGATCGGGGATCGCATTTGAAACATTGCGATTGCGATGGAGCGATTGGCGCTGGACCGTTGATCTGCGGGAGGAATCAACGGTGGAGAACATGATCGGAGGACTGTAATCGGGCGGCACTGCTGCGACTTGTGATTGCGATCAGACAGGGGTAATGCGATTGAGCGCTGGCCGTCAGATCTTGTGACAGATCGACGGTTCTCAACACGTCGCGAGACTTTGTGTGATAAAACGATCGCATCGAGGATTTTCACTAATGCAAAGGAATTGCACCCGCCCGATGCTCCGATTGCGATAAGTGTCGGGGACTTAAGCACTTGGTCCTGGCGCCTGGGCACATGTGGGGAAGTGGTTACGGGGCTAGCGGGAAAGGGGCCAGGCCTTATAATAAGGTCGGAAAGTGGGTTTTGGCCCCTTTTGATGGATTTTGAAGGTTGGGGAAAGGGAACGATGGAGGAAGAAAAGGGGAAAAAGGGAAAACCAAGGGTAGGGGAAGAAGTTAAATGGGATTTTGAGGGGATTTGGAGGGTAAATGGGGAAAGAAGGGGGAATAAAGGGGAGAGAAAATAAAGGCTTTGGGGAATGAAATAAGAGGGAAAAGGGGCCTTTGGGCATTTCTTCACATAGCAGAGAGGCTTTAAAAGGGGAACCAACAGAGGGGATTTGATCAAGGGATAAAAGGCACATGGAGGCTTCAAGGAGATTGTGTTTTCAGAGGAAATGCATTCCTTGAAGACTCAAAAATGATTTAGCCCCCTATTTTCTTGTCAAAAATTTCATAGGGGGGGGCTAACATGAGGCATGTAGTAACCCTGTTTTAACAGATAGAAGCTAGTGGCTGGATTATTTCCTGCAGGAGGACTTGTTATTCAGAAGAAGCCAACTGTGTGTACTAAGATGTTCCATGAGGGAAAATTTGATCAAAGAGAAGCATAGTGGTGGACTTGCTGGACACTTTGGTATTGATAAGACTTATGAGCAGCTGATTCACTTCTATTACTAGCCCAAGATGAGAGCAGAAGTGGACAAGTTTGTCAAGAATTGCAAAATCTGTCAGTATGCTAAAGGAAGGAGCCAGAATGTAGGATTGTACACTCCATTGCCTATTCCAGACAGACTTTGGGACATGGTGAGTATGGATTTTGTTCTAGGATTGCCCAAGACTCAGAGAGGGAATGATGTAGTCTTTGTTGTATTGGACAGATTCTCTAAAATGGCACATTTTATTCCATGCTATAAAACTAGTGATGCCACCCATGTTACCTACTTGCTCTTCAAAGAAGTTGTGAGATTGCATGGGTTTCCCATGAGTATTGTTTCATACATAGATACTAGATTTGTGGGTAATTTTTGGAGGACATTGTGGAAGAAACTTGGTACCAAACTGAGTTTCAGCTCAGCTTATCATCCTCAGACTGATGGACAAACTGAGGTAGTGAATAGGAGTCTGGGAAATTTTTTGAGAAGTCTTGCAGGAGAACATCCCAAGCAGTGGGATCATATTTTGCCCCGGGAAGAATATGCATATAATGACTCACCAAAAAGGAGCACAAGGCAGAGTCCATTTCATATTGTTTATGGAATGAACCCCAGAGGAATATCAGAGTTGAGAAATCTGGGGAAGGCGAGAAGTAAGTAGTCACCGGATATGGCGAAGATTTGCCTCGGAGATCTGAGCCATACATAGGCTTAGTGAAACAAACTTACAAAGAGGCATCATGGATAAAATCGGGAGAGCAGACTTGAGCAGAAAAGAAGTTCATTTTGAAGTAGGATATCAGGTTTTTGCACACTTGAGAAAGGAGAGATTCCCAAAGAAGCAGTACAACAAATTAAAGTTCAAAAAGATTGGGCCATGCAAGATACTTAGGAAGTTTTCTGCAAATGCTTATGAGATTGAATTACCTCCTGATGTTGGAATATCTCCCATTTTTAATGTTGCATATTTGTACAAGTATGAAGATGATGGTGAAGAAGAAAGATCAGCAGACAAGGAACATATTGAGTGGAGGGAACAGCTACCTCCAACGCAACCACTGAAACCAGAGAAGATATTGGATAAAAGACCATTCAAAAGGACCAGAGGACAAGAGTACTTTAAGTACTTGATCAAATGGAAGGAAAAGCTAGAGGAAGATGCCACTTGGATGACTGAAGAAATTTGCAGAAGATAGGCAGATCAGTGGAAGAGCTCATGGATAGGAGCTCATGAAGAAAATTGCCCTCAGGAGTCTGATGCAGGGGCATTAGACACTAGCCAACAATGTAGGAGTTTTGTCCACATGTTGTGGCTAGGAGGGTTTGAAAACATTTGAATTGTAACATCTAGGTGTCAATACCTCAGCTGACTGTATTATTTAGATAAGTTAGAGTTAGTGGAAGTCGAATAGTTAGCCATCTGTCATATTTCAATTATTTGAATGAATTGTAATTAGACCTTTGATTTCTAGAACGGTCCTCTCAGAGGAACTGAAGAGTCCTATGTTTGTGTATATAAATGTAATCCCTCGAATGTATTGGGGGAGAAGAGAGGGAGAAGGAGAGAGATTTCTGCAATAAACTCTGTATGTTACAATTGTTTCCAGTTAAATGATTTCCAAGCCCATTTGCCATTGGATTGACTCGAACCTCTATCTATGAAGAGATTGTTTAATTGCGAAACGATTGAATTATGTGCATTACTGGGTTGAACTATCGTGTAGATTCCGCATTCCCCTGTCAATTGATTCCCTCAAAGTTGTTCGAATAGGCTCTGTCGAATAAATCCCCACTTATAGAAGAATTCTGCGTAAAACCTGGTCGTTGAACTCTGTTTAATAGAGATCCCGCTTAATAAAGAAATTACATTTGTTCGTTGTTAATTAGAATTTCCAACCCGAGTAGCAAACTTAAGTTAAGGCAGACGAAGGAGCGCGCAACCTCGAATGAACCTTGGTTAGTCACTGTACGAAAACCACAGTGGAATTACAAAGTTGGATTGCCCATATCGCACCGCTTTTGGTGTATAAGTGGTATTTCCTGGTCGAGGAACGATCCCATAGAGGAGTCGACGCGTGGCAAGGCGGACCCGCGGAAAACCACTGTCAAAGCGCACCATCACGCGTTAAAGGCTGGCGTTGGAAGCCGAGCGATATTGACGAGAGTCGTTGATCTGGGAAGGGGTCATCGGACGGTGGTCGTTGGATAAAGGTGCGCGGAGGATAGCCAGGTACGATATGTGCATTTGATTGGTTATTGATATACACATATAGGTGGGCCCGGAACGAAAGCTCTATTACAAAGTTTTGTTTACAAAGCGCGGAGTACTAACATAAAGTCCAAAGGTCTAAACATTGGATATAAGGTTGGCGGTATAATGTAAAGCCAAAATATATATAACAAAAAGGTCGTCGATTATGTTATTTATCAAATTCCTCGAATTTGATAAATAAATCAAAGAATTCAATTAAGACCATGTGGAGTAAAAGGACGGGGTACACAGAGGAGGGAAATGCTGACACAGCCACGTCACAGTTGACCATCTCTCCTTGGGGCAGACTTTCACCGTTGTTGCGTCAACTGGCCCTTTTGGCAATGACCTGCTTTCGCAGGTCAAAGTCTCACCCAAAGTAGTATGGGTGGGTGTTGGAACTAGGTTTCCACACCCTGAGAAAGGATGGGTAAGGCAAGCAGAGCTGCGTTGGACATAGTAATACCCAGATCACCTCTTCTCGTATAGGGTCGATATGCCTCGTTCGCATCCCCGTCCGCTAGATCTATAGTTATATATTTCTAGGACAGTAGCACAATATAGCATAAAACAGAACAGGTAGATCCAGATACAGTAAACATACTTACACAGGTTTTTCGAAGCTTAAATACAGAAAGTACAGAATGCAGTAAGTAACAATGATTCGCAAATGACAGTACACATAGATTCAGTTCTCTATCAACCTTTCTTATTCATCAATTCATCAGTTCCTTCTTATAATCCCCTTCCCAGCCTGTGCACATAGTAGTAGGGTCCGCACACAGCTAGACTCTAGATCTCCGCGCACACAGCCAGCAGGAGTCCGTTCCCCAAAAACCCAAACAGACAGCTTAAACCACAATTCGCATCAATAGCTCTTTCTTTTCTACCTTACAATACAAAATGTTCCTCTATTTATAATAATATTAGCCTAAAATTTCCTATTGTCCGCAAACCATGGTTTTCGGACCCCTGGTTTTCCCTTTTACCCATTACAATTCTTTTGAGGCTTTGACCCACCCCAAAACCCCTGCGCTAGACTAAATCTAATCAAAAGTATTAAAACCTGGACCAATTTCGCAGCTCGTAGGAGACCCTGTTCCAACAGGGCTCTCATCATTTCCCTGCTCAGAAGTTAGGGGTTCTCAGCACCTTAGCCACTTGTGCCTTTAGAATAGCTGATGAGCACCACCTTGAAGGTGAGAAATCTCATCTTATTAATGTTTTCCTTAAAAATGGTTATAGCAAGGTTCAATGTCTTAGAGCTTTCCAAAAAGCTGAAAAAGGTCCTAAGGTTAAAATTGATAATTGTGACAGGTCTTTTGGTGTTCACCTCCCTTTAATCCAAGGAACCACTAATAATATCACTAGGATACTAAGGAGACATTGTGTTTCTTCAACCTTCAAGCCCCTCCGCACTATTTGGAGTTCGCTTAGATCGGTTAAGGACCCGATTTGCCCGAAGGAGGGTAAGGGTGTTTACTTGATTCCGTGCTCTTGTGGGACACCTTACATTGGTGAAACTGGTTGATCCATCAGTCAAAGAATTCATGAAATGCCGCTGACGTAAAGCATAATAGATCTCGCTCCTCTGCCTTAGCAGAGCATGCTGAAAAGACAAAGCATCACATTTGGATTGAAGATGCTGAGGTTATTGTGAGGGTGGACCATTTCCACCACCGAAAGTTTAGGGAGGCCCTTGAAATTGAAAAGAGGCCGGTCAACCTTAATAGAGATGATGGGCGGAATGTGAGCAGATGCTGGATCCTTGCCCTTCATTCTTAGTTTTTGGGTTTCTTCCCTTCTGTTTTTCCTCGGTTCGTCTTTTCCTCTGCTCTCGTCCTGTTTTACTTTTCTCGTTTTTTATTCCTTATTATTGTTATATATCTATTTATTCATTTATTCTTTATTATTTAGTTACTTATTATTTATTTATTTATCATTATTATTTTTATTATTTATTTTTAATTTCATTTTTATTTATTTATATTTAATCAATTAATTAATTGTTTTATCTATTTAAATTTTAAAAAAATAATTAAAAAAATAAATAAATTAATTTAGTTTCAAATAATATATTGAATTACATTCAAGTAATATATATATTTATCTATTTTTAATATACTTATTTTATTATTATTATTTTTATATTTATATTTATTTTTTATTTTTTATTTATATTTTATTTTTTATTTATTTATTTATTTTTTATTTATTTATTTTTATTTTTATTTATTTATTTTAATATAAGAACTAAATTAAATAATAATAATAATAATTATTATACAACTATTATTTTTATTTTTATATTTTTATAGTCAAACTAGCCGTTATTCTACAATGGCTAATTGGAGCTTCATTATCTATTTAAGCTGAGTCCTAAAGTAGATTTCTCATCTTGTCCTGATGATGAACCACACTAGCTGGTTTGAAACGCGTCGACACAAATTTTTGTAATGTGATTTTCACCGAAAGATTCGATACATAATTTATGGATCACAAAAGTCAAATTCTTAATGTTTTTAAATTTACAAAATCAGCAGGTGGCACTTCTTTAGCTCCAGAGACAAAATTTTCCAAAACAAAATTGATTTAAACAAATGGATATGTCTGCTCCAAAAATATGATCTCAAAAAAATGTTGTCAGATTCGTGACAGGAACATAAATGGGGGTTTCTGTCAATCAAACACTGCAAACTTAGCAGAGGAAAATGCCAACAGTTTCTAGATCTCCAAAACAGAAAATCACTCTTGGGTTCTCGCTCTCAAACACAAAGAAAAAATGATGGCTCTCAAACAGAAAACTACTACTGAGGTTCACACTCTTAAATGTTGAGGAAAATGTTGGTAGGGTTGTCAGTCTCCACAAAACGCTACTGCTTGCCTCACGTAGTTCAATGCTTCGCTGGAGATTACGTCGGCACTTTGCATTGCTGCTTCACGATGTGCCTCCCAGCCTTTCTCTGATACCACTATTGAATGAAAATTATGTCATATATGTATATCATTAATTGAATTGGATTACATTTATACTTCAGAAATTAGTTATCACTAACTTCCTAACTACCTAACTGAACAGAATCTCATAGGATTCTCTTAGGATTACAACAATTACATCTCTGTCAATGAGCTCCTGTTTATCCACTGCATGGGTGAGGCTTTTTTTTAAATGAAAAATATCTAGAGGAAATGGTTCTGTACGAGATTCTCAAAAAGGCTGACAATAAAGGATGGAGATGAAGAAGAAAGGCATTATTTCTAGAAACGATCTAGGAAAAAAAGTTCTTTATTTTTCCAAACACGGAAAGTTATCAAGAAATGACAAACTTCTCAGAATGGGAGATTCGAGTTTTGCATCATGCTATATATTGCATTGAAAACAATCGTGAATCTTGGTGTGTGCTAATGACAAAAAGGCAGCTGACAGAATACATTTTTGCATGGATCACTCTTTGATACTAGGCGACCCATCCCATGGATCTCCATGGCTCTCCCAGGAGGTCTCCATGGCTTTGGAATCAATATTGGGGAAAACTTCTCCAATGTGACCATATTCTGCATGAGGTAAAACTTTGTGGGTCAAACTAATGCTAGAAGGCCAAGGTCCTTGGACTATTTTTTCAATTTTTTGATCTTATATTCACACAAGGACATACAAAAGGTTTTGTTTTACTATTTTATAAGCCACGTGGTAGATTATTAATGATTAAGGGTTGCCGAGTTTGCAGTGTAAGAAATATTTTTGATGGTTTTATTGGTATTCTAATTTTATCAATTGTAGATGTTGTGGTGTTAGTTGAAGTAGTTTTCTGTTTCTTTCAATTCTTGTATAATAAAAAGGGTTGGTGGTTCTTAAATTGGAAGCCCCGGTGTCCAAATCATCAATTATTGTGTGTTAGTAAGGTCAATTTGTTTGATCAACTTTTGAACACATTCAATATCCATATCTCCCTCCTATCAACTAGCGGATAGTCGAAAGTGAAATATCCGAAAAATGGTGGTTGGTTCATAGGATGGTTCATTACTTGACGAATCTTATTTTGGAAACCTCAACAAGTCGAGGTGTCCATATTGTTGGTCTTGCAATTATCCTCAAAAATTGATCAGAAGCAGTTACGTTTTAAATGGAGGTCAAGTGACATCTCGAATATGTGGTGGTGAAAGAGTGGTATTTTCTAGATTCCTGAGTGGATGTGACCGCTGATGAAGACTTGTCAGACATAGATTATCCTTGTTTTTGTAATATGTGTTTTCAATGTTTTCCATGTAAGCATTATGGGAGAGTATTGGAAGTAATGCTTCCATGTGTTATCATGAGTTATTATTGAGAGTTCCTAAGCGTCAATCTAGAAGTTGTTGTTTCCTATGTACGAGTTATATTCGTTCGAGATGTTTCAAAGTCAATGTTTTATTTCCTATATATTTGTAACCATTGTGATCGATAAATAAATTGAAGTGTGATTTGTGTGTGACTTTGTTATCTATCTCAATTTCTATCATGATTATCTTTTTTCCCAAGGAAAAATCATAATTTTCATTATATGTGAAAATTACATGTCGTAGATGCATTTTCATATGCATATTTTGTGACTGTGGTCACACCATATTGTTCTATAAAAATCACCCAAGGGGTGTATAGATATAGCAGTCAGGATATATACAATAAATACAATAATTTAAAGTCGGTCATATAGTTTCATCAAAATTTGTCAAAATTGAGCTGATATCCCTTTGTCATATGTTTGGCTGGTCGATGAAGGGATGATGGTAATAGCTGTAGTGTTGTAGGTCCTTCTGTTCTTCTATGTGCCATAGCCCCCGATGCTAGACCGTTGCCTCCTTGATGCTGGACCGTTGCCTCCTTGGATAGACTGTCAGAAATGTTGTTGCGCTCCATGTAAATATGAGAACAGGAAATGGATAAAAATTGTGCTTTTAGATGCCAAAGATCCTCCAAGATATTTCGAAGTGTCTACATGTGACATGTAGCAGATTTATTGAACCAATTGATGATGATTTTAGAATCTTCAAATATTTGTAAGTGATGAGCATCATTCTCTAATGCAAACTGAAGAAGATGGAGAAGTGTGATGAGATCTACAAATTTGTTTGTGCCCTATCCTAATCACATATTTAATTTGTAGAATTGTTGTGGGTTGATATGAAGGTTAGCTCCTCCCCCACATCTCTGGGGTTGTGCCGAGCCATCGAAGTATGCCCAAGTTTGATCATAGTTTATGACTTCGGGTGTAATGGCTCGAGGGGGGCGTTGAGGGTCATCTTTGGGGATGCTATTGTAGGTAGATATGATGCAGGATGCAATAGAGTTCTAGTTGGGTGGGCGGTCCTGAAATATGGAGTTGTTCCTGGCTAGCCATATCCCCCAACAGATGAGGAGAGGTAGATTTTGTGCCTTTTGTGGGGAGGCTAATTGCCACCAATTTTGTCATGCCCCCAATATATTCTGACCAGTCCACTAAGAGTTGATATTATGTTAGGTCCCTATATTACTAGTATAGTCCCTTATTGTTGTTAGTGTAACCCCTTTATTGTTATTATTGTACCCCTGTAACCCCCATATTGTTATTATTGTGCCCTTAAATTATTATTGTTAGGTCAGCTAGGATTACATTATGGCCACATGGACTCCTATATATAGAAATGAGGTTTTGTAATTTGTATCATCCAATAATTGTTCATTCATGTAATGTATTGAAGGTGGCTCCCTCGAAGTGGAATATTTCTAAGGCGTTGATATCTCTTTTCTTCTATTTTTGGAGCTGGTTTCACAACATTTGGTATCAGAGCTTTGGATTCTAGGGTTTCGCTGCTCCAAACAGGTCATTGTGACATTTTTGCTATAACATTTTTTCTATGAATTTTCAAAAGCTAAAATATTTAGGGTGCGAAGAAGAAATCCCGAGGAACATCGTCGCAAAATGTTAGAGCTTGGTTTGCAATAATTTCGGAGATATGATCTGTGGAAGTTAGGTCTTTTTGCAGGCTCCTCAATTTAATCTAAACAGGTCATCGTGGAATTTTTTCTATAACTATGTTTCTACGAAGGTTCAGAATCTGAAATTTTTAGGGCACGAAGCGGAAATCCTGAGGAAACTCATCACAAAATTTCAGAGCTTGGTTTGTAATATTGTCGGAGATATGATCTGTGGAAGGTAGTGCTTTTGCAGGCTCCTGAATTTCATCTCAAAGAGGTGATCGTGGGAAAAGCTTCATAACTCTCTCTCTGAGCATCGGATTGGAGTGCCGTAAAAAGTGGCCATAAGTACACAGATTGTAGTTTCGTTTCTACCAATTTCAGAGCTAAAAGACGAAATAGTGACACGTGGAAAGTCGTACAAGTTCAATATACTGAAACAGTCCATAATTAGGTCATTGTGGGAGATTGGACATAACTTTACCTTGAAGAATCCAAATCAGCTCAGATCTATGTCATTCAAAAGTTGCAGCAAGATCATAATACATCTGATACATTTAGTTTGAAAAATGATTCCTTATGGTACAAATATCGCTTATATCTTTGTAAGAATTCCCAACTAAAACAAAAGATTCTTTTGGAATTGCACACTTCTCCTTTAGGAGGACACTCAGGATTTTTAAAAACTTACCACAGGGTGAAGAAAGAATTTTTTTGGGATGGCCTTAAATCTGATATTCAAAAGTTTGTGGCGGAATGTTTAGTTTGCCAGCAGAATAAAGTGGAAACAATTAAGACCCCAGGACTTCTACAACCTTTATCCATTCCAAGTCAACGTTGGGAGGAGATTTCAATGGATTTTATCACGGGTTTACCTAAGTCCGAAGGAAAGAGTGTCATCATGGTGGTAGTTGATAGACTTACCAAGTATGCACACTTTTGTGCATTATCTTATCCATTTAAAGCAAGTACGGTTGCTACTACATTTATGGATAGAATTCAAAAGCTACATGGAAGCCCAAGGGTTATTGTGAGCGACAGAGATCCCATTTTTACTGGAAATTTTTGGATGGAGTTATTTTCTTGTTTGAGTACTCAATTAGCTCATAGCTCATCTTATCATCCTCAATCTGATGGTCAAACTGAGATAGTAAATAAATGTTTGGAAGGATATCTTCGTTGTTTTGTATCCGATAAACAAACACAATGGGTCAAGTGGTTACCTCTTGCTGAATGGTGGTATAACACTTCCTTCCATACTGCAGCAAAAATGACCCCATTTATGGCACTTTATGGATATCATCCACCATCCATCACATCATCTTTAAGGGAAAATTCGAAGGTTCAAGCGGTGGAAGATCACATCGAGCATCAGCAAGAAGTTCTACAACTCTTAAAGGATAACCTGAATTTGGCACAAAATCGAATGAAACAACAGGCAGATCAACATCGTAGCGAGAGAAGTTTTGATGTAGGAGATTGGGTATTTTTACGGCTACAACCATACGAACAAATGTCCCTCAAGCAAGCAAAGAAGGATAATAAATTATCGCCAAAGTACTATGGTCCTTACAAGGTGTTGCAAAAGATTGGTACTATGGCATACAAATTGGAGCTTCCTGCTTCTTCGCGAGTACATCCAGTTTTCCATGTTTCATGCTTAAAGAAGGTTATAGGTGAAAATATTCTAGTTCAAACAATATTTCCAGAACTTGATGAGGAAGGAAAAATCATATTGGAACCTGAAGCGGTCACGGAAACAAGAACTCAATAGCTACGGAATCGATCAATTTCAGAGTATCTCATCAAGTGGAAGAACTTACCCACTAAAGATTCTACATGGGAGGATGAGAATTTTATACAGAAGCACCCATAGCTACTTAGACATTGAGGACAACACTTTTTTGAAGGGGAGGGGCATGCTAGGTCCCTATAATACTAGTATAGTCCCTTATTGTTGTTAGTGTAACCCCCTTATTGTTATTATTGTACCCATGTAGCCCCCATATTGTTATTATTGTGCACTTAAATTATTATTGTTAGTTCGGCTAGGATTACATTGTGGCCACATGGACTCCTATATATAGAAAGGAGGTTTTGTAATTTGTATCATCCAAGAATTTTTTATTCATGTAATGTATTGGAGGTTTCCCCCTCGAAGTGGCTTATTTCTAAGTCGTTGATATCTCTTTTCTTCTATTATTGGAGCTGGTTTCACAACATATTCAACTCTGATAGTATTGATGAACATAAATCCCGAGAGGTGTGACAACTGAGAAAAATATGTTCATTTAATTATGAGTCCTGTCAACAGAGGGTGCATCAGGAGGGGCCATGAATGGTCCTTTTGTATAGTTTTTCAGAATATTTATCTTTTAAACAACATTTATTTTCCAAATAATGTCTAAGTGTATTGGTGCTTAATCGGGCCCCCTGTTTTAAATTAATTATTTGAATCTTTATTGAAGTCGAATACTTGTATTTAGGATGCAAAACGAGAAATATTAATCAGATTTACAGACACGGTGGGTCTATAACCCTTAAATTATTATTTGTTGATTCATATTGTATTACCCACAGACCAAATATCAGTCGGATTTGCAGGCGCGACGAGAATCGTTGGATCTAGACGATCAACGGCGGGAGATCATACAAAAGTTGGAGTGACATCTCAATCCATAGAAAATAATGATTAAGTCTCCCTTCACAAGTTAAAAATATTTTGTTTGTGATGCAAAGTTTCGTGGCAGAGGTGTAGTGCGAACCGTCGGATCCGTCCAAGATAGAACAGTGGAGATTCGAGCGGTGATCACAAATTTAAATTTATAACAATTAACACAAAGGGCCATCGTTGGGTAAATTAAAAAATTTGCGATGCAAAGTGTGGGAAGCCACGTGTCGATGCGGCAAAACATTGCATCGCATAGAAATTAAATTTTAGCACTTAATGTTTCATGTAGAGCGAACCGTCAGATCTGTTTGAGATCGAACGATGGAGATTGGAACGGCGATCGCAAATCGAAAGCTATAACAATTAATGCTAAGGGCCATCACATAGTAAAATAAAAGATTTGCGATGTGAAGTTAAGGAAGCCATGTGTCGACGCGGCGCAACATCACATCGTGCATAGTATAATGTTTAGCCTTAACGTTTCAAGGTTAAGTTGCGAGGAATGCGGAGTGCGACGGTGGGACCCTCCGGTAAAGAACTCTTGCACAGTCGCATTTTATTTAGTTTATGCGTTGGTTTGGATTATTGTTGAAGTTTGTGTATTATATGAAGACTCTGTTGTTGATCGCTCAAAGTATGTATGTATTGGTTTGGGCATACGAAGGTTTAAAACACCGATGTTGATTCGTAATGTATATATCTATTATGTCTTAGAACTCACATTCCGTAGCGTTATTCTGACATATTGCAACAGGTCTGCATCAATTGGTATCAGAGAAGTTTCTTCCTAAGTAAGGATGGAAGTAGGAAGAAGAGGTTGGGGAAGAGTTGAAGTAGGGAGAAGAGGCCGAGGAAGAGCTGCAAGATAAGCAGAAAATGAAGGGTTGCGTGAAGAGATATGAGTACTATCAACATGTTTAGCAGAAGTAGAAGCGGGAAGGCAAAGGGACCCATAGAATGGATATGAAAGTGAAGATGAGGAGCTAGAGGCACCACTAGACGAGCAAGAGAACAAACCACCAGAACTCAAATTACGAAGATCTATTTTGATGGCGAGCAGCAAGCCAAAACCAGAACTCTCCTATTATGATGGTAGTTTATCCACGGAAGCATTGTTGAACTGGATAAGTGAGTTGGATAAATACTTTGAATATGAGGAAATTAGTGAGGATAGAAAGATCAGGTTTGTTGTCACTAAGTTGAAAGGACATGCCACACTGTGGTGGGATAGTGTGCACACAAAGAGGAGAAAACTAAATAAACCTTTAACTAAGAGTTGGGATAGGATAATTGCAAAGATGAAGAGAAATTTTCTGCCCAAAGATTACCAAATTTCCCTTTACAGGCAAGTGCAGAACCTGAGACAGATGACAATGACTGTGAAGGAATATACAAAAGAGTTCTATAAATTGAACTTGAGGGCTGGGTATACTGGAGATACCCCCGAGACCCAAAAAAATATAGCGGAGGTATACTAGTTTTCTTTAAAGGTGGAAGAGAAGACTGTCGGGAAGCAGAATGCAAGAAGAGGACGTGGTTCCGGAAGAGGAAGAGGACAGTCCTATGGCAGAGGTAGAACTACCGACAGTAATGAAGAAGGAAATAGTTTGAAGACTTCGCGATAGACTGAGAAGGAAGGTAACATCAGAGGGGAAGGCCATACCAACAAGGAAGGGATAATGGAAGAGGTAGGGGAAATAATTATCAGTGTTAGAGGTGTCACAAATGGGGACACAGGTCTTTTGAATGTCCTGAAAATAATCCAGATCGACAAAGGGGAGCGTATGTTGCTCAACCTGATGAACCAGAGGCAGCACCATAAGAAGTGGAGAATGTGCCTAAGACAGGAGAATCCTTGGTGTTGAACAAGGTTTTTATAAAAGCAACCAAGGAGGTGGCTGACCTGACACAGAGGAAATCATTGTTCCAAACTGTGTGTATGTCACATCGAAAATGCTGCAAATTGATCATAGATAGTGGAAGCACTGATAACCTGGTAGCCACTGAGATGGTGGAGAAATTGGGTTTGAATAAGTCAAAAAATCTGACTCCATAGAAGGTGTCTTGGTTGCAGAAGGGACACCAATTGTTGGTTGACGAGCAGTGCGAGGTGGAGTTTCACATTGGCAAGTACAAAGACAATGCAACTTGTGATATTATGGATATGGATGCATGCCATATTCTATTAGGAAGACCTTTGAAATATGATAGAAAGGTCATCCATGATGGGGAGAAAATTTGTTAAATATTTGTGACGAATGGGATAAATCATATGCTAGTTTCCATGACAGAAGAAGAGACTGTAGAAACCAGTGGTACAAAGACATTACTGATAGGTGGGAAGGAGTTTCTATCATAGATTGAAGAGAATGAAGTGAATTATGCAGTTGTGCGAAGGCCAAGAGTAGTATTAATGCATACAAAAATTACTGATTTTCCTGTGGAAATACAGGACATGCTGCAAGAGTTTTGTGATATTGTAGTAGATGATCTACCAGGAAAATTACCACTGAAGCGGAGCATTAGTCACCACATTGATTTTATTCCAGGAGCCAGTTTGTCAAATAAGGTTCCTTACTGGATGAGTTCGAAAGACAATGAGGAAATCATGAAGCAAGTGCAGGAGTTGTTGGATAAAGGACTGGTTCGAGAGAGTTTGAGCCATTGTGTTGTTCTGACCGTTTTAGCTCCCAAGAAAGGAGGTGAATGGAAGATTTGCACTGATTCTCGGGCGATAAACAAAATCACTATCAGTTATAGGTTTCATTTACCTCGGATTGATGATATGATGGATTGTTTGAGTGGAGCAGCATACTTTTCAAAGATATATTTGAAGAGTGGATATCCCCAAATCAAGATTCGATAAGGTGACGAATGGAAGACAACTTTCAAGACCAATGAAGGTTTGTACGAGTGGCTGGTCATGCCTTTTGGATTGGGCAGTGCACCTAGCACATTCATGCATTTGATGAATGAGATGTTGAAGGAATTCATTGGTAAGTTTATGATTGTATATCTGGATGATATACTTATTTTTAGTAAGACGAAGGAAGAACATTTACGACATGTCAGGTATGTGCTAGAAAAATTGCAGCATAATAAGTTGTTAATGAATTTGAAAAAATGTTCGTTTTGTAAGAAAGAATTGATTTATCTAGGCTTTGTAATTTCTGAGAATGAATTGAAGATGGATCCAGAGAAGGTTGCAGCCATAGTTAATTGGCCTTCTCCCATGAGTTTGTTTGAAGTTAGAAGTTTTCATGGATTAGCGAGTTTCTACCAGAAATTTATTAAGAACTTCAACGGTATTTGTACACCTATGTTGGATACCATTAAGAAGGAAACTCAACATTTTCATTGGACAAAATCTGTTGAGAGGAGTTTTCAGTTTTTGAAGAATAATATCACGGAAAAACCAATCCTAAAGTTTCCTGACTTCAACAAAATTTTCCAAGTTCGTTGTGATGCCAGTGGGAGAGCCATTAGTGCAGTACTCAGCCAAGAAGATAAGCCAGTAGCATATTTCAGCGAGAAGTTAAATGGGAGCAGGAAAAAGTATACATCTTATAACAAAGAAAAATATGTAGTGGTCTAAGCGTTGAAGCATTGGAGACATTATTTGCTGGCTAATGATTTTGTTTTGTTTTCAGATAATTCTGCGTTACAATATATTATGAAAAAACATAAGCTGAATCATAAACACATGAAGGGGGTGGAGTACTTGCAGATTTTCACATTTGTTTTGAAACATATCAGTGGTCAGGCCAACAAAGTGGCAGATGCGTTGAGCAGGAGGATTTTGATATTTCAAGAAAGTGCAGTGCAAGTATTGGGATTTGAGCATCTAAAATACTTGTATGAAGTGGATGCAAATTTTAAGGAAGCTTATGAAGCTTGCCAAAACCCACTGTTGAGGGATAATAGTCCATGGTTGGATTATAACTTACAAGAGGGCTTGTTGTTCAAAGGAGGACATTTATGTAGCCCAGAATGTTCTATGCGAGAGAACTTAATCCAATAAATGCACAGTGGAAGTTTGGCCAGACATTTTGGTATAGATAAGACCTTGGATTAGCTGAGACACTTTTACTATTGGCCAAGAATGCGAAGAGATGTAGAGAAGTTCATAATCAGATGTAAAGTGTGTCAACATGCAAAAGGACGCAGTCAGAATGCAGGATTGTATACACCCTTAACAATTACGAATAGACCATGGGACTCAGTTAGTTTGGATTTTGTCTTGGGTATACCAAAGAGACAGAGGGGATTCGATTCCATCATGGTGGTGGTGGATCGTTTCACCAAAATGGCACATTTCATTCCATGCAGAAAGACAAGTGATGCCACACATGTATCACATTTGTTCTTTACAGAGATAGTCAGATTACATGGCTTTCCGAATTCCATCATCTCGGATAGGGATGTAAAGTTCACAGGTCATTTCTGGCGAACATTGTGGAAGAAGGTGGACACCAATCTAAATTTTAGTTCTGCTTACCATCCACAGTCATATGAGCAAACTGAAGTTGTGAACAGGAGTCTAGGAAATTTGTAGAGGAGTCTTTTTGGTGAGAATTCCAGACAGTGGGATCGTGTTCTTGCACAAGTGGAGTTTGCTTACAATGACTCGCCCAACAGAAGCACGGGCATAAGTCCTTTCCAAATCCTATTTGGAATGCACCCACGTGGAGTATTTGAGTTGCGGGATTTGGGTCAATTAGAATGCAGGAGTGCTGATGGAAAATATTTCACAAAAGTAGTCAGCGATCTACATGAATAGGTCAAGTTGAAGCTACAAGACAACAACCAAAAGTATAAGCAACGAGCATATTTGAAAAGTCATGAGGTAAAATTCGAAGTAGCAGAATTGGCACTGACACATTTGCGCAAGGAGAGGTTTCCTAAAGGCTAATACAATAAATTAAAGATGAAAAAGATCAGGCCTTATAGAATTCTTCAGAAATTTTCTGCAAATGCTTATGAGTTGTAGTTACTTCTAGGTGTAGGAATCTTGCCCATCTTTAATGTGGAAGATTTGTACCCATATACTACTGTTGATAAAGGAGAAATTTCTTAGAGATGAACACGGGACACCCAGGATGAAGAGAAAGCATGGATTAAACAAATTCCTATAGCAAAGCCTTTGGAGATAGAACATATTTTGGACACACAGGTGGCCAAGAAGACACGAAACAAAGAACATATGAAGTATCTGGTCAAATGGAAGGACCATCCTCTGGAGGATTGTTCTTGGTTGGATGTTGCCCAGATTCAAAGCGCATGGTATTCTATTGAAGAACTCACGGACAAGAGCCATGAATTTAATTTACCCCGGGAGCCTTATGCAGGAGCATTAAGGTAGAGCTAGCAATGTGACAAAGTTGGTCACACGTTGTGGCTTGGAAAGAGGGCTAGCAGTCCTAAGCATTTAAATACTTTGTTTTTCTTTGTTTTTAAAGTATTTTTTTTAAGTTTTATTTGGGCTAACTCAGTCAATGTAATTTTCATAATAAAAGAATGGTTAATTTAGGATTAGTTGAGAATTTAGTTGAATAAGTTGAATAAACTGTTTTGGAAACTGAAGAACAGTTTCCCAACCAAATGGGGATTTTGGAGAAGGATAAAATGAAACCAAATCCACCATTCACTAGTACAAAATAGCTAATTAGTTACTAAAAAAATGACTAAAATTTGCATATAAACAACTATTTTTCAGTCGGTGACCAATAGTAGCTAATTTATAGTATCTTATAACACGACCAACTTTTAATCGTTTTTAGCTTAGTCATTAATTGGTTATCTCAATTTTGTTGTTTAGTAGTATATTTGGTCATTAATTTAGTCACTAATTTAGCCATTAATTTAGTCATTGATTTGGTCATTGATTTAATCATTTATTTGGTCATTAATTGTCAAAATTAATGACCAAATATACAAAAAAATATATTACTATATAATCACCTGAGAAAACCAATTAATGACCAAAGAAATATGACCAAAATGTTGGTCGTGTTATAAGATATTGTAAATTAGCTACTAATAGTCATATATATGCAAATTTTAGTCATCGTTTGAAACTAATTAATGACCAAAGAAATATGACTAATTTTTTGGTTGTGTTATAAGATACTGTAAATTAGCTACTAATAGTCATATATATGCAAGATTTAGTCATTATTTGTAATCACGAATTTATCATTTGCAGTGGTCATTTATTTATTTTTGGTAGTTTCATATTCATTATATAAACAACTAATTTAGTATTCTATATTCATTTCATTTACTTTCATTAATAATCATTATAAATGACTAATTTAGTCGTATATTTATTTTATTTGTGTTCATCATTAATCAATATAAACTACTAATTTAGTAGTTTTAAATTTATTGTATGTGTTCATTATTAATCAACATAAATTAATTTGTTTGGTTTAAAAAATATCATACAATGTGCATGTTCATCTAATATGAAAACATACAGTTGCATATGTTAATTACAATACTAAACAATATCAAGTACAATTATAAATAATTTCAACCACATAAATTATATTATATGAAATGTTAAAGTCTTATAATGAGTTTCCAACTTAATATTGGTTGGACTAAAATTTACACATTAAATGATGTTTCATCACTTCAAAACATTACCATTATGTTGCCAAGGCATTACACGTGAATTCACCAACTCTAAAAACCTAACCATCAATATCTATATGTGTGCCTTATGCGGGATATTGGCTCTAAGGGTATCACCAGACCAGTTCTCTTCTCTCTCTTTTTATTCATTTGTCACTCCAATGTTATTGTTCTCATCTTTCTTCAATTTCTCCTTCTTACCATCAATACTGAGTTCATTTCTGAAAACAAAAGATGATACAATGCAGAGTGTAAGACATGAACGGCAATGAACACTATAATATAAAGTAAATTTGACTATAAATAGTTTATATGACATATACCTCAACATCAACATGTCAAAGCCATTTCCCCCCATACAAGAAAGAAACTCGAACAAATTTTCTTTAGTTGAGTGATAGTGGCCACTATAATGTGACCAGATGACCTGTATAAAAAAAGCAAATAAAATGTAACCATATATAGAAAATAACACCTTAGTAACTTAGTATTCAAACTTCAGGGAAAGCTTAGGAATAATCATGTCAACTAAGTTATATGCTAAAAAGCTCAAGTTGTAAATAACTTGTGAAAACAAATAATATGAAGTGTGATGTTTAATCCTTGTCGTTTTATTTGCAAAAACATTTCATTTTCTAATGCATGAACTTGGTCAAGTATATAAACAACATGTGCTCAAATAACAACATGAAAGTAAAATTTTATGATATTCATGAAAATATGTTAACACAAAATAGCTATAAGGATTCCAATAAATATTGTGTAATACTAATTTCATCTTCAAGCTTTGGTTGTTGTTTAAATGGACAAGATACCAAGTATTTTCAATTTCACAGTTAAACGACAAAACAAAATCAAAAGAAATGTCCAAAATACAATCAAACAATAAAGAGAGGATATCATGGAATGGAAATTGCAATTATAAAAAAAAAATTTACCTGTCCACCGATGTCATGTCTAGCATTCCTAAAACATTTTCCTGCCCAAAATAACCCTGAGATGAAATAATTAGAACATTAAAAGCCATATGAATTCCCACTAGAAACATTTCCAAAGTTGATGGCGCATGTGCCTAAAGGATCTCTAACAACAAATGAATCATATCCAAGACGTGTTATGCATTGTCTCCCCATATTGCAGGTGAATTCACCAACTTTGAAGACTTGACCAACAGTGTTTATGTGTGTCTTATGCGGGATATTGGCTCGAAGGGTATCACTAGAACAATCTCTTCTCTCGCTCTTTTTGCACTTGTTGCTCCAGTGTTATTGTTCTCCTCTTTCTTCAATTCTCACTTCTTACCATCAATAATGAGTTCCTTTTACGAAAACAAAAAAAGATACAATGCAGAGTCTAAGACATGAAAAATGATGAAAAATATTAGAATATAAACTAAAGTAGACTATAAATGATTTATACGACATATACCTCAACATCAGCGATGTCAAAGTCATTTTTCCCCATAATAGCAAGAAACTCGAACAAGTTTTCTTCAGTTGGGAGATAATGGCCACTATGTAGCCAAATGACTTGTATAAAAAAAGAAAATAAAATGTCACCATAAAAAAAAAACACCTTACTAACTTAGTATTCAACATTCAGGGAAAGCTTAGGCACAATCATGTGAACTAAATTACATGCTAAAAAACTCAAGTTGTACATAACTTGTGAAAACAAATAATATGAGATGTGATGTCTAATCATTGCCTTTTTATTCACAATAACATTTCATTCTCTAACAAATACACTTGGTCAAGTATATAAACAACATGTGTTGAAATAAAAACATGAAAGTAAAATTTTCTAGTAGTCATGAAAATCTTTTAACACAAAACAACTAAAAATATTTCAATCAATATCGTGTAATACTAATTTCATCTTCAAGCTTTGGTTGTTTAAATGGACATGATACCAAGAATTTTCATTTTCATAGTTAAAATACAAAACAAAATCAAAATAAATGTTCAAAATATAATAAAACAAAAAAGAGAGAATATCATGGAATGAACATTGCAATTACAAAAAAAAAATACCTTTCCACCGATGTCTTGTCTGGCATTCATAAAAAAATTTGCTTGCCCAAAATAACCATGAGGTGAAAGAATCACAACATAAAAAAGCATGGAAATCCCTCTTAGAAACATTTCCAAATTCGATGGCTTAGGTTTCTGAAGGATCTCCAACAGCATACGAATCATATCCAAGACATGATTTTCATTGTCTCCCCATCATTTTTCCAATCACATTTCTTGTAACCTGCCCACACCAGAGTCAAGTAACAAATAGAGTTTCTGAAATATTTACACAAGGAGCAAGATGTGCAAATAGAGTTTCTGAAATATGAAGCAAGGTGCAAGTCTTCGGTAATTTTGACAAATAATTATAAGATTAAAACATTTATATGATGGATGAAAAGCAATTGGAGGTAAATAACACGTTGATGAAAAGTAGTTAGAGGTAAAGAACACATCAATACAAAGGGCCATTGTTCCAATACGAAAAGATGATAGAACAAGACTATGTCATGTTGATCTTATTGTTGATTTATTTAAAAAGGTGATAAACATATTCTAATGTCTAAGTTTGAGATTTGCAAATCTTTCCCTTCCAGACTGAATTACTATGACTTTCAACGATATAAAATCAAGTATAACACCTTCACTGTTGCTCAAAGCCACGAAAGATAAAATGAGAATAAGTACAAAAGCAACAAACATACATGAAATAAGCAGTGCCCAATTATAAATTGAAAGGAATATATTGAGTCATAACTTGAAATTTATGCTAACAATTTCAACCATGTAGATTACTTTTTCAATAATATGTGGCTTATGTAGAATATAAGTAATAAATCTAGGTTGAGATATATTATACATAAATATTATTAGACCATTAAAAAAAAATATCGTGTCCAAAACAAAGTACCGAGAATCTTGTAAGAATTTGCCAATTTGTTTAGAGCGGCCTTTCTTATTTAACCATGATGTTTTGTTGTCAAAGTAGCAACACTGTTAATTTTGGGAAACTAGGTCCAAACTCCAAGTTGCACTACTCATATGATGATGATTATATATTTTTTCGATTCCTCTTTCAGAGAGGTGCAAGATTGATCTAAAGATCATCTTGTTTGGATGAGCAGAACATATATTTTGATTTTATTTTCCACACATGTGCTAGGTCGGCCAGCTTTGTAATGTAGGCTCACAAGCCTAATAGATGTGTCACACACCCTCACTGTCTGATATAAATTGGAGAGAGATGATGTCCATTTCATCACCATCTCATCACACACATTCCTCATGATTTGATTGGTTTGTATAGCCCAAAAGAGACTTCTCTCTCTCCCAAGTGTGAATATGGATGCTGGAAATATGGATGATGTCAAAAATGGATGCTGGAAATGGATGCCGAAAATATGGATTCTGGAAATATAAATGCTGGAAATCTGGATGTTAGAAATATGGATGTCAGAAATGATGCCGGAAATGGATTCTAGAAATCTAGATGATGCCGGAAATATGGATGCCATAAATGATACAAAAAATTAATGCCGAAAATATGGATGATGTCGGAAATATGGATGAGGGATTTTTTTTTTTTACTTGTGTTGAATTTTGGAGTTGTCTTTGAGGAGTGTGTGTGACACTTGGAAGGTTCGTTGATCTGATGTTGAGAAATACTGTGCTGGCCAATTCATCTAGTTGACTGTCGTAACGCACATCACTCTCTATATTTTCTGGACAAGAGGAATTGTAAAATCCAATTTACATTATTTGGTTGGTTTTCTGTTGATCTATTATCATGTTCTATCAACATTTTACTTTCATGTTTATGTGTTGAATTGGGCCTATAAGAAGTATTAAATTAAAACTACATTAAGCATATAGAACATACATGTTTATCTAAAATTAACATGGTATCAGAGCTGAGGTGAAGACAAAGCCCAAGATAGTGTGAAAAGAAATCATCGAAGAAGAAGTCTTGCCAAGGACCAATGGTCTGATGATAAGTAGACTGAGAAGTATAATTATCATGCATGGAAGATGTCCTTGGATTTGGCATTAGAATATCAAGATGTCATGGACTATGTGCAGGGGAAAATTCATGAGCCTCCATCATATTTTATGAGACTCATAGAAATCAAGAATGATCTCCTTGCCATAGGAGAAGTAGTTGATCAGGAGATCGTCCTCATTGCTCTTGGAGGAATTTCCCGAGACTGGTATGTATTTAATACTACGATTCTTAATAATAATATGATTCCTGATTTTGATGAATTGTTGACTAGATGCACTCAATAGGAGACAAGAATGATGGAGAGAGATCATCCCTCTAATGGAAATAGAGGTGACCCTATTGCCTTCGTTGATCATGCAAAGAAGAAGAACCATGGTGGCCTGAGAAGTCAAAACCATGGTAGAGCGAGGCCCAAAGGAAGAAAGGGAAGATGTTACAGTTGTAACAACTTTGGTCACTATGCAAGAGAGTGCCCCAATAGAAGGGACTCTCCTAGGGATGATGACAATAACAACTTCTGGGGGAATGGAAAATCAAAGGAACAACAAGTTCAAAGGAAAAAGGAAGGCTCCTTCTGATCGTAGTGGAAATAGGAAACCTTTCAAGAGGTCAAGAAATTCCAGGTACGGTGAGTCGAATGTTGTTGATAATAATAAAAATGAATATATTCTTGTATCTTCCCTCTCTGTTGCATCTCCTCCCTACACCTTGGATGTCTGGTTGATTGATAGTGGTGCTTCAAGGCACCTCACTTGTTATAAATAAGCCCTCTCTGATTTGATTGAGAAGGATAATAATTTAGAAATTATCCTTGGAGATAATGCCACATATCTTGTGAAAGGGATAGGGACTGTGACCCTTCATCTATCTCAAGGTCAGGTCGTCCGTTTACAAGATGTGTTGTACGCACCTGATTTGAAGAAGAACCTTATGTCTATTTTGGCAATAGAAGACAAAGGGTTCAAGGTAGCATTCGTTGATGGAAAGGTACGCATCTGGAAGAAGAACTTCAAAGAAGCTCTTACTATTGGTTTTAGAGTTGATACACTCTACCCGGTTGGAGGAAGTCCATTGGGGGCTATGTCATGTGATAAAACTCTTCAAACAGAGTTATGGCACCAGAGGTTTACACAGCTTCATTACAAAGCCCTTCCCGAAGCAAGGAAGGTGGTGACAGGGATGTCCAAATTTAAATATCATCATGAAGGTATATGTCAGGGTTGTGCCGAAGGGAAGTATACAAGGTGACCATTCCCTCAAGTGTCATAAAGACAACAGAAATCTTGTAGTTGATACATTCTGATTTATCTGGTATGTTGCCCGTGACATCCTTCGAAGGATGTTCCTATTACATGACTTTTACAGATGCCTTCTCCCGCAAGACCTGGATATATTTATTGAAGAAGTTACAGGACTGTGTTTAGTAGTTACAAGATTTTGTTAAGTGCTAAGTATAATAAGTGTGCTCAACGAAGTAATGCAGCACAAGTACGGGTATCATTAATGGATGAAAATGGTGGATTATTCATCGAAAGGAAATAAGACGTGTGTGTATGTTGAAGACGAACGAGCAAGGTGAATTGAAGGTGCAAGGTGTGCACAGGACATTCTATAACAAGGTGTTGATATCTCATTAAGGATCACATACATTCAGAGAAGGGAAATACAGTTAGAGATTGAGCTCTCTGGTCCTGGTGTAGAAACGCTCAGGACGGTGTAGGATAATGCAGAAAAGAAGGATAAACTTAAAGAGTCAATGAAGAAGCAGTGACAAGGTCTTGGAGGCATATAAGGTTCAAGGGTCTGTGTCATGGTCATGGTACTTTTCATCTAAAATTCTATAATAAGAATTTCTTGTGGGTTTTCCTCTCCAAGAGTGAGAGGTTTTGGCCCTGGCTCGAAGAGCCTAAATTTGTGTCTCTTGTGTTTTGGTAATTGACTTGATGAAATACATAATAAGCTAAGAAGAAAATACATAAGTAAAAGAAGTAAGCTCACAAGTAATTATCAAGAAGAGAATTTGAATTAAACCTAGCCCTACCTAATTCTCAACAAAAGCCATGTTGTCCTATTCACCTTATGCACACAAACATTAAAGATAGTCACAGAGAAAAATTGTTTTTTATCATCTTAGAGGCATCCTTCCAAATTTTCTCCTATACTCTCTTATAGAGTATATTTTTTCCTTTCGAATGAGCCCTTATTTGTCCTGAAGCTCCTAGTAGTTTGTGAGATATTGAATTTTTAAGACTAAGAAAATTACACTTAACAGTGAGCCGAACTGCACTTTGGCATAGATGTCGGCCTTCCCTTCTAGAAGGATGTTTCCTTTAAAACATGGTAAACTACTATAAATATAAACCTTCACTCCTCAGTTTTTGAAAATAAAATTCAGTGAAAAATTTAGAGTATAACCACAGGAGTGACTTCGAAGTCGAGGAATAAAATTTGTTTGGGTCAAAAATCTGTGATGGTTATCTATTCCTTTGGACTTGTGATAAGAATTGTGCTAGAAGACAGAATTTCGGATTGCAAACCAAGCTACAACACTAGTATTTTTTTGGTGAAATCCTTGGTCGAACTGTGGAAGATTATACTGATTCTTATGTAGTAACTATAGCAGTTTCAGACTGTGTATAGACTCTTGGATCATATTTCGTTGCTGGATAATCCAAACTTCACATTTCTCTGAAGCTTTCGGTGGATAAGATAGCAAGATACTATCTATATTTTGGACATGTAACAAAAAGTTCCATACCTTTGGACCTGTAAGAGGAAGCTACAAAACCCTTGGACCAACGGAAACTAGAGCTATGGAAAAATCTATAACACTATTGCGAATTGCAGTCCTCAAACAAGTTCAGTCTTGAGGATATTCTATGGAGATTTGAACCTCCAACAAACAATCTAATTGGTAGCTTGGTCATGTGAGTAGGGCTCATCATATATATTCCTCATATCTACAACTCGTATCTCATATTTTCTCAAGAGTTAAGACTGTGTGTGGAAAAAAGGCTATTCGTACTTGTTGGAAAATTTTATATCTTGGTGAGAAGATATATCTCAGCATTTAGACTTGAACCTATTCTTGACCTCTACACGTGAATCTAGTGCTTGATCAATTCTCTGTTGGGACACATTCTAGGGTAAGAGCTCTAAATTAAGACCGTGTGTACTTAGTCCAAGCCTCTTGCACAAAATTTAGATTCCTTTTGAAGATGATCTTGGCAAACAAGTTTTAGCAGGCTTGAAGAAAACTTGTTTTATCTTGAGGACAATGGTTAGCAGCTTTAGAATAGGCTTTGGGCATTATTTGAAGTGAAATAATAACAAGCCTAAAGGGATTGTTTGGTGAATTTATTTTTAAGGTATTTTTCAAGGCCTATAACTGCTTGTTCTTTGCAATATTGGAGAAATTTTAGGAGCAGGATGTTGAAGAAGAGTTAAGGCCTACGGACTTGGAGCACCTTGAAAAGAAGTAGAATATATCTTGTTGAAGATCTATTTGGAGCACCTTGATGAAATTTTGGAGCATCTTGTGAAGACACTTTGAAACTGAACTTGGAGATATTATTATCATGAACTTGGAGATAAATACAGGGGGTATTTATATTGACTTAAAACTAGGTAACTCCATAAGCTACTTTGGAATTGGTCCTGACATAGAATTATTTGACATGTCCAAATAAAAAATATATTGAAGAGTTTTTAACCAAATAGGAATAACTCTGTTGAGATTATTCCAGGAAAGATCTAAGACCTGTAAATATGGCCATTTCAAGAGCCAAACTAGAACTTGCCCAGAAAGAGCACAATTTCCAAGACTTAATGTATAGAGCATGGGAAATCCATGTATATCAGTTGGGATCATATCCCCATTAAAATTATTTGACATAACCAATGTGGTAAGGTTATGACAATCCTGCAGAGCCATTAGGGCACTTGTAATATTGATAAAACTGTTGTTTGAGATGGAGAAAAAAGAGTGAACCTGAAGGGATGCCATATGAGGAGGAATTTCATCGCTTTATTTGTTTCTTGCCAGGCTCACAAAATGGATATTTTTGCAGGTCCACAAGCTAGGCGGAATACTGCCACACAAATTGTTGCTAGCTAAATCTAGATAAATTAGTTCAGGCAGGCTTGTAAAATTTAGTTCAATAACTCTCGTGAGAGAGTTGTTTTTCAAATTCAAAACTTTCAACTTCTTGCATTGGGACAAATGAGAAGGTACATGAAAGGAGCAAGCTCATCACGAGTACCTGGAGAATGAATTCTAGAGTAGGTTTCTGGTGGAGCTGGAATGTTGTTCTCCCTTGTAGATGTCAGTTATCAGCTAGCTTGCTGCCAATTCGGTTGATGCCTTGGCTAGGGTGTTAACTTTAGTATTATTCTCCATGTAGATGTGAGAGAACGATATATGTTCAAAGAGTGACATTTTTTTTTATCCAAGTGGAAGTTAACCTATCGATAATGATGTTGTTTGCCTTATCAAATAAAAGACTGCTAAAATACCTACACCTGATACAATGGGGTTGAATGCCTCAAATGCTAAAAAATGGGTGCATAATGACCCCTTTGTCTCAAATGCCATAGATAAATAAGACAATGAAATTAAAATCAAGACATATGATGGTGTCATTGGTGCCCCTGAAGACAGTTTAGATTTCCAAAATTATGAAAGGGCGTATGATCTTCAGGAATCCAAATTTGAGCAGTATTTTGAATTTGAACACCCAAATTAGGAGCCCTTGGAAACTGGAAATGAATAGAAAATTGATCGCTGACTGCATGAGGGCATGTTTGTTTTCCTGGATGCTGGTGGAAGTGATAAACATACCTCTGGTACTAACAGACATAGTTATATGTCACTGCAAGTTGGACGAAGCAGTCATAAAATGGTAATGTTTAAAACCCCTCCTATTTGTGATACTTATGACAAGTTGGATAAAGAAGGGTTTGAGTATTTAGTGAAGGAGTTACCCTTCATTATGGTGAATTTTCTGAAGATGTCCATACAAAAATTTTTAAGTTTGGTGAACTTGTAAATCTCAAGTTCTATGGGAATTCTTCAGCTCATCTTTATGGAAATACTCATGTGCACTGTCAGTGTCATGAAGCTACAGGTACAATGAAATTGATCCTATCAACCTTGGATTTTTGCATGATGTCTCAAAGAAAATGTGCATCCAAAACTATTGAATGGGTTTCTGTGAATTCAGAGTAAGGTTCATCTCTAACAAAATATTTGCATGGTGATATGCCACATAAATCCATTCAAATATTTGAATTATTGGAAGTATAATCTTTGATATATAAGGTTGTTTCAAGCACATCTCTCCAAGATTGCAGGAAAACATAGTTATCTACAGTAGAGTGCTAGCAGAAAGTGTTTGCAAGCATAAGTTTCTAACTGCTTTGGATATTTTTGAGGCACCAGACAAAAAGAGAGAACCTGAAGGGATGTCACGCCAGGAGGAATTTCACCGCTTAATTTGTTTCTTTCCAGGCTCACAGAATGGATATTTTTACAAGTCCGCAAGCTAGGCGGAATACTACCAGACAAATTGTTGTTAGCTAAATCCAAATAAATTAGGCCAAACAGGCTTGTAAAATTCAGTTCAATAACTCCCGTGATAGAGTTGTTTTTCAAATTCAGAACTTTCAACTTCTTTCATTTGGAAAGACGAGAAGGTACCTGAAAGGAGCAAGCTCATCATGAGTACCCAGAGAATGACTTCTAGTGTATGTTACTGGTGGAGCTGGAATGTTGTTCTCCCTTGTAGATGTCAATTATCAGCTAGCTTGCTGCCGATTCGGCTGATGCCTTGGCTAGGGTGTTAACTTCAATATTATTCTCTGTGTAGATGTGGGAGAATGATATATGCTCAAAGAGTGCCATGTTTTTTGAGCCAAGCATAGATCAACCTATCGATAATGATGTTGTTTGCCTTATCAAAGAAAACATTGTTAAAAGATCTGCACTTGATACAATGGGGTTGAATGGCTCAAAAGTTGAAAAAAGGGTGCATAATGACCCCTTTGTCTCAAATGTCATAGATAAATAAGACAATGAAATTAAAATCAGGACATATGATGGTGTCATTGGTGCCCCTGAAGACAGTTCAGATTGCCAAAATTCCAAAAGAAAAAAATCCTAAGTGTAAAAGACAAAAAATCAATATTCTAATTAGTTGCATGCTAAATTTAGAATATTACATCTGCGAACATAAATTCGAACGATCCATTCATGTCCTCCTATGAACATCCATTCATTCAATCTTCAATTAATTTTACTATTATGTCCAGTGAAGCTTAGTGCTTTGTACAATTTAGAGAAGTATGAGAAAGATGTGAAATGCTTCATTTTACATCTTAGTTTAGTATAATATGGATGGAATAAGATTGCAATATGTGTATATGGTTATTTGTAGGTTTAAGAGAAGTTGGATAGATACAATTCTCAAATATTAAGCACCCTGAGAGATATCAGTTTATTGGTTTTCTATTGTCCTTCCACCTCGTTTCTGGAATAACAAACAAGATGAAAAGATAAGAAGCTAATCATTAACTTATTGTCTTTCCCCGATGAAAAGTACGAAAAAGAAAGGAGCCAATCCTACATAATGCTTAATATTTACATAAAATTAATCCGCTTAAGTATTATCAAATACCCAATAACATTGATCCCAATAAATCATCTAACAGCTTAAACTAACTATATAATTTAACCATGTAAATGATGTAAATTATTCTTATAATAAATTCACATTTCAATTTATTTTCAATGCCTTTCACATCCTAATTTCCATTTCCTATGCAATCCCTTTCAATAACGTTGATCACAAATTCATCTAATAGCTTAAACTAGCTATCTAAATTAAGAGTAAGAATAAATTCCCATTGCAATTTATTTCCAATCCTAATTTCCTATTATCTTTATGATCCCTTTCAAATTTGTATTTGTTTTCCCTTCAAATATATGTTCTTTTGTTTATGAATAGATCGCAGGTTATCTGTGTAACGACAGGTTCAATGGGCGCTTGAGATTATGGGTGAAATGATGTTTCCAAACTAGCTTTGCAAATTTTTTTCTTTGTGGGTGCCCTGTTCTTCCCTGTTCTGCCCTGCCCTGTCTTATCCCAACTAGGAGGTTGTATTTCATCAATAAATCTAATCAATTCTGATTGTACTCGCTACTGTGTTTTCGATGTGTGATCTGTTTCAAAAGATGTCTGCAATGGGTGTGTACGTCATAAGATGAAGGGTTAACTGTTTAACTCTGGATGCAGCAGGTGGGAAGATGTAAAGTCAGGTCAATTCTATTGTTCTGATAGGTGCTATTTTTGGGTTATATCTCATACCTCCTTCCTCATCTGACCGCTCTCTCCAGCCAGGCAGTTCTTTATCGATTTGCAACCCCACCTATCAATTGATACCGGAAACCCGTTGATCAAGCCTATCCAAGTAGCGAAGCCAGAAAGCATCCAAGGTCCCGCCCCCATCCTAAAATCAATAGGGTTGAGATCAGCAGGCAGGAAGCTCAAAGTATCAAGCCATGGTTTTTCAGTTCTGTCTCGGTAGGTGTATCTTGTTCATTGGTTGGTGGTGTAATGAAATGAGGAAGAGGAGCCAGAGGCCCCACTCATAGCCCCACTTAGGGAGGAGAACCTTTTGATTAAGAGAAGTGAAGCAAAGCGTGCTTCTAGTCCATACGTGAAAGATTTGAACAAGAAATCCAATGACATATGGATTTCCATATAGGTTTTTAACATGATTTGGAAATAGAATTCCACCAGGCAAAATACATTTCGCGGGAACATAATTTCAAAAACCATATAATTCTCTGGTTTGTAGCAATAGTATTTCCTTTTTTGGGGGTCCAATAACTCCTCATCGGAGATCTAAACTGGAGATTATGGTGAAGAAACTATACCCTTTGCATTTAGTTTCTCCCTACCTGATAACCAAGATTCATTCTGAACTAAATATATCTATGAATTAAGATGGATCATATTTAGTCTAATTTCATCAGAATATATCAAACCATTAGATTCTCCAATCAATCAATACGTACATTCTTAACCATTTCATCCAGAATTGGCAGAGCACGGCTCCCTCTAAAGTCAATCTTGTGGGAAACTCCTGCTTTCTCAATAAAAGAAAATCTGATCATAGTTCTCTCTGTTTATGTCCATGGTTAGACTCTGCCATCCAAAACATTAACCCACCATTAATTCCAATCCACCAGGATTCAAAATTTTCTGGGAATTTTCTGAACAGTGAATCTAGAGATGACTTAATACCTTTCCATCATCAGGAAATGCAAGGGCTGTGCTGAGAATCGAGTATCCAATGTACATCCAAATCTCCATGTTGTTCTTGGTGTTAATGAGCTTCAGCAGGAGGCCCAAAAATTGACCCTCATCAACAGAACTAGTCATGAGGTTCCTGTCAAAATCCAGATAATCAATCCTCTGTTTCTTCACACCATAAAAACTACCTATGAAAGCTTCTAAAAAACCACTTATTTGAGAATTCAGGAGAAATGGATATAATCGATAGGTTGAGGGGCTTACCAAGGATTCTTGGCAGTCACTTCATAGATCTCTTTCATTGGATCGGGCTCACGAGGGTACACGCTCGTTTCCAATATATACTGCAATAATCATATAGCAATGAGAATTAATTCACCAGGCAAACATTAACCTCATCAATTACTTTCTCTGCTAAAATTACTGAAAAAACTCAGAGATCAAAGGGTTGAGAGAAACCTAAAAAAGGGCATCGCTCTGCAAGAGACTTTTGTCACCCACTTCTTGATGGAGAACAACCTTAGCCGACTCCTCTGCTTGGGTTGCCTGTGCCTTAACCTCTGCCACAGCAACATCAGTGCTTGCAATTTCCTCAAACCTGGAACACATTTGAAAATAGATCTAAATACGAATTGAAAATGACAAAATAGAAAAACCCCAAAATTACTAGGAATCTCCCAATGGATTTGCAACTCAGATCTTGCATTAAAAATCCAATTACCCAAATTATTAAATATAATATAACCTAACCCCAAAGCCCTGGATCTTAAAATGTCGTGATGTGAGTAAATACCTGTTTGGACAAGAAGATATATTGAAACTCAATGAATACGGGTTGCCCAAAAAAGCCCAATCTCACCAACCAGTTGCCCAGGCCTTGAATGCAGTGCACCAGTCCCTACGAAGAAGACCACAATAATATGAAAATGAGAGACATAAAAAACATAATATATAAAAACAAATTAAAATTCTCTATATTACACTGCTGGTTAAAATCGAATTGGGAGCGGGAATTGAGAGCGGGAATTGAAATTAATGTAAAATAAAAATTAAAAAATTAAATCTTAATAATAATATTTAAAACAAAAAATTCTATATAGTATTAAATTAAAAATTTAATAAGATATTAAGTTGCTATAAATTATTTAAAATGTAAAACTTACAAATATAATTAGTAGCTTTATGAAGTAATATTTATGTGTGTCAAGATCATAACTTTTTTGAAGTTTTAGTACTTTATGGGGTGATCTATTGAGAAAAATCAAAAGACTCAAAATTAAAATTATGAGGTTTTTTCTTGTTTTAATATCGACATAAAAATTTATGATAAGATGTCCCCTCTTAAAGTTTGACAATTATTGTTTTTTTTACTAAGCTTCCACCTATCGCAATGAGGCTAATTGCCTAGATTTAACATTATTAGAGGTTATGACCAATGGAAAAATTTATATTGAGGTTTTTATCTTTACTAATATTTGCACAACATTACCACATTTTGCAGACTAGGAATAACTCTCAAGGCCTTTACCAATGGACATGATAAGGGTCGTAGACTAGGAATATGGGCACCATTATTATTTTTTGCATGATAAGAATTAGTATGAGGGAAGGTCAAAAAGACTTTTATTTCTAAACTAAAGCTTCTAATGCTCAAGGGCCATGAATTTGGCATTAAACAACCACATCGATCTTCTCTAAATAATCTTAGAAATATATGGGATATCAATTACATTAGGAAATTTTTCACACCATGTATAGGATTTAAGGAATGTGCCATTGGTAGGGGAGGTAAACAAGGGCATTAGGCCTTGCAAGAAGCTTGTTAGTGTCAAGGACAATGAGCTAGACTTAAAAACCACATAGATCGTTTTTAAAGAATCCTTGGTCTTAAGTTAGGATATGGACACCACAGGATTATTCCTCACCACATATCGGAGTTAATGTCTATGTTATGGTTAGGAGAGGAAAACAATTGCCTTGGTCCCTAAATTAAACTTTCTCATGCTCAATTTCCATGAACATGACCTCTAGCTGGGAATATGGGCATTTAGTATGTTTTTAATAATAAGAATGGGTCCCATGGCCTTTACTATGGCCAAAGAAGGACATTAAAGTAAAGAGACTTAAGTCTTAAATAATCATTTGTCATTGAAAAAGCTTCAAACCACCACATAAATTATATTCTATAAGGGATATCCATTGGCCTCTAGAGGGGATGTGTCTACCATTCAAAGGTTTTGCACACTATGATTGGAGTCTCATCATTAGACCTGAATGAAATTAGGAGGCTTTCAATTCACATATGATGATTACAAGTGTAGGTTTGGTCAAAATAGGAACGTCATAAGGGGCTTAGGCCTTATTTGAATATTTGATAATTAAGCTTTGGAAGTAGTTCTCAAAGAACAACATGTAACCTCTTTAGGGGATCTTAGGAATCTATGGGGGATCTTTAGTGTCATTGGTATGTTTTACATAGTAAGAATGGGTCTTAGGCTTGTGCTGCTGCAAAGGGATGAAAAAAATGGCCTCAATCCCAAAATGAAACTTCTTTGGCTCACATTGCATGAAAAATACCATAAATAACAATATAAATCATCTTTGAGGTATTTTAGGCCTCCATCTAGGATAAGGGTTCCATTATGAGGTTTTCCATATCATATATGGGAGTTAGGTCTTATATCTTGGCCAAGGAATGAAAAAGGGCCTTATGCCTAAAACAAGTCTTTCTCATATTTAATGTCCTTTAACATAATATTAAAATGGAAATATGGGAACAACTAGTCTGTTTTACATAATAAGGATGACGGTTTTATTGCCTCTATGATGGATGTGGAAGGATAAAAATTTCCTTAGTCCCTAAACAAAACTTCTTTCGTTCAAGGGACGTGAAGGCCTCAAACGACCACACATATCCTATCTAAGATATGTATAGATTTTAGGTGTGATATGGGTGCTATTTGAAGGTTTTTTGTGACATATTTAGGTCTTGGGGCCTTTAAGTTTGGCCGAGTGATATTTGAAGGTTTTTTGTGTCATATTTAGGTATTGGGGCCTTTAAATTTGGCCTTAATATCATTAGGAGTCTTTTTTCACCATGAATGGAACTTGGGGCCTTAACCATGGTCAAGGAAGGATCATAAGGTGCTTGGGTCATATTTGAATCTTCCCATGATCAATCTTCCTAAACAAGTATTCTAATTACTACACGAAACATCTCTAGGGGAGATTTGGCCTATATCGGGGATCTTTGTCACCATGGGTATGGTTTACATGGTAAGAATGGGTCGTGGTGAATGTACTATCTTGAGGGAAGGAGAAAAGAGGGCCTTAGGCCCTAAATAAAGCTTCTTGAGTTCAAGGAACATGAATTAACCCCCAAAAAACCACATAGATACACTCTAAGGGATATTCAGATTTCAACTTGGATATGGGAGCCATGGCATGTTTTTCTACATAATTAAAGTGCCACAATAATTGTTAGTATGTATGGTTTTCTAATAATAGTGTGTGCACATTCTAATAATGTGAATGCATTATTAGAATTCATGAACATTTTTGTAATGCAATATGTATCTATAAAATAATATGGCTTTAGAGTAAACTTCTAGATTTATATCAATTTACCATGTATAAATCAACATACTTTGAATTCACATTAATGAGATCATTTTCGATGAATCTAGTGCAATAATCAACAATGGTATGTAGCAACGCCACAAAAAACCCATAACAAATAGTGTGTCCACAATTAAAAATTACTAACATAAATGACTAATTCATATACTTTTTGGAGTTGTTATTTGGTCATATTTTTATTCTTGGATTGTAATAGTCATTTACGTTAATCATTATTAATTTTGTCACTTATTATATAGTCATATAAATTAATCCTAGACTAAATTAGCCATTTAAGTTAGTCGTTTTTAGTTTAGTCACTTGTTATCTAGTCGTATATTTTATTCCTAGACTAAATTAGTCATTTAAGTTAGTTTTTTTTAGTTTAGTCACTTATTATCTAGTCATATATTTTATTCCTAGACTAAATTAGTCATTTAAGTTAGTCATTTTTAGTTCGGTCACCTAAAATTGATCAATTTTAGTAGTAATTCACTTGAAATAATTGCGGTGACTAACTTTTTTCGTCACCTGGTCACTAATTCCATCATTTTCTACTAGTAATTGTGGGGTTTTTCCATCCGTAGAAAGAAAGGACAGAATAGAGGAGCGGAAGTAAATGTAAAAACCAACCATCTAAGGGCTTGGCTTTGTGTTTTCTATTTTCCAAATTTTTTCCGAGTGTCCTGTGTTTTATCGGTATCTCTATCTTTTAAACAATGTTTCTTTTCCAAATAATGTCTAAGTGTTTTGGTGCTTAATCAGGCCCCCTATTTTAAATTAATCATTTGAATATTTATTGAATTTGAATACTTGTATTTAGGACGCACATAGAGAAATATTAATTGGATTTACAGGCACGTCAGGTCTATAACCCTTGCATTATTTTTTGTTGAATCATATTGTATTAACCACAAACCAAATATCAGTCGGATTTGCAGGCGCTATTAGGAATCTGTAATTTTAGCAGATTGGTGAGACTAAAACTGTAGAAGCAACATTATTTCAACCACTTTAGAATTCTAGGATCTAGCCCTCCTGAATCCGGAGAGGGATCTCTCCAATAAGTGCAAATATGGATTTGTCTTTGGAGTTTTGGGTAATGATATTAGGCTAGTTATGAAGGCCAAGGGTTTTGTTTGTTTTTTGGATGGTTGAGCATGAAAATTACTTGAGGGGAAAGTTCTAAGTGCAAAAAGTTTCAAAGGTGAGAAGTTGCAAGCGAATAGAACACCTTTGGCTAAAAAGATAGATATAACGCTGGTTTTTAGTCCATTGGGCTATGGAGTCATAACAGGGCTTTAATTGAGCAACAACATCAAGAGTGATCCAAGGGGCAAGTCATCTATATCACAAGATTATTGAGATTAGAGTGATGGAATGGAAACAATAAAGTGTTGGAGGGGTGGAAACTGATAATAATTTCATAAAGGATTTATAGTCATTCCAAACAAGAAAAGCCTCTTAAGTAACTTTTTAAAACCAACCAAGGACAGGGCTAACCATTGACTTCTTGGGAAAGTTTGTATTAAAGCAGCTTAATTGACAAACAATCCAATAATCCACATAATTACCTTTAGAAAGTATGAAAACATATAAGAGAAGACAAAGTGTAACTTAAGATCAGGTAAGGTACTTCTAAACCTAGTCTTCTTTCAGCCAACACAAAGGGATACCTTCAGAATCTGCCTTTGGAGAATAGAAGCTAGAAACAGGGCAAACCATCACTTTTCTAGTGTAACTTTTAATAAGCAAATAAGGAAAATAACTTTCAAGAACAATGTTTAAAGCAAACAGTAGGATGAGGGAACTACAACATTCCTAATTGTTTAGACTGTATTAAATCATTCTTAAATAAACAAATTGGAGGAAAACATTGAGATAAAGCTTATCAGTAAGAGAAGGGTACTGGTAAACAGTAAATCCTAACTCTATAAATGCTGCTCTTTATCAGAGAATAGTGAACAATATGACATACATAGAAGGAAAACAATAACAAATAAAAAGGCACTTCACCAGTGATATAGACCAGGATCCCAAGAAACAGCTTGTTATTGATGTCAAACCAGTTATAGTACTCAGGTCCAATGTTTCAGTTCAGCAATCATCTTCACTATCCAACCTAACAAGTCTAACACAAACAGAGCTTCAAGGGCGAGTGAACACTATTTACAGATAGAAGTCTTAAGCTCAATTATATTTCAAAGTCCTACAACCAACCCCTCTCTCATCTTCTGTAGAAGTATATATAGAAGAATGAGGAGGTGAGATCTGATAAAAGATCTCCAATTACAATTAATACGGATTTAATGGCTTCTTGGCCTTTGGGGGGCTCAATTAATAAACTTACAATAGGTGTTTTCTGTATTAAATGATTTGCATAAATTTTTAAGCTTGGTGGGAGCTTTTGTTGACCTTGGAGGTTTTGTGTGATGTCGGGGTTACTCCGCAGATATTGTTTGCATTAATTTTCCCTGCAGAAGTAACTCTTTGGTTGCGTTGAGGTGAATATCTTCATTTGATCAATAACTTCGGCCTCTAATTGAATACTTTGAGGCATAGATGGCATTTCGGCAGCTGGGAGGAATCAATTTTCCTCAGAGGTGGTGGTGGAGGCTTTCTGTCGATAAAACACTTAAGATTTTCTTCTTTAACTATGTTTTTAATCGGGGATTAGGCTTTTGATAATCATTCTTAGCCGTAATCCCCACAAAACCTGTCTTCAATCCTTTGCTCTAGTATATATATTTTTTTTAACATTGATACTCTTTGATTTGTGATTGACTTGCTGTGTTTTTCTAGTGTGCAGGGCTGCGCAGGCGCGATATGGCATCAATGCCTCATGAACCACCGATGATACATGAATTTGAAACCTGCAAATGATTTTCTTTGATGGATCAGAGGCGGGAGGATCGTCACCCTCTGCTTCTTAATTTTCTTCGGAAATGGAGGAAAAACCATTGAAAACCCTGCAAAATACAAAAAACAATTATAAAATCCTACATATATAGGTCTGCTGCTTCAGAAAGCACGTGGAAAGAGCAGGGTCGTTGGATGGCATCATCCAATGGTTGAGATTGATCGGGGGAAAACAAAAGGAAGGTGGAATATTAATTTAAATCAGAGCCGTCGATCACGCAAAGATCGACGGTCGGGAGTGCAGGTGGAAAGTCAAAACGGAGAAAACGGGCGATGAATTTTGGGCCGTCGATCTATAGATCAGATCGACGGCGGAGATGTTGTTACTGCTGCATCGGACCCTGCATTATCACGTGTGCATCTCCAGCAAGCGACCACCGTCCGATGAGCGGCCTCTAATCGGATGATGCACGTCAATATCGCGCGGGATCTACGTCCGATGTTTAACACGCGATGGACGGTGGTTTGGTGAACAGTGCCCAGGTCACGCGTCAATCGGTGAGTGGAATCGCTTCCGATTGGGAGAAAACCGCTCCGCACTCATAGGCGGTGTGATGGATATCGCCGGTTTCTGCACAGTAGTCGTGGCAGGGACCACCGGGCGGATGAAGAAACGGACCGTTGGATCTGCAGTTTAAACGGACGGCTGTGATGCGATCGCGCAGTGAACAGGAGTGGGGACCACGGGTGCGATGGGATTGCGAAGACCATCGGATCTACAGGGAAATCAATAGTGAGGAATGCTACTGATAAGCAAACGCGCTAAGCGCTTTTCGGGCTAGTGCCTAGTTTCGGCGCCTGCGTCACGTGGGGAAAAGGTCGAGGGAGCTGGCCGAAGGGGGCTAAGACCCATATGTGTCCAAATGTGGGTTTTTCATGGATTTTCAATGGTTTTCAAAGGTTTAGAGGGGTTCCAATAAGGCAAAGAAGAAGTCTTTAAACCTTATCAATGGATTTTGAATAAGGGAAAAGGGAGAAACGTGAAAGTGAGGGTTTTTCATGGAGGATGAAGGGGTTAAAATGAGGTCAGTTTTGGAAGAAGGGAAAAAGGAAAATGGTGCTTGAAGTAGTAATCTGTCTCGGAAATCTGCAGGATTTCTGAATGTAGAATAGGCATAGTAGTGAAGATTATGGACAGAGGCATGAGGCCTTCAAGAGTCTTCAAGAGCCAACACTTTTTAGCAATAAAATTTGTTCCTTGAAGGCTCAAAAAAGTTTTAGCCACCTTTTGCTATAACAAATTTATAGGTGGCTAACAGTGGCTCCACTTGGGGATGGTGTCTTCTTGAAGGCATCAAGAACTTTAGACTTGCATTCTCTGGGAGGCTGACCTGTGCCACATCCATTATGTTCTCTGGGAGGCTGACCTGTGCCTCATCCATTGGCTTCCTTTCTTTCTATGGATGATGTTCTTTTGAAAACATATTAGTAGCCATAAAAACAATGGTTCTTTCATCAACAAGCTTTCTACCTACCCAATCCTACAGATCTAACATTTTTTCTTCATTAGAGTGCACTTGGATTGGAAAACTCTTTTACAACATTTTATTCTTTTGAAAGTAGGAAAAATAATATATTTCTACTCCTTATTTCTCCATGGACTCAGATTAAACAGTTGAGCCCATATGATTCTCTACCTAATCTACTAATCTGTTAGGATTAAACAGTCTAACAGATTTTTATTCTCTAAATTCTACAACAGAAATTTAAAAGCATACAAGTCAAGATTAAATAGTCTAACTTGATGCTGGTCTATGGCATAAAAACAAGCTGCACATAGATATTATTTTGCAGAAAAATAAATAAAAAATGGAAGGCTTAAGATTTGAAATTTTCTCATCATGGCCTTCTCTTTTCTTTGCAGCTCCAGTTTGAATTTGTTTGAGTTGTTTTGTCTTATCAACTGGTTTGGATTTTGAGCTAATTAGAACTAGATTTTTACATCTCTTGACTCAGAATTTGAAGCAGATTTGAGTCATTTTCTTTTTGAAACCTTAGGTTCAGATTTTGATCTTGTTTGAACCTTTAATTTCTATCCTAAACTATCTACTGATAAGCCAAGAATAAACATTTTGGCAAATCGAATTCACTATCCTATCAGCAGAAAATTTAAAGCTAATTAGTCAAGATTAGACAGTTTGACTAATTAGAAGTGTGTTTTTCAGGAGTGGCATTTGAGCTTGCACACTTTCATATTTGTTTCTCTTTTTTGGTATGGGGCTATACCTTTCTTGTTTTCACAATTTGCCCTCTTCTCTTTCTTTCACTGTTTTTGTATTTTTTGATTTTTATAACTTTGAATGCAATGGTGGGTGAAGTATTTATAATGAGAAAATGATAAAAAGGCTTTCAGAGCATAACATGGATCAAGAGAAGTAATGCTTAAGCATCCTGCCATTGACAGGACCCCCAAACAATTCTGCTTCATTCAACTCCTACAAGAAAAATGCATTGTTACCAGCAGCTAAATGAATAGAGTAAGGGCCAAGCCATAAGTTGTCAAATTTTCCATGCTTGCCCTTTTCTTTCCTCCTTGAGTCCCACTTTAAAACTTTTTCCCCAGTTTTGAAATTGCTGGCCTTTGTTCTTCTGTCAAAAAGCTTTTTGATGCCAATCTTCTTCTGCAATGTCTTGTTATAAACCTCCTCTCTGGTTTGCTGAAGATGAATGGTCTGATTTATTCTTCTGATCATGTCATTATCTTCAGTTTGCAACTCTTGAATCAACTTCATTACTGGTACACCAAGGATGTTTGGAAAAATTGCATCAGTACCATACACAAGCTGAAAAGGTGACATGCCAATAGATTTCTTCAAAGTCAATCTGTTAGCCCAAAGTGCATGAACAAGCTTTGTGTGCCAATACTTCTTGTTATTCTCCAACAGTTTCTTGATTATGTTCACTAAACTCTTGTTTGAGGATTCTGCAAGTCCATTACCTTGAGGGTAATAGGCTGTGGAATGCCCCAATGTTATCTGATATCTATAACAGAATTCAACCATCTTCTTTGATCCAAATGTTGTTGCATTATCAATGATGATCTTGGTAGGACAGCCAAATCTGGAGAGAATGTTAGTCTCAATGAATTTTATAATAATAGAGTCATTGGCTTGCCTACAAGGAATGGCTTCTATCCATTTAGTGAAGTAGTCTGTGGCAGTAAGAATCCATCTATGCTGGGAAAAAGATGGTGGATGTATTTCTCCTATGAAGTCAAGTCCCCACTATTGAAAAGGGGCTTCAACAGTGATTGGATGCAGAGGCAGGGGTAGCAGTTTTCTTTTGCCTTCAAAAAGTTGACATTTATGACAGGCAATGATCATTTTGTGTATATCAGGAAAAAGAGCAGGCTAATAGAAACCAGCCCTCAAAATTTTGTTGGCTGTTGTCTTCCAGTATAAATGACCTCCACACTCTCCTTCATGGAACTGGTGTTTGACCTTCTATGCATCAAACTCAGGAAAACATTTAAGCAATACACCACTTGCATTTTTCCAATAAAGACATCTATCTATAATGCAACAGTTTACAGCTTTTAACTTTAGGAATCTTGCCTTTGTTTTTGTCAAACCAGGAGGTGTATTTAAATTAAGCAAAACATAAATAATATCAGTATACCAAGGATAATTCATAAAATGGTCTTCAACAATGGGTGTTAAGATTTCCTCTTGGTCATCCAAAGCATCAATCATATTAATATCAAGAACTTCAAAATTGGATTCGGCCATTAATCTAGCTAGACCTTGGCCTTTGATGAGTTTAGTGGGTTTTATCTCTAAATCATATTCAAGAATAACAGCAATCCACTTACCTCTCTTACCATCTGGGTCCTGTGTTAGAATTTCTTTAACAACTGAGTTTGGGACAAAGGCAATGATGTGTGAGTGAAGGATGTATACTCTGAAGTCTTTTAAAGCTTTAACCAAAGAAAAATCTTGCTTCTCCACAATGTTATACTTCAGAGGGGCATCCCTCAATGCCTTGCTAAAGAATGAAATAAGCTACTCTTGTCCTTGTGGATTTTTCTGTAAAAAGACAGAAGCTATGGTATGTTCTAATGCAAACGAAAAAATATAAAAATATTTTGAAAAATCAGGACTTATTAGAACCGATGTTTTAGTTAATGCTTGTTTCACTAGCACGAAGGAATTCTTTGCTTCCAAGGTCCATTTTACCCCTTTCTCCTTCTTCAACATGTTTGTTATATTCCTAAGGAGCTCAGCCAAGTTGGGTATGAACCTTCTCAAAATGTTAATCTTTCCAATGAAAGATTGCAACTCCTTGATGTTTCGAGGATGGGAGATTTGCAATATGGCCTCAATCCTCTTCGGATCTATCTTTATACCCTCCTCATAAATAATGTGCCCAAGAAGTTTACCTTCTTGGAGACCGAATAGTGTCTTCTTAGGGTTTAAAGGTATTCCAAACTTTCTGCATTTCGTAGGAAAAATACTGAGAGGGGGGGCTGAATCAGTATTTAGGACTTTATCAAACTTTTTACTTTTTCACTCTCTAAAACCCATACGCTACTTTGCTGAACCAAACTAGCGTATACACGTGGATATCCTTCATAAAAATCGCGTATACACAGAGATATAATTATGCCATTAATTCTTCACTTATATCATTCCATCATTCATTCATTAGATGTTCAATAAATAGTAAACATGTGCAGTAAGATCAAAATAAACCATCACACATAAGCATCACACATGAACACCAATATTTTAGGTGGAAACCCAAGTCGGGAGAAAACCACCGCTGCAGTTGCTCAGCCTTCAATATTTTATTATAGAGAAAACATCTTACAACATATGTCACGCACTACCAGCACGCAGTACACCCACTCTGCGCTCGTTTACCACCTCTCCCCCGGAAGGGAGCTACGACCCTCGATCTCGTTTACCGCCTCTCCGGAAGGGAGCTACAACCCCCTCGATCGAACGCTACAACCCTCAAGACTTATGGACCACGTTTCATCATATTTTCAGACTGGACCCACTCCACATATTTAAGCTCAATCATACATCAACCTGAAACTTATCAATTCAGACAACCCAAAACTATAGAATACATCATTCACAGATAGTAGTAACACAGCAGAACAGATCATACATTTCATATCCCTTGCTTCAGCAAACCCTAGTTTGCATACGTGCTTTCCTTTCACTGATTCCGCGTATATACGCGCTTCCAATCACATCAACCCGCGTATACTTCTGTACAAATTACAAATCTGATTTCTCTGCGCATACACGCTTTCTCTTTTCAAAGAAAGCGTATATACGCGTTTTCCGTTGAACTAGCGTATGGTTCTTCGCATATTTAGGTCATTGCAATTCTTCATATCGTACATTACTCTATTTTACCCTTTAATTTCGTAAATTCCCACTAGATGTTCGCCTTTCCTTTACGCATCTAATCATCCCCTAAAACAGATCTAGAAAATACAAATATATTTCAGATCTAGATACCCTTCTTCATCATTTTCTTCATTGGTGCATCATGCATTCAGATCTATCATTCAACCGTAACCCTTTCCATTCAGATATACTTCAGAGAGAAGTATTCATTCAAGCTCAGACATCTTGCGCCCACTCCCATGATTTGCACAATGAAATTCTTCTCTTTATATAGGTTTACCCTTTTTCAATACCATGAGCCAAAACCACATTACTTCCGATGGTATTCCTGGACGGGGTCATTTAGATGAATCATTACCCAATACAATGGGTCAATACCATGGTGGTTACCCCTGGTTTTGCACTTTATGAGTGCTTTTGCCCATACGCGACTTGGCACGTTATTTCCCGCGTGCATACGCAACTTATCCTAGACAAATCCACGTATGCCTTGAGACATACTCTTTTCATCATAGATCTAGCACATATTGAATTCCTTTCTTCATTACCTTCTGTACTCTCTGTAGATACATCAGATTTACATCTTTCAACAGGTTCATCAAGACATATTCTATCAAGCACAACTTCATCAGGTGGGTTGCCATTCAAGGACAACACTCTATCAAGTGGGTTGTCATCAAGGACAACACCCAGCATCATATTGTCAACAAACATCATATCACATCAGATTTACATCATTTACCAAGTCCATCAAGTCAAGAATAACTTCATCAGGTGGATTGCCATCAAGGACAACACATGCCAACAATCTCATGTCTTCATCTTCATTAAGTGGGTTGCCATCAAGGACAACACTCTGCATCATATTGCCAACATTTCTCGAAAAATTTTCTCAAATGTTCTAAGTGCTCTTCATCTGCTTTTGAAAACACAGTGACATGATCAACGTATATAATGATGAAGTAGCCCAATTCTTCTGAGAATGCTATGTCCATGGCTCTTTGAAAAGTTTCTCCAACATTCATTAGACCAAAGGGCATTTTCACATACATGAAAGTGCCCCATGGTGTAGTAAAGGCTGTCTTTAATTGATCAGCAGGGTGAACTAAGATCTGATTGTACCCTGAATAGCCATCCAGCAAAGAAATTATTCTAGACCCCACCACCCTTTGTAAAATATGATCCATCTTGGGTAAAGGGTAGTTATATTTCAATGAAGCTTTGTTTAGGTCTCTAAAGTCTATACAAAGCCTGATCTCTCCAGTTTTCTTCCTAACAGATACCAGATTAGACACACACTCAGAGTATCTAATAGGGACAATAATACCAGCTTCATACATTTTCATGATCTCCTTCTGAACCAAAGGCAACTGAACAGGGTTTATTCTGCGTAGTTTTTGTTTGAATGAATTTTCATTTTCTTTGAGGGGAATTTTGTGCTGTATTATTTTAGTGTCATAGGATTTAAGATCTTCGTAACTCCATGCAAAAACATCCAAAAATTCTTTAAACAGCTCTATGTATTTGAGTTTAATGTGAGCTAGTAAAGTCTTAGACAATTTAATCATCATAGGTTTAATTTCACTGCCTATATTGCACTCTTCCACTTCAATCTCTATAGGTCCCAGTTTTGGTTTCTTGGCCACATCGTTAAAATCAAACAACTCTTCTAAAGGTGCTAGACCGCTTGGCAGACTTTCATCTTTAGAGTGCAGAGTTTCTAACTCCTCTGTTTCTAACTCTGCAGTCCTTTCCTTTTTTTTTTAAGTTTTCTTGTCAGAAAATTAAAATTGACAAGCTCAGGAGAAAACTCTTCTTCTCCAAGAAAATTTTCTTCCTTGCAGTCTGCTTCATAGTCTGAGTCCGAACTATTTAGTTCGAATTCATTTTTGAATTGCATGAAGTCTTCTATTTGTTTGTCATTGTCAAACACCTGCCAATACTTCTCATTATCAGGCACGGCTGGTCTAAATTTTATCCGAGTTGTGCAGTCTTTGGTGTTATATGGCGTTAAGCATGTTCTAGCTGCAAAGGCTAAAATGTGGGCCGCAATATTTATTTTTCTTGGGACAAAAAATAGTTTGGACTCCTCGAATGTTTTCAAAAGGTTTATGACATTGTTTTGGTAGGCCCTAAGTCTGGGATGATTTGCGTTATACTCCCCATAGACCTACCTAATGACTAACTCTAAATCCCCATACACATTGATTCTTGTGGCTCCTAACTTTTTCAATAAATGTAAGCCTAAGAGAAGGGATTCATATTCTGCTATGTTATTGGAACACTGAAAGTTTAGTTTGCAGGAAATGCTTTCTATGTGGTTGTTTTCAGTGTTAGTAATCCAGACACCTGCACCAGCATTGTTCTTAGTGCATGACCCATCAAAATACATACTCCACAGAGGACTATTTTTGGTTTCTCCTTGGTTAGTGTCCTCTTTAACTAATGTGCTCAAGGGTTGTTGTGGAATCTCAGCACTTAGTTGTATTTGTTTTTATTCCCCAAGTTTTTCGTTTATTTGAGGGTTGTTTTCTTGATTATGAATTTTTAAAAGAAATGGACACTTGACTTGTAGCTCAAGACCTTTGTTTGGTTTGCTACTGTCTTTAAATGCAGCAAACTGTTTTGCCACTTCTGCGTTGTGTTCCTCTTCCTCCCTATCGGCCATTAATTCTATTAAAGTGACTTTCTCACCAAGTGTTTCATCATTAAACATAATAAAAGAATCAAGGCCTGTATTTATAGAATACAGGGGAGAGTTTTGTGGTCTGTCTTGACTTGTAAGTGTGATTTCATATGGGACTCCCTCTAAAGTCTTCTATTCTGATTGAAAACAAGGTCATGTCCATTTGCATAGTCCCTTGTAACTTAGCCCCCCAAGATCTTGATAATAACATTCCATACTTTGGGGGCACATCAGCCACAACAATATCCATGACTAAACATTTGGCTGGAATTTGGGCTAAGTTAACACAGAGGTCTTTGATTAATCCTAAACATTTTACTCTGCTGGAATCAAAGGAGTAAAGGTATTTGTAAGGTCTGGTGATTTCTAGACCCCGGCTCTCCATTACAGCTTTTGGCATTAAATTATGAGAAGCCCCGGAATCATGCATGGCGTTGTGTAAAATCTTGTCATGAATGTTTAAACTCACATAAAAGGGAGGAACAGGCCCCTCTTGATATCTACCTTCAATCTTAGGACCAAAAATTAGCTCTGGTTGGTCATCATTAATATTGAATGTGTCATCATTTTCTTCTATTTTTAAATCCTTCAAAATTTGGGTCTGATATACATGTTGGGCAGCTAACTCAGTCAAGGGAACAGAGATTTTGATCTTTGAAATTTCCTGCTCCAGGCTGAAAGGAATTTGACTTTTTAAAGCGCTGGTCTCAGCCTTATTAGCTGTCACTTTATCAGCAATATCAAGTTGCTGATTTGTCCTATTTACATTTGAAAAAATGGTTTTAACAGGAGCACTAGCTGAGATGTTAGTGATTCTAATGTCTACATTTTGTTTTTCATTGTTTTGAGTGCCTTTCTCTTTACCATTATCAGAATTTACAGCCCCTGTTTTATCCTTTTGTTTGAAAAATTTAGGCTTGTTTGCAGTGTTGTTTTGTGAAGATTTATCAGAGGTTTTGGTGTTGGGAGTTTGTTGACTAGTTTTGCTTCTAAGGTCATATTATCTTTGAGACTTTATGATGACATTTTCCATGTCTTGATAATAACTTTCATCATCATCTCTTTGGTCATCATAAGGTGTATAAAGACCTTTTTTTCTATCATAATGAGCTTCAAAGTCATCATCCTCTACCCCAAACATGTTGATTTCATCTTCCTCTGTTATTTCATCCGTTCCCTCAACCTCACTTACATAGTTTTGATGAAAGCGAGGAGTGATCTATTGATCATCTTCCCTAGGTCTGTTTGGAGGTTGATTCCTTCTAAAATTCTGGTTTTGGTTCTGGTTTCTATTTTGAGGAGCAGTTTGATTTTGGCTTGCTTGTGCTCTCTTAATTACGCTCATCTCTTTCATCATCTCTTGCATCATTTTCTCCATTTTTGAGTTGGAAGTAGAAGGTGTAGATTCCTCTCTAAAGGACACCCTCTTCTCAATTTTCATTCTTGCTCTTTTCTCCATCAAGTTGACTTCCACAGAAAGAGCACCCTTTTGCATCTCTTCAAGAGTTGCAAAATCTCTTTCCCTTAGCTGATAGGCCATCTCAGGGTCAAACCCTTCAGGAAACTTGTTTAAAGCTGAGCCTTGTGGAGGTTTTAGATCTGGGGAAAGTGCATTATATACACTATTAAATATGGTACAATAAGATTGCACACTTTCCCCAGTGTTTCTGTGGAGGTTCTTGTAATAAAAAAGGACTTGAAGAGGATTATTCTTTACTTCCCATTTGTTTAAGAAAGTTTGATGGAAGGCTTGGAGATCATTGATACCATGGGGGGTTAAGACTTTAAACCATTTTCTTACTTCCCCCCCAAACTTTGAGCAAAAAATCTAAGTTTGACAGAATCATCATCGATTTCATTTCTGTCAAAGTAGTCATTCATATTATCCACATGTTTTGATGTAGTTGTAGCATTGCTAGCATCATATAATGGAATCTTGGACTGATAGTCCTGTGGAATATTGACTAATGGTGCAGGAAGGACTAAGGGAGCATACCATGTCGCCATGATATGTGATGGGGGTGGATTTAAAGGAGGTGGATTAACAAGAGGGAAATTGGGCTGAAGTGGAGTGGTTTGAACAGTGGATGTAGGGTGAGAAAAAGTGGATGGACCAGGAATAGATTGCTGAGCCGATCTTGGATGAGAGACACCTAGGTTGTGAAGGAAATGTAAATCAAGAGGTGTTGTTTCTCTGCCACCAAGATGTTCACTGGTTTCAGGATAAGAAAGTGAAGAATCAGAATCTAACTTATCTAAATCACCAAGAGACCTAGTAATAAAAGGATTCACTAAGTCAACTTGTGATTGTTGCAGAGCTGAAAGATTTTCAGGAACTGAATTAGCTCTCAAGGGTGATCTAAAACATTTGATAATTTAATCCTAGGAGACTTCCTAAGGATACTTTATGGGTTATCAAATAACTCAGGTGGATCAGGGTCAGGATAGGCTCTAGTATGAATCTTTCTAGGAGCCACTATGCTATTTTTTTTAGACCCAAATAAACAGGATAAGTTCAACCAGGTATGACAATATTTGAGAGGTTAACTAATCTGTTTACACAAATTTCAATCCTACAGTCCTCTAACTGAGTTTGAATAATGTTATGATGATAAGGGTTCTTCCCAGTGGAGTCTTAAGGTCTGTTCATGATTGTGGCAAGTGGAGGTTTTCAGGTCTTTTCAGAGGTAAAAGGTTTTATGGTCCACCACCATGTTTATTTGATACCAATCTGAAATATTTTTAGGTTTTTTGGGCTATTTTTCAGTTGTGTGGTTTCTAAGAATGTACTAACTTTGTTTCAAAACTTAGCTATGGTTATGAGACAAAGACAGTCTACTCTTATGGCTAAGCCAACTGATTTTTCAAGGTTAGATAAAGTCTTATGATAATCCTAGGGTTTACCTAGTTTGTCACTAATTCAAACAAGTTCCATCATTATTACCATTCCTCGGTAGTGCTTGAAAAGGCTGCTTTTTACTCACAAGTTTTATGAAGTTCTTAAGGGAACCTAAGGTGAAAATTCAGCTGAGAGTCCCCAGTGGAGTCACCAGAAATGTTAGTTGCTGGTGGCTCAGCTGGTTAATATAGAAAATGTTCTTGAACCAAATCCCTGATATCCTATGGTTACCCTCAAATGAAAATGTTTCTGGGTTTCCTCCCTAACGGAGTCGCCAGAAATGTTAGGAATGTGTAATTTTAGTAGATTGGTGAGACTAAAACTGCAGAAGCAACATTATTTCAACCACTTTGGGATTCTAGGATCTAGCCCTCCTAAATCCGGAGAGGGATCTCTCCAATAAGTGAAAAGATGGATTTGTCTTTGGAGTTTTGGGTAATGATATTAGGCTAGTTATGAAGGCCAAGGGTTTTGTTTTTTTTTTGGATGGTTGAGCATGAAAATTACTTGAGCCGGGGAAAGTTCTAAGTGAAAAAAGTTTCAAAGGTGAGAAGTTGCAAGCGAATAGAACAACTTTGGCTAAAAAGATAGATATAATGCTGGTTTTTAGTCCATTGGGCTATGGATTCATAACAGGGCTTTAATTGAGCAACAACATCAAGAGTGATCCAAGGGGCAAGTCATCTATATCACAAGATTATTGAGATTAGAGTGATGGAATGGAAACAATAAAGTGTTGGATGGGTGGAAACTGATAATAATTTCACAAAGGATTTATAGTCAGTCCAAACAAGAAAAGCCTCTTAAGTAACTATTTAAAACCAACCAAGGATAGGGCTAACCATTGACTTCTTGGGCAAGTTTGTATTAAAGCAGCTTAATTGACAAACAATCCAGTAATCCACATAATTACCTTCAGAAAGTATGAAAACATATAAGAGAAGACAAAGTGTAACTTAAGATCAGATAAGGTACTTCTAAACCTAGTCTGCTTTCAGCCAACACCAAGGGATACCTTCAGAATCTGCCTTTGGAGAATAGAAGCTAGAAACAGGGCAAACCATCACTTTTCTAGTCTAACTTTTAATAAGAAAATAAGGAAAATAACTTTCAAGAACAATGTTTAAAGCAAATAGTAGGATGAGGGAACTTCGTCATTCCTAAATGTTTAGACTGTATTAAATCATTCTTAAATAAACAAATTGTAGGAAAACATTGAGATAAAGCTTATCAGTAAGAGAAGGGTACTGGTAAACAATAAATCCTAACTCTATAAATGCTGCTCTTTATCAGAGAATAGTGAACAATATGACATACATAGAAGGAAAACAATAACACAGAAAAAGGCACTTCACCAGTGATATAGACCAGGATCCCAAGAAACAACTTTTTATTGATGTCAAACCAGTTACAGTACTCAGGTCCAATGTTTCAGTTCAGCAATCATCTTCACTATCCAACCTAACAAGTCTAACACAAACAAAGCTTCAAGGGCAAGTGAACACTATTTACAGATAGAAGTCTCAAGCTCAATTATATTTCAAAGTCCTACAACCAACCCCTCTCTCATATTTTGCAGAAGTATATATAGAAGGATGAGGAGGTGAGATCTGATAAAAGATCTCCAATTACAATTAATATAGATTTAATGGCTTCTTGGCCTTTGGGGGGCTCAATGAAGAAACTTACAATAGGTGTCTTCTGTATTAAATGATTTACATAAAGTTTTAAGCTCGATGGGAGCTTTTGTTGACCTTGGAGGTTCTGTGTGATGTCGGGGTTACTCTGCAGATATTGTTTGCATTAATTTTCCCTGCAGAAGTAACTCTCTGGCCGCGCTGAGGTGAATATCTTAATTTGATCAATAACTTCGGCCTCTGATTGAATACTTTGAGGCACAAGCGGCATTTCGGCAGCTGGGAGGAATCAATTTTCCTCATAGGTGGTGGTGGAGGCTTTCTATCGATAAAACACTTAAGATTTTCTTCTTTAACTATGTTTTTAATCAGGGATTAGGATTTTGATAATCATTCTTAGCCGTAATCCCCACAAAACCTATCTTCAATCCTTTGCTCTGGCATATTTTTGTTCTCGACATTGATACTCTTTGATTTGTGATTGACTTGTTGTTTTTTTCTAGTGTGCAGGGCTGCGCAGGGGCGATATGGCATCAATGCCTCATGAACCACCGATGATACGTGAATTTGAAACCTGAAAATGATTTTATTTGATGGATCAGAGGAGGGAGGATCGTCACCCTCTGCTTCTGAATTTTCTTCGGACATGGTGGAAAAACCATTGAAAACCCTGCAAAATACAAAAAACAATTATAAAATCCTGCATATATAGGTCTACTGCTTTAGAAAGCACGTGGAAAGAGCAGGGTCATTGGATGGCATCATCCAATGGTCGATATTGATCGAGGGAAAACAAAAGGAAGGCGGAAGAATAATTTAAATTAGAGCCGTCGATCGCGCAGAGATCGACGGTCGGGAGCGCAGGTGGAAAGTCAAAACGGAGAAAATGGGCGATGAATTTTGGGCCATCGATTTTCAGATCAGATCGATGGCGGAGATGTTGTTACCGCTGCGCCGAACCCTGCATTCTCGCGTGTGCATCTCCAGCCAGTGACCACCGTCCGATGAGCGGCCTCAGATCGAACGGTGCACGTCAATATCGCGCGGGGTCTACGTCCGATGTTTAACGCGCGATGGACGGCAGTTTGGTGAACAGTGCCCAGGCCAGGCGTCAATCGGTGAGTGGAATTGCTGCCGATTGGGAGAAAACTACCTCGCGCTCAGAGGTGATGCGATGGATACCGACGGTTTCTGGACAGTAGCCGTGGCGGGGACCACCGGGTGGATGAAAAACGTATCGTCGGATCTGCGGTTTAAACGGACGGGTGTGATGCGATCGCGTGGTGAACAGGAGTGGGGACCACAGGTGCGATGGGATTGCAAAGACCGTCGGATCTACGGGGAAATAAACGGTGAGGAATGCACCCGATAACCAAACGCGCTAAGCGCTTTTCGGGCTAGCGCCTGGTTTCGGCGCCTGGGTCACGTGGGGAAAAGGTCGAGGGAGCTGGCCGAAGTGGGCTAAGACCCATATGTGTCCAAATGTGGGTTTTTCATGGATTTTCAATGGTTTTCAAAGGTTTATAGGGGTTCTGATAAGGCAAAGAAGAAGTCTTTAAACCTTATCAATGGATTTTAAATAAGGGAAAAGGGAGAAACGTGAAAGTGAGGGTTTTCCATGGAGGATGAAGGGGTTAAAATGAGGCAGTTTTGGAATAAGGGAAAAAAGGAAAATGGTGCTTGCAACAGTAATCTATCTTGGAAATCTGCAGGATTTCTGAATGTAGAATAGGCACAGTAGTGAAGATTATGGACAGAGGCATGAGGCCTTCAAGAGTCTTCAAGAGCCAACACTTTTTAGCAATAAAATTTGTTCCTTGAAGGCTCAAAAAAGTTTTACCCACCTTTTGCTATAACAAATTTATAGGTGGCTAACAGGCGCGATGAGAACCGTTGGATCCAGCCCATCAATGGCAGGAGATCATATAGCAGTCGAAGAGACATCGAAATCCACAGAAAATAGTAGTTAATTCTCCCTTCGCAAGTTAAAATATTTTGTTTGCGATGTGAAGTGTCGTGGCGGAGGTGTAGCGCGAACCGTCGGATCTGTCTGAGACCAAATGATGGAGATTGGAGCGGTGATTGCAAATTTCAAGTTATAACGACTAATAGTAAGGTCCATCGCAGGGTAAATTAAAAATTTTGCGATGCGAAGTGTGGGAAGCCACATGTCGACGCGGTGCAACATCGCATTGTGCATAAATTAAATTTTAGCACTTAACATTTCATGTAGCGTGAACCATCGGATCCGTCTGAGATCGAACAGTGGAGATTGGAGCGGCGATCACAAATCACAAGTTATAGCAATTAATGCTAAGGGCCATCGGAGGGTAAACTAAAAGATTTACGATGCTAAGTTAAGGAAGCCACGTGTCGATGTGGCGCAACATCGCATCACGCGGAGTATAAGGTTTATCCTTCATGTTTCAAGGTTAAGTTGTGGGGAATGCAGAGTGCGACGTTGGGACCCTCCAGTAAAGAACTCCTGCACAGTTGCATTTTGTTTGGTTTATGCATTAGCTTGTATTATTGTTGAAGTCTGTGTATTATATGAAGACTTCGATGTTGATCGTGCAAAGTATGTATGTATTAGTTTGGGCATACAAAGGTTTAAAACACCGATGTTGATTCGTAATGTATGTATGTATTAAGTCTTAAAACTCACATTCCGTGGCATTATTCTGACATATTGTAGCAGGTCTGCATCACGTTGGAGGTAACTAACCTTGTTGAGCTAGAGAGGCTCATTCTACAATCCAAGAGGGCGATGTGTAATTTTGTTCATTTTTCAACTTGGAGTTTAAATGTGTCCCTAAAAAAATACTTTAAATAAAAAACATCATCCACTATGATAAAAACATAAATGATTATACATATTTGGTGAGTTTTAATTAATAGCATTATATTAAATTAATAGTGGTATTCTCATTGTGCTTACTTATCCCTTTGGTTATTCAAGTAATAAATAAATTATTTTAACCTCTATGTTAAACAATATAATTTTATATAACTTTACATAGATTCAAAGTAAAAAAAAAAAAAAAAAACATACACATATGTGTGTATGTGTTAATGTTTACTTTAGTAAATTATTTCAATGCTTAAAAGGAAAAATAATTTAGATGTTTTTCATAAGAGGAAAATGTGTAAGATTCAATTTTTAAAATAAAATATTAATAATAATAAATTATTCAGAAATACAATTCAAACAATGAAAAATTGCATATGGTTTATAGAGAGAGGGGTAGAAAACTACTATTGGTTTATCTTAATCACAAATTTATCAAGCACCAAAAATGATTAAATATCTTGACATATAATTTTTTTTTAGTTTTTGTATTCTAAAAAGAATTTTCATACATAATAAAAAGTAATCTCTCTTGCATTTTGGTAGATCCATAATTAAGATAGATCTATATTGATATTTTAAAGATTTTAGAACTTACTTTAAATTTCATTTTTGAATATATATATATATATATATAACAAATTTATTAAGTGATTCATTTCATTTTTGAAAATATTTAGATTATATATATATATATATATATATATATAACAAATTTATTAAGTGATTCATCCATGACATATGTAGCCATCTAAATGTTGGTCTTTCCTATCATTTAGTTTTGTGGGAAAAAAAATATATTCAATTTTGTAGTATGGAATTCAGCTCTAAAACACTTCTCTTCAAACGATTTCCCAACAAGTCCAACCACTTGATGCTTCTTTCTCCATCGATATCTAGATTTTGCCTACGATCTTCTTGTTGGTGAGACTGATAAACTCTAGCCGTATTTTTAATAATGGAAATTTTTGAAATATGGCATAAAAGAGTTTTTCTATGAATTTATATTTTTTAATTGAGGATTGAGTATTAAGATAGAAGCATGTTAAGAATTATTATTCCAATTTATGATAACTTTTTATAATTTAATTTTAAGATTATTTTGTATGTTATTTTGGAAAATTAAAGGATCATTTGGAAATGTTTTAATGTTCAAATGGTTTCAAAGATCATGGCAAGACCTTAAATTTGATGTTCCAAGGGGAAGCCCTACGTAATTGCTTTCTAGTATTGTTCAAACTAGGTGTTAAAAATATTATATCCATGTCAAAATAAGTAGATTTTGGGTGATTAACAATCATAATCTTACTAAAAAGGTTAATATATTACTATATTACTAATTATTTAGTTTAATATTTCATATTTCTTAATACTTTAGATGACTTATAGCATTAACTAGGCTTTTGTAGGGGTTAGATTACCTCTCCCAAGTGTGACAACACTTCTGTACCATAACCTTGTAGCACCAAAGATGGTTGTGAAGTTCTTGATTATAAAATTATTGTAATGAACTAAAAAACTAGAATTCAAATTAATTAATGTGAGCTCAAAATGAATTATGAAAATTAGCATGATCATGCTTAAGATGAATTATGATCCTATATAACTAACATGTCCATTTAATTACAACTTAATGAATTTATATATATCATATTAATGAAGTTGTGGAAACCATGGTATAAAGGAATGATAATATTTGCTACACAGGTATAGTATGTAGTTCTACTACATGAGTGCACCTTATATATGGGTAGTTTTACCACTCACATAATATGGGTACACCCTAATGGGTGCAATATTTACATGAGTACCTCAATTTCAATGGAATACCATTGTTTGTAAATGAGTAAAGAAATCAACTATAGGGTGGATGTATAATGGGCTACACCATTAGAGCATTTTTTGTAAAATTCAAACCAACTATGACCAAAATTCTACTTGCTCGCTTAATATTACAAATTCAGATGTTTTTTTGTTGGAGTATAGAGGACCTTATACAAGGAAATTACACAAAATATAAGTGTCTCAAACTACAACTATACAACTTGAGTGCACATAATGGTTAAGAAGATGTGTTTCCTCCTCGAATATTAGGTTTAAAAGAAATGAGGAGTAGGCATAAAATCCTTATAGTGTGGACTTGCTAATTATCAATATTAGCTTGACACAACTTAGTGGTAAAAATAAAGTATCTGAAATTACAATTACAGGTTTTCTAATAAATGTAATGGGTATATTAATATGGTTAATTTGTTAGCGAGCTATTGTATCATCAATTATTGAGGCTAAGATAATTTATCATGTATTAAGGTTATGGGTTTTCAAACAAATGTAATGGGTATATTTATTAAGGTTAATTTTTTGGTGAGTTATTGTATCGTCATTCTTAAAGGTTAAATATAATTTATAATGCATTAAGAGGTTAGTGTATTCGAGGACATAGAATGTGGAGGTGATTATGTGAAGGGTCATAGTGTAGAATATGTTTAACATGTTAAAGATAGATTTATTTAGGGTCGAGAGGGGGTATCATCAATCATAAGGGTTAATATTATTCATAATGTATTTAGGGCTTAGTGTGTTTGGAGTCATAATATGTTGGGGTGATTATGTGAAGGGTCATAGTGTAGAAGAAGTTTAACATGTTAAAGGTGGATTTATTTAGGGTTCATAGGGGGTTCAGAGATTGTTGATACAAACAAATGGCTTGTGTCAAATTAAGGGAGTTTTCCCAAATCTAAGGGCCAATTAACCTCTTTTTTTGGTATAAAAACATATTTGGTATAACAACCTCGAATACGACCTGGTTTCCAAATGCATGGATGAGCTTTACACTTAGGTGACTAAGTCCTAAAATGCAATCCTAATATCTAGTGTCAAACTAAAGAGTTTGTGCAAAGCTAACATGGAATTACCATTTTTTTTTCTTTGGTATAACAACCTCCTTGAATATGTTAGCCTAACCTCCTATATTGGCCTAATTGTCAAATAAATAGATAATTTTTAGACTTAGGTGACAAAGTCCTAAAATGTAATCCAAGAACTAAAATATAATACAATGCCAATATAAACACATAATTTAAGAATAAAAATAAACATAAAATAAGTAACTACTAAAAGATAAATAAATTTTTAAAATTATTAAAAAATTAATAAAACTAAAAATAATATCATGATCATTTTAATATAACATAAAAATACTTAAAAACCATACATTCATAAGAAAACATTTCCAAAATAGAAGCTAATTGACTTCGTAATTGATATGGAAAACAAAACAATGTACAATCTCAAGCAAAAAAATTTATTCTCTATTGCATTTCTTTAGTCAAACAAAAGAGGGAAAGTGAGGTTACTCCTTTTTTTCTTCTATTTAGCTATTCTTTCTTGGTTATTTAATTTCTGTCTTTTTTTTTTTTTGACAATGGTGAATTCTACACAAAATTTAAATGTCTCAAACTACAACTATACAACTTCAGTGCACATAATGGTTAAGAAGATGTGTTTCTTCCTTAGAGATTAGGTTCAAAACTAATGAGGAGTAGGCGTAAAATCCTTCTAGTGTTGACTTGCTAACTATCAATATTAGCTTCACACAATTTAGTGGTAAAAATAAAGTATCTCAAATTACAATTATGGGTTTTCTAATAAATGTAATGGGTATATTAATAGGGTTAATTTGTTAGCGAGATATTGTATCATCAATCATTGAGGCTAAGATAATTTATCATGTATTAAGGTTATGGGTTTTCAAATAAATGTAATGGGTATATTTATTAAGGTTAATTTGTTGGTGAGTTATTATATATTCATTCTTAAAGGTTAAATATAATTTATAATGTATTAAGAGGTTAGTGTATTCGAGGCCATATAATGTGGAGGTGATTGTGTGAAGGGTCATAGTGTAGAGTAGGTTTAACATGTTAAAGATAGATTTATTTAGGGTCTTGTTGATGGGAAAATTTGTACCATCGACAACAAGGGGGTCTCCCCAGTGAAAGGTCCCAATTAGACCTCACAATGTTTGGTATAGGAGCCCCATCTGGTATGTGGGCCCGACTTCTGCCATAAGTGTTTCCACTCTTGGTCGTCGGATGAAAATATGATGAAGCGGAGACAAAGGAAAAATGACCAATCAATGAAACAAAATTAGCCCAATATTGACGAACTACAAACAAAGATATAAGCAAGTCTAAGCAGAAAAATAAGAAGGGGGGTATGCCATGTGCAGGATCGGTAAGCCAAAAACCTAGTTAGATGTACATGAAAGAAAACACGCCACAAGTTAACTACAAAGTAGTTCACAATAGATCATTGACATGGCAAGGAAAAAATAAACACTGATTCGAAAGCAAACGTACATGCAACCATTGTGAATTAGTTCATAACCAATTGCATGCATGAAAGCACACGTGCAACATAGTGAAATATTAGATAGCTAGTACTATCACCACAAGCAAGCACGTGAATCAGTGCCAGAAAAGAGAAAATATTATTAATGCTGCTGCAAATTCAAATACATATTTTATAACTCGTCAAAACCTAGTAGTGGAACATCAACCATTCATCTCAATGAATGATACCAAAACCCTAGCCTCGCTACCTCTCTCTCTACTTGATACCAAGAGATGAGTGCCTTTAGCTCTCAAGTACTAATTCACTCTCTCCTCCTGGCTTCCCTTGCAGAGCTCCTAGTCCATGAATCATTTCCAAAAGCTGCACATATAGGCTGAAGTGACTCTTGAGTTGCCCTTGACTCTTGACCTCCCCAACTGTTGGGATGGCTTACAACTTCAACCATTTGCGACCTACGACCCGCGACCTGGGGTCATCTGCGACCTACGGTTAGTCGCGACCTAGGGAGGTTGCGACCTAGGGCTATTCCTTCTGTACTTCCCCCTTGGATATTTCAGAACCTTTCTCGCCAGAGGACAATGTATGTTTGGCATGTAATTTCAAATGTGGGAAACTAATCTGATCCAAATTAGGCAGGAAGAATGTGCCCTACTTCTGTGTTAACATTTAGATCATTAACTCTACACTGTAGGTTTCTAAAAGACATGCCTGCATCACATGAAAAGACAATTTTTTCTTCCTCACTGATTTTTGCAGTGAACATGACACCTGGATTATTGAGTTCTTCCTCCAGCGCCAACTCAAATTACTTCATCTGAAGCCTTGTCTCCGCCCGGTTGGAATATACGTGGAGGAGGCCCATATTGATATTATTATTGTCATTAGAGAACTTCTTGAGGTGAAGCAGAGTGGCGTCGATACATTTCGTATAACTCTCGGTTGCTGCATCCCACTTTTTTCTCTAAAGTATCTATTGCCCTTTTTCCTCAAGTCCTCCACATCCATATGAAACTCCATCTGCTTCCCCTTCTTAATGGAAAACTTGAAAATGTTGGCGAGGTTGTCTACACAGATGAGAAGGCCACTATCACTGGCCATCTTTAAATATGGTTCCTTGATGGCGACCTTGGCACCTCTGGGGTAAAGCCTCTTGATGTCCTCCTCAGAGGTAGCAGTGTTGTATAATGCCAGCCTGACAACAAGGTCATTATCGTCCTCCAGCAAAGTCATGATATTGCATATCTTGTTGGAATCCATGAAAAATGTCCCATAGAGCCATTGTGATACTAAAACCATACCGCAAGTGAAATGGTTCAAAGCATCTGAAACCAGCTTCGACAAGTTCTCCAATTCAGGAGACCTCTGTTATTATATCGAGAATCTATAACCTCTCATTTTCATAGTAATATGAGCTATCAGTAGTGACTAAGAGATCAATGGAACTTAGCCCTTCTGTAAGTGCCATACTGATCATAGCTGGCAATGTTAAAACTTGAACCACTCTCACCATTATCAACTGCAATTGCATTTAGATCTTGCAAATGGGTAATGCAAATTATGACTACATTCAGCAAAATGTCAACATAATATTCAAAATCTAAGACGAGGCACTTGTTCTTGATCCAGGAAATGCATAGGATTTCCATTTCACTATAGATGTCTTCATTCATTATATTTCTGGAATTGTGGAGCCATAGGAGATAGAGAGAAACCTCGACCACATCATACGATAAAACACCCCTTACTCCAAAATTGTAAACAATGTTATCGTAAAACAGTTGACCGTAAATTCTTAAAGCCATACTTTGGATTTTCAAATATTCTGACTCTACAAGATAAGAGAGAATCTGTACAAAGGCATGCACAGAATTTTCACAAGCCGAGAGTTTTAAAACTCTCGTTTGAGAGTTTTATAAATCATTAAATCCGAGAGTTTATGTCAATAAAACTCTTGGATGAGAAAATACATAACTCTCATCCAAGAGTATTTTAACTCCGGTCAAGCCCAATCTAACTCTTGAGCGAAACATTAAAAATCTCTCGGATGAGAGTTTTAAAAATTCTCGAACGAGAAATTAAAAATTTCACCCAAATTTTGGCCATCCGCCAAAAATTATTTCCGAAGTTCGGGTTTTCACCCAACACTTGCTCTCATGACGCAAACCAGCAGCGTCTATTTGCTGGTAATGCCACTACAATGCCAAGGGGATTTGCATGAGTCGATAAATGTGAGAGTGATTTTTTCGTTTTGAGCGAGATCTTGAGCATCCACATGACGTGTTATCGTTCCCTCATGTTACTTGCAAGAGAACACATTAAATTATATATATATATATATATATATATATATATATATATATATATATATATACGTTGAGGAAACAATGTAATATACTTATGGCAGTTAACATCATGTATATATATGCGTTAAAAAAAGCAGCGTAACATATTCACAAAAGTTAACAATCATCTTGGACCCCTGTGTAGGCTAGTTTTGCAGAAGAACATATGAACAACTCATTCAATGCTTATACTGGGCTCATTTAATCATGGAATGCTAATAAAACTCAAAATTCTAACTGGCGTTCATCACATAACCGAAATGCATAGCTAGCTCTAGCTTAATACTTCTTTCCAATGGTGATGATGCCGAAAACCAAGGAAAATCCCACGTGTTGTTATGCGCTGGGACAAATAGCGGCATGCGATCTCAGCAAAGGATGGAGAGGATGCAACTTGGTGAGGGTTGTGACTTGTAGTAGTTGCAGGGTCACATCTCATCCTTTCTGCCTCCTTCTACGGTGTGCAACTTGGAGAGGACTACGACTTGTAAGCAGTCGCAGGGTCGCAACTCATCCTTTCTGCCTCCGTCTAAAGTGTGCAACTTAGCGACTTGAGCAAGGATAATGACTTATGGAAGTTACATAGTCACAGTTCACAAAGGGTCGTGCCTTCTGTTCGTTCCAGGGGTTTGCGAATTTTCAACCTGTGGATGCATGTGACTTGAACGGAGCTCGCAAGGTCATGTTCAAGATTGGGTTACATCTACTGGTGCTATAGAAAATTGTGACTATGAGACCTGTTAGCATAATGCCCTATGGAGCCCCTTGCTTACCATACTGAAATCGAACATTAATCTCACTTCCATGCGTGATCCCCTTTTCAGGCTGGTTACTAGTTTCCAAGACGCATTAGAGCATATGTCGTTGCTGCACAGTAGCATCAGTGGGCAACAAAAAGAAAATGTGATTTTAAAATACATTGGTCAGCCCGTCGGTGTTATGGAGCAAATGATTCGACCTTTCCTAGAGGCACGTAGTCACCCAAAGGTCGTGTGTTAGCATGCGTACCCCACCAGCCTGTGATTGTTTGAGAAAGAAATCATATACAGTTTCTCTTCATGCTGAACGAAGATGTAAACGTGTTTTCCTGTAGTAGATTTGACAAGAAAATGTATAAAAATGGAAAATATGCCCAAGAATTAACACCATTGAAGATAAAACTTCAGATCTTCATTAATATCAAAACCCTTAAGGTAGGGCAACACCATACATTCACTCGTTAAGGAAGGAGATCACTCCACAAGCCATATGCTTGCCCATACAATAATCCTTGACCTCTCTCAATGGAGAGTCTCTAGCCTCTATATAGGTTTCATACATGCAATACCATGGGTAGTTACCATGGGTCTCTCAATACCATACATCCAATACAATGGGCTTACCACTTTATTCCCTAGCTACATGTGGTCCCTTACATAATGTGGGTTAACCACTTTATTTATTAACTATGGCCCTTTTATTTATCGTTCTGATATTATTACATCATATTATTCCCTTGGGTACCTCCCTCTATACCCTATATTATCCCCCCTAGGTATACTACATTACACCCCCCTTAAACATGTTTCGTCCCCGAAACATGAGAAGAACACAAATAATAAGATCTACTCAAAAGAGTATTCCACTGGTACCATTCACATGCATCTAGCCATCCAAGAGAAAGGTGAACACTCGATCTAGTCGGTGCCTCGCTCGCTTGAGATGGAAGCGGGTTCTGGTGGTTCTTCTGTGTTGATGTGTTGTCAGTGGATCGTCGCACCTCTCTATGTGTCATCCAAGGGTTGTTTTCCTTGTTGCTAATTCGTTGCCACTTTGCTGGTTGTTGTCTTGCTGGGTGATGCGGGTGGTGATATGTTGAAGCTTTAACTGATGTAATATCTTTCATTAATTCCTCCATTATTGGTGATGGAGTGGTGTCTGGTTCTTTTGTTGGTACTTGCTTTGATGTCTGTGTTTGGCTGTCTACCATCAAAGGCTCATCATCTGATGTGTCTGTCTCGTTAGATATTTGTGCTTCTGCCTCTCTGGTTTCTGCATGGTTCTTAATGCAAATATCGTGCAATGTAATTTTCTTCTTTTTATACCAGAGTTTGATGAATTTCTTTTGCACATTAAAATTGACAGTACCAACGGATTCCATCCAAGGGTATCCCAAAACAACGTCCACAACATCCATATCTGAAGCATAAAAATCAGAATGCAACACATACTTATCTATAGAAATCTTCAAATATTTATAAATTTGAACATCTTCATTATCAACTTGTGTGTTTTCAATATGCTTTGTTGGAACTTGCAAATTTTTTTCCAAATTCACATTGATACAATTATGCTTGCAACTAGGAATAATAGACACAATGATGTTCTCTTTCTGAATACTTCCATGAAGCCGTAATATGGAAATATTAGTAGAAAATAAGTCTTTATGGCTCTTACTATCCTTCTTTCTGGCTTGAGACCACTTGTCCAAAAGGACTTTCTCAAGTTTTTTCTCGGGAAGTTTCCTCACTGAGCTGTCAAGTGAGGTCCACCATTTATTTGCCTCATCTTTCATATGAAGCCCTGTGGAGCATATCCAAATTTTTCTGTAGTGAGCCTTGTTATATTGTAAAAAATCTTCAATGGTAGGGCCATCATCTTTTCCTGTAAACTTCATCTTGCGAGAACCTCTAAAACAAAGTAAGGGTTTTGAAAAAAAATCACTTACTTTGGAAAAAAATTAAAATGGACATTATTTGGTCAATATAACTCAGAATCCTTAATATAACCTATTTTCTGAAATGGAATAGTCATTCTGCATCTATCTATGTGGCACAAATCCCAATCGAGGTACTCTGAAAACACAGATCTACGCTGCAATGGTCCCGCCGTCACAAAATTTCTGAAAAAATGACTTATTTTAAATCAGTGATAACTCCATCATCCGGACTCCGATTTGACCGATTTTTTTTTTTGAAATCAGGTGATTTTTCAAGAGGAGCTCAGATCTGTAATTGGTTGTCTGAAATTTTTCACCAAAACCTACAAAAAATGTCAGGAGAGCCATCGTACACAAATTTCCGTCAAAAAGCAACACAACTGAATTTAAATCAGCGATATCACCCTCATCCGGACTCCGATTCGACTGATTTTTTTTTTTGAAATTGAGTATTTTTGCGTAAAGAAGCCAGATATAATATCTATTTCTGAAAATTTTGTGCCAAAAGTTTCATATCTACTCTACAAACTCGCTGCCCAAAAATTTCCTGCAAAAAATGAAAAAACAAATCTTCCAAACTCTGCCTAAGAAAGTGCTTTGATACCACTTGTAGTAGATCTGACAAGAAAATGTATAAAAATGGAAAATATGCCCAAGAAATAACACCATTGAAGATAAAACTTCAGATCTTCATTAATATCAAAACCCTTAAGGTAGGGCAACACCATACATTCACTCCTTAAGGAAGGAGATCACTCCACAAGCCATATGTTTGCCCATACAATAATCCTTGACCTCTCTCAATGGAGAGTCTCTAGCCTCTATACAGGTTTCATACATGCAATACCATGGGTCTCTCAATACCATACATCCTGTTATCACTTAGGTTTTCCTTGAAGTTGTGGAAAAGGAAAGTATACCCGAGGTAACCACAAACCAACCTTTAGATGCAGAATCTAGCCAATCTGCATCCAGAGAGGGCTCTCTCTTTATGATTTATCTTTGTTCTTAGAAGGTTTTAGGCTAGTTATAGATCCAAGAGTTTGTTTGAAAAATGGTGGAATCCGCAAACTAGGGGCAAGGTTGAAGATTTTCAGTCCATTGGGCTATGGAGTCAAAGGATGGCTTTACTGGATTTCTATTCTACACACAAGATGGCTTTGCAGGGCAAGATAGCCAGACAGAGAACAATCCTTAAAATTTAAATTGGATGGGATGATTCTGAAGGGATGAAAGGCAGCTAAGAATCTTTCACCATGTTCAAAAGAAAGAAATGAAATGACTACAAACAAAGAGCAATGAAGAATTCTTTATTATAGTAATCAAGAATGTTTAGATTAGCAAAGCAAGAGCATTTAAGAATTCGTGCTTATAACCAATTTAGAGGAAAACATTAAGAATAGTCACATCTGAAATCAGAGTACAATTAAGTAAATTCTGATTCAATCCTTTATGTAAATTATTCATAAATGGACACAAATGATATTATAAACTGATATAAAACTTAAGACATAGGATAGAAAGACTTATTGAACTGCAGTCCGACACATGAATCCTGCAAAAAGTCCTGAGCTTCAAATTGTCATCCAGTAAGCCACAAATAAATTTCTCCAAAATGCTTTTATTCCAAAAACTTCAATGTCACAGCAAAGTAATAGAATCCACCCAAAATACTTCCAAGAGTGAAGTATTTATACAAATTCTAAACTAAAATATCTTGAAAAAATATCAAAATTGGTTCACAAATCTCTCCAACTATTTTACATAAATAGAACTTAACTAAAGGACACTCAAACTAATGCATCTATTTGGCACTATTTTGTATGGATAGGTGATGACAAAGAGGAGAATTTGAATTTGATCCAACTCTTAGTTGATGATGAGGCATCCAAGTCACTAACTGCTTCCTTTCTTTGTGCAATTCTGCTCCAACAATTCTGCAAATTTGGGGTCCAATGATACCTTTATATTTCTCAATCCGTAATAGATATGTAAAAAGTGAAAGAGGTTATTGTAGATAAATATGTTGGTGAAATAACCCTTTTTCACTTTCCTAAAATTCCTCTCTAGCTGTGCACAATAGGCTCTGCAAAAAGATGTATAAAACAGAGTTTTACAGAGTCTGAAAAATAGCCTCTAAAGGTGTGCATGTATCTCTCAGCCTGAAATCACTGTGGAAAAAATGAGATAGGTTTTTGTATATGGGTCTCTTAGGAACAAAATTTCCTTCAGTTTTGTAAAATGTATTTCTAATTGGCCACAATATTCTCTGCAAAATGATGACTTAACAAGAATTTTCTGCAAAAAGTGATTTCCAACATTGTTTAATATTTCCAAAACCATAATATCTGTTAGAAAAGTGAGAGAGGTTTGTGTAGATGGTCCTCTTAACAACATAAACCTCCTTCAGTTTTTCAAAATTCATCTCGGATTGATCACAATAGGTTCTGCAAAACAATGACTAAAACATTAAATTTCTGCAAAAATGTTCCTTCTTGTTGTGTTTTTCATCTTTTCACTTTTTTGTTCTTTTAACTGTTTTACTTTCACTTTAGATAAACTTCAATGTTGGTGAAAGTATTTTCATCTCCTCTTTTTACCATTTTACTGCCTCTGTAATTACTTTTACTGTTTACCTTTAACTGCTCTGTAACTTCTTTTTAACTTTCATTCTAACTTTTACTTGATACACTTTAACCACTGATACTCTTTCACTGTTCTTTACTGTGCCCATTTACCTTCAATGTGTAGTTTAGGTTTTTACTGTATGTTTCAACAGTAAATCGTTTAATATCTTGTTTCCTTTGCTTGTCTTTCAACTGTATGTTTTATCTTCCATCAATGTTTGAATAGATTTGATAACACTCTTGGAGTAAACAAGCCTTATGACTAGTATTAAGACTATTTATCCAAGGATGTGGTCTTCTGATCACCTGTAAAACAAAACAAATTATTAAGAAAGCATTGGTTTGCAGAGGAGGTCAAAAAGGTTTCATTTGATTTTGAGAGGTCTATGGAGTGAATCTAGAATGATTTTTGGAAGGTAAACCATGCTCGAATAGGTTAACAGAGGCTTTAGGTGGAGAAGCTGGGCTACAAAGGGTTTTTATGGGAGAAACATGTATAATTTCTAGTTTAGAAATGTAGTTACAGTTCTCAGTTTTAAGGGATGAACTAACAATCGATTTTGACTCTGTTTCAATGAAAGGAAAATGGAAACCAAGTTTTACAGAGTTCAGAGGGAGTTTCTAGGGTAAATACCTATTTTTCTAAGGATGACAGTGATTTTGGACAGGTACTGGTTGAGGAAGACGCTTTCTGAGAAGCTCAACTGTAATTCTTTTCGACAAAACAAAGGTTGCGGACATCAACAGTTGAATTTCGAATTTCTGTGCATGGGAGACTAGTTGTGTACGAGATAATGAAAATGACGCAAAGAGACTTGTTTTATTCGCAAAATCAAAAGGTGGCCGGATTTATTATGAATGATGTCAGCATGTACGATAGAAAAGTCATGAGGGAAGGTGGTAAGCGGTTTATTCCGCACCGCCATTTGAGGGATGGTGGTATTATATGAATCAGCAGCGATTCCACAAAGTAATTGACGTGTGGCCATGGTACTATTCGGAAACCACTTTGATTTTGCGAGTTAACGTTCGGATGGAGGATGGGCAGCGAAATGGATGCGGTCCGTGGATCTTCGATGGAGTGATCAGACGATCGACGGAACGTGAACTTGATGGGGATGTTAAAAGGCGGGCCCAACACAATTAACGTTAATTAATCATTTTGGGAGGTGTTTTATTGGAGGATTAAGATTATTAATTAATCCTGATGACTAATTAACCTCTTTGTACGGTGGATGTCGTGAATCGTTTATTTTTATTTTTAAACACATATATAATATGTTTAAACGATTTTTCATATATTTTTATTTATACATTAATTAAATCAATGTGATTTATTTACCGTAGGGGGGCGGGAATAATATTAATGTTATATTTTAGCCAAAAGGGGGTATATTGTGGGTTTTGATTTGAATAAGTGGGAATAAAATACTTTTGGCTAAAATAGTTTTAATACAAAGATTTTAGGGATATTATTTAAAAAGGAGTTAAATATAATAGGAAGAGGTGATTTTCATAGGGATTTACTATATAAGTTAGAGTTAATATGATAAAGGACAATGTAAACTCAAAATACTTAAATATAACCAAGAAAGTGAAGTTTTTAGAAGCAAATTGCACTATAATCACTTCATCACTTAAACTTAGGATAAAAAGTAATTTTGAGGGTTTTATGGAATTTTGCATGATTTTCCTAAGTAAAATGGGATTTTAATTAGGAAAAGATTAAAAGTGAATGAGTGCAATGATGGATAACTTTAAGTACTTAGGTCTTTTTGATCATCAGGCCGACGGTCCGGTCCCTCCAAAAGTCAAGGAAATGCCTTGAGCCCTTTTAATCATCAAATACCTTTGCACTTTGGGGAAATTAGTAAAACTCTTAGGGAGAAAGTGATGTGGGAAGTTAAGTTGACCTTGCTTTGTTCTGAAATTCTGCCAATGTGGTGTTCTGCCTTTGCACTTGGTGATGAAAGTAACAGATTACAAACATTTTAAAGCCATCATTCATCACATGTAATTCCACCACACCATCTACCTACCCTATCTACTTTACTATACCATTTTCTCTTCTTTATTAGGGTGCATTTAGACTAGCAAACCCTTATCAATCTTCTTTTTCTTTTACATGACAAATCTATCTAATTCTACACTTATTGCATCCAAGGGCTCAGATTAAACTGTTGAGCACCTTTTATTAACTCTACCTATCTACTTATCTGCCAAGATTAAACTGTTTGGTCAGATATTTATTCTCTATTCTACAACATGAAATTGAAAAATGAACTAGCCAAGCTTAAGCAGTTTGGCTATTCATGAATTGTGGCATAAAATACAAGTTGTACACAATTTTTATTACATTAGAGTAAAAAGTAGTGGCATTTAGACTTGCACACTTTCCTTGGCCTTTCTTTTTGATGGGGTTCATTTCTTTTACTTTTTGGCCATTTTTATTCTTTTTACCCTTTGATTTTTCTTTTAGGGTATACCCTCTTTACATTTTTTAAATTTTTTTGATTTTTTGGTTTTTCAAGAATATGGAACACCTTTGCTCAAGAAAAAGGTTTGAACATATTCCATAGTTCAATCAAGACAATCATGAAAAATGACACCTATTGGTATAGGAGTCTAACACCGGCTCCACTTGGGGATGGCTTTTCCTTGTGAAAAGTCAAGAACAGCAGGTCAGTTGCCTCAAAATGTCTTCAAACTAAACCATGTAATCTCCTTCTTCTGGTAGTTTTATTGTATATATGATAGTAAAACTTCTGAAGCTTAGGGCCTTTACTTAGGGCTTCAAATTCAGTAAGTCACCATCCAATCAAAACTGCGTTTCCTAGTTGGAAATCTTGAATTTAATATAGTCCTTTTTCTGCAACCTGAAATCTGATCTGAAACTAAAACAACACACAAAAATTTTCAAACCAACTTAATGAAAAACTAGCTGAAAATTGACAACTAAAAAAATGCTCAAAATTATGAGCTTATTAGCACTCATTTACCTACTCTAATCTACTAAAAGTCTTATTGAATCAGGTAATACAAAAATGCCAATGAAGCCAATCAAGTAGCTGTAAAAATAAATGGATAACTTGATTGCTTGTGATCAAAATTGGAAGTATGTTATGATCATGTGCCTTTATAATAAATGATATGATGTGTAAAAGCCACTTTTGATGTATTTGATCCTTATAGAGAAAACATGTTTGCAAATTTGAGCTCAAAAGATTTTCCATATAATCTGATATAGGATCAATAAAAGCATGATGTATATTATTTACTTCTAGGCCTTCAATGACTAATTGTTCAATTGAATTATGAATGTTAGACCATGAACTTATTTCTTTAGTCTTGTGTTTGAAAGAATAATCATCTTCAATATGCAAGTCAAAAGATAGTACAATTTCCTCTTGCTTTGGAGAAGGAAGATTTTCAAAGAATTCTTTAGGATTTCGGAAATTGTATGACTGAATTTGAGAATGCAAAAGTTTGATTTCATTTTCATAATTTTTAGAAATTATATCAAGAAGCCATTTTTTAACTCGAGGAGAACATTTTCTTGATTTAAAAAGAAGAAATAAAGCTCTTAGAAAATCCTCATCAAACTGAAGTTTTGATAACTCATCCCTGAATTCATTTAAAATTTCATCAAATGAAAGATTTTCCACAAACTCTGTCATCCAGTATCACTATTAATGCTTTGGAATATGGATTATTTGGTTGTGGAATTGCTCTAAAACTTGAAGCTCTTGATCTCTGATCAACAGTGTCTTGATTGGAAAATGATATCAAAAAGTCAGAAGAATGATGCTCAAATATGCATGGATATTTTATATTTACAATTTTCAAAAGAGATAAATTAAAAACTACTCTAAGATCTTCTCTAAAATACAATATACATTGGAAAACCATATCAATTTAGAAAGAACATAATGTCTTGGATAACAATCCAAGTTGAAAGCTTGATCTTCCCATATTGTTCTTCCAGGTTCATTCCTCCAGTGGAGTCTTAGTAGTGAAATTGATTTTGGAGTCGCCAGGTGGATGATTTTAACCTTTGTGTGTCTGATCCCTGTCCACCATCATAGATCAGATCTAAACCTGTAAAACAATTCTGAAGAGAAAGTTAGTTCTTCAGGAAACTAAATTTTTTGTGAATTTTCAAAACAACTTCTATGATTTCTTTAAGAAATTTAAGATTTTTAATTAAAATTTTCTCAAAGATTTATTAAACTAGAGAGTCTGATTGAATGTTTTGAATCCAAAGTTCAGTTTATAAGCTAAACCAGAGATAGACTGAAGCAGCATTTGTTTACTATGAAGTTGCAGAGCAAAAGAATTTCAAAGGCTACCTGGCTGATCTTCAGACTCTGTCTATAGCTTATAAATCAAACAATAGTATCAATAAAATGATTCAGATCCCCAGCTGAGTCGCCACTATGTTATCACTCAGGTTTTCCTTGAAGTTGTAAGAAAAGGAAAGTATACCCGAGGTAACCACAAACCAACCTTCAGATGCAGAATCTAGCCAATCTGCATCCAGAGAGGGCTCTCTCTTTATGATTTATCTTTGTTCTTAGAAGGTTTTAGGCTAGTTATAGCTCCAAGAGTTTGTTTGAAAATGGTGGAATCCGCAAACTAGGGGCAAGGTTGAAGATTTTCAATCCATTGGGCTATGGAGTCAAAGGATGGCTTTACTGGATTTCTATTCTACACACAAGATGGCTTTGCAGGGCAAGATAGCCAGACAGAAAACAATCCTTAAAATTTAAAGTGGATGGGATGATTTTGAAGGGATGAAAGGCAGCTAAGAATCTTTCACCATGTTCAAAAGAAAGAAATGAAATGACTACAAACAAAGATCAATGAAGAATTCTTTATTATAGTAATCAAGAATGTTTAAATTAGCAAAGCAAGAGCATTTAAGAATTCGTGCTTATAACCAATTTAGAGGAAAACATTAAGAATAATCACATCTGAAATCAGAGTACAATTAAGTAAATTTTGATTCAATCCTTTATGTAAATTATTCAGAAATGGACACAAATGATATTATAAACTGATATAAAACTTAAGACATAGGATAGAAAGACTTATTGAACTGCAGTCCGACACATGAATCCTGCAAAAAGTCCTGAGCTTCAAATTGTCATCCAGTAAGCCACAAATAAATTTCTCCAAAACGCTTTTATTCCAAAAACATCAATGTCACAGCGAAGTAGTAGAATCCACCAAAAATACTTCCAAGAGTGAAGTATTTATACAAATTCTAAACTAAAATATCTTGAAAAAATATCAAGATTAGTTCACAAATCTCTCCAACTATTTTACATAAATAGAACTTAAGTAAATGACACTCAAACTAATTCATCTATTTGGCACTATTTTGTATGGATAAGTGATGACAAAGAGGAGAATTCGAATTTGATCCAACTCTTAGTTGATGATGAGGCATCCAAGTCACTAACTGCTTCCTTTCTTTGTGCAATTCTGCTCCAACAATTTTGCAAATTTGGGGTCCAATGATACCTTTATATTTCTCAATCCGTAATAGATATGTAAAACTTGAAAGAGGTTATGGTAGATAAATATGTTGGTGAGATAAACCTCTTTCACTTTCCTAAAATTCCTCTCCATCTGTGCAAAATAGGCTCTGCAAAAAGATGTATAAAACAGAGTTTTACAGAGTCTGAAAAATAGCCTCTAACGATGTGCATGTATCTCTCAGCCTGAAATCACTGTGGAAAAAATGAGATAGTTTTTTGTAGATGGGTCTCTTAGGAACAAAAACCTCCTTCAGTTTTGTAAAATGTATTTCTAATTGGCCACGATATTCTCTGAAAAATGATGACTTAACAGGAATTTTCTGCAAAAAGTGATTTCCAACATTGTTTAATATTTCCAAAACCATAATAGTTGTTAGAAACATGAGAGAGGTTTTTGTAGATGGTCCTCTTAAGAACATAAACCTCCTTCAGTTTTTCAAAATTAATCTTGGATTGATCACAATAGGTTCTGAAAAACAATGACTAAAACATTAAATTTCTGCAAAAATGTTCCTTCTTGTTGTGTTTTTCATCTTTTCACATTTTTGTTCTTTTAACTGTTTTAATTTCACTTTAGATAAACTTCAATGTTGGTGAAAGTATTTTCATCTCCTCTTTTTACCATTTTACTGCCTCTGTAATTACTTTTACTGTTTACCTTTAACTTCTCTGTAGCTTCTTTTTAACTTTCATTCTAACTTTTACTTGATACACTTTAACCACAGATACTCTTTCACTATTCTTTACTGTGTCCATTTACCTTCAATGTGTAGTTTAGGTTTTTACTGTATGTTTCAACAGTAAATCGTTTAATATCTTGTTTCCTTTTCTTGTCTTTCAACTGTATGTTTTATCTTCCATCAATGTTTGAATAGATTTGATAACACTCTTGGAGTAAACAAGTCTTATGACTAGTATTAAGAATATTTATCCAAGGATGTGGTATTCTGATCACCTGTAAAACAAAACAAATTATTAAGAAAGCATTGGTTTGCAGAGGAGGTCAAAAAGGTTTCATTTGATTTTGAGAGGTCTATGGAGTGAATCTAGAATGGTTTTTGGAAGGTAAACCATGCTCGAATAGGTTAACAGAGGCTTTAGGTGGAGCAGCTGGGCTACAAAGGGTTTTTATGGGAGAAACAGGTATAATTTCTAGTTTAGAAATGTAGTTACAGTTCTCAGTTTTAAGGGATGAACTAACAATCAATTTTGACTCTGTTTCAATGAAAGAAAAATGGAAACCAAGTTTTACAGAGTTCAGAGGGAGTTTCTAGGGTAAATACCTATTTTTCTAAGGATGACGGTGATTTTGGACAGGTACTGGTTGAGGAAGACGCTTTCTGAGAAGCTCAACTGTAATTCTTTTCGACAAAACAAAGGTTGGCGGACATCAACAGTTGAATTTCGAATTTATGTGCATGGGAGACTAGTTGTGTACGAGATAATGAAAATGACGCAAAGAGACTTGTTTTATTCGCAAAATCAAAAGGTGGCGGGATTTATTATGAATGATGTCAGCATGTACGACAGAAAATTCATGAGGGAAGGTGGTAAGCGGTTTATTCCGCACCGCCATTTGAGGGATGGTGGTATTATATGAATCAGCAGCGATTCCACAAAGTAATTGACGTGTGGCCATGGTACTATTCGGAAACCACTTTGATTTTGCGAGTTAACGTTCGGATGGAGGATGGGCAGCGAAATGGATGCGGTCCGTGGATCTTCGATGGAGTGATCAGACGATCGACGGGACGTGAACTTGATGGGCATGTTAAAATGCGGGCCCAACACAATTAACGTTAATTAATCATTTTGGGAGGTGTTTTATTGGAGGATTAAGATTATTAATTAATCTTGATGACTAATTAACCTCTTTGTACGGTGGATGTCGTGAATCGTTTATTTTTATTTTTAAACACATATATAATATGTTTAAACGATTTTTCATATATTTTTATTTATACAGTAATTAAATCATTGTGATTTATTTACCGTAGGGGTGCGGGAATAATATTAATGTTATATTTTAGCCAAAAGGGGGTATATTGTGGGTTTTGATTTGAATAAGTGGGAATAAAATACTTTTGGCTAAAATAGTTTTAATACAAAGATTTTAAGGATATTATTTACAAAGGAGTTAAATATAATAGGAAGAGGTGATTTTCATAGGGATTTACTATATAAGTTAGAGTTAATATGATAAGGGACAATGTAAACTCAAAATACTTAAATATAACCAAGAAAGTGAAGTTTTTAGAAGCAAATTGCACTATAATCACTTCATCACTTAAACTTAGGATAAAAATTAATTTTGAGGGTTTTATGGAATTTTGCATGATTTTCCTAAGTAAAATGAGATTTTACTTAGGAAAATATTAAAAGTGAATGAGTGCAATGATGGATAACTTCAAGTACTTAGGTCTTTTTGATCATCAAGCCGAGGGTCCGGTCCCTCCAAAATTCAAGGAAATGCCTTGAGCCCTTTTAATCTTCAAATACCTTTGCACTTTGGGGAAATTAGTAAAACTCTTAGGGAGAAAGTGATGTGGGAAGTTAAGTTGACCTTGCTTTGTTCTGAAATTCTTCCAATGTGGTGTTCTGCCTTTGCACTTGGTGATGAAAGTAACAGATTACAAACATTTTAAAGCCATCATTCATCACATGTAATTCCACCACACCATCTACCTACCCTATCTACTTTACTCTACCATTTTCTCTTCTTTATTAGGGTGCATTTGGACTTGCAAACCCTTATCAATCTTCTTTTCTTTTACAAGGAAAATCTATCTAATTCTATCCTTATTACATCCAAGGGCTCAGATTAAACTATTGAGCACCTTTTATTAACTCTACCTATCTACTTATCTGCCAAGATTAAACTGTTTGGTCAGATATTTATTCTCTAATCTACAACATGAAATTGAAAATGAATGAGTCAAGTTTAAACAGTTTGACTCTTCATAAATTGTGGCAAAAGTTTGACAAGCTGCACACAATTTCTTATTTACAAAATTGGTAGTAGTGGCATTTGGATTTGCACACTTTCCTTGGTCTATTTTTTGTTTGGGGTTCATTTCTTTCACTTTTTTGACCATTTTATTTTTCTTACCCTTTTGATTTTTCTTTTAGGGTATACCCTCTTTACATTTTTTAAAATTTTTTGGTTTTTTGGTTTTTCAAGAATATGGAACACCTTTGCTCAAGAAAAAGGTTTGAACATATTCCATAGTTCAATCAAGACAATCATGAAAAATGACACCTATTGGTATAGGAGTCTAACACATCCAATACAATGGGCTTACCACTTTATTCCCTAGCTACATGTGGTCCCTTACATAATGTGGGTTAACCACTTTATTTATTAACTATGGCACTTTTATTTATCATTCTTATATTATTACATCATATTATTCTCTTGGGTGCCATTCTCTGTACCCTATATTATCCCCCCTAGGTATACTACATTTCCTAGCGTGCTTGTGTTGTGGTGCTCAAACGCTAAATGGGCGTAACACGTAATCATTAAATCATTGCATTTTAAGTCAACGTTGCTATGCACTACCCACTACATTATTCAGAAGGCATCCTCATCAATATTGATTATTTGAAAGTGCTCTTCCCTAATTTATGTTGAAACAACTACCATGCATGGCCCTTTTATCTGCGTCAAAGGTGTATTACCTGTTAGGACTCTCATAGTTTGCAAGATTGACAAGAACAAATTTTGCAGGGCCTACATCAGAACCACTTTGGAATCCTAAGATCTAGCCCTCCTAGATTCAAAGAGGGATCTCTCTATTTAAGTCTTTTTAAAGGATATATCTTTAAGGCTTATGATATGATATTAGGATAGTTATGAAGCATAAGGGGTTTGTTTGTTTGTTTTGGTTGGGTAGGATATCATCAAAATAAAGGAAGTATTTTGAAGGGTGAAGGTGTGAGTGAGTTGAAAGAAATGGTTCAGCTGATAGGATAGGTAAAAGACATCATCAATCCATTGGGCTATGGAGTCACAAAAGGATTTAATTGCACAACAAGTTTCAAGAGTGTTCCATGGGGCAAGTCATCTATATCAAAGGATATCTTTAAGTTGAGTTGGTGGTGTGGAACATTAAGGAGTGTGGTGAAAGAAGTAGACATATGAGAAAACAAAGGGCAGCCTAAGATCAGGTAAGGACTTTGAACCTATCTTGCTTTCAGCATACTCTCAAAGGAAAACATTCAAGATAAACAAAAAATAGCCTAAGATCAAGTAAGAACTTTGAATCTATCCTGCTTTCAGCGTATTCTCAAGGGAAAACATTTAAGATAAACATAAAAATTAGCCTAATATCAAGTAAGGACTTTGAACCTATCCTTCTTTTGGCATACTCCTAGAGATCTTTTCGAAGCAACTGTTGGAGATAAACTAGAGGACAGGGCTAACCATAGACTTCTCTAGTTCGACTTTACTTAGCAGAATTTTCAAGAAATTTCAAAGACAATATCTCAAGTTGTACTTAGGAAACATGGGCTCACCAACACTTCATTGGTTATACTCTATTGAATTATCCTCAAAGTGAAATTAGAAGAAAACATAAATATAAAGCTTATCAGTGAGAAATAGGGTACTTTGCAGTAAATCCTAATCTATATTTCCTGTTCTTTATCAGAGAAAGTGGACAGTATGAAAACATAAGAAAAACAACAATTACAGTAAAAAAAACATCACCATTGACATAGACCAAGATCCCATAAATCAGCTTGTATATTTGATGTTAAAACTAGTTACAATCTTCAAGTCCAGTAGGTCTTTATAGCTTCAAACTTCTCTTCTCAACCTATCTTTCTTCAATTACTAACAGAGCTTCAGTAGCCTCAGCAAATATTTACATTCAATAAGTATTCAACCAACAACAACAATGTCTCTCTATGAAGTATTTATAGATAGATTGAGGAGGTGGAGTGAAAGGAAGGTCTAACTATTCAATTAATACAGAGTAAATGCTTCTCGACCTTTGGGAGGCCTAATGGAGAAGATATCTAATGTCTTCACTCTGTAAATTGATTTTTATATTCACTTTCATTTACTTCAGTCACTTTTGTTGACTTTTGAGGCTTTTGGTAGGCTGGAAATTACTTTCTGAGCTGTCTTTGGAAATATCTCTGACGGTACATTAACTTTTTATGCTTTTGAGGAAAAAAAACTAGTAGGTGAAATTTTGATCTTTAGAGAAGTAAAGGCTTTGGTGATTTGGCATTTGAAGCCATCTTTCTGCTGATCTGTCATGATTTGTTGCTTTAAACTTGAATTAGGCCTTTGATATGCATTAGGCCTCCTTTAATCATCTTTCGAGCTTTTTATCCTTTACTGATTGTTTTAACTTTAAACTAATTTTGTCCTCAATCTGTTCTTTATCCTCGAAATATGTTGATTAATTCCTTGATCTTCTGAATTTTGATTTTAACCTTTAATCTTCACTGTTTCTTCATTCTTTTTTGGCAGGTATCTCTTTATGTTGGAGGGTTTGCTGTGTAACCAATGTCCATGAAACATTGATTAAAACTTTGAAATTCGACCCTTTTTTTCCCTTTTCTGCATTTGATTAGGCTCTGAGGATCGTCACCCTCGACCTTTTGCCATTGTTTCCTTGGCTGTGGGGGACCTTTTAACACCTGAGCCACCATAAAAACCTACAAAACAAACAAAATATTAAATAAAAACCTACTTTTTGGTAGACTGCATTCAGAGGCTCGGGGAGAAGGCGACAGAGCGATTTCAGAGGAGAAAAATGCACAGAAGGGGTTCTATGGACGGAACCATGAAGAATTGGGGGAAAAATTTGAATTAGGGCATGATATTGGAAAGGCAGTTTTGGGAATACTAAAGGTGGTATTCACGCGGGATAAGAGTGGTAAGTGGTTTGGTTGAAATGGACGCGATACGGTTCTCTGGTCAACACATATCCCTGGAAAAAACCGCCTATTTTGCATGGAAATAGAATGATCAAATGGTTTTTAGAATGAATGAGAAGTGAAATGGTGGTCTTCCGATCCAGGGGCAATAGATCAGATCGACGGTTAAAAACAAATGCAAAGGGAAAAAAGATACACGGGAGGAAGAAAGGTGGGGCCCAGCGAGTGTGTCAGCAATTTTGTCGGAGCTAAAATTTCAATGTGCAAGGTGAAAATTGGTCTGGCGGAGTTAAAATGTGAGGATCAATGGGAGTCATTGGATCGGGGAGATGGACGGTCATGATTGACTTCGGCGGATCGATGATCGGAGGAGAAGAGGGTCCGGGAACAAAGGAATTTGGAATTTGCGATGGCCAATGGCCGATGGGAAAACGAAGTGCGATGGATGGAGGGCCATCCAATCAGGATGGAGATCGACGGTGGAGATGTGATTGGAACTTCGCATATCGGTGGTCCAGGCAGGCGTGGAATCCCATTTCAATACTTTGTCACCAATTTTAAAGTCACTTGCCTTGGTTCTTTTATCAAAAAACTTCTTGATGATTTCTTGTAGTTAATGTGCTCTGATGTATACATCCTCTCTGGTTTGTTGTAGATGTATATTCTGGTGTATTATTCTTGTCATATCATCATCTTCAGATTGTACTTCTTGGATCAGCTTCATGACTGGCACTCCTAGACTGGTCGAAAATATTGCATCTATTCCATAAACTAGTTGGTAGGGAGACATTCCAATTGATTTTTTAATAGTTAGTCTGTCTGCCCATAATGCATGTACTAGCTTACTGTGCCATGATTTCTTGTTATCTTCCAGCAAATTCTTGATAATGTTTACCAAAATTTTATTTGAGGATTATACCAACCCATTACCTTGAGGGTAATAAGTTGTAGAATGACCCAATATGATCTAATATTTATGACAGAAATCTACCATCTTTTTAGACCCAAATGTAGCAGCATTATCAGTTATGATCTTTCTAGGATAGCCAAATCTAGACAGTATATGGTTTTCAAGGAATGAAATGATAACTCAGTCTGTGGCATTCCTAGAAGGGATGGCTTCTATCCATTTGGTAAAATAGTCTATTTCTATGAGGATCCATTTATTTTGGGCAGATGAGGCAGGATAGATTTCCCCAATGAATTCTAGACCCCACTGCTAAAAATGAGCTTCAAAAGTGATTGGTTGCAGAGATAAGGGAAGTAGCTTTCTTTTGCCTTCAAAGATTTGGCATTTGTGATAGGAAATAATCATTTTATGGACATCTTGAAAGATGGTGGGCCAGTAGTAACTAGCTCTAAGGATTTTGTTAGCAGTTGACTTCCAGTAGAGGTGGCATCCGCATTCTCCTTCATGAAACTCGTGCTTGATCTTATTTGCGTCATTCTCGAGCAAACATTTAAGCAATAATCCACTAGCATTTTTCCAATATAAACATTTATTCAAAATGCAGTAATTTAGAGCTTTCAAATTTAAGAATCTTGCCTTTGTTTTAGACAAACCAAGAGGGAAATTTAGGTTGAGCAACACATACAAAATGTCAGCATACCAAGATGAATTCAAAAAATGATCTTCAATAATTGGAGTTGTAAACTCCTCCTGTTCAACTAATGCATTAAACATGTTTATATCAAGAGCTTGAAAGTTGGATTCAGCCATAAGTTTTTCTAGTCCTTGACCCTTTATGAGCTTAGTGGGCTTAATCTCTAAGTCATATTCTAATATTACAGCAATCCACTTTCCTCTTTTGCCATCTGGATCTTGGGTCAATATGTCTTTTACAACTGAATGAGGCACAAATGATATAATGTGGGAATGTAAAATGTAAACTTTAAAGTATTTTAAGGCTTTGACTAAGGCAAAGGCTTGTTTTTCAATGATATTGTACTTCATAGGTGCATCTCTAAATGCCTTACTGAAAAATGAAATTGGCTTCTCTTGTCCCTTTAAGTTTTTTTGTAATAAGACAACAACTACTGTGTGTTCTGATGCAAATGAAAATATGAAGAAATCCTTTGTAAAATCAGGACTGATAAGAACTGGTGTTTTGGTAAGTGCTTGTTTTACCAGCTCAAATTATTTCTTTGCTTCTAAGGTCCATTTAACTCCTTCTCTCTTAAGCATATTTGTCATGATTCTAAGGAGTTTAGCTAGATTGGGTACGAACCTTCTCAAGAAATCAATCTTCCCAATGAAAGATTGAAGTTCCTTAATGTTTCTAGGATGGTTGATTTCAATATACCATCAATCCTCTTTGGGTCTATCCTTATTCCCTCTTCTAATATGATATGTCCAAGAATTTTACCTTCTTGGAGACCGAACAACGTTTTCTTTGGATTTAAGGACAACCCATATTTTCTGCATTTCTCAAAGACTTTTCTCAAGTGTATTAGGTGTTCTTCATCTGTTTTAGAATAGACAGTGATATCATCAAGGTAAATCACAATGAAGTAACCTATTTCTTCTGAGAATGTTATATCCATGGCTCTCTGAAATGTGGCACTAGCATTCATTAAACCAAATGGCATTTTAAAATACATGAAAGTATCCCAAGGAGTAGTAAAGGCTGTTTTAAGTTGATCATCAGGATGTACCAATATTTGATTGTAACCTGAGAAGCCATCTAGCAAAGAAATTCTTCTAGAACCAACTACCCTTTGTAAGATATGATCCATTTTGGGTAAGGGATAGTTGTCCTTTAACGAGGCTTTGCTTAAGTTTCTAAATTCAATGCAAAGCCTTATCTTTCATGTTTTCTTCCTAACTGATACAAGATTAGACACCAACTCTGAGTATCTAACAGGGACTATAATTCCAGCATCATACATTTTTCTAATTTCTTTCTCTACCAGAGGTAATTGAACAGGGTTGATTCTGCGCAATTTTTGTCTATATGGTTTTTGGTTTTCTTTGAGGGGTATCTTATGCTGAATTATCTCTTTATCATACGATTTCAGGTTTTCATAACTCCATGCAAATATATTAGAAAATTATCTAAAAAGCTCAATGTATTTCAGTTTAATGTGAGTTGGCAGTGTTTTAGATAGTTTGATCATTTTGGGTTTCTTTTCACTTCCTATGTTGCATTCTTCCACTTCAGTTTCAATAGGTTACAGTATTGGCTTTTTCGCCGCATCATTCAAGTCAAACAATTCTTCTAATGGGACCAGTCCTTTTGGCAAGCTTTGATCTTTAGATTGCAACACTTCTAAGTCTTCATTTTCTAAAATTGTTCTTGGTTCTGTTGTATGTTTAGGTTCATGGGTTAACAGCTTTATACCAACAATCTCAGGAGACTTTTCTTCTTCAAAAAGTGGGTTTTCTTCAGTAGGAAGGTCTTCATTATACTCTGAATATGAGCTTTGCACTTCAAATTCATTTCTGGATTGTAGGAAGTCTTCTATTTTCTTATCTCCTTCAAACACTTGCCAATATTTTTCATTATCTGGGACAACTGGTCTATATTTTACTTGGATGTTTTATTGTTTGTTTTCATAAGGTCTTAGGAAAGTACTAGCAGCAAAGGCTAATCCATTGGCAAGAATGTTTTGGTTCCTTGGGACAAAGGTAAGTTGGAATTCAACAAATGTTTTCAACAATTCCATGGCATCATCTCTATAGGCTCTAAGTCTAGGATGTTTAGCAGTGTACTCCCCATTTACTTGCCTAATTATCAACTCTGAGTTTCCATGTATTGTTATCCTCTTGGCCCCTAATCTTTTCAATAAATGCAGGCCTAAAAGGAAAGCCTCATACTCTGCTATGTTATTTGTGCATTGGAAGTTTAATCTATAAGAAACCCTCAGCATGATTGTTTTCAGTGTTGTGCACTCATATGCCTGCTCCTGCACCAGTTTTAGAGAAAGACCCATCAAAAATCATACTCCAAAGAGGATTGTCTTCAGATTTATCATTTATTTCACTTCTGTCCTCTTTGTCTTGTTTGCCTAATCTGTCACTGTGTTGTTCCTGTAAGTCTGCACTATATTTATGACTGTTTTGGACCTCAAGACCTTCAATTTTTTTGTTGTGAATCTCGGAGTTTGTAAACTTATCTAATGATTTTTTTCTTTCTCTCCTTTCCCTCTATGGTTGTCACTATGTTTGGATGTGGAGAGACCCCTACATTGGCTGACGTTTCATTGACTAAATTTTGCTCATTTTGAATCTCATCATTATAAAGAATGAATGAGTCAAGGTCAGTGTGTATAGAATAGAGAGGAGAGTTTTCTGGTCTTTCTTGGTTACTCACCATGTATTTCATGTGTGTTTCCTTATAGAGTCTTCTAGGTTGACTGAAGACAGGGATGATGGCATAAGTCATATCCATTTGCATAGTACCTTGCAACTTAGCACCCCATGATCTTGAAAGAAGCATGCCATATTTGGGGGGTATATCAGCCACTACAATGTCCATCACTAAGCTTTTGGCTGGGATTTGAGCTAATTTAATACAGAGATCTTTTATAAGGCCTAGGCATCTCACTTTGATTGAATCAAAGGAATATAAATCTTTATAAGGTCTAGTTACCTCAAGGCCTAATCTTTCCATTATTACTTTGGGCATGAGGTTATGTGATGCTCCTGAATCAAGCATGGAATTGTGCAAAATATTATCATGGATGTTCAAACTGATGTAGAATGGAGGGGTATTTCCTTCTTGAAATTTTCCTTCAATCTTAGGACCAAACAAAATCTCTGGTGTACCATCATTCAAGTTAACAGTATCATGAATATCTTCTATGTTCAAAGCTTTCAAAACTTGACATCTATATATATTTTGAGTGAATAATTGAGTGAGTGGGACAGAGATTTTGATTTTGGCAATTTCACTCTCTAGGCTAAAGGGAATCTAATTTTTAAAATGTTTGATTCAACCTTCTTAGTCACTAATTCATCAGCAAAATCAGCTTGCTGATTTCTACTATTTACAACAGTCAAAATGGTTTTTTTAGGAGCATTAGATGAAATGCTAGTGCTGCTAGGGTCACCACTCTGTTTTTCATTGATTTAGGTGTTTTTTCCCTTATTTGGATCAGAAATTTCAGCCACTGTTTTATGGTTTTTTGTTGTCTTTTTGGAAGTATTTACAGGGTTGTTTGTGGCAAAATTATCAGAGGTTTTCTTATTGGGAGTCTCTTGATTCTTTTTACTTCTTAGGTCATATTGTTTGGGTGATCCTATGATGGCATTTTCAAAGTTTGGTTCATAGTATTCAGTTTCTAGTCTTCTATGATCATAGGGTGTATATAGACCTTGTTTTCTTTCATGGAGGAAATCAGAATCCTCATTGTTTACTCCCAACATGTTTATGTTATCATCCTCTTTTTGTTCAATTGTTTCTCCATCCTCACAAACATAATTTTCTTGAAAAGGAGGTATGATCTGTTGATCAGCATCTCTTTGTCTGTTTTGAGGTTGATTTCTCCTAAATTTTTTATTTTGGTTCTGGGACTGATCTCTATTTTGGGGAGCTATTTGATTTTCTCTAGATTGAGCTCTCTCATATATGCTCATCCTCTCCAACATCTTCTCCATCATCCTTTCCATTTTTGAGTCAGATGTGGAAGGTGCAGCTTCGTCCCTAAATGATACTTTCTTTTCGATCCTCATCCTAGCTCTCTTCTCAATCAGATTTGCTTCCACACTAAGAGCTCCCTTCTGCATGTCTTCTAAAGTTAAGGGATCCCTTTCTCTTAGATGATAGGCCATTTCAGGATCAAATCCTTCAGGGAATTTGGCCAAAGCTGAGCCTTGTGGAGATTTCAAATCTGGGGGTAGTGCGTTATAAACACTATTGAATCTAGTGCAATAATTTTGAACACTTTACCGAGCATTTCTCTTGAGGTTGTTGTAATCTAAAAGTATTTGGAGAGGGTTTTCCCTAATTTCCCATTTGTTTATGAACGTTTGATGTAAAGAAGGGAGATCATTTATACTATTAGGAGTTAAACCCTTAAACCATTTCTTGGCTTCTCCTCTAAACTTTGGGCAAAGATTCTCATCTTAATGGTCTCATCTTCTATTTCCATATAATCAAAGGCATCGTTCACCTTGTCTACTTGATGTTGAGAAGTAGTGGGTTCATTTCCAGTGAAATGGGGAATTTTAGACTGATAGTCCTATGGAAAATTTACTAAAGGTAAAGGAAGGACTAGAGGAGAATACCATGTTGCCATGATAGGAGGTTGTGGAAAAAATGGGGGGTTTACAGGTGGAGGATGTAGGATAGGAGGGGGATGATGAAGTGGAGTAGTTTGAACAGTGGGTGTATGGATAACACAAGTACTTGGACCATCAAGAGACTGTTGAGCTGATCTAGGATGAGAGAAACCAAAATTATGAATGAAATGCAGATCAGGTGGGGTATTTTCTCTGCTATCAGTATGTTCACCACTATGTTGGGGTGAGTGTGGAGGCTCAAAGTCTATCTGATCTATATCACTAAGTGACTTAGTTCTGGATGGGTTTCTTATGAATGGTAAGTCAACTTGTGTATCTTGCAGAACTATACGATTTCTAGGGACAGAATCAATTCTATGAATTGGTCTGACAACAGTTGAAGTCTTGGATTTGGGAGATTTCCTAAGGATCATTTCTAGATTATCAACTATCTCGGGAGGATTTGGGTCTGGATAGGCTCTAGTATGAATTCTTCTAGAAGCCACTATGTGGTGTTTTTAGACCTAATGATGAGAAAAGTTCAGCCAAGTATGACATTATTTTAAAGGCTAACTGATCTTTTTCAAAGAAAACTCAATCCTCAAAGTCTTCTTAACCGGGTTTGAATGATGTTTGAAGGATAAATGAATTTCCTAGTGGAGTCTTAGGAAAAACCAGTGGGGTCAGCAGGCCTACTGAATACCAATGGAGTCGCCAGGTGAAGGATTTTTACTTGTTTTCAAGGTTTGGTTGTTGTTCACCATCAACAATCAATAATAACCAGTCTTGGTGACACTTGTCTCATTTAGAAATAGGGGTTTGTTGAGTTGTGAAGTTATCTACTACTAAATATTCCCTAGTATGGCCACCACTATGTTAGGACTCCCGTAGTTTTCAAGGTTGGCATGAACAAACACTGCAGGGCCTACATCAGAACCACTTTGGAATCCTAGGATCTAGCCCTCCTGGATTCAGAAAGGGATCTCTCTATTTAAGTCTTTTCAAAGGATATATCTTTAAGGCTTATGATATGATATTAGGCTAGTTATTAAGCATAAGGGGTTTGTTTGTTTGTTTTGGCTGGGTAGGATATCATCAAAAGAAAGGAAGTCTTTTGAAGGGTGAAGGTGTGAGTGATTTGAAAGAGTGGTTAAACTGATAGGATAGGTAAAAGATAGTATCAATCCATTGGGCTATGGAGTCACAAAAGTATTTAATTGCACAACAAGTTTCAAGAGTGGTCCATGGGGAAAATCATCTATATCAAAGGATCTCTTTAAGTTGATTTGGTGGTGTGGAACATTAAGGGGTGTGGTGAAAGAAGCAGACATATGAGAAAACAAAGGGGAACCTAAGATCAGGTAAGGACTTTGAACCTATCCTGCTTTCAGCATAATCTCAAAGGAAAACATTCAAGATAAAAAAATAATAGCCTAAGATCAAGTAAGAACTTTGAATCTATCCTGCTTTCAGCATATTCTCAAGGGAAAACATTTAAGATAAACATAAAAAGTAGCCTAAGATCAGTTAAGGGATTTGAACCTATCTTGCTTTGGCATACTCTTAGGGATCTTTTCGAAGCAACTGTTGGAGATAAACTAGAGGACATGACTAACCATAGACTTCTCTAGTTCAACTTTACTTAACAGACTTTTGAAAAAATTTCAAAGACAATATCTCAAGTTGTACTCAGGAAACATGGGCTCACCAACACTTCACTGGGTATACTCTATTGAATTATCCTCAAAGCACAATTAGAAGAAAACATAAAGATAAATCTTATCAGTGAGAAATAGGGTACTTTGCAGTAAATCCTAATCTATTTCCTGTTCTTTATCAGAGAAAGTGGATAGTATGAAAACATAAGAAAAACAACAATTACAGTAGAAAAACATCACCATTGACATAGACCAGGATCCCATAAATTAGCTTGTATATTTGATGTTCAAACCAGTTACAATCTTCATGTCCAGTAGGTCTCTACAGCTTCAAAATTCTCTTCTCAGTGTATCTTTCTTCAATTACTAACTGAGCTTCAGCAGCCTCAGCAACTATTTACATTCATTAAGTATTCAACCAACAACAACAATGTCTCTCTGTGAAGTATTTATAGATAAATTGAGGAGGTGGAGTGAAAGGAAGGTCTAACTATTCAATTAATACAGATTAAATGCTTCTCGACCTTTGGGAGGCCTAATGGAGAAGATATCTAATGTCTTCACTCTGTAAATTGATTTTTATATTCACTTTCATTTACTTCAATCACTTTTGTTGACTTTTGAGGCTTTTGGTAGGCTGACAATTGCTTTCTGAGCTGTCTTTGGAAATATCTCTGAATGTGCATTAACTTTTTATACTTTTGAGGCAAAACAAACTGGTAGGTGGAATTTTTATCTTTAGAGAAGTAAAGTCTTCGGTGATTTGGCATTTGAAGCCATCTTTCTGTTGATCTGTCATGATTTGTTGCTTTAAACTTGAATTAGGCCTTTGATATGCGTTAGGTCTCCTTTAATCATATTTTGGGATTTTTTTCCCTTTACTGACTATTTTAACTTTAAACTAATTTTGTCCTCAATCTCTACTTTATCCTCAAAATATGCTGATTAAGTCCTTGATCTTCTAAATTTTTATTTTAACATTTAATCTTCACTATTTCTTCGTTGTTTGCTGGCAGGTATCTCTTTATGGTGGAGGGTTTGTTGTGTAACCAATGTCCATGAAACATTGATTAAAACTTTGAAATTTGACCCTTTTTATCCCTTTTCTGCATTTGATTAGGCTCTAAGGATCGTCACCCTCAGCTTTTTGCCACTGTTTCCTTGGCTGTGGGACACCTTTCTGTTAGCCCCCCCTATAAATTTTTTGGCAACCAAATGGGGGCTAAATTGTTTTTGAGCCTTCAAGGAATGCATTTCCTCTGAAAACACAGTCTCCTTGAAGCCTCCATGTGTCTTTTATCCTTTGATAAATTCCCCTCTGCTGATTCCTATTATAAAGCCTCTCTGTTTGTGAAGAAATGCCCAAAGGCCCCCTTTTCCCTCTTATTTCAACCCCCACTTAGCTTATACTTGTTTCCCCTTCTATTTACCTTCTTACCTTTTCGAATTCCCTTTAATTTCTTCCCTTACCCTTTTTTGGCCATCATTCCCCTTTATTCCTCTATCGTTCCCCTTCCTGACCTTTAAGTCACATTAGAATGGGCCCAAACCCACTTTCTAACTTTATAACAGGGCTTAGCCCTTTTCCCGCTAGCCCTTTTAAATCACTTCCCCACGTAACCCTTACCCATGACCAAGCGCTTAAAGCCTTAGGTGCACATCGCATATCGCATCCATCGCAGATCGCATTTTCGTGTGTTATGCTCGTTAGATCCATCGCAAATATTTGCGATGCGATCTGATCGCATCGCAAATATTTGTGATGCGATCGTCTGATCATGCCATCGCATTTTTCCACCCATCGCAACCCCGCCCGATCGCATATTTCTCCGTCGCATATTCCCCCGATCGCACTTTCCGCCCATCGCATTTTCCGCCGGTCGCATTTTCTCCCATCGCACTTTCTCTATTTGCGATTTTGCGATCCAGCTTCGGCCCACCATACAGTCTTTCCGCCCATCGCATTTTCCCCGTCGCATTTCCACTCCGTCGCAGAATGCAAAGCGCAGTTTTCTGTTTGGTGCTGATTTCCGCCATCGCACTTTCTCCATTTGCGATTTTGCGATCAGACCCCCGGGTCCCACATCCACGGCTCCCCTCATTGCATTTTGTTCATTTCCTTTGTATTTCCTCTGTTAGTTAAACCTTTGCATTTTACATTAAATTTTAATGAATCGCCCTCCGCCCCATCGCAACATCGCAAGCGCAGATTTTTGTTTGGTGCCACTCTCCTCCATCGCACTTTCCGCTCTTGCGATTTGCGATATCCGTACCAGGTCCCACCTCTGCAGCTCCACTTCAGTGTTTTTCTCTGTTTCCCTGTGTTATTCGCCCAAATGTTTAATCTTTGGGTTTCTACACTATCAACCACTTCTTCCGCCGCTCTCCATTATTTTCATTGCCCTCAACTTCTCCACCGCCATTCCTCCGGCCTCCACAACATTTCTCCACTACCACTGCCCCGGTTCACGACTGGTTTATTTTATTAAGCAGATAGCACAGAGAGGCCATTTCAGCATTCGCCAATGGACCAGCAGCAGAGATGAAAAGGGGGTTAATGCTCATTATTGATGTAATTAATGTTTAACCCCGCATTCAAAGGAAAAGGATCAGTTTGAAGACTAATGAGCGCACCAGCAAATCATAACTGTGCTACCAAATGACAGAGTACTCTTCTCTCATAAGGACACCTTCCTACAAGAAATCTCCATGCCTCCTCGAGCCCTAAAACGATTAAATACACCGACTGAAGCCCATTTAAGACAGTCAGGCAGCAGTTATGGAAGTATGGAGCGGCCTTGCATATTTTCCATCCAGTTCATTTATTCCAGAATGGCAACGCAGAGTTCCAGACCGCCGTAAGGACTTAAAGAACATATCAGAGGTCAATCTCGACCTGACAAACGTCTCCAACCAGTCTACAGAGTACAGCACAACGCCATTAAGCAGAATGGACTCGGTTTCCTCCACCATTCTGTCTTAATGAGTCTCATTTAATTGTTCACCTACTTCTGTTTCTTCCTCTTCTCCTATAAGAATCCCCGAGAACATATTGTAAAAGGTTGTTGTTGTTGCCTTGCTGTGGCAGTTGCTGTTAGAGGGATTCAGTTTGACTGTTAGAACAGTCTTGGGGGGAAGTTGCAGAGTAGTTTGTATGTAATAGGTTGGGACGAGAAAGTTTGGATTGTATTAGCCATTGAGCTTATTGTACATGACTGGTTTTGCATCAATTAATCAAAGCACATTTCACAAGATCCTGGTCTATTACTATTGGTGATGTCTTTTTTAACTCTGTATATATCACATTTTCATACTGTTTCATATTCTTCTGGTTGGCAACAGAAGTATAACATAGGATTCACCCTTGTTAGGTGCCCTATGTTTCCTGCTCTCCCTACCTTTAATGTTTTCTGCCTTATGTGCTATCTAAGAGTTGATTTCAGTTGATTTAACCAGTGTAGTGGATGTTATTGCCTACTCTCTGATGTATGAATTGGTTGAATCAGTTCTTAGATGTTCTTGCTGGGTTTAAGCTGGAAGGTTTGGGAACACTGGGGATGAGTGTTAGCCCTGTCCACTAGGATCCTTGCACGACCAGCTAGCCTTTCAAAGATCCCTTCTGTTTAACTTAGCTCCGTTTTTCCTCTGGAGTTGCTAAAGCAGACCTGGAGTTAAATGACCTCTGGTCTGATCTATAAGCTTCCCCTTCGTCCCTTTTTGAGAGCTGCCTTTGAGTATGTCCAAGCAGGTCTGGAGTTAAATGACCTTTGACCTGATCTATAGACATAAAATTGGTTGTCTTTCTTTCTTCCACTTTCTCTCCTTAATGTTCCATTCCACCATCTGCCTAAAATATCCTTTAGTGTAAATGACTTGCCCGTTGAAAGCCTTGGCTAGTGGATGCAAGTAATTTCCTTTCATGACTCCATAGCCCAATGGATGGCACTGTCTTGGCCTATCCCCTATGTCGAAAAATTCCTGCTGCTTTGTTCCTTCCCTCCCATTACTTTCTCAGTCTATGATCTCCTGACCAACCCAGCAACCAACCAACCAAATCATTTAAACCCCCCATATGTGCTTCATAACTAGCCTAATATCTCAATTTGAGCTTTCAAAGATATATCATTCTTGCTCTATTTGGAGAGATCCCTCTCCGGGTCCAGGAGGGCTAGATCCTAGGGCCCCAAAGTGGTTTGATGTTGTCTCATCTTTTGGTATTGCCAAATCTGCTAAAACATGGGAACCCCAACATAATGGCGACTCCGCTGGGGAAGACCAATCGTCCTTGATTTGGTAAACCACTATGGTGGACAGTAAGTTTTAAATCATCCACCTGGCATCTCCACAATTCCTGAATGATTAAAAGACTCCATAGGTGATCAACAGGCCACTGATTATCTTGGTTTCACGTGACTCCACTAGGAGACCATGTCGCAGTACAACATCACCCATGCCGAAGACCAAGCCACGTCACTAATGGAAGACCCTGAACGGTTTGCAGAAATGTTTCCAGATTTCATGGAAGTATGCCGTGATATAATATCTAGTGACTTGGCAGAATATAAGTTGGAGGACCTTCCAGGGGTTATTCCTCTCAGCTCAAAAGGCGGACTCGTGATCAAGAATTTTTTTTTAGAAGTGCTGGCTGAGAGGTATGAAGCTGAGCTCGAACTTTTGAAATCACAAGAGATATCATATGAGTTCAGAGACCCAAAATCATTCTTGGAAAGTCTCCCGCTCCCTAAAAACAAAGAGATTCCGCTGTTGTTCGATGTGAAAGAAGAAGCTGATCTGGTTCTCAAGAGCCGCTTTGAGAATGCAGTGGAAGAAGAAGAAATAACCAAAGCCGCCCAGGACGCAAACAACCTACCAATCATGGAAGGCCTAAGTGAAAAAAGTGCACATCATATGCTCATTGATCTTGTGGCAGAATACGTGGAGGCCCTAATGCGCTCAAATACTCCAGCGTTGATCCTTAGCACGGGCCAGTTTCATCAGGAAGGGTCACTGCTGATGGTAACCACAATTTTGAAGGACCACAGGCAGAGCACCCTGTGGTTATCTTTGACAGGCAGCCAGTGCTCATAGCCTTTTTTGTTACTGCTTGACTGGCTGTATTGGCATTATTGTATCACCTAGAACATCAGAGATTCCCAGTTAGAGTAGGGTAGGTAGGAAAAGCTCAATAAATCTCAGTCTATGAGCATGTAGTTAGTTGTTTTTTGTCTTAGAATGTAGAGAAGAAACCTGCTAGACAGTCTAATCCTAGCAGGTAGTAGTGTAGGTAGAGAAGCTTATGAGGCCAACAGCCTAATCTAGTCTCATGGAGTAATAAGGGTAGACTTAGAATAGGTTTATTTTCTGTCTATAAAAATAAAATGATGTAAAGGGTCTGCAAGCCAAAATGCACCCAAAAGAAAAATGTTAGGACTATAGTGTGGGTAGGTAGTTGTTTGGGAGAATTTTACTGCTGATATGTTGTCTTCATAGCTTGTGGCAGTTGATCAAAGAAAGAAATGGATGGTTCAAGCAGCAGGCACCTGGCCTACACCAAGAGATCATTTTCTGAATTCTTGACTCCTTCAAGAAGAAGCCATCCCTATGTGGAGCCACTGTTAGCCCCCCCTATAAATTTTTTGGCAAGAAAACGGGGGCTAAATTGTTTTTGAGCCTTCAAGGAATGCATTTACTCTGAAAACACAGTCTCCTTGAAGCCTCCATGTGTCTTTTATCCTTTGATAAATTCCCCTCTGCTGATTCCTATTATAAAGCCTCTCTGTTTGTGAAGAAATGCCCAAAGGCCCCCTTTTCCCTCTTATTTCAACCCCCACTTAGCTTCTACTTGTTTCCCCTTCTATTTCCCTTCTTACCTTTTCGAATTCCCTTTAATTTCTTCCCTTACCCTTTGTTGGCCATCATTCCCCTTTATTCCTCTATCGTTCCCCTTCCTGACCTTTAAGTCACATTAGAATGGGCCCAAACCCACTTTCTAACTTTATAACAGGGCTTAGCCCTTTTCCCGCCAACCCTTTTAAACCACTTCCCCATGTAACCCTTACCCATGACCAAGCGCTTAAAGCCTTAGGCACGCATCACATATCGCATCCATCGCAGATCGCATTTTCGTGTGTTATGCTCGTTAGATCCGTCGCAAATATTTGTGATACGATCTGATCCATCGCAGATCGCATTTTCGTGTGTTATGCTCGTTAGATCCATCGCAAATATTTGCGATGCGATCTGATCGCGTCGCAAATATTTGCAATGCGATCGTCTGATCGCGCCATCACATTTTTCCACCCATCGCAACCCCGCCCAAACGCATATTTCTCCGTCGCATATTCCCCCGATTGCACTTTCCGCCCATCACATTTTCCTCATCGCATTTTCTGCCGGTCGCATTTTCTCCCATCGCACTTTCTCTATTTGCGATTTTGCGATCCAGCTTGGGCCCACCATACAGTCTTTCCGCCCATCGCATTTTCCCCATCGCATTTCCACTCCGTCGTAGAGCGCAAAGAGCAGTTTTCTGTTTGGTGCTGATTTCCGCCGTCGCACTTTCTCCATTTGCGATTTTGCGATCAGACCCCCGGGTCCCACATCCACGGCTCCCCTCATTGCATTTTGTTCATTTCCTTTGTATTTCCTCCGTTAGTTAAACCTTTGCATTTTACATTAAAGTTTAATGAATCACCCTCCGCCCCATCGCAACATCGCAAGCACAGATTTTTGTTTGGTGCCACTCTCCGCCATCGCACTTTCCGCTCTTGCGATTTACGATCTCCATACCGGGTCCCACCTCCGTGGCTCCACTTCAGTGTTTTTCTCCGTTTCCCTGTGTTATTCGCCCAAACGTTTAATCTTTGGGTTTTTACACTATCAACCGCTTCTTCCACCGCTCTCTATTATTTTCATTGCCCTCAACTGCTCCACCGCCATTCCTACGGCCTCCGCAACATTTCTCCACTACCACTACCCCGGTTCATGACTGGTTTATTTTATTGAGCAGATAGCATAGAGAGGCCGTTTCAGCATTCGCCAACGGACCAGCAGCAGAGATGAAAAGGGGGTTAATGCTCATTATTGATGTAATTAATGTTTAACCCCACATTCAAAGGAAAAGGATCAGTTTGAAGACTAATGAGCGCACCAGCAAATCATAACTGCGCTACCAAACGGCAGAGTACTCTTCTCTCAGAAGGACACCTTCCTACAAGAAATCTCCATGCCTCCTCGAGCCCTGAAACGATTAATTACAGCGACTGAAGCCCATTTAAGACAGTCAGGTAGCAGTTATGGAAGTATGGAGCGACCTTGCAGATTTTCCATCCAGTTCATTTATTCTAGAATGGCAACGCAGAGTTCCAGACCGCCGTAAGGACTTAAAGAACATATCAGAGGTCAATCTTGACCTGAAAAACGTCTCCAACCAATCTAAAGAGTACAGCACAACGCCATTAAGCAGAATGGACTTGGTTTCCTCCACCATTCTGTCTTAATGAGTCTCATTTAATTTTTCACCTACTTCTGTTTCTTCCTCTTCTCCTATAAGAATCCCCGAGAACATATTGTAAAAGGTTGTTGTTGTTGCCTTGCTGTGGCAGTTGCTGTTAGAGGGATTCAGTTTGACTGTTAGAACAGTCTTGGGGGGAAGTTACAGAGTAGTTTGTATGTAATAGGCTGGGATGAGAAAGTTTGGATTGTATTAGCCATTGAGCTTATTGTACATGACTGGTTTTGCATCAATTAATCAAAGCACATTTAACAGGATCCTGGTCTATTACTATTGGTGATGTCTTTTTTAACTTTGTATATCACATTTTCATACTGTTTCATGTTCTTCTGGTTGGCAATAGAAGTATAACATAGGATTCACCCTTGTTAGGTGTCCTATGTTTCTTGCTCTCCCTACCTTTAATGTTTTCTGCCTTATGTGCTATCTAAGAGTTGATTTCAGTTGATTTAACTAGTGTAGTGGATGCTATTGCCTACTCTCTGATGTATGAATTGGTTGAATCAGTTCTTAGATGTTCTTGATGGGTTTAAGCTGGAAGGTTTGGGAACACTGGGGATGAGTGTTAGCCCTGTCCACTAGGATCCTTGTGCAACCAGCTGGCCTTTCTAAGATCCCTTCTGTTTAACTTAGCTCTGTTTTTCCTCTGGAGTTGCTAAAGCAGACCTGGAGTTAAATGACCTCTGGTCTGATCTATAAGCTGCCCCTTCGTCCCTTTTTGAGAGCTTCCTTTGAGTATGTCCAAGCAGGTCTGGAGTTAAATGACCTTTGACCTGATCTATAGATAGAAAATTGGTTGTCTTTCTTTCTTCCACTTTCTCTCCTTAATGTTCCTTTCCATCATCTGCCTAAAATATCCTTTAGTGTAGATGAATTTCCCTTTGAAAGCCTTGGCTAGTGGATGCAAGTAATTTCCTTTCATGACTCCATAGCCCAATGGATGGCACAGTCTTGGCCTATCCCCTATGTCGAAAACTTCCTGCTGCTTTGTTCCTTCCCTCCCATTACTTTCTCAGTCTATGATCTCCTGACCAACCCAGCAACCAACCAACCAAATCATTTAAACCCCCCATTTGTGCTTCATACCTAACCTAATATCTCAATTTGAGCTTTCAAAGATATATCATTCTTTCTCTATTTGGAGAGATCCCTCTCCGGGTCCAAGAGGGCTAGATCCTAGGGCCCCAAAGTGGTTTGATGTTGTCTCATCTTTTGTTATTGCCAAATCTTCCAAAACATGGGAACCCCAACACTTTCAACACCTTAGCCACCATAAAAACCTGCAAAACAAACAAAATATTAAATAAAAACCTGTGTTTTCATAGACTGCATTCAGAGGCTCGGGGAGAAGGCGACGGAGTGATTTCAGAGGAGAAAAATGCACAGAAGGGGTTCTATGGACGGAACCATGAAGAATTAGGGGAAAAAATTGAATTAGGGCGTGAAATTGGGAAAGCGATTTTGGGAATACCAGAGGTGGTGTTCGCGCGGGATAAGAGTGGTAAGTGGTTTGGTTGAAATGGACACGATACAGTTCTCTGGTCGACACGTATCCCTGGAAAAAACTGTCTATTTCGCATAGAAATAGCACGATCAAATGGTTTTTAGAATGAACGCGAAGTGAATGATGGCCATCCGATCTAGGGGAAATAGATCAGATCGACAGTTAAAAATAAGCGCGAAGGGAAAAATGATACACGGGAGGAAGAAAGGTGGGGCCCAGCGGATGCGTCAGCAATTTTGTCATGGAGCTAAAATTTCAATGTGCAGGGTGAAAATTGGTCTGGCGGAGTTAAAATGCGAGGATCAATGGGAGCCGTCGGATCGCAGAGATGGACGGTTAGGATTGACTTCAGCGGATCGGCAATTGGAGGAGTAGAGGGTCCGGGAATAAAGGAATTTGAAATTTGCGATGGCCGATGGCTGATGGGAAAACGAAGTGCGATGGATGGAGGGTCGTCTGATCAGGATTGAGATCGACGATGGAGATGTGATCGGAGCTTCGCATATCGGTGGTCCAGGCAGGCTGGATTTTAGATTTGCGATGTGGCGATGTGATGGAGGGGAGCACAGATCATTGGATCGAGATCGAGATCAACAGTCGGGATCTTATCGGCGGGGGATTTCATTAGAGGGGGAGATAATCGGCATGGAATTTGCGATGCACAGATGCGATGCGATGGAGCGATGCAATGGAGCGATAGCCGTCGGATCTTGGGGAATGGACGGCTGCGATCTCATCGGAGGATTGGCCATCGACACAAAAGAAAACGCGGAAGCGAGAACTTGGAAACGCCGATGGGCAACTGCCGATGAGCTTTGGCACTTGGTCACGGAGCCGTTCGCATGGCGGAAAAAGTAGCTAGGGCTTAAGCGAAAGGGGCTTAGGCCTGATATTTTTAAAATGAAGTTTTTGGTTTAAAAAAGAAGTTTTTTAAGGTTTTTTGGAGTTTTGGATAGGGGGAAAAAAGGGTTTTAAACCAGAATAAAAGGATTTTGTCAGGTTTAAAGGGGATTTTGAGGGAAAATAAAGGGTAAAAATGGGAAAAATGGGTGAAATGAAGGGGTTTTTAGAGGGATTTTTCCAAAGGAAAACTTTATGGAAAATGGGTCTGAAAATAGCCTCCTTGTGATAACAGCAGGGCTTTATTTGAGGAATTTTGAATGAATATTGATCAAGGGAATGGATTTCTTAAGGATAAAGAACATAGAGAGGCTTCAAGAAGTCTCAGATTTTGCATGAAATTTGTTTCTTGAAGACTAAAGACTTGTTTTAGCCATCATTAGTTATGACAACATTTTATTGATGGCTAACATTACCGACTTGGCCTCTTTATACCTTGGTTGCGCCTGAAACAACCTCTCTGACATGTACCTTTGATGGCAATAAAAAATGGAGATATGTCTTTCACCTCCTTCCTCATTTTCGTCCCTATGTATTTATTTGAAGTGCACTAGCCTTTATGGTAATTACTGACGTGGCCTTTTAAATATCTTGAGTGTGCTACTATGTTCTATAGTAAAAAAAATGTTAATCCTTTATCCAATTTGAGCATCCAGCACCCCACATGTCAAAGAATTGTCACGTGTCATATTTGAACAGGTCGTATGGACAATTAGAGCCTCATCTTGCTGAGTATTTTCATGGTGTAGCATTAATGGATCTTGAATGAACTTGTTACACCATTCAATGCATGTTTATGGCCTCCTCGACCAATTTCCTGAAAGTGGTGGGTTGAGAACAAGTTAGCTCTCGGTAGTGGTGAGAACACACAAATTACCAAATAAAACAATTCGCTTTGAGGAGCATCCAAGATGTTACAAATTAAATTGATTGTTCGAGCACACTTGAGTTTGGAGACTAGCTTAAAACTTATATTTTCATGCATCTATTGTAGTAAACCTTGATACTTCACGATGCCACAAGGTAACGATTCATTCACAAAGAAGGCTTATTTTAAGTAACTGGGACCATGACTTTGGAGGGTGGGGATTAAATGCAAAGAAGGGTTGGTTTACATGCATCTAGGGTTATGAGGGCACAAAGGGGCATGCAGTTCACGCAAACACTAATGCGCATGTTGAATGGTAGAATTTGACAAGCACTTAGGCGAATAGGCTAGGCATAGACTCTCACTATGATATCGCATGATGCCAAATGGGAGCGCAACCACATGAAAGAGGGTCATCCTTTTGACAAACTAGGGTTTCTCCCAAACCCTACCATGATAAGGGTTTCATAAAGTGAGCGAGACCCGAGACCTCACCTACCCGAGCCCAATGACCCCATTTATTGGTGATGACAACTAGGGGAACATATCTCTAAATCCACAGAGGGACTCTCAATGCTTTTTAAAGCAGAAAACCCTCAAACCCTAGTGTGTAAATGAGATAAAGAGACAAGAAGGTGTGGTAACATGCTTCAGCAGGAATAGGTCGCAGGGATATCAACCGCTTGAAGGCCAGGTCGAAACCTTAATGGCTAAGCAAGTAGAGGGGACCTGAAATTTTGAATGTACCTAGAATTTTGGGTGGTGTTGTAGCGGCTACAAAAATTGGCGAACCACTAGTAGAATCTAGCATCTCTGTCAACGCCCCTATACTTGCTCGAGTCTAGATGGTAATGTAAGGGAATATTGAACAGGTACTGTGGGTAGCTCTTGTGTTACTTTGACCTTTATAGATATGCCCAATCCTTGCGCCCCAGCTAGGTCTTATTAATCGAAAAATGCCCAGGCAGAAATTCACTCATGCCAGTAGTTGGATGATGATGTAGACATTAGGGTAGCAGAATTATTATATTTATAATTTTAAAGTAAGTCTCTGGTGTTGCTCTGCTGCCCGCAGGCCTGGACAGGTTCCCGGTGGAGTCACCTCAAGAAATCGCAAATGTTGCTCCATTGCCAGCGAGCCTAGTCAATACCCCGACGAAGTCATTGTGTTACCTCTCTGTGCAGGAAGCCTTTCTCAATCCTTTACCCTTTATAAATTTCATGTGCTTGTAGCACTTACTTGCATGTGCTCATGGCACCTATTTTGCATGGGCAGATGAGGGATCTTGACTTATTTTATGGGAAAGAGAGGTTTTTTCTTGTTTGAAAAAAACTAAAATATATTATGATTTGAGTTTTCCCTCATGCCAATCCTTCACATCCCATCTCCTACCCACAGGAAAAAAATGCAAAACAAATCATTAATATGTTCAAGACTATGCTGGGCACAAGGCTCAGGTTACAAATATAGGCCATTAAAACTCATTAGGATTCCCCACAAGCAACCAGCTCGTATCTCCCTCGCTAATGAATTTACACTCATAGGAATTATGTCGAGAATGTGACTTTGATGACCTGCTCTGAGAGAAGCTGCCTCTTGGGGTAGCCACCGCAACCTCACACAAACAATAGTGTTAGGATTTCAACAATCATGACAAAGAAAGTAAGAAATATCATTAGGGTTTCAATGTGTGCAAAGAGGTGAAATCAATCCATCCATATTCAACATCTGCAAGGAGAAACAAGAAGGCTATTTGGGGCGTCGAGGGTTTGAAGGCTCCAGGTTCAATGAGGGCTCATGCAATGGTATGCAATGTAGAAAAAATTTCAGAGCTAGGTCAACAACCAATGCATATGATGCGAGGAGGGAAGTGTACAACGTGATGCAACAAATGAGACTTATGACGCAATACAATTCCACGTGCGAGAAAAATCAACTAGTTGCAGGTGGAAAAACAAGGCAAAGCACATGCAGTGATTATCTGAATATTATGTAGTAATAAGCAAACTGAAAGAACATGAGTGCAAAATAAATGGAAAATTATAATGCATAAATCTATTGACCGTAATAAAAGACAGCAAACATAATTGTAAACCATAAATCAAAACCTTAGAAAGTAAAAATAATTAACAACTTGAACCGACAAAATTTGATTAACAGATCCTAGCTAGCCTAAACCTAAAACCCTAATTTAACCAGAGAGGCGGTCGGGTTATGTGAAATCATATTTATAATGCAACCACCTCATTAGTTCCCACCCTGCAAGAACAACAATGTTCGTGATCAGAACCAGCATACAAAATTGTGCACCGACAACAAGACTTACCTAAAAATCATGTGCAACAACAAGAAGGTCATGGCTACCTACTGGAGAATGTGCCAGAATGGATTGTTCAAGCTGAATTTCACTTTCATCCTAATACACAGAAATATGTACTTGAAACATAAAATCATTTATAAATGACACACATCCATCCACACACAACCCTAGTGTTATGAAACCAACTCCAAAAATAGAAGAAAAGAGCGATCAATGCCTTAGGAATCAACAACTTCGAGGTAGAAACCTCCAATACATTACATAAATGAAAAATTATTGGATGCTACAAATGACCAAAACCTCCTTTTATATATAGGAGTCCATGGGGCCACAATATAATCCTATCCGACCTAACAATAATAATGTAAGGGAAAAATAATGAAAATATTGGGGTTACAGGGGTACAACAATAACAATAAGGGGGATACACTAATAACAATAAGGGAATAAACTAGTAATATAGGGACCTAACATGCCCCTCTCCTTTAAAAAAGTGTTGTACTCAATGCTTGAGTAGCTATGGGTGCTTCTGTATAAAATTCTCATCCTCCTGTGTAGAATCTTCACGGGGTAAGTTCTTCCACTTGATGAGATACTTTGAAATTGATCGATTTCGTATTTGTCGAGTTCTTGTTTCCGTGACTGCTTCAGGTTCCAATATGATTTTTCCTTCCTCATCAAGTTCTGGAGATATTGTTTGTACTGGAAGATTTTCACCTATAACCTTATTTAAGCATGAAACATGGAAAACTGGATGCACTCGCGAAGAAGCAGGAAACTCCAATTTGTATGCTATAGTACCAATCTTTTGCAACACCTTGTAAGGACCATAGTACTTTGGCGATAATTTATTATCCTTCTTAGCTTGCTTGAGGGACATTTTTTTGTATGGTTTTACCCATAAAAATAACCAGTCTCCTACATCAAAACTTCTCTCGCTGCGATGTTGATATTCCTGTTGTTTCATTCGATTTTGTGCCAAATTTAGGTTATCCTTTAATAGTTAGAGAACTTCTTGTTGATGCTCGATGTGATCTTCCACTTCTTGAACCTTAGAATTTTCCCGTAAATATGATGTGATGCATGGTGGATGATATCCATAAAGTGCCATAAATGGGGTCATTTTTGCTGCAGTATGGAAGGAAGTGTTATACCACCATTAAGCGAGAGGTAACCACTTCACCCATTTTGTTTGTTTATCAGATACAAATAACGAAGATATCCTGCCAAAAAATTATTCACTATCTCAGTTTGACCATCGAATTGAGGATGATAAGATGAGCTATGAGCTAGTTGAGTACCCAAACAAGAAAATAAATCCGTCCAAAAATTTCCAGTAAAAATGAAATCTCTGTCACTCACAATAATCTTTGGGTTTCCATGTAGCTTTTGAAATGTGTCCATAAATGTAGTAGCAATTGTACTTTCTTTAAATGGATGAGATGATGCACAAAAGTGTGCATACTTGGTAAGTCTATCAACTACCACCATGATGACACTCTTTCCTTCGAACTTGGGTAAACCTATGATAAAATCCATTGAAATATCATCCCAACTGTTAGAGTCGGTATCTTCAGCGCTCCGTCAGAGATAAAAATCTCTTGTTGCATTTCATTTTAGGTGTCTCGTTCAGTTCAGTCAGTTGCATTCCATTAGGAGCATGGATCATCTGATGGAAGGGTATTTTCTCTCATATCCCTCATGTCATGTACCTGCTGGTCCGTGTCAGTTCATCAAAATCAATTTTAAAGTCATTCACAGTCATGTTTGGCCTCATGTTTTCCAAAGAGTCATTTTAGGGTTTTTAGGGTCTCATTAGGTCTAGGGTTTCATTAATTCAGTCTTAATAATGTCTAATAATGTCAACAGGCACATGAGGGAGGTTCGAAATAAGTTTTCATCGCAAAAATTTCATCGTCATAATGCTTGATCATGATTCTTCTTCAAAACTCTGTTTTGAAGAAAAATCGTCAATTTTGTCTTTTGTAATAAATGTAATATAATTTTCAAAAGTGTTTTAGTTGTGAAGTTCTTTAGGTGCAGCCCTGGTCGCCTTTGCCAAATTCCATGCCAACTATCCCTGCAAAAAATAGACAAGAATTTCATCATCAGTTCAAAAATCAAAGGAAACAAACAAAAACAGAGTTTATTTAAAAAAGTGCAAAGTGCCAAAGTCTGCAACATTAGAAAGTGGGTTTTTCAAAAGAAAAATCAAAGTCCTTTGTATATATAAGATATTTTCACATTCAACAGTTCATTTGAACACCAAATACATCATTGAAGTCGAGTCAAAACGTGAAAGAGAAAAATAGTTTTGAAAGCCGAGACTGTGTGTGAAATCACCTGCGCGACGCACTGGGTGAAGGTCACGGTGCACTTGCTAGTCGCGACGCACATAGCCGCTCATCTCCTTGTAAAACAGAACTGGAACGGCGCACACAGTTTTCGTGGCGCATAGGGCCGACAACAATTTTTTTTATCATTGCTCCACAAAAATTCAAATTTCTCGGCCCCATTTGCTCCATGTAAGTTCAAATGATCTTGTAATTACCATTAAGCAATGTTTGATGTTGTTTGAAAGGGGAATATAAGAGTTTGAATGAAAAAAGCTTAAACCCTATCATTTTGTTAAGAAGTGCTCTCTTAGGGTTTGAAATTGGTGTTTTAAAACAGTTTTGTGCCGCATATTCCATTCTCCCCTTGTTTTTTCTCTCCCATCATTGTTATTTCATCAATACACTATCCTCTTACATATCTAAGAGTCATTCACTCCTAAAGCCCTATTTCCCCATCCCAAGCCATTTCATTTCACCTTCATTCCCCCTTTCCCATTTCAGTTATAAAAATCCCCAAACCTCAAGAATTCTCAAATAGTCAGTGGTTGTCCCTACACTTCTGATATCACTTGATTGAAGTTCATTATCCCCACTGTCCTATTTTTCTCCACAGTCCCTTCCCTTTGGCACATATTTGGCAACTAAGACAAAACAACCAAATTATCATTCTTCATCACATTCAATCCAAACATAGACCTTGAACTACCATGGAGACAGACACTGATACATCATATGACAGAGATAGTGATTCTACCACTGAGATACATGCCCCGAGAAGGCCTTGCAAAGGTGGCAAACATGTGAGAGAAGAGCCCACCTCATTGACTCAATTGCAGGCTTGCCCACTAGCCATGGCATGTTTTCGAGAGCAGACATGCTATCAATATTGTGAGATGATTGTTAGGATTCAACATCATCAGGAATTGGCTCGATTGTTTGTATTACATTTGCATGATGGTCATGTAACTCTTGCTGGTGTAAATTTCACCTTGACACCGGAAACCATTTCTCAAGCAACCAAAATACCGAATGTGGGTGAGCATTGGAACAAAAGACAGCAGGTGGACAGAGTGAATTATGAACCATACATCAAGCCTAGCTATGTGAGACAGCTCAGCAGGGTATTCCCATTCCGGTTCCTAAAGGAATCCTATGCACCTTTGATGAAACTTATTATCAGATATTTTAGTTGTGAGGGTCGGTTCTCACGCCTCTATGCCTACCACATCAGATTATTGATGCATTTCACTAGAGTGAGGATGATGGAAATTCCTTATTTCATGTCTCGGAATATCGAGAGGATGACCATGCTTGTGCAGAAGAAAACTCCCGAGCAGTAGTACAATAGTATTTATCACTATGCACTCATCAATATCGTGGTTGTACATCAGCTTGGATTGCAGGGCATTTCATGGGAGGATTTCATTTCCCACGATTTATTCACAGTTCCTCAGGTTCCTCCGGAGGTTTTCCACGATGCAGGTGAGCCTTCACATCAGCCTAAAGGTCCTGAGACAGAGCCTATCAGTGTGCCAGTATATGTCACTTATCAGAGAGGTACCAGAGTATTGTTTGCAGCAGCTCGACGAGTACTATCTCCACCCGGGGTGGAAGGGGTCTCGTTGCCGTCATCAACAGCACATATTGATTGATGAGGATTTGAGCTCTCTAAGCTCAAAGTTGAGAGAGATCATTCAGAAGCAGAAGGTTGAGATAGACACATTGACCGACAAATTGCAAAGAGCTCAATGGATCATAAACTATATAGAGTAGTGGAACAAACAGTTGTAGGATCAGCAGACAATCATGGAGTTGCAAAACATCCGTGAGAACCGACAAGCTGCCCGAAGAAGCCCAACAGAGATGACACCCATTGAGCGGGAGATTGAGGCTGATAGAGAGACTTGGCTTGAGAGGGTCAATATTCATCTCAAGAAGCTGTTGGAGAAGGAAAATATGGAAAAGAACATGCTTAGACACATGAAGAACCACTATTGTGCGCGACATCATGTTTGCAAAGCGAGGATCAAGATCCTGAAGGCAAGGCTAAGGAGGGCACTAAAGCGTCGTAAAAGGCATGATAGACTCCAAATTTTGGTTGAAGCTTCTTTGGCCTAGCATAGTGCTTGATGAGGGACATTCAGCCCAAATTTCAAGAAATTTGGGAAAATTTTTGTCAATTTTGAATTTTTGGGCCTAAAAACAGATTTTCCTGCCCGACGCGTAGCGCCACTTGGCGCGCACTTATAATTGGCAGCTCTTCTCGAGGAAAACATTGCATTTCTAGATTTTTCATCAAAATTTATGCATGCCTATGTATTACCTAAGGATTTCATCAAGTTCTGGGTTGCCTAAATGGTCAAAAACATCCTAAAAATGGCCTTTCTTCCACTTTTTGCACACACAAGAAGCAATGTTGAGAGATTTGCTTTTTGGAGGGGCAAATGGAAACCAAATCCAAAAATTCCACTTGGGTTGGAAATTACACAGGTAGGGCTTTCCAACGAGATATCTTGCACTCAATTTGGACTTCGGGAAGGTCCTAAAAATCAGCCTCAAACTTGTGCTATGCATAGAGATTTCATGCGCGGCGCATAGGGAAATTTGGCCTATTTTTCACTCAGCAACTCATATTTTCGCCTAGTTTTGGCTAGTTTGACTTTTTCATGTAACTCTTGATGTAACTTGATGTAATTTCATGAATTTGATGTAATTTTGGCACATTTTTACTCATCTCAGTAGATTCATTCACCAAAAAAGTGAAATGTAAGTGAATGAATCAGTTTCCTATCATATAGAGGCAAGTTGTTTCATTGCCTATTTTCTAGTTCCTAGTTTAGATATGGTTGAAACAGGTCATAGAATGATGAGCTCGACCCCTAGAGGCATGGGAATGAGTTAGGCTTGTCTATATCATGTAGTTCTTCAGTCATTTTCAGGGTTGGACACTTGGGATTGCTTGGCACTTCATTGTACATTTCATCTCTGCATTTTTGGCAAAGGAATAGACTAGGGTTTGCAACACTCTTTGGGATCCATGTGGCTCTGTGTTTTGATGTTGTTTTTCTCTATGTAATTGTAAGTTCACTGATGTTTATGTGTATCATTTTCCTGCTCCTTTCTTCTTAAATTAAACAAATGAGTGATAAAGGTGGAATTCATTAGCTTTGCTTTTCTCTGCCTTCAGCTTTGTTTAATTTTTCATGTTTTCATCCATTTGAAGAGGATTCTTGAAAGCCTCTTTCCCTCCTCATCTCCTCACCAGTCTGAACTATCCATTCATTCAATCCAAAGCATCAAAACAATTGCCTTCCTTTCCCCATTCAGAACTCTGCAAAAACTAGGTCTCATCCCCGAACCCAAAACTGCCTTTCCCTTTGTTTCCAAAAAAAACCCCAAAATTAAAAAAAAAAACTCTTTTATATATATACCTAGCCTAAAATCAGCCTTTATTTCAAGTCATCTCAAGCCTCATTGATTATTTTTGCTGAGATTGACCCGGAGAGAGCCCACTCCTGATCTGGTAGGGCTAGCTACCAGACTGAGCGTGGTTTGATGTTACTCTAAACTCTGTCTTCTTTAAGCCTGAGGTAGATTTAGGCAATAACATAGTGGCAATAACACCAACATTTACTTGGAATGAATAAAGGTTGTAGAAGACCCGGGGTCTTAATTGTCTCAACTTTATTTTCTGGCAAACCAAACATTCCGTTACAAACTTTTGATTATCATATTTAAGGTCATCCCAAAAAAATTCTTTCTTCACCCTATGGTAATTTTTAAAAAATCCTTAGTGACCTCCTAAAGGATAAGTGTGCAATTCCAAAAGAATCTTTTGTTTTAGTTGGGAACTCTTAAAAAGATATAAGCGATATTTGTACCATAAGGAATCATTTTTCCAACTAAATGTATCAGATGTACTAGGATCTTGCTGTAACTTTTGAATGAGTGTCCACACTTCTTCATCCTTCTTCCATTCATCCCTTGCTTTGGTTATCCAATCCGGTTGGATAATAGAAATGGCACAAAGCAATGCTTCCACCTCTTCAATCTTTCTTTAGAGTGCACCTGAAACATCATTTAGCTTCCCTCTTTTGTAGATTATTTCAAATTCATAACCCAACATCTTTTTGACTCATTTTTGTTGCTCTTCTGAAGATAGTCTCTGTTCCAAAAATTGTTTAAGGCTATCATGACCAGTTTTTACCTTGAAGTGTCTTCCCATTAGGTAAGGTCACCATTTCTTTAGTGCATGTAGTATTGCTAACATTTCCTTCTCATAAATAGCTTTCTGTAAATACTTTCCTTTGATTGGACGACTTTCAAAATCAATGGGTCTTCCTTCTTGCATTAAAACAACACCAATTCCATTTCCTAAGGCATCACATTCCACAATAAAGGTTTTTGTGAAATCTGGCATAGCTAAGACCAGTGCTAGGCACATTTCCTCTTTAAGATGTTCAAAGGCCTTAGTTGCTTTAGGAGTCCATGAAAATGCATCTTTCTTCAATAATGTTCTTAGAGGTTTTTCTATTCTCCCATAATTCTCAAAAAACTTGCGATAATTCCTTGTTAACCCGAGAAATCCTTGCAACTGCTTTATGGTTGTAGGGACTTTCCATTCCTTAATGGATTTAATTTTGTTAGGGTCTACCTTAACACCCTCGTGAGATACAATATGACCCAGATATTCCACCTCTTGTACTCCAAAGAAACATTTGGATGTTTTTGCATATAATTGTTTCTCCTGCAATAGTTTGAGCACCCTGTCAACATGTTGAACATGATCCTTCCAAGCCCTGCTGTAGATTTGTATATCATCAAAAAATACTAGCACAAATTTTCTAAGGAAGGGTTTGAAAATGGAATTCATCAACCCTTGAAATGTAGAAGGTGCATTGGTAAGGCCAAAAGGCATGAAAAAAAATTCATAATGACCCTCATGAGTTCGAAATGTTGTTTTCGGAATATCTTCACTCTTCATTCTAATTTGATGATATCCTGAACGAAGATCCAACTTGGTAAAATAAATTGCTCCATGTAATTCATCCAATAATTCATTAATCATAGGAATGAGAAATTTATCTTTAATAGTGAGCTTATTGAGCTCCCTATAATCCATACACAGGCACCATGATCCATCCTTCTTGTGCACCAATACTACTGGAGCAAAGAAAGAGCGTTGACTAGGTTGAATTATACCAGCCTCTAACATTTCTACAATCGTATGTTGAATTTCTCTATTTTGGTCATAAGGATATCTATAAGGCTTGATGTTTGGAGGAACACATCCTGGAATAAAATGAATAGCATGATCATGATCACGAATAGGTGGGAGTCCTTTCGAAGTTTTAGACACCATGGAATGACTGTCCAAGACTTTTGGGAGATCTCCAGAAATAAATGATTTTGATGTTGGAACTTCTAGTGAGCATAATTGTGCAATTATGCCTCGTTGTTATTTCTTCAAAATCTTTGTCATGAAATTAGAGCTTATTATATTTCCTGGCTTCCCTACGATACCCCGTAATTCGACTTCCTTTCCTTCTGAAAAAAATTCGGCCTTGTAGTAGCCCTCTGAAGCTTCTTTCAAATGCCATAGGTCTGACCCAATTTGGTTTCTTTAAAGAAAATTTATACCCAATCTCCCACAATGACCTAATTATGGACTAGTTCAGCAGAGTGAACTTGTATGACATGCCACGTGTCCTTGTTTCCTCCTTCAACTCTGAAATTGATATAAAGGAAACTTCAATCCGTGTACTTGCGGCCACTTTTTACAGAATTCCAATCCGATGCTCAGAGAGAGAGTTATCATGATTTTTCCACGGTCACCTCTTTGAGATGAAATTCGGGAGCGTGAAACAACTCTAACATCCATAGATGATATGTCCCAAAATATTGTGATTCAATCTCTAAAATGTTTCCACGACATTCCTTAGGATTTCAGCTTCGCTTTGTAAAAATTTTAGATTCTGAACCCTCGTAGAAACAAATTTATAGCGAAACTTCCACGATGGCATGTTTAGGTTAAATTTAGGAGCCTACAAAAAGCCCTAACTTCCACCAATCATATCTCCAAAAATGTTGCGAACCAAGATCTGAAATTTTTTCATAGCGTTTCTCAGGGTTTCTTCTTCGTGCTCTAAAAATTTCAGCTTTTGAACCTTCGTAGAAAAAACGTTATAGTGAAAATTCCACGATGACTTGATTGGAGTAGCGAAACCCTAAAATCTAAAGCTCTAATTCCAAATTGCATGAAACCAGTCCAAAAATAGAAGAAAAGAGAGATCAATGCCTTATTAATCAGCCACTTCAAGGGGGGGAAATCCAATACATTACATAAATGAACAATTCTTGGATGCTACAAATGACCAAAACCTCCTTCTATATATAGGAGTCCATGGGGCCACAACATAATCCTAGCCGACCTAACAATAATAATGTAAGGGCACAATAATAAAAATATTGGGGTTACAGGGGTATAACAATAACAATAAGGGGGCTACACTAATATCAATAAGGGAATAAACTAGTAATATAGGGATCTAACACCTAGGTCCGATGGGAGCGAGGTAAGACATTGCCTATTTACAGGTATATTCATCGGATAGGATCCGTCAAACCAGCCAGGAATCTCATCATGATGTTGAGGATGATCAATATGATGGAATGGGAAAAATAAGCATCCACCAGGCGAATTTGAGGTGCTCGCGAATCCAAGTACAAAGACCCTAATTTTGGAAACCCTATTTTGAAGTTGTCCCTGGGTTTTGTCGGGGACGTGGGGATCTAAAGTAACCGTCAGCGGACGCTAAAGTGCCTCACTGTCCTGGACAAGCTCTGGAACTTCCAGCGGGGGGCTTTCAAACTTCGATGGTTTTGTGAGATCAACTGGAGAATGGATGTGATCATTATTTGTGGTGATTGGACAACCGTAAGTGGGCTTATTATTAATTTATTCAAATGTTTGCGAACTAACAGATTGAAAATCTAACATATCAAATTCTTTAGATTTCCTAGGATGAGATGAATTGACTGGGAGATTTTCAGGCAATAGAGAGGCTTGCAAAACATCACATGCTTGTACCTAAATGAAACTCATACTGGCTGGGCAACAACCAAAAATATCGGGGACAATGGTCGGTGTTTTCCTTCCAGTGAATAAATTAGGGTATATTAGTTGTTGCATATCAGCTATTAGGGGACAGAAAGATGTGCTCAGAGAAACATCACTCAAATCGAAGGCTTTCCCAGATGAGCTGACATCTGGCATGGTTATGCTGAGAGGATTTTGGTACGTGGGAATCATAATTTCAGAAAATCTAATTCGAGAAACCCTAGTTTGACTTGTTTCAGGGGTCTCATCAGGATCGTGAGAACCTGAGATAACCGTTAGCAGAAGCTGAATATATTTGATTTCCTGATGGGTCCCTAAATCATGACAAAATGGATCATCAAATTTCAGTGGCTTCATAGGGTCGACAAATAGATACGAATGACAGTCCCCAGAGGCATGAGTGAATATGTTTTCAAATAAGTAATGATCATTGGAGCCATCAATTTGATCAGGTTGGGAATCTAGTATATTAGACTCCTCTATGGTTAACAATGGGGATGAATCAGTAAGAGAGACATCTTGAGGTTGCCGAGATAGGCAGTCACTCCTTTGGCTGTTAAAATATTGGGAATGAAAAATATCAGACATAAGAGATTCATCAATTTTGTAATGTGATTGTGAAACACCACCCGCGCATTCATGATTATTATCAATGCTAGTATAAGACAATTTTGAATGACTTGAAGAGATTACTGGTGTGGCATACTCAAGAAATTAATCAGGGAATAATGGATGAAATGATTCAGATGTGGGGGTATCAATCGTATAAGGACCTTCATCTCGCACATCAATGTTATCCAGAGAGGCCAATGATCCTACATGCACATCACGGTCCAATGATTTTGTATGGAAATAAACTTTATTCAGGACAAGGCCCAATTCATTATCAGTATGTGAATGAGATTTAGAACTATACCCAGGAAAACATTCGGTGGACTCGAGATTTGTTTCATCAATAGGGAGATATGTTATGCCAATATGGTTTTCAAGTTCTGATTTGACAGGGTGTGTGAAAGATTCAGAGGTGATAGAACAGGTTTTATTTTCCTGTACGTGTCTATCATCACTTAGAGGTTTTGCAACCAAAACTCCATTACGTGGCAATTCAAGAGGAGGAAAAGGAATGTCACAAACAACAATATTATTCTTGGAGGCCTGAATGTGTTCCGGACTCGGGGAGATAGACAAGGAAATATTAGGGACACAATCCGAACAACTGGAAACTTGAGGATTATCATAATAGACATTGGGATTGTTATCACTCAGATTTTCCTTGAAGTTGTTGGGAAGAGGAAAGGGGTCCGAGGTAACCACAAACCAACTTTTAGGTACAGAATCTAGCCAATCTGTACCCATAGAGGGCTCTCTCTTTATAATTTAGCTTTGTTTTTAGAAAATATTAGGCTAGTTATAAATTCCAAGGTTTTTTTTTGAATTTGGGTGGTGGAATTCAATAGCTGAGGGAAATATTCAGTAATTTAGGCCATTGGGCTAATGGAGTCAAAAAGGATAACTTAACTGGATTAAGTTTCTTAGCAAAAGATGGTTTCACAGGGCAAGATAATCAAACAGGGAACAATTATAGCTCTTAAAGTGAATGGAACGGAATCTAAATGGAGGAAAGGCGGTTAAGAATATTTCAACACATTTATAAGAGGGAAAATTGAGTGATTATTAACAAAGAGAAGTTAAGTATTCTTTATTAAATAATCAAAAGGCTTAAACTAGTAAAACAGGAGCAATTAAGAATTCACTGTTTAAAACTAGTTTAGAAGAAAACATTTAGAACAATAATGATTAAAATCAGATTACACTTAAGCACTTTCTGATTTATTCCTTTTCATTAATCATTCAGAAATGAAACACAGATGATATAATAAACATATATAAAGACTTTAAAACACAAGAGAAAGATGACTTATTGAGCCGTAGTCTGACACATGAATCCTGTAAAAAGTCTTTCGCATCAATTCCACATCCAGCTTGCTTCACAAAATTTATCCAACAGCACTTTATTCCCAATAGTCAATGTTACAGCAAAGTCTAAAAAATCCACCCCAAAATACTTCCAAGAGTGAAGTATTTATACAAATTCTAAACTAAAATATCTTGAAAAAATATCAAGATTAGTTCACAAATCTCTCCAACTATTTTACATAAATAGAACTTAAGTAAAATACATTCAAACTAATGCATCTATTTGGCACTATTTTTTATGGATAGGTGATGACAAAGAGGATAATTCGAATTTGATCCAACTCTTAGTTGATGATGATGCATCCAAGTCACTAACTGTTTCCTTTCTTTGTGCATTCTGCTCCAACAATTCTGCAAACTTGGGGTCCAATGATATCTTTGTATTTCTCAATCCGTAATAGATATGTAAAAAGTGAAAGAATTTATTGTGTATTAATATGTTGGTGAGATACACCTCTTTCAGTTTCCCAAAATTCCTCTCCAGCTGTGCACAATAGTCTCTGTAAAAATATGTGTAAAACAGAGTTTTACAGAGTTTGAAAAATAGCCTGTAAATACGTGCATGTATCTCTGATTCTGAAATAATTGTGCACAAAGTGAGATATTTTTTTGTATATGGGTCTCTTAGGAACAAAAACCTCCTTCATTTTTGTATGATGTATTTCGGATTGGCCACAATCTTCTCTGCAAAATGATGACTTAACTAGAATTTTCTGCAAAAAGTGTTTTCCAACATTGTTTAATATTTCCAAAACCATAATAGCTGTTAGAAAAGTGAGAGATTTTTTCGTAGATGGTCCTCTCAAGAACATAAACCTCCTTCAGTTTTTCAAAATTCATCTTTTATTGATCATAATAGTTTCTGCAAAACTATGACTTAAACAGGAAATTTCTGAAGAATGTACCATTTTTGCTCTAATTTCATCTTTTAACCTTAAACTTATTTTGACTGTTTTTCACTTTTACTTTGGATAAACTTCATTGTGGCTGGTGAAAGTGTTTTCATCTTTGTTTAACCCTTAATATCTTCATGTTTACTTTCACTGTTTACTGTTTACTTTTTACTTTTTACCGCTCTATTTTTTATCTGTCTTCACTTTGTCATGAACTTGTATGTTCTATTTTGTAATTGTCTTCCCTGTTGTTTATCTTCATGCTAGCTGATTTAATTGACTTGGTCTTCAATCTGATACTCTTTAATCCTGATACTCTTTGACTATTCTTTACTGTGTTCTTTTTATCTTCAATGTGTAGTTTAGGTTTTTACTGTCTGTTTCAACAGTAAATCGTTTAATATCCTATTTTCTTTGCTTGTCTTTCAACTGTATGTTTTATCTTCCATCTCTATTTGAATATATTTGATAACACTCTTGGAGTAAAAGAGTCTTATGACTAGTATTAAGACTGTTTATCCAAGGATGTGGTCTTCTGATCACCTGTAAAAAAAAACAAATTGTTAAGAAAGCTATGGTTTGCAGGGGAGGTCGAAAATGTTTCATTTGATGTTGAGAGGTCTGTGGAGTGAATCTAGAATGATTTTTGGGAGGTAAACCATGCTCGAATTGGTTAACAGAGGCTTCAGGTGGCGCAGCTGGGTTACAAAGGGTTTTACTACACAATCAGGCAAAAATGAGTAACACTAGGGTGTTTGTGTTTAAATGGGTAAACGGTTGATATTGGCGGATAAGCTTTGAATGAACAGTGGTTAAACAGGTGCTGGCTATGGCGGATAAAACCTTGGATTACTTGACTACAAATTTCTTCAGTGAGGTAGCAGTTGGCACACTTTGACAGTTAAATTCGAAATTGGCTGCCCGGGAGACTGATTACTGCATAGGATGATGAAAATGACATGGTCTATTTGTTTTATTCGCAAAGTCAATAGGTTGGCGGGTTTTTGATTGATGACGTCATCAAGTATGGGGGGATCGTCACGGGAAAGACAGGAAGTAAGTGGTTTCCATCGCACCGCTTTTGGGACGAGGCAGTTTTGGGCGGATGGGTAGCGATTCCATATGATAAACGACGCGTGGCTTTGTACGATCCAGAAAACCGCTTGGCCATCGCGCGTTATTGTTCGGACGCGGATGGCTAGCGATATGGACGATAGTCGTTGATCTCATATGGGTTGATCGAACGGTGGTCGGGGCGTTAAGGTGACGAGAATTTGATATGGAGGGCCCGACGCAATTAAACGTTAATTAATCTCATCGGGGGAATTTGATTGGTGAGTTAGGCTATTAATTAATCGTGAGGATTAATTAATTCCTATTTATAACGCAGAACAGTGATCGGGAAGGATTTCCAAAGGATTTTTACCATAGTTAATAATTGGGGTTTAAGATATATGTCGGGATTTTAACTCAGGTAAGGGTTTTAACCTTAGGTTAGGAAGTCGGGCAACAGAAAAATATATGAAGAGATGGGTTATTTTGAAGTTTGGTTTAAACTAAACTTTGCTTTTATTTTTGTTTTAAACACATATAAAATATGTTTAAAGGTTTGATCATATATTTTTATTATATACAGTAATTAAATCAAAGCGATTTACTTACCATAGGGGCGGGAATAATATAAAGATACATTTTAGCCAAAGGGAGTATAATGGGGGTGTTTTATTCAAACATATGGAGATTAAATATTTTGACTAAAATTATAATAAATGGGTTTTTGGGTATTTTATAAATAAGGAGTTATATATAATAGGAGAAGGTTATTCTCATAGGGATTTAAATAATAAATTAGAAATTAATATGACAAATGAGCTAAAGCGCTAAGTGTAAAACATTAGGATAATGTATTTAACTTATGCTTGCATGAAAAAGGGTTTTATGGAATATTGCATGATTTTCCTAAGTAAAATGGGGATTTTACTTAAGGAAAATATTTTTTAGAGATGAATGAATGTCATGATGAATGATTTTTAAGTACTTAGGTTTTTCCAATTATTGGGCCGAGGGTCCAGTCCCTCCAAAAGTCAAGGAAATGCGTTGAGCCCCTCTAATTTTCAAATACCTTAGTACTTAGGGGAAATTAGTGAAATGTTTAGGGAAAAATGAGAAGGGAAGTTAATAATTTGACTTTGCCTTACTTGAAATTCTTCCAATGTATGGTCTGCCTTTGCACTTGTGATGAAAATAAAAGATTTACCACATCTAAAGCCATCATTCATCACATGTAATTCTGCAACATCATCTACCTACCCTATCTACTTTACCCTACCATTTTTTCTTCTTTATTAGGGTGCACTTAGACTGGAAAACCCTTATCACACTTTTTTTTCTTTTACATATGAAAATCTATCTAATTCTAACCTTATTACATCCAAGGGCTCAGATTAAACTGTTGAGCTCCTTTTATTCACTCCACCTATCTACTTATCTGCCAAGTTTAAACAGTTTGGTCAGATTTTATTCTCTATTTCTAAAACATAAAATTGAAAAATGAACTAGCCAAGCTTAAATTGTTTGACTATTCATCAATTGTGGCATAAAATACAAGTTGCACACAATTTTATTTATTACAAAAAATCAAAAAAGTAGTGGAATTTAGGCTTGCACACTTTCCTTTGCCTTTCTTTTGGTGGGGTTCATTTTCTTTCACTTTTTTGGCCATTTTATTCTTTTCACCCTTTGATTTTTAGTTTAGGGTATATCCTCTTTACATTTTTTAAATTTTTTGATTTTTTGAGAATATGGAAAACCTTTGCAACAAGAAAAAGGTATGAACATATTACATAGTTCATCATGTCAATCATGAAATATGACACCTATTGGTATAGGAGTCTAACAGGGATCAGGCTTCGTTGCCAATTGAAGGTGTTCCAGGGAAATGAAAACCACTTGTCGAAACTGTTCAATTAAATATGCCCAATCAACATCTCTTTCAAGGAACTCAAAACAAGAATGAACAAATCTAATAGAAAACTCCTATAGAGATTCTTGAGGTTCCATTCCGATCTCATTTAACCTTATTAATACATTTTGAAAATAATTCCTATGAAAAGCTTGTTGAAATTCACTGACAAGCTGCTTGAATGAATGGATGGAAGTTGTCGGCAATGTGCAGCACCATTGCTTAACGCAACCTTCAAGAGTGAGGGAGAAGAGCACACAAGCCAACTCATCATCATCAATTTCGTAATACTAACAAAACTCAAAGAAATCAGAAAGGTGCTTGGTTATGGAAATTCCATTCTCACCATTGAATTTTAACTGAGACAAGTGATATAGAGGTTCATCGGGGATTGAGCATCAAGAACCAGATAAATCCAATAAACATCTTGGGAGAATGATTTGGGGATGATCCATTTACAGATATGAGACTAACTGCAGGCTCTAAGGGCTCAGCTTGTCATCTGCCCTCCTTCTAGCACAAATTTGTTGATGAGAAAATTTGTACCGTCGACAACAAGGGGGTCTCCCCAGTGAAAGGTCCCAATTAGACCTCACACTGTTTGGGATAGGAGCCCCATCCGGTATGTGGGCCTGATTGCTACCATAAGTGTTTCCACTTCTTGGTCATTGGATGAAAAGATGATCAAGTGGAGGCAAGGGCGAAATGACCAATCAATGAAACAAAAGTAGCCCAAGATTGACGAACCACAGACAAAGATATAAGATGAGCCAAAAACCCAGTCAGACGTACATGAAATAAAACATGCCATAAGTTAACTACAAAGTAGTTCACAATAGATCACTGACATGGCAAGGAAAAAATAAACACTAATTCGAAAGAAAACATAAATTCAACCACTGTGAATTAGTTCATAACCAATTGCATGCATGAAAGCACACATGCAACATAGTGAAATATTAGATAGCTAGTACTATCACCATAAGCAAGCACGTGAATCAGTGCCAGAAAAAAGATAATATTATTAATGCTACTGCAACTTCAAATACATATTTTAAAACCTGTCAAAACCTAGTAGTGGAACATGGGCCATTCATCTCAATGCATGATACCAAAACCCTAGCCTCGCTACCTCTCTCTCTACTTGATACCAAGAGTTGAGTTCCTTTAGCTCTCAAGCACTAATTCACTCTCTCCTCCTTGCTTCCCTTACAGAGCTCCTAGTCCATGAATCATTTCCCGAAGCCGCACATATAGGCTGAAGTGACTCTTAAGTTTCCCTTGACTCTTGACCTCCCTGACTATTGGGATGGCTTGTGACTTTGACCATTTGCGACCTGCGACCTAGGGTCATCTGCGACCCATGACCTGGGGTCATCTGCGACCTACAGGTAGTAGCATCCTCCGGGAGGTTACATCCTAGGGCTATTCCTTCTGTACTTCCCCTTTGGAGATTTCAAATCCTTGCTCACCAGAGGACAACCCTTGCTCTCGCCACACAAACCAACAACTTCTATCTACCGGTAATGTCATTACAGTGCCAAGGGGATTTGCATGACTCGGTAAATGGGAGAGTGATTTTTCGTTTTGAGTGAGATCTTGAGCATCCAAAAGACGTGTTATCGTTCCCTCATGTTACCTGCAAGATAACACATTAAATTAGCCATTATATATATATATATATATATACACGTTGAGGAAACAATGTAATATACTTATGGCAGTTAACTTCATGTATATATATGCGTTAAAAAAATCACCGTAGCATATTCACAGAAGTTAACAATCATCTTGGACCCTTGTGTAGTTCAGTTCTACAGAAGAACATATGAACAACTCATTCAATGCTTATACCAGGCTTGTTTAATCATGGAATGGGGATAAAACTCGATATTTTAACCAACGTTCATCGCATAACCGAAACGCATAGCTAGCTCTAGCTTAATACTACTTTCCAATAGTGATGATGCCAAAAACCAAGGAAAATCCCATGTGTTGTTATGCGCTGGGACAGACAGCAGAATTTGATCTCAGAAAAGGATGGAGAGGTTGCGACTTGGCGAGGGTTGCGACTTGTAGCAGTCACAGGGTCACAACTCATCATTTCTGCCTCCATCCACGGTTTTAGACTTGGAGAGGACTATGACATGTAGCAGTCATAGGGTCACAACTCAGCCTTTCTACCTCCGTCTAAGGTGTGCGACTTAGCGACCTGAACGAGGATAGCGACTTATGGAAGTCGCATAGTCGCAGTTCACAAAGGGTCACGCCTTCTATTTGTTACAGGAGTTTGTGAATTTGTGACCTGTGGATACCTGCGACTTGAACGGAGGTCGCGAGGTCATGTTCGGGATTGGGTCGCATCTACTACTGCTGTAGAAAACTGCGGCTATGCAACCTGTTAGCATAATGCCCTCTGGAGCCCCTTTCTTACCATATTAAATTCAAACATTAATCTCACTTCTGCACGTTATCCCCTTTTCAGGCTAGTTACCGGTTTCCAAGACGTGTTAGAGCATATGCCATTGCTGCACAATAGCATCAGTGGGAAACAGAAAAGAAAATGCGATTTTAAAATACAGTGGTCGACCCTCCGGTGTTATGGCGCAAAGGATTCGACCTTTCCCAGAGGCACGTAGTCACACAAACGACATGTGTTAGCATGCATACCCCACCAGCTTGTGATTGTTTGAGAAAGAAATCATACACAATTTCTCTTCATGTTGAACGCAGATGTAAACGCATTTTCCTAACGTGCTTGTGTTGCAGTGCTCAAATGCTAAATGGGTGTAACACGTAATCATTAAATCCATGTGTTTGAATCCAATGTTGCTACGTAGTACCCACTACATTATTAGGAAGGCTTCCTCATCAATATTGATTATTTGAAAGCGTTATTCCCTCGTTTATGTTGAAACAACTACCGTGCATGGCCCTTTTATCTGTGTCAAAGGTGTGTTACCCACTCGGGCTCTTTATACCTTTACTGCGCCTAAAACAACCTCTCTGACATGTACCTCTGATGGTAATCGAAAATGGAGATACACCTTTCACCTCCTTCCTCGTTTTCATCCCTATGTATTTCTATGAAGTGCATAGCCTTTATGGTAATTACCCACGCGGCCTTTTAAATATCTTGAGTGCGCTACTATGTTCTATAGTAAAAAAATTTAATCCTCTATCCAATTTGAGTATCCAGCACCCCACATGTCAAATAATTGCCGCGTGTCATATTTGAGCAGTTCGTATGGAAAATTAGAGCCTCATCTTGCTAAGTATCTTCATGGTGGTGCGTTAATGGATCTTGAATGAACTTGTTACACCATTCAATGCATGTTGATGGCCTCCTCGACAAATTTCCTGAAAGTGGTGGGTCGAGAACAAATTAGTTTTCGGTAGTGGTGAGATCACACAAATGACCAAATAAAACAATTCACTTTGAGTAACATCCAAGATGTTACAAATTAAATTTATTGTTCGAGCACACTTGAGTTTGGAGACCGGCTTAAAACTTATATTTTCATGCATCTATTGTAGTAAACCTTGATACTTCATGATGCCACAAGGTAACGATTCATTCACAAAGAAGGCTTCTTTTAAGTAACTGGGACCGTGCTTTTGGAGGGTGGGGATTAAATTCAAATCAGGGCTAGTTTACATGCATCTAGGGTTGTGAGGGCACAAAGGGGCATGCAATTCACGTAAACCCTAATGCACATGTTGAAGGGTAGAACTTGACAAGCACTTAGGGGAATAGGCTAGGCATAGACTCTCACTGTGATATCGCGTGATGCCAAATGGGAGCACAACCACATGAAAGAGGGTCATCCTTTTGAAAAACTAGGGTTTCTCCCAAACCCTACCATGATTAGGGTTTCATAAAGCGATCCTATCCTGACACCTCACCTACCCGAGCCCAACGCCCCCATTGATTGGTGATGAAAACTAGGGGAATATATCTTTGAATCCATAGAGGGACTCTTATTTTTTTTTGAAGCAACAAACCCTCAAACCCTAGTGCGTAAATAAGATATCAAGACAAGCGAGTGCGGTAACAAGGTTCGGCAGGAATAGGTCACGAGGATATCAACCTCCTGAAGGCCGGGTCGAAACCTTAATGGCTAAGCGAGTAGAGGGGACCCAAAATTTTGAATGTACCAATAATTTTGGGTGGTGTTGTAGCGGCTACAACAAGTCCATATGGGGTATCATCAATCATAAGGGTTAATATCATTCATAATGTATTTAGGGCTTAGTGTGTTTGGAGTCATAATATATTGGGGTGATTATGTGAAGGGTCATAGTGTAGAAGAGGTTTAACATGTTAAAGGTGGATTTATTTAGAGGTCATAGGGGGTTCAAAGCTTGTTGATACAGAAAAATGGCTTGTGTCAAATTAAGGGAGTTTTCCCAAATCTAAGGGCCAATTAACCTCTTTTTTTGGTATAAAAACATATTTGGTATAACAACCTTGTATATGGCCTGGTTTCCATATGGATAGATGAGTTTTACACTTAAGTGACTAAATCCTAAAATGCAATCCTAATGTCTAGTGTCAAACTAAAGAGTTTGTGCAAAACTAACATGGAATTATCTTTTTTTTTCTTTGGTATAACAACCTCCTTGAATATGTTAGCCTAACCTCCTATATTGGTCTAATTAGATAACTTTTGGACTTAGGTGGCAAAGTCCTAAAATATAATCCATGAAATAAAATATAATACAATGCTAATGTAAACACATAATTTAAGAATAAAAAATAAGCATAAAATAAGTAACTATTAAAAGATAAATAAATTTTTAAAATTATTAAAAAAATAATAAAACTACAAATAATATCATGATCATTTTAATATAACATAAAAATACTTAATACATTCATAAAAATACTTTTCCAAAATAGTATTTAATTGACTTCTTAATTGATATGGAAAACAAAACAATGTACAATCTCAAGCAAAACAAAATATTCTCTATTGCATTTCTTTAGTCACACAAAAGAGGGAAAGTGAGGTTACTCCTTTTGTTCTTTTATTTAGCTATCTTTCTTGGTTATTTAATTTCTTTGTTTTGTTTTTTTTTTTATAATGCTGAATTTTTTAAAAAGACAATATACTCAATGAAATTTGAACCTGAGTCTTGTGGGTGAAACTTACCCTTAAACCAACCACATATCATTGTATTTTTTCTTTATCTTTTTATGCATTGCAATTCCTAATTCTATTATGGACAATTTGAACTCTCTTCTTAGTTGTTTAGTTTTACAGCTTAAACTTCCTTTATTACTGCTTAAAAACTTTTAAACATGGATTCCTCTTGTTAAGAAAGAAAAGATACTATAAAGGAAATTACAAATTAATAAATATAACCCAAGGTATTTAAGATTAATTAAAATAAAGTAATTATTTCATTTAATAATTTATTTGAAATTTAAAATAAAAATGATTTATAAAAATATGTAGTTTTATTGAAAAATAAAATGAATTTTTTTTTCTAAGAATGTTCATAATTAATTTTGTCAAAATTATATATGCATTTTTAGTTTGAATTTTTTTTATTTAAAAACACATTTGAAATAACAAGAAATCATAATATCTTAAAAAATAAATTACTCTGAAAAAAGTCATTTTATTCATTAAAAGATTTATAATTATTTGTAAAATTTAAAATAATTATTCTATTTTATATTTTTTTGTAAGTTCAACATTGGCTACATCATAGTCATGTCTAAAAATAACACCGACTCAATTAAAATGTCTAAAAATAACACCTACTCAATCAAAATGATGACTTAACATTTAAGAATACTTTAACAACGCATCAATTTCTACACAACTCTATTTTATTTATTACTATAAAACAAAAATAAAAATTCTCTCAAGATTAATTTAAATATAATAATTTTAAAATATTGATTGCTATATACCCAAAAATCGAAGTTTCCAAATTAATTTTTTGGTTTAAAAATTGAAACTTCTCCTCTTGCATAAATGAAATGACTCGACTATTAATATCAATATTTTGCGTTTAAGAATCATATAATTTTTATGTCTCTATCTCACCAAAATTTCCATATTTTCAGAGCAAAAAAGCGGTCTACTTAGACTACTGCTTGTTAATATATGTATTTCCTATCCTGTCAGGTAGAACGAGCATCCGAAATCCTGGCCGTCGGAGTCCCCGAGTAGATGGATCCGGATTCGATCCAAAACGTTCATTTCTCGATACTCACCTTCTTCGTTTCTGCTGTCCATTGCCATCTCGTGGAAATCTCAAAATTCAGAGATATGTGCAAAGTTGGTTGGATATGATTCAGATGAAAGCCTCTCATATTCAGCGCTTTGGGCAAAGTTTCGGAAAAGTGAGTTAACTTTTCACCAGGAGGTCAGAGACACTGTTTGATTGGGAACGTGCGGCCCTGCGGAGAAATTTGATGGTCAAAGTCAATCTGGCGACGGTGTTACACAATAAATTTTTTGTGTGTGGTTGGAAATATTAACGTGGTGGCTGGTTCGCTGAAGACCCGAGTCTACCTGTTACTGTACATAAGCTATGAATGGGTCTTCCTAAAATTATTCGTATAACAGTGTTAATATTGTGAGATTGTGCTAATGAAAGCTTATCATCTTTTTAGGTTTTTATTTCGTTATCCAAAATACTGCATTCTTCTTGTTTATAAAATTGTTGTTCTTTTACATATAAAAGTAAGCAAGTGCGTGCACTTTGCAAAAGCCTAGCTTAGCTCGCCTTTGGTTTGGCCATGGATTCAAGACCCCTCCACACTTTAAAGTAGTGTCTTTCCATGCTTTAGTCATAGCGATGGGAATGACCTTGAATAAGAGATTGAAGAGATTGAATAAGACCTTGAATATGTCCCACCTTTTTAAATTCGTGACATATGGAATTCACCTTGATTTAAAATGGGCTAATTAATTAACTAATTTACAAGCTTGTGGCTATCCCCAAAGTAATACCCATCTCACTTCAAAGTAATTGGCAATCCCCATCGAGGGTTACTTTTGTAGAAGAGGCTTCTACATCTTTTTATTCGAAATAAGGATAGATGTCACACATTCTGAAATGTGCTTTAATTTTTTAACACCAAGGGCATGAATTCTATATTTGAATAGAGGATTCTAGATTTCAACTTAATAATTTTTTAACATGAAGAGTAGGCTGATTTGATATTATTTATAATAATAAAGTAAATTATATATAATGTGTTAAGGAGCTAAAATTACAAAAGCAATTAATATGAAATGGATGGTTGTGATAGGATATTTCAAATTATCAAAACTTATTTGGTTTATGATTTAAATTTGGGAGACAATATGTTTTCCTCAATACTTGAACAAATCAAACAAGCGATGAACTCCTGTAATATCAAATATTATCATGTCATGTGACAAAACAATAGTGAAGTAAATTGGTTGGCTAATTTAAGCTCAACTCTAAAAGAGAGTCAGCATATGGTTAATGACATAATAAATAAAAGAGAGGGAGCATTTGGTTACTGACATAATAAATCAACAAACTATCTTGAATAGTATCAAGACACACTTAGATATACTAATTATTTATTATATTGCATGCATCTTAGGTCTTATGATTGGTCACATGGCTCACAAACTAGGTCACTTCAACACGCATTTGAATGGTAAATAGAAGGCATGGGAGATCCCCCTTTGGATGCATTATGGCTTGAATTTACATGTTTATCTCCAATAGCTTCACAACTTATTGATTCAAGGTGGGATAATGGATTTGCAGTTTGATACACGTGGGGGCATGACAATTCTAATCGCTAGGTAAGGCATTTCATTGCATTCACATTGTTGGTGTTTACCAAATATTATTGTTTTCCTAGAATTTTTTATGGGAAACATCCCTTTGGTAGTTTACTCAATCACAAGGAAACAAAGGATTTTAGGTCATCATCGACCTCAAACAAAGTTCATTCTCTTAATTTGTGACTTCAATGATTATGCAACAATTGAACCCGAGTTTTGGAAAGTGTTGTTGATTCTTTGAATAGGAATAGAGAAAATCCTCGAGATCCCACGAGTCAAGGTGTGTCGAGAGTATTGCAAGCAACATAATGCACAAAGAAAAAGTTATCCAAAGTTGGTACCGTATGAACTCTCAAGGATTACAAGAGATCCATAGAGTCCTCAAGTCCACAAGGAGAACATGCACTGCAATAGGTCCCCATTCTTCATTTTCACTTCCAAAATTGATGAAATAGAAAGGCAAATTACAACTTAGGAAGTAGAAATCATGGGGTCTCTAGTGGAAATGAACAATAGTTAACAACCTTGGAAGCAAAATGTAATGCTCAAAATTTGGCAATTTAGTAGGGTGGTTGTTGGGGTTGTATTAATCTCTATTGAATGACTAAACAGTACACATAAATTATCAATCCAGGGGCGTCTTTTTATTCCAATGACAGTTGCACTTTCTATGTCGATAGACTCAACCAAAATCAATTCCAAAGAAAATAATTCATTGCTGAAGTAAATGCTAGAAGTAAATCACTCATGCATAAACAAAATGATCTACAATACTGGAATCACACTTCAATTAATTTGTTCTAGTGCGCCACACAACAAGTATCCAGCGGGTGTCTCTAATATAATATGTGTTAACAGCATACAAAGTATTGAAATTAAAGCAGATATATTCATAGCTGAACAACAACAACAACACCTCTACTGATATATAAACTGAAATACAAACACACAACTACCTTAATCAATGCAATCCCTGCTAAGAAGAAAGGCCCTTCCTCCCTAGTAGGGTGTAGGTAGAGAAAGAACTTAACATAAACTAAATTGAATAACGCAAGTAACAACAATAACAAAATAATCTGTATTAATCTGGGCACAATTAGAGAGCCAAAATAATGTTGTTCTCCTCTAAACGTTCGACCTCAGGGGCGAGAACTATATAGTGGTTACATCTCAGAAAATCAAGGGATAGATCAGTCATGAGAATCTTATGATTCTCATGTTGATCGAAATATAATACATATAGTTATAACCACTTCTTAATAAAATTCTGACTAGAAAATTATAGATGACAATCAAAACTGCCCATAGGTTGTTATTCCAAAAATACAATGCTAAACAACTTCTACAGTTATCACCATAAAACCACAACTGTAGTGTAACAGCTAAAGGACAGATCACAACAGGTGTTGACAGGATCTAGTTAGTGGTACAACTGTATCAGCAGTTCGCCACCGGGTCTGAAACAACAGAGTGTAACAACAGTTTACCAGCGGGTTTGTAACAACATTGCTCGCTGTAACAACGCACCCTTAACTGCTATTGTGTACCTCGTGCTTGGGATCTTTGGTGCTACAAATGACATCTGGAAAGACAACACAAAGACCATAGATCTTCTCCAAACATTCATCCTCAATTGGTCATAAAAAGGCACGATATATCATAATAATTGATGAAATGGCAGAGTAATGAAAATAAGGTAAAACAACAGAAGTTAGGATAAAAAGGTAGGAAAAAGAGGCAAATATAGTCCCATTGGTTATAGTCATGAGGCAAAATAGGGAAAACAAATGTAGGAAAAGTGTGCAAAACTGGCACCCAACATCTCCCCCCAACTGAAATACTTGCATGTCCTCATGCAAACTCATCTCTCATGGGAATATCTCCAATGCAGGTCAGTGATATCATAAGCATCAGATGTATCTTCGTCTGCATGCTTGTACCCCTGATTGACCATCAATTGTCGTACCCAGGACTCTGACTCATACTTACTCAATTCATAATTACTCTGATAATCCTCAATTGGCAGCCAGATCAAAGGAAACTTGAATCTCAATCCAAGCCACAAAGCACCAAGGAATTGTATGATCTGTGCATAAGTTGGTACATGTGTAACAACCACCATGAAATTCTGGAATGAGAACGGGTCCCCCTTTAGTAGCTTAGCACTACTAGCTTCTGTGCATTTGAAGCACCCAGTCAAGGCTCAACTCTTCATCATTGAGAATTGATTGAGGCAGAATTTCACAATTCTTCTTCTATAAGTGGTAGCTAGTTCTTTAATCCCAGGGGTACTCAACATTCTCCTAAATTCTCGCCTTAACTCAGCGGACCATCTCGGTTCTTCCCGAACCCATAATGAAATATTATCCTCATTAGCCTCCATAAATTTGATGGCCAAATGCCATTCAATCTAATTCTTCATGAAGGACACAAACTTATCTCAACTGAAGATCTCCCATATAGGAAAAAAATGTCACAACCATCTGCATACTCACATGTTCACAAATGATATTGTGTAAGAATAACTCACACAACAAGCTTTGCTCATTGAAATCGGAGGCACGAAACACATCCAAAAATGTGCGAGTGGAAGAACATAAATAGGGTCTATCCTCCATAACGGCTTTCATCTGGAATAATAAGTAACGTTCCCATAGAAAAATAGTATAAGATGGAGAAGGCTGCCTACAACCTAGCAAATTGAAGGTGAGATCATGAAGTTTTTTCTTTTCTATGATAAGATCCCGAACCTGCTGCTGTAACAGTAGTAGTTGTTCCTCCTATTTCTTCAGAGCTTCCTTCTTCTTATAGTTCTCCCATCCTTTATTCAACTCTTCTTTCATCCATCTTTCATGTAAAGTGTCTATTTCTCTCTGATGTTCCTTCAGCGAAATTCTCCCCTCTCGAAGGGAGATTGCTTCTTGTTTCCACTTTTGTAATTCAGAAACTAAAAAGATTTTCTCAGAAATCCATCCCGAAATGGGACCCGGTGTTCTTCTACATTCAATAATGGGTGTAATAGCCTCTGCTAAATGGGGTTGTTCCACCTCTGTTGTTGGTTCTTGTATGTCAGCCCCTTCATTTCCACCTAGAGTAGCCTCTATGTCCATTGTTATTTCTTCTACAATAGGAGTGGCCTCCACAAGTTCTTGCGGGTCAGCTTCTAGGTCAATTATTACAGGAGGCTTTGCTTTAACTGTTGGTTCTTGTGTAACAATAGTATCATCAGCAGGTTCTTGTGTAACAGCTTCCTGCCATTATGTTTCTGTTTCCATTGGGCTGATATTTTCTCTACAGACCTTATATCCCACTATTGTTAAGTCTTGAAAACATGTCGTGTATACAGACACTAGGATTTCCTTCCCCTCAGATAATTTTTGCTTTAATTCTTCATTTTCCTTTCTTATGTTTTTGAGTTCTAAAAAAAATACAGGAGTTTCATCCTTACCTGATGAGGAGGGTTTCCTTTCTTCTTCTAAGACATCTGCTTATGTCTGCTTTCCGGCCGTAGGCAAAGGTTCTACAGGTATGCTGACTTTCACCCTTTTTTTTGGCCTTCTATCCCCAATTAGTTCATTAGTAGGCTCTTTCCCAATTCTAACTCTAGCAGGTCGAGTCTGGGTTTCTACCTCTGCCTGAATTCCTCCTGAAGTTGTGGTATGTTTCCCCCGGCTTGTCCTTGGCCTCTTTCGCTTGAATTCTTCCCAAGTTTTTCCTTGCTGGCCTAGGGCATCGAGGATGATTAACTTTATGAGTCTGTGATTAGTCACACGTGCCTTCGGGTGTGTTTTTTTCTTTACTATTGCCGCCATATGCTTGATGTTCCCTAGCAAGTAGAATGGAAGATTAATATTTTTCTAGTGCCAAAGGTGATTAAGCAGAGAAAAGTGATAGCTAAACACTATCGTGGATCTTCCCTCACAAGTGATATATTTAATTAAACCCAGGGCGACATTTGCCCAAGGATGAGGAAGCGACACCTGTCAATTCCCCTCCCTTTATTCTCCAGTTTTTCTTCTCCTTCTAGGAAGTCTTCTTTCAAGGAGGGGTCATTGATTTTTCTATTAAACCACCTCTGTCCCTCTACCGGCAATGTAGTTACCCGGGAAATTACCTCTTCAATCACCTCAACTTGCAGACCCCTAAATTGGGTTTGATTTTTGTTCAAATTCTGAGCAAATTCAATTGCCACCACCTCGTATGAGCCTTCTAGCTTTTGGAAATACTCAATCCATCCGACATCCCTAAATATATGGTAGGATTTTGGACAATTCTGCAAGGCATCCATAGAATCTGGCTCGTGCCTACCCGCTGCTCCACCCATCTTGCTCTTTGTTTCTAAATTCGCCTTTTGCTACTAAGCCCCACTATAATGTCACTACACTGCTCACTGCTTCTCGGCATCTCTGCTTATCCCAATTTATGAGTTTGCAATGAGGATGCAAGGTTTCAGTTGAGGAGGTTGATGGGAGATGACAGATTTTATGGATTAACGAATAGTACCTCACACTAATCTTCATAAATATCTCATTATGGAAAGTAATGGGATCTAGTACACATGCTCTTTTCCAACCAGATTTAGTCATCATTGGCAATTGTGTTATTAATTGGGTGCATGCAGATTTGATAGAGGTTTATGACTACGAATTTTTTCAATGATTTCAAGACATATCCCCTCCCCCAACTTAATGGTGATGGCTGCCCATGGCTGTCATGGGAATATCATTACTTCTGCCAATTAATCACCAAATCATAAATGATAATGTTACCTTATGAATGACATACCTGAGGTGACGTGAAAGAATATTTCGAATTGGAAGTGTTCTGCTTGCAGTGCTTGTGTTGTTGTGTTTGGCTGGCATGATTATTGCTATTATGTGATGAAACATAAGAAAGAGTGTTCGTGGCTGTCAGCTGTTACATGTGTAACAACCAAGACAACCCTTAGATTATTCTTCAAAAAACATAATAATCAGGAGAAATTGGTACAGAAAAAAAAAAATTAATAAATACCATCATCCTATGTAATAGATGAGGAAGGGAATATGATGTTTCGGGAAGAAAAACATGGGTGTAACAGCTGCCACAAACGTGGTTTTCAACTGTTACCAACTGTCTGACTGTGCCCCGGAAAGGGGTTTTCACAGTTAGATTTATAATTTTTTTTTTCTTTTTATTTTTTTATTTTTTTATTTATTATTATTATTATTATTATTATTATTAAACATGTGTAACAACTACCACAAAGGTGGTTTTCAACTACTGCACTTATTAGAATTTCAATTTTCACGCTGCACAAGAGAGTGTTCCACTGCTGTCGTAACATGAAGATCAGAGTTTGTGACAATGTTGAAAAATGATTCCTTCGAAGCGGGTTGATGATATAACCTTAGACGGTGCCCATTAACCAGTAACGGTGTCTTAGCACTGTCAATGGTGACCAATTGTACAGTCCCATTTTCAAAGACCGTGTCAACTTCGTAAGGACCTAGCCATCTGGTGCAGAGCTTTCCTTTGAAATATTTGAACCTTGAATCATACAAAAGAGCCCAATCTCCTTTCTGGAACGTTTTATTCTTAATAAACCCATCATGCCATCTAGCTCTTTGCTCCTGAATGATCTCTATCTATTGAATAGCAGCCAGTCGTTTCTCTTCCAACTCATTGAGCTGGTTCAATCTTTTTGTCTTTGTCGTACTCAAATCCAGATCGACCTGCAATGATGTTCTTAATGTATATATTTCAAACTCTATGGGGAATAAAGGATTCTTACCATACACCAATTCATATGGTGAGAAGCCTGTAGTATTCCTCCATGTTGTCCTATAAGCCCATAGTACCTCTGGAAGTTTCTCGGCCCAATTTCTTTGATGGCTGGCTACTGTCTTTGTTAATATTCCCTCAATGAATTTATTGGTGATTTCTACTTGACCATTTTCTTGTGGGTGATATGGTGAAGTGATTCTGTGATGAATTCCATACTTTTCAACTAGCTTCTTGATCAAATGAGATGTGAATTAAGGCCCCCCATCTGTCACTATCTCTCTGGGTATCCCGAATAAAACAAAAATATATTCAAACAGGAATTCTGAAACAACCTGCTTTGTTACTCTGGTTAGTGCCTTTGCTTCGACCCATTTTGTGACATAATCAGTGCAGAATAATATGTATGATTTTTTTTGTGATGGGGGATTAATTGGCCCCACAAAGTCTAGGGCCCATTTCTCAAATGTTTCTATCACTATCTGAGGCTGTAATGGCATCTCATCTGATTTCAGAGGCTGGCCCATCCTTTGGAAGCTATCACATCCTTTCACAAACTTCTTGGCATCCTGGAATATAGTTGGCTAGTAGTACCCTGTTGAGAGTAATTTATGTCCTTTCCTCTTGTTAGCAAAGTGTCCTCCACAAGGTTCCTCATGACAAGCCTTCAAGATCTCAAATACCTCATCTTCTCTAACACATCGCCTATTCTGAAAATCTGGCCCGGTGTGATAGAGATTGCCTTCTATCCAGGAGTAGGTAGCACTCTGTTGTATAATCTTCCTTCTTTCCTTGGAAGACAATTGGTGTGGGAATTTTCCTGCAGTAAGGTAATTGGATATATCTGCATACCATGGTGAGTGAGTAGAGATGGAAAAAGATATTCATCTGGAAAATAGTCCTCAGTGGTAGTGCACTCATCACTTATAGTTAATCTAGAAAGAAAATCAACAACTACATTATCTTTTCCGGGTTTATCTAAAATAGTAATATCAAATTATTGTAACAGCAATAACCATCATGTAACTCTACCATTAGTAATAATCTTGTTCATCAAAAATCGAATTGCAGCATCGTCAGTGTGTATAAATACTTGGTACCCGATGATGTAGTGCCAAAATTTGTTGATAGCATGCACTACTACTAGGAACTCCTTCTCAATAACAGTGTAGTTGAGTTCTGCTGGAGTTAAGTTCTTGCTGATCTAATAAATGGCGTAAGGTTTCTTCTCCTCCAGCTTCCCAAAAAAAACACCCACAGCCATGTCAGATGCATCTATAGCAATATGAAATGGCAATTCCCAATTTGGTCCTCGTAATACAGGTGTTGTTGTTACATAGTTTTTCAACTTCAAAAATTCCTGCTCACACTTCCCTGTCCACACAAATTCCGCATCTTTCATGAGTAATCAAAATAGATGAGATGCAATCTTTGAAAATTTCTCTATAAATCTCCTATATTATGTTGCATGTCCCAAAAAACTACATACGTCTTTTGGAGTCTCAGTGGTTGGGATTTTCGAGATTACCTCAATTTTTACAGGATCTACCTTGATTCCATCTGTCGAAATGAAATGTCCCAGCACAATTCCCTCAGTCATCATCATGTGGCATTTTTCTGTGCTTAGAGCAACATTAGTTTGTTCACAACATTCCAGCACTTTTTCCAAGTTAACTAATGTTGTCTCAAAGGCATCCCTGTAGAGTGTAAAATCATCCATAATTTTTTCAAGACATTCATTCAAAAGATCAGAAAAAATACCCAATATTTCCCTTTGAAAGGTTGTTGGTGCATTATAGAGGCCAAAGTGAAGGACTCTGTATACAAAAGTACCCCATGGGCAAGTGAAGGTTGTCTTGTCTTGGTCTTCCAGGGAAATTTGTATTTGATTATAGCCACTAAACCCATCTAGAAATGAAAATAATTTTTTTCCAAAAAGAGTATCCAAGACCTGATCAATGAATGGTAAAGGAAAGTGGTCCTTTTGAGTGGCCTTGTTAAGCTCTCTATAGTCAGAATAGACTCTCCATTTTTCGTTCTTTTTTGGAACTATGACAAGCGAAGAAACCCACTGGCTGTCAGAAATGGGGTAGATGAAATTATCATTAAGGAGTTTCTGTAATTCTTCTTTCACTATCTCCTTAAGTGCAGGGTTCATTCGGCGTTGTGGTTGTCTAACTGGTTTGCAGTCTTATTTAAGGTAAATGTGGTGAGTGCATAGCCCTGGAGGGATTCCTTTCATATCCGTGTAGTACCATGAAAATGTGTTTTTGTATTTCTGTAATATTTGTATCAGCAATCTGTTTTGTTCAGCATTCAGGTTAGGATTGATGTTTAAACATTTCCCAGGTTTGATTTCAACAGGACTACTGATAGTATGCGGAGTTGTTTTCAAATGTTCAATAATTGCATCTTCTACCTCATCTCCTTCTCCCAAATATTTAATGGAGGCAACAGGGAGTGAATTACTAATAAAACCATTAATGATATCATCCTCTGTTTCATCCTTAAAGTATTGTGCTTTTCCAAGCGTGAGAAGAGGTAGGGAAATATCAGATTCAAGTGAAAATTCATCCCACCAGGGACTACTTGAATCCATATGAGGCTTTGCTGGGGAATAAAGGTTTAGGTTCTGAGTGGCCTGTCCATCTGAGATCACCATAGATCCGGACCTACATCTGATATATGCGTCTGCAGTGGCCAGCCACAGTCGTCCCAAGATTAAAGGGTGACCCCCTAGGTTGGATTTGGTTTGTAAAATGAGATAAGCAACCGGATAATTCCAAGAAGCCACAGTGATAACCACATCTTCTATCCTTCCCTCGGGCTTAACATAGGACCTATTTTCTAATTCAAGCATTGTGGGTGTAGTTCTAAGTCCATGAAGTCCTAGAGAGATGAAGAGGTCTTTAGTCATGACATTAATAGTTGCCCCTAGATCAATCAAAGTATTGGTTATAAGCTAATTGTCAATATGGACAGTCACTGTAGGGTTCCCTGGGTCATTATATTTAGTCAACAAAGGTTGATCAATCATAAGATCGGACAATTTCCCCATGACATGGATAGTAGCAACGTCTTTAGGTTTCCTTCCAAGTCTTTTGACACATAGATCCCTCAATTTTTAGCATATATAGTTACTTATTTAAGAGCTTGTAATAGCAGAATTCGCACATACAAATTTTGCAGCTCCTTAAGGAATTTGGATTTAGGTTGTGAGACTAGCCCGATTTCAGTTAATCGTTGAGGGTATGGGGGGTTCTGAATGCTAACAGCTGAGTGAGCTATCACAGATGTACCAGCCTTACTCGGATTGGCTGCTATAGAAACAACAGATCCTCCCGAGCTGGCTACTACAAATGTAACAGCGGGTGTTGTATCAGTTGTTACATGTGTAACAATTACCTCAGAATCGTCCATATCCTTCCTAGGTGATTCACATTCTTCAGTAATAATGGGAGTATGTTCAGATCTAATTAATTTCTAAGATCGAAGTTGAAACTCGTTAAGTCCAATAGGAGTAATAAGATAAGTCTGGAGGGTAACCAGAGCATCCATTCTCTAGGCTACCTTATTATTTGGATTGGGGTTAGGTTGCACAGGTAATTGGGGTCGGAAAAAATGTGTAGGATTTTTAATAGAAGGCAGTTGTAACTGCTGCTGCTTCATTGGTATTGGAGGGGGTACTAGACCTTGGCCATTAATTCTCTAGTTTTGACCCCAAGGAATGGGTTGTAATGGAGGATATTACATTGGTGGAGGAGACGGCCACTAGTTCCATGGTGAAGGGAATCCTGTTGAGGAAGGAGTAGGATACTGCCATGGATATTGTTGACTATTGTAAACATTATTCCAAGGATAAAAAGAGGAAAAATATGAAGGCATACCTGTAGGTCGCGACTGCCATGGTCTCTTTGATCCGATGAAATAAAAAGATTGAACATCCTTAATTGATTCTTGGAGTACGACCTTCAGTCTGGGAAATTCAAGACACTGATTTGTAGAATGCGCTAACTCACAGATGTTGCACAGGCTGACACTATTCAGTCCACATTCTCTTTCCAAATGTTTCTTTTTGCATCGGGGACAAAATATTGCTAAGGTTGCTTCAACTTCTACTTGTGCTTTCTTGACTTGTGTCGTAGTTATCTGGGCAGAGAGAGTGCTAAGGAGGTCAGTTTTAAAATCCTCATATAAATTTCTGATCTCTGCTCTGGTTACTCCTCCACTCGTGGACTTCTGTATCTGGACTAAAGGGTCTTGAACTGAAACTCTTCCTTTAACCGATCCTCTTGAGCTACACACGCAAAGCTCCATTATTTCATCAAGTGGTTCTTGCAATATGTCTCCTTTTCCTGATAGGTTCAGATGCTCCAGAAAATCATCTTTTATACCTCTTAAAAACATTGGCTTTAGAATTTCTGGATCTAAGTTACTGAATTTAGACCTTTGTAAATTGTAGTGAAATTGCTCCATATAGTCTTCTAGGCTTTCCTCCTCCTTCTGTGCAATTCTGAAAATCTCGTCCTTCAAGTCCCTGGTTCGACAGTAATCCTGATACTTAAAGAGGAAGGCCTCTCTCATGTCATTCCAGGTTTGAATCGTGCCAGCACCTAGTCTCATGAACCATCTTAATGCTTCTCCTTTCAGAGTAGTAGGGAATAATTTCAGCTTCTGGGCATCTGAAGTGTAGTCATAACCTCTACACAGCACATCAAATTCAAACAAAAAGGTATCAAGGTCTTCAACAACAATCCCTTGAAAGGATGGTAGGGATGATAAAGGAATATTCTTCATAGGAGCCTAAACCTGTGTTACTATTATTGGGAATTCAAAAGTAACAGAGCTATCTATCTTGACATTCTCGTCCCCCATGGATGATTCTTCCTGATGGGATGAACTAACCTCAGAGTGTATTGGAGATTGACAAATAAAAGGATCAAGATGCTACATGACCAATTGTTTAACATCACTACCAGCGTCCAATTGATGATCAAATGAATGTTGTTCCTCAGGTCCCTGAAGCTCCCCACTGGTCTCTTCGCGTCCTTCAATTCTCAGATCATGATCAATGATTCTCCAATGTTGTTTTGAATATGTAGTTTTGGTATCAGGAGTGGATATGTTGTTCAAAGGATGGTGAGGTCTAGACACAGAAGACACCGATGGAACAAGCCTTGATATGGTAGCTGCTTTTTATGGTCATGTATTTTTATTATCTCTGTATGATGTGGATTTTTCCTTTTCTACCCTCGATATTAGATCTCCAAAGAATGTCTTTCTTCCCCAATCTGCACTCTTATTTTCCTTCTTACGACCCGTATTTCCTGTAGTCAGTAGAGTGGGGGGTGTTTGTAGATGTTGATGTTGTCCTACCGGCACACATGGGCCCTATGTGTATCAATTCATCCTATAAGTGCTTCAGTTTCTACAGCAGTGAGCCCGCCCAAGTTTGTTAGAGTGATGCGCAGGTTCTTACCTCTCATCTTACCGCCCAACGATTGTATAGCTGAAGACACCCAAAAAAAACATCCAAAATTCAACTCCTAAGTGTCCCAACAAGACATTGGTGAGCCCGCTCAAGTTTGTTAGAGAGATGTGCAGGTTCTTACCTCTCGTCTTACCACCCGACAATTGTGTCACTGGAGACACTCTAAGAAAAACAAAATGCTCAGAAATTCACTCTCCTAAGTGTCCCAGCAAGACATTGGTGAGCCCGCTCAAGTTTGTTAGAGCGATGCACAAGTTCTTACCTCTCGTCTTATGGCCTGGAAATTGTGTCACTGGAGACACTCTAAGAAAAACAAAATGCTCAGAAATTCACTCTCCTAAGTGTCCCAGCAAGACATTGGTGAGCCCGCTCAAGTTCGTTAGAGCGCTGCACAAGTTCTTACCTCTCGTCTTATTTCCTGACAATTGTGTCGGTGGAGACACTCTAAAAAACACACTGAAATTTCACTTCTAAGAAACAACTCTGATTGATTGGATCGTCACTACCATCCCCGGCAATAGTGGCAAAATGTTGGGGTTGTATTAATCACTATTAAATGACTAAACATTACACATAAATTATCAATCGAGAGACGTCTTTTTATTCCAATGATAGTTGCATTTTCTGTGCCGATACACTCAACCAGAAGTAATTCTAAAGAAAATAAATCATTGCTGAAGTAAATTCTGGAAGTAAATCACTCATGCAGAAATAAAATGATCTACAAGACTGGAATCACACTTCAATTAATTTTTTCTAGTGCGCCACACAACAAGTATCCAGCTGGTGTCTCTAATATAATATGTGTAACAACATACAACGTATTGAAATTGAAGCATATATATTCATAGTTGAACAACAACAACAACACCTCTACTGATACATAAACTAAAATACAAACACACAACTACCTTAATCACTGCAATCCATACTATGAAGGAGGGCCCTTCCTCCCTAGTAGGGCATAGGTAGAGAAAGAACTTAACAGAAACTAATTTGAATAACACATGTAACAGCAATAACAGGATAATATGTATTAATCTGAGCACAATTATAGAGCCAAAATAATGTTGTTCTCCGCTAACCTTTCAACCTCTAGGGCCGAGAACTATATAGTGGTTACATCTCAGAAAATCAAGGGATAGATTAGTCATAAGAATCTTATGATTCTCATGCTGATCAAAATAGAATACATATAGTTATAACCACTTCTTAATAAAAGTCTGACTAGAAAGTTATAGATTATAATCAAAACTGCCCATAGGTTGTTATTCCAAAAATACAATGCTAAACAACTTCTACAACTATCGCCATAAAACCACAGTTGTAGTGTAATAGCTAAAGGACAGATCAGAAATAGGTTTTGACGGGATCCAGTCAGTGGTACAACTGGATCAACAGTTCACCAATGGGTTTGTAATAGAAGAGTGTAACAGTAGTTTGTCGGTGGGTCTATAACAACATCGCTCATTGTAACATCACACCCTTAACTTCTCCTATGTACCTCGTGCTCGGGATATTTGGTGCTACAAATGACATCTGGAAAGACAACACAAAGACCATAGATCTTCTACAAACATTCATCCTCAATTAGTCATAAAAAGTCACGATGTATCATAATAATTGATGAAATGGCAGAGTAATGAAAACAAGGTAAAACGGCACAAGTTAGGATAAAAAGGTAGGAAAAAGAGGTAAAGATAGTCCCATTGGTTATATTCATGAGGAAAAATAGGGAAAAAAATGTAGGAAAAGTGTGCAAAATTGGCACCCAACAGTGGCCAATCCATGGCATTAAACTAAAGAGTTTCATCCAATTTTTCTAGGGGAGAGTTTAAGTAGGAAGAAACTATGCACCAACTTAATGAAGAAATGGAAATCATGAACCAATTTTTTGAACCAAAAAGTATAGGTTGGGATGATGTAATTAGCTACTAATTCTCTTTGTTAATTTTAATGTTTTTTAGGGTTACTAGAATGATAGGTATATATTATAAATACATGACATCAAATGATACTAGATAGTTTTGTATAAACAAAGCCAATATTTATTTTAGACTAGTAGTAAAACTATTTTTAGATTATGTATTATCTATTTTCAAACTTTTTGAAACAATACATTAATGTAACTTATACTACACTTTCACTATTTCTTTCTTTTTAAAGTTAAGTTACTATTGATATATCAAAAATTTACAAGACTAGATGGACTGCACTGTGACACCCCTGGTACATTTCCCCTATTTTTTGTATTGTAATGATGTAATGTCTTAAAGTGTGGGACCACAGATCCATGATCTAATAGGGAAAAGGAAAGATAAACCAAGTGGGCTTAGTTGGCACCTTTAATTATTTTATATTGCAAATAATGAGAAAAAGAAGAGGAAGAGTCTAAGAGGAACATGAAGAGACCCCTATGGAAATGATAAAAAGGAAAATGCACAGTAATGTGGGGCTTGGACTTCTTCTTGGTGGAGCTCATGAGTAAAGTTGGAAAGAGATATGAGTTGAGGGAATGGGATTCCCTGAAACAAAAAATAGTGACCAAAAGAGCAGAAGGCAATGAAGACGAAAAAGAATGAGTGTTTGTTGAGGGACCGGCTGAGAATCCACATATGGTGCTTGTTGGGGACTAATAGACCACTCCTAGAGTGCTTGAACCAGCTCTGAAGCCACCCATTACTATGAATTTTAATGTACTTGACTAGCTAACAAAGCACCCATTTTCATATGTATTTCCTATCCTCTATGTACTGAAGATGGATTCTTGCTAAGGTTGTTGAAAGGAAAAATTCCCCTTAGATCAAGGATCGGGCTCGGGGGTGCGTGCTATAATTAATTCTGGCTACAATAAGTTTATGATTGGGTCAAAAATCAAAGTCCCACCTTTAGTTTTCCCTATTTATGAATTGTAAATGAAATTCTTTGTGAATGTATGTTTCTTCGAATAATTTTGTATGTAGTATGATGTTGGTGCATGGATGTTATTGATTGAAACTGCTAAATATTTTCATGGTTTTGTTTATGAACTTATGTCATGCAATTGCAAGTTAAATCTCAGTATATGGTATGTGGAAAGAACTTTGTGTTTTCTATGTTGATAAATGGCTTGATTGTAAATAAGGGATGCTCTTTTTCTCGTGTGGAATTCAGAGGTTGAATGCCTGGATAAACATTCCAAAAATTGGGTGGCTTTTATGCTCTCTCTAAGCATGCAACTAGTATGGACAACCTAAGTATGAAGGAGACAAATATATCTCTATTAAATGATTTTTTATGCTAAGCTTATATGTATGTACTTTGTCCTTTAGGCCTTATTTTATAGATCACTAGCTTAGGAGAGATAAGAGGTAAAAAAATTAAAATGAATAAATCAAGTATAAAGATAAATTCGAAGAGTTCAATGAATTGAGAGAAGGGTCCAATTTGACCATCGGTCCCATTAAAGGTATTAAAAAAGAACGCATTAACAAAAAATGATGGCGGAAAACGGTTTAGAAAAAAAAAATCAATGACAAATGAAATTCATTTTAAAGGGAGGGAAACAAAACCTAATTGAGGAATAAGATCAAGGAAGGAAAGAAAACAAGTTAAAAATAAAGTACATAAAATAAAGAGGCCCATATGAATGTTTCTTCCTTTTTTTTCTTTTTTTTTTTTCTTTTTTCTGAATAAGATTGATTCTATTAAAAGCATATAGTAAAAAATTGTGTTACAAGCAGGGCATAACAACCATAGAGAGATAGAGGAGCAGGGCACTGGAAATGATCAATTATCAACCTCGGTCCCAAGACATAACCAAGAGAGAACAAAGAGTTTTAAGAAGTGATACAAAGGAACCAAGCGAGATAGTAACTAGAATCTACCCAGAAAGGGTGGATTCCTCCATACGACATTTATTTCCCTTATTTTTTGTAACTTTGAACCAAGTATTGTGGGAAAATTAGGTAAGACCGAGCTGGAGATCGTCGTTAACCACTGGAAGAGTCTCCTTATCCGAGTCAGAGGAGGCAGACTCATGAGATCGTTTATGAAGATTTGAGATAGCATTGGGCCCTCCAGGGTCCACCGATGTCGTCTCCTTCTCTGTTATGAATTAATTAAGCATTGAAGAGAACATTTCTTAGGGTGCAAGGATTTGAGAAACTAAGGTTAACATAAGTCCAAAAGAAAGTGATTTCAAAATATAAACGAAAAATTAGGGTCCCCAAAATTTTCTCAAAATTAAGAGAGAGGCTTTTGAGGGCCCAATAGAGCCATGGCGCATTGAGAGGTTTAGAGTACTAAGTTTTAGGCATGTTTTCAGCAGCAGAATCGCATGCTGATGGGCTCCAGAAATTTTCTTGTTGGCGGATCGAGTTTCTTGTACCAGACCACTTATTTCTCGTCAGGTAGAACGAGGATTCGAAATCCTGGCCGTCAGAGTCCTCGAGTAGATGGATCCGGATTCGATCCAAAACGCTCATTTCTGTATACTCACCTTCTTGATTTCTGATGTTCATTGTCATCTTCTAGATGTGATTAAAATGCAAGCGCTAAGATTCAATGTTTGTGCAAAGTTTGTTGAATATGATTGAAATGAATAGCTTTCAGATTCAGCATTTTGTACAAAGTTTGTTGGACCCTTATAAGATGTTTTGGCTTTGTGCAAAGTTTTTTGACATTTTCGGTGGGAGTTTTTGAGGAAAAATGGCAACGAAAATTGTTGATTTGGAAGGTGGAGAGAAATTTTATAGTCATAGTCAATCTAGTGATAGAGTCACATATATTGTATACGACAATGTGGTGGTATTTGCTTCTTGAAGACCCCTCACTACCTGTACGTGATCAATGACTGCGTGTGGGGAAAATTCTTTACCATATTGTGAAATTTCATTGTATTCTTCTTATTTTTTTGTAAATTAGGTGGGACCTTTCTATTTTCTATTTATAATGAAAGAGCAGGTGACAAAAAACATAATCCAAATGGTGGCCTCAATCTGCCCGTAGGAAACTAGGTCTGTTGGCCACCGATAAGCATGAAAAGCATTCCAAAACTGGTATAGTTTCATTTGTTTGTACCTAGCAGGAGTTATCTGACTGTCTATATTCTTACCTACCTGCTGATTACTTAAAGGAAATTCATATACATATTCACATTGCATTAAAAGAAAAACTGAATTAGAACTAGCCATCTGATGAGGAGATTGGGGCAGGAGCCTTCTCTGTTGTCCCGGGCATGTCAACTTGCTGCATTTGCTGGAGAGTCTTCTCTATACAACTTAGCCTGTTATCCATTCTATTCATGCACTCTGTTGTTTGATACTGGGTAATTTTAATGTGTTGCAATTGGTCCAGGATTTCTACCAGCAATTATTGAATGGTTGATTCCTTCTTAAGCCGTCCTGCCTTAATAAGACTTGGATGAAAGCTATGCATGGCTTTTGCTATGAGGCATTTAACAATCCAGTAAGTGTGAATGGTTTGATTAAAGAGAGTGAGCCGGCCACGAGTGTTGCCCGGGTCCATAATAAAGTCTAAAATCTCTGCCTCAGCCTCATTGTCCTCTGGTTCTGTCTGAATTTCTCTTTCCCAACCTCTTATTTCTTCACGTACACTGGAGGAGTTGCCCAAGAGATAATTGGCTGCCAGAGTTTCCATGTGTTCCTGGTTAGTATTTCGGCCACGCTTCTTTGGACTATGTTCCATTTGTATTTGCTGCTTCCCGCGGTCAGAGTCTGACCGAGTTCTTCGTTTCCCCATGAGCATAAGAACTCTATGAAGTAACAGAGAACTGCAGGATGAGTTCATCAAATAATTTCTGTTAGTGACTTGACCAACAGGGTGATTGCAGAGCTCACAGTTATATGTGTTGTGAGAAGCCGAATAGTAATGAACGAAAATTGAGACACTCCCTAAAAATCTGAGCGTGTCCAACTTTTATCGAGAGCAAAAGTGGTTGAGCTGGGCAGAAGGATCAGCTGGAGATAGCGTCAGGTTCCTGCCAACCGAGGTAAACAAGTGCAGCGAAAGCAGGCTTCTGGGTTTTAAGATAACAAGAGGACTGTAAAGACAAGAACTAAGCGTGTCCCACTTCTGGCAAGAGATAAGATGGCTGCCCTGGGTAGGGGCCATAGTCGGAATCCTGATAGCAGGAGTAAACATGCACTGCGTAGCCGGTCTGCTGGGCTTAGATATGAGAAGGGAACCAGAAGGACCAAGCAGAGAGCTACTAGTTTTCTTCAAATATCTGTAAGAGGCACTAAGCGCGGCCAACATTTGTCGAGAGGAAAGATGGCTGAACTGGCCAGGAAACACAGGCGGATGCTTGACAGCAGGGGTACACAAGCACAACGATAACAGTCTGTTGAGACGAGAAATGAAGAGGGGGTTAGAGAGACCAGGCGGGGGACGACGAGTTCTCTTAACAAAGCTGTCACAGCCAGTGAACTTGGAAGGGAGGTTGGAGTGAGGAACTCGCTCACTGCCTCTGTATTGACTTAACTGGTCCAAAAAACTCAACTGACACGCCATACCATGACGCTTCTTACCAAGACTATTAACAGAAGACATAAAATTCACCTCCGGAGCGCAAGGGTCTCGAAAGCAGGGATTAACAGGGCTTAAAAACGGAATGTAAAAACAAAACAGCATGTTTATAACTGAATTCATCAGGATGGAAATGCGACTTGCCCAGTCCAAACGTAAAACCATTTGCAGAAGAAAGGGGTCTACCAATACATACCCTGGTCGAGCTTGAATTTTATTGAAACGATCTGAACCCGACGTCTTCCTCTGCAAGCTCCAAGCTTTGGCATGCAAACAGAGCATGAACAAATGGAGCGCAGGAAAGACCAAACTTACCTTAACCAAATTCTTACCAACTGTCTCTGACACTCCTGGCTGGCGGTGGTACGGAAACATCATGAAACTTAAAGCCCCACACTCCATTGAGCACGGTTGACGGCAAGACCATACACCTCATTAATTGTCGGAAGGCCGGATTGGGGCCAAGTGGCCATTCCATTCCACATGATGGACACCCCGATCGGGGGGTTGTAAGTCCTTACTTACGATCAGTTGGAGGGAATGCAGCTCAATCTCCCATATTGCATCTGAGGGTCGAGCATCTATGGGGCGATCTGGGTGTTGGCATCCCTAATTAGCCAAATAATCTGCCGCTCCATTACCTTTTCTCTGAATGTGATTAGGTAGTAAATACTGAAGCTGATTTAGTAATTTGCTGATTTCTTCTATGAGTGCCACCGTCCTCCAGATTTGCGATATTTTCTCCCAAGGTGTACCTTGCTGCAGTTTCTGGAGAATACCTGTGACCATTGCCGAATCTCCCTGGACTATGAGCCTCTGATAATTTTCTCAGATCGCTATTAGGAGTCCTTGCTTGACAGCCATGAGTTCTGCTTCATTATTTGTAGCGTGGCCTAAGTCAAGAGCATAAAGCCTGCATACTGCCCCCTGGGAATTGCGGAAGATCCCCCCTGAACCTGCTTGCCCCGGATTTCCTTTGGAGGCCCCATCATAGTTAAGTTTGATAAATCCAGGTTGAGGCGGTAGCCAGTGTTCCTCCAAAGATTGATTAGGTGGTTAAAATTTCCATAGCCCTGGGTGGAGCATTTGCGGTTTAAGGTTGAGATATTCTAGAATTTGGGACTCAAAGCCCTGTGTTTTCCAGTCTTCATCTGTCTAGCTTTCGACTAGGATGGTTTCTCTCATACTTTCAATAGTTTTTTGCCAAATGACTTGCATTGGTTGTTCAGAATTTTGAAAAACTCTATTATTCCTCTCTTTCCAAGTATTCCAAAGAAGGAATCCAAGTGACAGGACCCATGCTCTATTGATTACTTGACAATGATATCTTCCTTTTCTCCAATTAGCAATAGTTTCCGGAATACTTCCATTGTTTTTATCCGTTTGCCTAAACGATTCTTCCAGGTTCCTCCACTGCTCCTGCACACTTGGGCATGTATTGAAAATGTGTTCTGTTGATTCTATCTCAGATTTGCAAAATGGGCAACGAGAAGGGCCTATCATTCCTCTCTTCAGCAGGTTCTCCCACGTTAGTATTTTACGATGGCTTACCAGCCATAAGAAAAACTCGACTTTGGGCCAGTGTTTCCAGGCCCAGATTTTCTTCCAGATCGGTTGAGCATTATGCTGGGCTTGTTGGGACTCAATATAATATCCTTCTTTTATGGTAAACTGCCCTTTTGTCGTGTAGCCCCATCGAAGGATATCTGAGCCTGTTACTCTGCGGAGTTTCCTCGTTTGAAGTTCTTTGTGGAAATTGTCCCATTGTTGTGTCTCTGGAGCTGCAGGCCACGCATTCTTGTCTTTCCAGCTTCGCCATAATTCATTTTGGTTCAACATCCAGTAGTGATTTACTATTCTCTGGTTCGGTATATTTGTGAACAGAAATATCTCTCCTAAGTCTAGCCTGCTAAACAATTTTCCCCTTTGTTGCCAGTCCTCCCAAAACAGGGTTGTACTACCTTCTCGAATTTCCCAAAAACTGTGGGTTCAAATCAAGTGTCTATTCGTAGCTGCCAAATTCCAAATAGAAGAGCCTTTGGGGACATTGTCGATCTTCAAACGTGCTGAGGTTGTAATTGGCATGGCATATTTCGTGCTCCATATATTCTTCCAGAGATCAAGACCTCCCTGAAGCCAACGCCACCATAACTTCGTGCCCAACACATTATTCAGGATGAATGGATCGCGGAGCCCCAATCCACCAGCAGCTTTCAATTTCAATATTTTATCCCAAGTTATAAGTGCCCATTTCCTATTAGATTGAGCTCCCTGCCATAAAAAATTTTTAAACATACTAACCAGTTTAGTGAAAATTCCTTTCGGGCAGGCCCTTCCTGACAGTTGATATACCGGCAATGCTTGAAGCACTGAACGCAGCATTATAAGATGACCTGGTGCATTCAGCACTCTAAAGGCCCAGTTCTGGATCCTTTTCTCCACTCGTAATATGATATCCTGCCAATCTGCAATTCGTATTGGCCCTGAATTTAAAAACATACCAAGGTATTTTATAAGGAAGGATCCTCGTTGAAATCCCAGAGTCCTGCCAAGGAAATTCTGCATTGAAGCTGGGCAGTTGAAGAAATAGATATTTGATTTATCATTGTTTATTTGAGTACCAAACGCGTCCATGAAAATTTCCAGAATGTTTAGGATGGCTCTGCATTCTTTCAATGTTGCCATGCAAAATAGGAGGATGTCATCTACAAACTGCTGGTGGGTCAGAGGTAACTGAGGTCCCCATAGTCTTAGACCTTGTAGTCTCCTTGCTGCAACATGAGATTTAATAAGTCTTCCTAGCCCTTCAGCTGCGATAATAAACAGAAAAGGCGAAAGGGGATCTCCCTGCCTGAGGCCTCATGAACTGTTGAAGGGCGCTGTGGGGCTACCGTTCAGAAGGATTGAGAAATGTGGAGTGGAAATGAAGGAGTTTAACCATTGAAGCCACCTGTCATCAAACCCGAAGGCTCGCATCACTTCCATCAGGTATTCCCAGCTGATGCGATCATAAGCTTTTGATAAATCTAACTTGATAAGAAGTCCCTTCCTTTTGTCTCTTTTGAGAGTATGGATTGCTTCCTGGGCCACTACAATGCCATCCAAGATTTGTCTTCCTTTGACAAATCCTGTTTGTTCCGGGGATATGATAGATGGAAGCAAGGGTTTTAACTGGTTTACCATAATGGTGGATAGGATTTTATAGATAACATTACAAAGGGCTATCGGTCGGAAGCCAGCTGGGGTATCTACATTTTTTTGTTTGGGAATAAGAGTTACAAAGGTGGCATTTAGAGCTGGATAGAATCTCTTGGTTCGTCTAGATTCTTCTACTACTTCAAGGATATCCGCTCCCATGAATGACCAAGCTGCTTTAAAAAATTCACTTGTAAATCCATCAGGCCCCGGAGCTTTGTTCTTTGGTAAGTGCAGGACCACATCTTCAACCTCTTGGAGAGTAACTTCCCGAAGCAAGGCTAAGTTCTGTTCTCTAGTAACTGTTTGAGGGATGTGCTCTGTTATCTTCTGAATGGCTGCCTGACGGTTCAGAAGAGGTTCAGTAAGAAGATCTTTGAAATGGGTTACCAGCTCGCTCTCCATTTCTTCATGCTTGATTACTCGGTCTCCGTTTGATGTTTTCAGTGAGAATATTTGGTTGTGTTGACGGTGCTGCACCATAGCTTTTTGGAAGAATTTTGTGGTACGATCGCCTTCTTTCAGCCAATGGATTCGAGATTTATGCTTCCAAAGTATTTCTTCTTGCTTCCGTCGCTCTTCCTGAGCACTAAGAGTGCGCCCCTCCTCCAGGGCTAGCTCTTCTGTTCACCCCTGGAGAATGATTTGTTGCTGTATCGCCTTCATTTTTTCCTGCAATCTGATTTGATCCTGATTGATATTACCAAATTCCAAACGGTTCCATCATTTAATTTATGCTTTTAATTGTTTAAGGCGCAGTTGGAACGAATGCATTTTGTTATGACCCCTGACATGATTGGAGCACCACCACTGTTTCACTTTATCTATAAACCCTGGGTCCCGTAGCCAAAACAGCTCAAATCGAAAAGGTCTGTTAAGTCGACTTGCCTTTACGTCTATCTCCAAGAAAATCGGCCAATGATCGGATCCCATGGCGGGGAGGATATTGGCCTCATAATACAGATCTAAACTGACCAGGGCTTCTGTGGCTAGAAATCGATCTAACCTGGAGGCAACCTGGTGCTTCTCTCCCCTTCGATTATTCCAAGTAAACTATCCATTAACAGTTGGAATGTCTACTAACCGAAGGTCATTGATCAAATCTCGGAAGAGGCCCATTTCAGGATATTCTCTTCGAAGTCCACCCTTTTTTTCTGAGAGATTCAGGAGCATGTTGAAGTCTCCACCTAATAGCCAATATCTTTCATTATGCAGAGTACTAAGCCTGTGAATACTCTGCAAGAACTCAGCTCGCTCTCCTGGAGTTGGAGGTCCGTAAACAGCAGAAATAAGAAGCGTTTCTTTAGATCCGATCTGACGAAAGGTACCTGTTAAGATTCTAGGGAGGCCTATCCAGCCTTCAGCCATGGTCTCAGCTGCATTCCAGAGGATGGCTATTCTTCCTGATGTTCCTACAGAATCTATTGCCATACACTCATATTGCATTTTAAAAGAGTTAATTATAGACTGAAGCTTTTGTTCAGAAACTTTTGTTTCTTGTAATAACATGACTTGAGGTTTTTCAGTCTTCATTTTTTCTTTCAGATATCGCTGCTTACCCTTGCTGTTCAGACCTCTAATGTTCCAGGAGAGCACCTTCATTAATTATTTTTGGGTAGTTGTTGAAATACCGTTGTTAACGTATTATCTTACCTGTATTAATCAGCATTTCTCCCACTAGCTGTATTGATTCCTGTAAGGTTCGCCTGCCTCGCTTCTTGGCCGGTTTTGAGGGGGGGATAACCTTCTTGCGGACAGATTGCTCTCGTTCTTGAGCCTCTTGTTTGGCTTGTGCTGTCAAATAATGTTCGAAGGTATCTTTATACGATTTCTTCTGATCTGCCGGGATGAATCTATCGTCAATATTTCTCCATTCGAACAGGAGCCGCTTCAAAAGTTTTTCCTCTGCACTGAGGTCTTCTTTTGTCTGTTCGACTTCCATCGGGGTGAGGTCTTGCATCATGCTTTCTTCAGGTGTCTCTGTTTCCTTCCCTGCTTTGCGTTTTGTGGACTGATTTTTCTGAGAATTCTCCGCTGTTCCGTTTTGTATTCATGGCACTGTATTAGTTTTTATTTTAGGGTTCTGGTATTATTAATTCTCATAATTTTTGTTTGGGAAGGATATAGTTCTTAGGTTTAAATCAATTTTATAGAGAGATATTAAGGATGGAAGCAATTCCAAGAGACAACATTTATTGTGAGTATATGATAATCTAAGAGAATGTGCATTGTAAGTATATGAAGGACAATGAAAGATAAAGTGTTCATTATCTTTAATCTTCTTAGTGTCGTAAAGGTGAGAGAATATTTCATATTAAAAGGATTTTGGAATATAATATAGAACTCATGAGAATTTGTTATTATTTAGAAATTTTTCTTTTGATTTTGAAGATTTGGGTTAATACCTCATAATAAGTCACTTTATTTTTTTTCCTTTAACTTTTTATAGCGCCACAATTTATCCTTAAAACACCTCATAATATGTTACTTTATTTTTTTCCTTTAACTTCCTATAACACCACAATTGTACTCGCATGCAACCTGAAGGTCAGTTCTACATTTTTGGATCTCTAGCTTGGGCCCGCATTCTTATAGAGAAGAGAAAAGATTTGGATCCTTAGAGAAAGGCATGCATGTTTGTTGGATATTCTAAGAAGTCAAAGGGTACATATTGCTTGATATCAACATTGAAGAGCTCTTTATTGAAAGGATTGTAAAGTTTGAAGAAGATGCTTTGCATGCACCACTAGATGAACCTGTTACAAAGTTTCCCTCACCACTAATTGATGAGTATGCATAGGATACTTCAAATTAGAATTCTAATCTAGAAGAGTATTTAATTGTGATGTATATTGGACCACTGAGTTGTTGAACATCAAGATAATACTTCCTCATGCAGTTCGGAAGATTTTTCACCACCTTGAACACAAAAATGGAAAATACTGAGTGATCTCTTAGATGATCCTTCCACTATACCTCAATTTGAGGAAGCTCCACAAGCACTCTTAGCTATGGAATAATGAATGCACATGCATGCTTATATGATGCATGCAACTGATCCACAAACTTATATAGAAGCAGTTGGGCATCCTGAATCGGAAGCAACTATGTATGAAGAATACAACTCTCTATTTGAAAACCGGACTTGGGACCTAGTTCTACTACCTTCTAATTGTAAATTTGTCAGGTGCAAGTGGGTTTACCGGACCAAGAAAGTAGCATATGGCCAATTTAGTCGAATAAGGCATGGTTCGTGGAAAAAAAAATTCAACAAGTACATGGTGACTATGATGAGACTTTTTCTCCAGTGGAAAAAATGAATTCCATTCAACTAGCTCTCTCCATTACATCAGCAAGAGGATGGGAGGTGCCTCATTTGGATGTGAATAATGCCTTTATTCATGGTGATATTTAGGAGGAAATATACATGGAGAAGCTATAGGGATACATGAAAAATTCATCTTTGGTATGCAAACTAAAGAAGTCTCTTTATGGCCTCAAGCAGACAACCAGAGCGTGGTATGAAAAGATGGATTTCTATTTGTTATCTCAAAAGTGTATACGTTGAAAATATGATTCCAATGTTTATTTGTTGAATAAAATTGATTCGTTGTTGATCATAGTACTCTACGTATATGATATTTTGATAACATGTAGTTCAACTTTTGCCATTGCTGAGATTAAAACTACATTGCTTAAGCGATTTTCTATGATAGATATGGGTTTGCTAATTTTTTTCCTTGGACTAGAGATCAATCGGAGTGGTTCTGGGATTAAAATTTCTAAACCAAAGTATGCTAGAGATATTTTGGCATGATTTCACATGAGTGACTGCAAGCCAACAACCCCACCTTTCTTATCAAGGATAAATCTTGAGAATGGAAAATACATACCATTGGTTGATTACACATTATATCCCTAGCTTGTGGGGAATCTTATTTATCTCACTAAATCTCGTTCTAATCTCTCATATGTCGTAGGAGCATTTTCTAGATACATGTAGGAGCCACATGAGTTACACTGGAAAGCTTCAAAGCACATCCTTTGATATGTCCAGGGGAAAATTACCTATGGGATTGATTGTGCAACAAATTGTTCTTTTGATCTCATTGGGTTCAAAAATTCAGATTGGGTTGGCAACAACCTTGATTGCAAGTCCACCTTCGGTTTGTTGTGGTTCCCATGATTTGGAAGATTTGGCAATAGCAAATGATGAGACAACATCAAACCACTTTGGGATCTCAGGATCTAGCCCTCATGGATCCAGAGAGGGATCTCTCTATAAAGGTAAAGAAATATATGTCTTTGAAGTTCAATTAAAGGTATTAGGCTAGTTATAGGGCACAAGGGTTTTGTTTTGTTTGTTTGTTTGTTTGGTTGGGAAACATGAAAGAAGGGTTAAATGTAAGACAAAGAAGTGAACAAAGAAGGATTTTTGGAAATGGGGAGATAATTCAAAGAAAACACAAGTCCATTGGGCAATGGGGTCATAAAAGGGTTTACTTGCAATTCAATATCCAAGGCTTTCAAATGGGTTAGTCATCTATATCAGAGGATCTCTTAAGATGATAGTATGAGATGAAACAATAAGGAAATGAAGGTGAATGACAAGGAAACCTTCCAAGGTGACCACTTAGGAGAAAATATAGGGACAAGGCATGCCTTAACTGTCTATGATCAAACTCCTAATGAGGCTAACTCTTCAGATAATAGAAAACATTTAAGATTTGACACAAAGTGAAGCCTAATATCAGAGAAAGACTTTTAACTTTAAATTCTTTTGACATTCAACTTAAGGGATCTTAGAAAGGAAAACTGTTGGAAAAGGACCCTAGTGAGACAAAACTTAACTCTAAATCTCCCAGTTTCCCAATTCTTTCAGCTAAAACCAGACAAGAACATCTAAAAACAAACTCTAAATTCATACATCAGTAAGCAGGGATAACCAACTACTATACTCGTTAAATTATATTGAATTTGTTCTTAGATCACACAATTAGCAGAAAAACTAAAGATAAGAAGAGCAAGAAGCATTAGGGTACTTAACAGCAGTATATCCTAAGCTAGATTACTGATTCTTATCAGAGAAATTAAATATGATGAATAACAGAGGGAAAACATTGACAAAGATAGAACACATCACCACTGATTTAGATCAGGATCCAATGAACATGCTTGTCATATTAAAGAGCAACACCAGTCACATACATCATTTTCTAGCAACTTGATATCAACTAGAAATCATCTCCCAGCCTATTTTACAACTAATACATACATAACTCTATCTCAATGAAACAGCTTACAATCCACGGTTAACCAACATTTTCAATGTATTTCTCAAGAGTTCTTATAGCTGAAAGAGTGGCAGTAGAGGTAGATAGATCTTAAATGCATCATTAAAATAGAGGGAGACGTGTTTTTTGTAGCCCATTCTGTCTTAATATTTCGTATTGACATTCAGTACTCTTTGGGTGAATTAGTGGTCTTCGACAGGATGAAAATAACTCCAAAGGTATGTTCTTGAAGTACTCTCTGGCAGTTGGTACTATGTTTGTGCACTGGGACAAGTAAGGCAGATAAATTACTTTCAGGCCTTCCATATTGTGTAACTAATGCTCTGGCAATCTTAGGACTTCTGCCAGGGTGGTGATCTTCTCAGGAACTCGATGCAGAATAAAAAACACTTATGGGAACTTGTCCTTTCTTGGGAAAAAACATTCTGCATGATGTGAAACATTGATATGGTTTGTTTCATGTGTTTTAGGCCTTATTAGGCCCCTAGATCATCTATAAGGTCTTCATTTTGAATCTTTGTCCTTCAAACACTGGATTAAAGAATTTAATCTTCAATAATGGGCTCTTAATCCCTTTAAACTGTCACTGATACTCTTTGTCGCTTCTCTTCTGACTGCCTGTGAATATGCAGGTTTCAATGGCGTTGGAGGGTTTGAAACAGAGCTAATAACTTGATCTTCACTGAAAATCACGTTTAAACCATCACAGGCGCCCTCCTCTGCGATCTCTGACTCTGAAAATGTCTTCATATGCTCTATTTTCCCTGTCTGTGACCGTGAGACAGAGAGCGATTTTTTACCATCTGTTGCCCTAAAAAAACACAATAAAAATGTTAAGAAATCAATGGGGGTGGAGGAATATTGCTCTGGAGGCCTGAGGAGGATGGAGAGAAACGATGAAAATAGTGGTAGCAGCGAAGAAACAGGTGAAAATCATGGAAGAATGGTGAAAAAATGAGCTGATGAAAGTTTGGTGCGAGGAGGGTTTTAAACCGTTCGATTAGACTGATGGACGGTGATCAATGGTCAGGATTCACCGGTGGAGTCGTTCAAACTCAAATAGAAGGAAGAAATAACCTTTAGTGTTAAAACAAAAAGTTTAGTGTTTGGGCACATACAAAGGAAAAAAGGCTAAAATGAACGAAATCAGAGGCTTTTGGTGGTGGGACCGAGAGGGCGGAAGACAATTGAATGTGGACCATCAGATTACAGGAAGAGATCGACGGTGGAGATCTTCCGACGAAGTTCTTAGGAAGGCCTGATGAAATAAATATGGATGAAGACACGATGTAATATGAGTCGTTGATCTAGAACACATGAATGGTTGAGATCAAATGAAGGATCATACTAGGGAGGAGCAATTTTCAAAGGAAAACTTCTAGTTTCGCGCAACTTTGGAGTGGTTTTAAAATTTTGCCAAAAAAACGTGATCCTATTATAGATCGCCACGTGGATTCCCAAAACCACTTTTATTGCATAATTTTGAAACATTAACTATCGGACGCAAAAATTACGCGATATGCATTTTCAGCCGTTGGATGAAAGGCGGAGAGATCTAACGGTGGGGATGAGAGCGCGATATGGAAAGATGCACGGGTGATAAATTAGGAAGGGCCAACGGTGGATTAAATCTTGATCGTTGGATCTGCGAAATGGACAGCCGAGATCTGATTAGAAAATCGCACATCGAGGGGTAAAAAAAGTAGGGGACATTGGATTTGCGATGTGAGATTAGGTGCTAACCGTTGGATCAGGAAAGATCAACAGTCCGGATTAACTCGGAGGGGAACAGACGGAGGTCTATGGGTAGAGAGCGACGTGATCCTAGCCGTTGGTTCTTGTGGATTCAACGGCCAAGATTAAATCGCATGATCGGCATCAGAGGAGGGGAAGTGAACGGGGCACTGGATTTGCACGATGCGATTGAGCGTTGGCCGTCAGATCTGGAACGGATCGACGGTCGAGATTAAGTAAGAGGGGGAATGAAAAGGAGGAGCACGATCGAATCTTGGCTATTGGTTCTTATGGATTCAACGGTCAGGATTGATTTGGAGGATCGCAAATCGGAGGGGACAAAGGGGTGACACTTAAGATTTTGCGATTAGCGATTGTGTGATGTAGCGCAGGCCGTAGGATCTGCGGATGATCAATGGTCAAGATTAGATCAGAGGATTGCACAAGCGGAGGGCAACATGGTGGATGGGCGTGATGTGACTCCGCGCTGGCCGTCGGATCTGGATAGATCGATGGTCAAAATTGAAGCGGAGGTCTACAGAACAAAGCTCATCGCATCGAAAAATTTAGAATAACAAAGAAAAGGTGGTTAATAGAAAGCTCCGATTGCGATTAGTGCTTGAGGGCATAACACCTGGTTCTGGCGCCGAGTTATATGCAGAGAAAGGGGCTAAGGGCTAAGCCAAAAGGGGCTTAAGCCCTAAAGGTGAAAATGAATGTTTTAGGCCTAAATTTAGTGATTTTAAGGCCAAGAAAGGGGTTCCGGTAGAGGAAAAAAGGCATTTTTAAACCAGATAAAGGATGATATGAGGTTTAAAAAGGGAGTTAGGAAGGTTTAGAGGTTAAATGGGAATATTTTGAGGGTTTTTAAGGGAATTTTGTGAGGGGAAAAAAGGGGTGAAAATGGGGAATTCGAAGGGATAAAATGGAGCAGATGGAGGATTTTTGAAGCTTCTTCTATCACCAACAGTGAGGCTAATCAAATGGAAACAACAGTGAATATTTTTCAAAGGGCATAGGACTTACAAAGGCTTCAAGGATGATAGATTTTCAAGGAAAATGTCTCTCTTGAAGGCTTAGAGACCAAATTAGCCACCTGTTTGCTTGACAAAAATTTAGAGGTGGCTAACAGTGGCTCCACATGGGGATGGCATCTTCTTGAAGGTATCAAAAACTTTAGATTTAATTCTTTGGAAGTAGGCCAAATGCCTAGTACTTGACACATCTTTTTCTTCTTTGATCAACTGCTACAAAAATGAAAGCATTATATCAGTAGCAATACTTCCCCAAACAATCTACCTACCCATCCTACTGTCCTAACATTTTTTCTTCAAGGTGCATTTAGACTTGCAGCCCTTCTTCATCATTTTTTATTGAAAGTAGAAAACACTAATCTAATTCTACTCGTATTCCTCCATGAGACCAGATTAGACAGTTGGCCTCATAGCTTCTCTACCTACACTAATATCTGCTAGGATTAAACTGTCTAGCATATTTCTTTCTCTACATTCCACAACAGAAATTTAAAAAACAGTCAAACCAGGATTAGACTGTCTGGTTTGCTGTGGGTCCATGGCATAAAGACAACTGCACATGAACTGAACTTTGCAGGAAATTGAAACCAAAATGTGAAGGCTTGAAATTGTGAAACTTTAGAGTATCCTTCTTTTTTCTTGTGACTCAGATTTTGAGCTTGTCTTAACCTTTCTTTTCTTTTCTTTTTGTATATTTTTTCTTCTCTTTTTTTGAAACAAAACACACCAATGGTATTTAAAATGGAAGTGAAAACTTTAAACTCTGAACTTCAGCAGTAGTAATGTTTGAGCATCCTGCCATTGACAGGACCCCCAAACAGATCTGTACCATCTAATTCTTGTAGAAAAAAGGCATTGGGACCAATGGTGGATTGGATGATGTAAGGACCCTTCCAAAAACTGTCAAATTTTCCATGCTTACCCTTGTCCTCTCTCCTAGAGTCCCACTTAAGTACCTTGTCTCCAATTTTGAAATCACAAGCTTTTGCTCTTGTATCAAACAATTTTTTGATGTTCTCTTGCACTTTCTGAGCTCTGTTGTAGATCTCTTCCCTTGTTTGCTAGAGATGGATATTTTGATTGATCCTCCTTACCATGTTGTCCTCTTCTGACTGTATTTCTTGGACCAAGTTTATCATTGGTACCCCTAAGCTGGTGGGGAATACTGCATCTACCCCATACACAAGTTGGTATGGTGACATTCCAATGAATTTATTCGTTGTTAATCTGTCATCCCATAGAGCATGCACCAACATATTGTGCCATGATTTTTTATTCTCTTCAAGCAGTTTCTTGATGATAGTCACCAAAATTTTATTTGATGATTCTGCTAGCCCATTACCCTAAGGATAATAAGTTGTGGAATGACCAAGTGCAATCTGATACTTGTGACAAAAATCAATCATCTTTTTAGAACCAAAAGCAACAGCATTATCAGTGATAATCTTCCTAGGGCAGCCAAATCTAGATAGGATGTGGTCTTCAAGGAATTTTATGATAACAAAATCTGTGGCATTCCTAGAAGGGATGGCCTCTATCCATTTTGTGAAATAGTCAGTGGCTGTGAGAATCCATTTCTGTTGGGTAGATGAAGCAGGATGAATTTCCCTAATGAAATCTAGGCCCCACTATTGAAACGAATCTTCAACAGTGATGGGTTTTAATGGTAAATGGAGGAGTTTTCTTTTTCCCTCAAAAATATAGCACTTATAGCAGGCAACTATCATTTTATGTACATCTTGGAAAAGGGCGGGCCAGTAAAAACCAGCTCTAAGGATTTTGTTGGCAGCGGTTTTCCAATATAGATGGCTTCCACACTCTCCTTCATGGAATTCATGTTTGATCCTCTATGCATCAACTTCAAGCAAACATCTAAGTAGTAAACCATTTACATTTTTCCAATATAAACATTCATTTAAAATGCAATAATTCCTATCTTTTAACTTTAAAAACCTTTCCTTTTTCTTTGATAAATCAGGAGGAGCATTAAGATTTGTAAGCACATACAAGATGTCAGCATACCAAGGTGAGTTTTGGAATTGTTCTTCAACAGTAGGAGCAGGCAGTCCTTTATGTTCATCCAAGGCATCTACCATGTTTATGTTAAGGGCTTGTAAGTTAGATTCAGCCATTAATTGTGCCAAGCCTTGACCTTTGATGAGTTTTGTGGGTTTGATCTCCAAATCATACTCTAGTATCACTGCAATCCATTTACCTCTTTTTCCATCTGGATCTATTGACAAAATATCTTTCACCACTATGTTAGGTACATAAGCAATGATGTGAGAATGCAAAATATACACCCTGAAATATTTTAAGGCCTTTACCAAAGCATAAGCCTGTTTTTCCATTATATTATATTTCAAGGGAGCATCTCTTAGTGCTTTGCTAAAAAAGGCAATTGGCTGCTCCTGTCCTTCTAGTTTTTTCTGCAACAAGACATCATCCACGATATGCTCTGATGCAAAGGAGAATATAAGGAAATCTTTTGTGAAATCTGGGCTGATTAGGACTGGTGCCCGGGTGAGTGCATGTTTAACTAATTCAAAGGATTTTTTGGCCTCTAGAGTCCATATGACTCCTACTTCCTTCTTAAGCATGTTTGTCATATTTCTCAGGAGTTCTACTAAGTTGGGAATAAACCTCCTCAAGAAGTTAATTTTCCCAATAAAGGACTGCAATTCCTTTATATTCCTTGGGTGGCTAATCTGCAGTATCCCCTCAACTCTTTTTGGGTCTATTTTAATCCCCTTTTCTAATATAATATGGCCAAGAAGTTTACCTTATTGAAGGCCAAATATAGTCCTCTTGGGATTTAAAGATAGCCCGAACCTTCTACATTTCTCAAATAATTTTCTCAGATGTTTAAGGTGCTCTTCATCAGTTTTGGAATAAACTGTTATGTCATCAAGATAAATTACAATGAAGTGCCCTATTTCCTCTGAAAATTCTATGTCCATAGCTATTTGGAAGGTTGAACCAGCGTTCATTAGTCCAAAAGGCATTTTCACATACATGAAAGTGCCCCATGGAGTGGTGAAAGTTGTTTTTAGTTGATCTTCTGGGAGTACTAAGACCTGATTATACCCTGAGAAGCCATCTAACAGAGATATCCTCTTTGAGCCAAATACCCTTTGTAGGATGTGTTCCATTTTAGGTAAGGGGTAGTTATCCTTCAATTAGGCTCTGTTAAGGTTTCTAAAATCAATGCACAGCCTAATATCTCCTGTCTTTTTTCTTACAGCTACAAGGTTGGACACCCAATCAGAAAACCTCACAAGCACTATGATACCTGCTTCATACATTTTCTTAATCTCCTTTTCTACCAGAGGCAATTGTATTGGGTTAATTCTATGCATTTTTTTCCTAAAAGGTTTATGGTTTTCTTTCAATGGGATCTTATGCTGGATGATCTCTGTGTCACAGGATTTTAAGTCCTCATAGCTCCAAGAAAACACATCAAAAAACTCTTTAAATAAATCAATGTATTTTTTCTTGATGTGTGCTGGCAGGGATTTAGCTAATTTAATCATTTTAGGCTTGTCATGGCTGCGTATATTGCATTCTTCAACATCCGATTCAATGTGTTCTATAGTGGAATTTTTTTCCACATCATTAAAATAAAAAAGGTCCTCAAGGGGTGCTAGTCCTCTGGGTATGTTTTTGTCTTTGGACTGCAGCACCTCTATGTCTTCTTTACCTGTTTTCATGTATTCTTCAATTTTTTTTTCAAATTCTTTGGTTAAGATGCTTATTTCTGCAGTGGGGGATGGTTTTTCTTCATTAGGGGGCTCTTTATCTGAACTGCTTTCATCAGAATTAAAGCCTGACTCTGGCAATTGAAACTCATTCCTGCAAAGCAGGAAATCCTCTATCTGCTTGTCACCCTAAAAGACCTGCCAATATTTCTCATTATCTGGCACTGCTGGTCTGTTTTTTGTTTGAATAAATATCTGTTTATCACTAGGCAGTCTCTGATATGAACTAACAGCGCAGGCCAACCCATTTTCAATTATGTTTTGACTCCTCGGAACAAACACAAGCTCATATTCTACAAATGTTCTCAGAAAATCCATAGCACCATTTCTGTATGCCCTCAATCTAGGATGCTTTGCAATATACACTCCATTTAGTTGTTTGATGACTAATTCAGAGTCTCCATGTACAACTATCCTTTGGGCTCCTAGTTTTTTCAATTGATTCAATCCTATGATGAGAGCCTCATACTCTACAATATTGTTTGTACATTTAAAATCTAGCTTGAAGGCATGACTCTCAGCATAATTGCTTTTAGTATTGTGCAACCATACTCTAGCTCCTGCATTCATTTTAGTGCAAGACCCATCAAATTTCATTCTCCATAAGGGATTTTTTGCAGACTTATTATCATTTTCATCCCTAACGCTATGTTCGCCATTATGTAATATCATGAGGTCTGCACCATGCTGTGTAATGTTTAGTTCCTTAGGACTTTCATGGAGTTTAGAGTGATGAGTAATCTGTTGTTTGCAGTCTTGGTTTATTTCACTCTGGTTTTTTGATTCAGTACACTGTTCAAAGGTTTCTTCCTTCTTTTCCTCTACATCTAGAGCTGCCATTATGTTAAGATATGTGGGCTCTACTCTGTTTTTTAAATTTCTGTCTTCTAGCTTTGGCTCATCTCTAAGTTCATCGTTGTAAAGGATAAAAGAGTCCAGATCTATATGGATAGAGTATAGAGGTGAATTTTCAGGTTTCTCAGGACTGCTAACCATAAACTTCATGTGTGCCTCTCTATATAGTCTTCTAAGCTGGCTAAAGACAGGGATTGTGGAATATGTCATGTCCATCTGCATTGTACCTTGCAGCTTGGCACCCCATGACCTTGAAAAAAACATGCCATACTTAGGAGGTACATCAGCTACTACTACATCCATTACCATGCACTTGGCTGGGATTTGAGTCAAATTCACACAAATATCTTTGATTAGGCCAAGGCACTTCACCCTGCTAGAGTCAAAGGAATATAAGTCCTTATAAGGTCTGGTTATTTCTGGGCCTAACTTTTCCATTACCACTTTGGGCATTAGGTTGTGTGAAGCCCCTGAGTCATGCATATCATTATGCAAGATTTTGTCATGGATGTTTAGACTGACATAGAAAGGAGGCACTACTCCTTCCTGAAATTTCCCTTCAATTTTTGGGCCAAACAAGAGAGTTGGTTGATCATCATTTAGGTTGACAGAGTCACTATTTTCTCCTAAGTTTAAAGCTTTCAAAATTTGACCTTTATATACATCTTGGGTGGCCAACTCAGTGAGAGGAACATAAATTTTGATTTTGGCTATCTCACTTCCCAAATTGAAAGGAGACTGACTTTTTGAAAGGTTCAATTCTGTTTTACTGGCCACTATTTTATTGGCAGGATCAGCTTGTTGATTCTCACTATGTACAATGTTTGAAGCTATTTTATCAGGAATATTAGCTGCAATGCTAATGCTACTAGTTTCTTGACTCAGTTTATCAATGTTTTGGAGGTCTTTATCTTTGTTTTTGCCAGAACTCTCAGCTTCTGATTTGTTACTTTCAGCAGTTACTTTAAGAGCCTTTTCAGGTCTTTTCTTGATGGTGATTTCAGAGGCTTTTGTTTTGGGGGTGTCTATGTTCTTTTTTCTTCTAAGATCATGTTGCTCTCGGACCTGCATGATGGAATTTTAGAAACCCAATCTATAGTCTTCAGACTCTAACCCTTTCTCATCCCAAGGTGTGTATGAGGTCTGATTATCCTCTATAGGAAAGGTGTGATCTTGGTTTTCTACTTCCACCATGTTTATGGAAGTTCCCTCTGACTCTTCTATTATTCCCTCATCTTCATCAAGGAAATTCTCTTGGAATGGGGGTATGACTTGTTGATCAGAGTCTCTTTGTCTATTAGGGGGGGGGGGGTGTTTCTCCTGAAGTTTTGGTTCTGGTTTTGATTTTGGTTTCTGTTCTGATTATTGACTTGGACAACCATTCTCTCCATCATCCTTTCTATCCTCTCCATATTTTGGGCTAAACTGTCATATTTGGAATCAGATAAAGAAGCTACAGTGTCATCCCTATAGGCTACCTTCTTTTCAGTCCTCATTCTAGCTCTCTTTTTAATCAGGTTTGCTTCTACACTCTGTTTGGTCAATTTAGTGTGTCCTAAATTGCTACATTAATTTATCAATCCGGGATTGGTAAGCTGATGAAGTGCGGCGCACTATATGTGCAAGATAACCTATTCCTTAACTTTTTGTCGTTTTTGGTTTTCTAATGTGAAATGGAAATTCTAAAACAAGTATGGTTATGATTGTTCAAGGAAATGATATCCTCTATAATGATTTTCCAACTTGAAACTTAAAAAGGAATTTGAAACATACAATGACAAAACTTGAAAGGAAATGAAAATGTGCTGTTGAAAGGAAAATGTGCTGCTAATCTAATGAATCAAAACAGTGAACTATTGAGCATGAAAACCAAACTATCCTTGCTGATGTCTAAACACAAAAGAAATTATGCTGAAAGAAATCCAAAAGTTGCAACAAAGTAAATCTAAATCAAATTACATCAACCTATATTCTGATCCCTCATCATTAGTTCAGCTATGATTTTCGGAGGTAACCATAAACAACTTGAGTAACCTGATATCTAATCTTGCAGAAAGTAAACTAATATCAAACTACACATTCATAATTCAATCCCTCACCATCAGTCCAGCTGTGGCTTTCGGAGGTAACTGAAGATGTCATGAGAAATTTAATATTTCTATTTTGCAGAAAGTAAACTAATATCAAACTACACATTCATGATTCAATCCCTCACCATCAGTCCAGTTGTGGCTTTCAGAGGTAACTGAAGATGCCATGAGCAATTTAATATTTCTATTTTGCAGAAAGTAAACTAATATCAAACTACACATTCATGATTCAATCCCTCACCATCAGTCCAGCTGTGGCTTTCGGAGGCAACTGAAGATGTTATGAGAAATTTAATATATCTAAATCTAACTACTGAAGCAAATGAGCAAAACTGAAATAAACAAAGCAGTACTGAAATTACACAGAAACTAAAAAAACAAATTAGCAGCAGAACAATATTAATTCCATGTCATTAGTCAAAAAGTTATGCAAATGCCCACGCTGCCTATTTATAACCTGAAACATGAACACTGATCAGTTAACAATAACATAAAACATGAAAGACAGAAGTGAAATGTAAAGCATGAAAGATTATAAACAGAAATGAAGCATATATACCATGAAAGTTGCAATGTATAAACATGTGAATGGATTATGGCACAATGAGCTTTAAAGAAATAAAACAAGAACTATACAATAATACACAGAACCTTGGCGAGTGCAGGGGCCCTCTACACCAGCCTTGGCAACAATCTTCAAGTACGAATTACGTTTGGAAACAGAGTCTTCTTATATTAAAATGCAGTCATAACAGAAATTTGATATTACGGCACAAGTGCAACGTAATTACATTACAAAGAAGACTAATAAAAACTAACAGAGACTAATCTAATATGCGTATACAAACGCGTTATTTATAACAAAGGAAAAACAACTGATTCCCTAAATTTTATGCTGATGGAGAACACATAGACCATTACGTCCACAGATCTAGGATCATGGCCATATTGAAGAGTAAATCTATGAGGAGTGGATGTTTGAATTCGGCTATGGAGCCGTGTACAGATGTTTATTTGTCTCCCACAATTCAGAAACGGCCATATGAACCTTCACGTGACACGAAACAGAGTCCTGTCACCGTGGGACTCTACGGTTGACTTCCATTTGGACACCTTTGACCGCAGCCTCTTTAGATGGATTTATCGAGCCAATAGGACACGATCCATGTCCACATCATTTCGGACTTGTGTGGCTCGTTTTCTGTAGACACACACTTAACATAGAGTTTCACAAAATGGGCTGCGGAAAGGATTCTGCCATTGTTGCGGAAAGTATGGTCCATGACTAAATGAGAAAAATCTAAATCAAACAGCAGACACAAAAATATAATTAAAAACCATGTTAGATGCTCTTTTGCAATTAATATACAATGATATTGACAACTTGGAAGGTTCAGGTGGATGAAAATGGTATAGAAAGGTGTATGGAAAAGATGCAGATTTGAGACTCAACACACTCACTGCTCCTTTCTGCATGTCTTCTAATGTGTTATAATCTCTCTCCCTTAACTGATAGGCCATGTCAACATCAAATCCTTTAGGGTATTTCACTAAGGCCATTCCTTGGGGATGTTTCATGTGAGGTGGAAAAGCATTGTAGACACTATTAAATCTAGTAGAATTGTCATGAACACTCTCTCCCTGATTTCTTTTAAGGTTCTTATAATATGCTAATATTTGGAGAGGGTTGTTTTTGACGTCCCATTTGTTTATGAAGGTTTGATGTAAAGAGGGAAGATCATGAATACTATTAGGAGGTAGGCCTTTAAACCACTTCTTCACTTCTCCTCCTAAACTCTGAGCAAAGATTCTCATTTTGATTGTCTCATCTTCTATCTCCATAGAGTCAAAAGCATCTTCCATCCTATCTACATGGTGTTGAGTTGTGGTAGACTCTTTTCTAGTGAAATGTGGGATTTCATACTGATAATAATTGGATAAAGGCACTAGAGGCTGTGGTAACACCAAGGGAGCATACCATGCAGCCATGGTAGTGTTTTGTGAAGGTAAAGTTTGGGCTTGAGCAGTAGGTATATGAATGACAGGAATGCTAGGACCAGCAACAAGCTGTTGAGCAGATCTAGGGTGAGAGAGACCCAAGTTATGGATGAAATGAATATCAGGAGGTGTTTATGGAGGAGTTTCTCTGCCCCTAATGTTTTTACCACTATGTGGTGGTGATATTGGGGGCTCAAAGTTTGTCTGTTCCATAGCACTGAGTGACTGAGTTCTTAGTAAATAACTTGGTAAGTCTAAGTCAATTTGAGTGTTTGATAGATCTGCAAAGTTTTCAGGTGTTGAATTAAATCTATTATTGTATCTGACAATAGTTGGATCCCTATATGTATAAGGCTTCCTAAGAATACTCTTCGGGTTGTCAACTATCTCAGGTGGGTTTGAATTAAGATAAGCTCTAGTATGGATTTTTCTTGAAGCCAGCATGTTAAGTCCTCAGACTCAACAAGGAATGTTAGCCAGATGTGACAGTATTTAGGTGGCAACTCTCTTCAAACAAGGAAGCTTAATCCTGTGTGTTTCTTTTAATATGGATGATGTTGTAATGCAACTGGTCTCCCAGTCGAGTCTTGTGAAAACAAAGATAACCAATAGGCCTACTGATCATTAGTGAAGTATTATGGTCATTTAGGAACTGTGGAGTCGCCAGGTGGAAGGTTTAAAGTGTTTCAAAGAATTCTATTGTCCCCAGTGGAGTCGCCATGTTGTGGTTCCTATGATTTGGCAGATTTGGCAATACCAAATGATGAGACAACATCAAACCACTTTGGGATCTCAGGATCTAGCCCTCCTGGATCCAGAGAGGGATCTCTCTATAAAGGTAAAGAAATATATGTCTTTGAAGTTCAACTAAAGGTATTAGGCTAGTTATAGGGCACAAGGGTTTGTTTTGTTTGTTTGTTTGGTTGGTTGGGAAACATGAAAGAAGGGTTCAATGTAAGACAGAGAAGTGAACAAAGAAGGATTTTTGGAAATGGGGAGATAATTCAAAGAAAACACAAGTCCATTGGGCAATGGGGTCATAAAAGGGTTTACTTGCAATTCAATATCCAAGGCTTTCAAATGGGCTAGTCATCTATATCAGAGGATCTCTTAAGATGATAGTATGAGATGAAACAATAAGGAAATGAAGGTGAATGACAAGGAAACATTCCAAGGTGACCACTTAGGAGAAAATCTAGGGACAGGGCATGCCTTAACCATCTATGATCAAACTCCTAATGAGGTTAACTCTTCAGATAATAGAAAACATTTAAGATTTGACACAAAGTGAAGCCTAAGATCAAGGAAATATTTTTAACTTTTATTGCTTTTGACATTCAACTTAAGGGTTCTTAGAAAGGCAAACTGTTGGAAAAGGACCCTAGTGAGACAAAACTTAACTCTAAATCTCCTATTTTCCCAATTCTTTTAGCTAAAACTAGACAAGAACATCTAAAAACAAACTCTAAATTCATACATCAGTAAGCAGGGAGAACCAACTACTATACTGGTTAAATTATATTGAATTTGTTCTTAGATCACACAATTAGCAAAAAACATCAAAGATAAGAAGAGCAGGAAGCATTAGGGTACTTAACAGCAGTATATCCTAAGCTAGATTATTGATTCTTATCAGAGAAATGAAATATGATGAATAACAGAGGGAAAACATTGACAAAGATAGAACACATCACCACTAATTTAGATCAGGATCCAATGAGAATTCTTGTAATATTAAAGAGAAAAACCATACATCATTGTCCAGCAGATTGATATCAACTAGAAATCATCTCCCAGCCTATTTTACAACTAATACATACAGAACTCTATCTCAATGAAACAGCTTACAATCCACGGTTAACCAACATTTTCAATGTATTTCTCAAGAGTTCTTATAACTAAAAGAGTGGCAGTAGAGGTAGATAGATCTTAAATGCATCATTAAAACAGAGGGAGAATTGTTTTTTGCAGTCCATTCTGTCTTAATATTTCCTATTGACTTTCAGTACTCTTTGGGTGAATTAGTGGTCTTCAACAGGCTGAAAATAACTCCAAAGGTATGTTCTTGAAGTACTCGCTGGCAGTTGGTACTCTGTTTGTGCACTGGGACAAGTATGGCAGATAAATGACTTTCAGGCCTTCCATACTGTGTAACTAATGCTCTAGCAATCTTAGGACTTCTGTCATGGTGGTGATCTTCTCAGGAACTTGATGCAGAATAAAAAACACTTATGGGAACTTGTCCTTTCTTGGGAAAAAACATTTTGCATGATGTGAAACACTGATATGGTTTGTTTCATGTGTTTTAGGCCTTATTAGGCCCATGGATCATCTATAAGGTCTTCATTTTGAATCTTCGTCCTTCAAACACTAGATTAAAGCATTTAATCTTCAATAATGGGCTCTTAATACCTTTAAACTATCACTGATACTCTTTGCAGCTTCTCTTCTGGCTGTCTACGAATATGCAGGTTTCAATGGTGCTGGAGGGTTTGAAATAGAGATAATAACTTGATATTCACTGAAAATCACGTTTAAACCATCACAGGCGCCCTCCTCTGCGATCTCTGACTCTGAAAATGTCTTCCTATGCTCTATTTTCCCTGTCTGTGACCGTGAGACAAAGAGCGATTTTTTACCATCTGTTGCCTTGCAAAAACACAATAAACATGTTAAGAAATCAATGGGGGTGGAGGAAGATTGCTCTGGAGGGCCGAGGAGGATGGAGAGAAACGATGAAAATAGTGGTAGCAGTGAAGAAATGGGTGAAAATCATGGTGGAATGGTGAAAAAATGAGCTGATGAAATTTTGGTGTGAGGAGGGTTTTAAACTGTCCGATTAGATTGATGGACGGTGATCAACGGTCAGGATTCACCGGTGGAGTCGTTCAAACTCAAGTAGACAGAAGAAATAACCTTTAGTGTTAAAACAAAGAGTTTAGTGTTTGGGCACATACAAACGAAAAAAGGCTAAAATGAAAGAAATCAGAGGCTTTTGGTGGTGGGACCGAGAGGGCGGAAGACGATTGAATGTGGACTGTCGGATCACAGGAAGAGATCGATGGTGGAGATCTTAGGAAGGCCCGATGAAAGAAATATGGATGAAGACGCGATGTAATATGAGCCGTTGATCTAGATCACACGAACGGTTGAGATCAAATGAATGATCATACCGGGGAGGAGTGGTTTTCAGAGGAAAAATGCTGGTTTCGTGCAACTTTGGAGTGGTTTTAAAATTTTTCCAAAAAAATGTGATCCTATTAGAGATCACCACGTGGATTCCCAAAACCAATTTTACCACATAATTTTGAAACATTAACTGTCAGACGCAAAAATTACGCGATATGCATTTTCGCCGTTGGTGAAAGGCGGAGAGATTTGATGGTGGGGATGAGAGTGCGATATGGAAAGATGCACGAGTGATAAAGTGGGAAGGGCCAACGTCGGATTAAATCTTGATCGTTGGATCTACGGAATGGATGACCGAGATCTGATTGGGAAATCACACATCAGGGGGTAAAAAACGCAGGGGAAATTGGATTTGTGATGTGCGTTTAGGCGCTAACCATTGGATCAGGAAAGATCAACAATCCGGATTAACTCGGAGGGGAACAGAAGGAGGTCTATGGGCGGAGCGTGATGCTATCCTGGCTGTTGGTTCTTGTGGATTCAGCAGTCAGGATTAAATCGCATGATTGGCATCAGAGGAGGGGAAGTGAACGGGGCACTGGATTTGCGCGATGCGATTGAGCGCTAGCCGTCAGATTTAGAACGGATCGACGATCAGGATTACGTCGGAGGGGGAATGAAAAGACAGAGCGTGATCGAATCCTGGCCGTTGGTTCTTGTGGATTCAACAGTCAGGATTGATTCGGAGGATCGCAAATCGGAGGGGACAAAGGGGTGACGTTTAAGATTTTGCGATTGGCGATTGTGCGATGTAGCGCAGGCCGTAGGATCTGCGGATGATCAATGGTCAAGATTATATCGGAGGATCTCATAGGTGGAGGGCAACACGGTGGATGGGCGCGATGCGATTCCCTGCTAGCCGTCAGATCTGGACAGATCAACGGTCAAAATTGAAGTGGAGGTCTATAGAACAAAGCTCATCGCATCAGAAAATTTAGAATAACAAAGAAAAGGTGGTTAATAGAAAGCTCCGATTGCGATTAGCGCTTGAGGGCATAATGCCTGGTTCTAGTGTCGGGTTATATGCAGAGAAAGGGGCTAAGGGCTAAGCCGAAAGGGGCTTAAGCCCTAAAGGTGAAAATGAATGTTTTAGGCCTAAATTTAATGTTTTTAAGGCCAATAAAGGGGTTCCGGTAGAGGAAAAAAGGCATTTTTAAACCAGATAAAGGATGATATGAGGTTTAAAAAGGGACTTAGGAAGGTTTAGAGGTTAAATGGGAATCTTTTGAGGGTTTTTAGGGGAATTTTGTGAGGGGAAAAAAAGGGTGAAAATGGGGAATTTGAAGGGATTAAATGGAGCAGATGGAGGCTTTTTGAAGCTTCTTCTATCACCAACAGTGAGGCTAATCAAATGGAAAAAATAGTGAAGATTTTTCAAAGGGCATAGGACTTACAAAGGCTTCAAGGATGATAGATTTTCAAGGAAAATGTCTCTCTTGAAGGCTTAGAAACCAAATTTGCCACTTGTTTGCTTGAAAAAAAATTATAGGTGGCTAACACGGTTATTTACTTAGTTTTGGATTTGACCCAATTTGTTGGTCAAGCAAGAAGCATGTTGTCATTTTTTTTATCATTAGTAGAGGTCGAGTACATAGGAGTAGTCAATGCCACTATTCAGGTCATTTGGCTGCAACATTTCCTATTTGAGCTTGGTCTTAGTGTCCATCGTATAACTGTCATATGGTGTGATAATCAGAGTACAATAAAGTTTTTCAAAGATTCAGTGCAACAGTAGTGGACCAAACATATTGAGATCCACATGAACTTCATTAGATTCATGATGGGATCATCGATTTGCAGTGCTGTCACAATTATGAGCAGATTGTTGACATATTCACCAACAAATTCATTGAGCAGAAGTTTCAATTTTTGCAAGATCATCTCGGGGTGAAGGACATGACTACCTAGTAGTTGTCTTTTCTCTACTTTTTGCATGATATTTTGAGGGGGGGTTTCTTCCCACCGAGTTTTCCCTCTTTCCTTTTTTTCATGCATTGTACATGGGTACCTAAAATGGCTTTGTTTCCAAGAGCCATTAATTTTGCATCACACTCACCTAAGCTATGCTTAAGAGGGGGTGTTGGTGTACATGCACCTAGTTAGCCTTAATTAGCTTCAGTTCAACTCTAGTTCTTGCATGTTATGTGCACTTAGTTAACATTAGTTAAATCTAGTGCTTACATTGGTGTGCACTTGGCTTTAGTTAGTTAACTCAAGTGCTTACATGTGGTGTGCACTTGGCTTTAGTTAATTAACTCTAGTGCTTGCATGTGGTGCATTAACAGAACATAAAGCACACTTGCCTTCAGTTAGATTTAATTATTCTTAGTTATTGCATGTACAACTAAGATTAATTTAGTTTCTTTATGTATTGATACTCACATCAATATTGAATAACCAAATTTATTCTCAATTCCAATTTTCTTTTTCTATTCTTGCGAGTTTGTGAAATTATTTTTTAGCTAGATTCATATATGTGCCCTAATAATTTTACAGTGTCTCTACAATTTGCTTCTCGTCAAGGGAAACGATAGTGAAATTTATAACTTTAATAGCTGCCAAATCAGGGTTGAACGTGCAATCTTCTGGAAGAATTTTATAAAAATCATTTGATTTGGTTCATTATTTGTATTGATCTGGTTCATTAATTTTATTAATTGACTTTCCATAGCTTCCATCAAGAATATCACTTGATCTTGTTCATTCTTTTTATTATTTAACTAGTGATGGCTTCCACCAAGAATTTATCACTTAATCCGGTTCATTATTTTTATTAATTAACTTGCTCTGGCTTCCACCAAAAATTTCACAAAAATCACTCGACTCAATTCACAATATAGATTGAAAAGTTGCATTCTCATGTAGTCCAGAAGTCCAGGTCACTCTACACCAATCTCAAATTATTTATTTTACAAACTATTTACACCTCAATCCATATAGAATAAAGAAATGCAACAAATCTACTTGTCTTAAGTTGGAATCATGAATTCGTCTTTTATTATTAGATCATAAAGTTGAACTATTTGTCCAATTTTTGTGTTGATGGATATACATGCTAGGAAAATTATATTATAGGGAGGCTAAGCTAGGCTAAGCTTACCAATTTTGTTCTACTCTACTCACCATTACAATACAATGTTATTTTAAATCATAAAGCTGAACTGTCTATCCAATTTTTGTGCTGATGGATATACATACTAGAAAAATTATATTATAGTTTCCACTCTACTCACCATTAGAATATAATATATTGGTTCTTTTAAAATGAAAAGCAATTCAAAGTCAATATTTGAGAGTAGTGTAGTATGTCCAATTCAATTGTCATGAAAGTAAGATACAATAGTATTTTTTTTCCTTCCAAACTGAGTTTCTCCCATATAAGTCTTTGTTGGTGAGTTTATTTAACATCATTGCAATGCTTTATTACCTTCTTTTATTTGAATAAAATTGGTTTTTTTATCATTAATTTTATTTATTTTTAATCTCTCGTAACATTAAATTAAATAAAGTTTATTGCATATGGGGAATAATTTTACTTAAAAAACTAATCTAAAGAATTCTAAATAAAAAATTAAACTTATTTTATATATTCAACTATTTTGTATTGGTTTTGTTTATTATTTTAAAAATTTATTTTAAATAATAAAATTTATGTTAGATCTAAGACTTGTGTGATTCATAAATTAGATAAATGTTTTTAGGATTAATCACATCATTAAAATTTGGTCAAAAAAAATTTGGAACAAATTAATGTGGTTCATCTATGAATCTTAATAAATAAATAGTGTGGATACATTATATTAAATATCATCTCTTAATAAAATATTAAAGATTAAATTTAATTATTTGTTTAATTTTTATATTTTTGATAATTTTTGTTTTAATTTATATAAAATAATAAAAAATATAAAAAAATATTTAAATATTTTTAACAACTATCATTAACCTTTTATAACATCATTAAATATTGTGAAAAAAATCTTTCGGTAAAAATCACATCCAAATAAATTTGGTCGACGCGTTTCGAACCAGCTAGTGTGGTTCATCATCAGGACTTGATGAAAAATCTAATCAGGAAACCCAATTAAATAGATACGAGAAGCTCCAACTAGCCATTGAAAGATAACGGCTAGTTTGACTAAATCAAAGTCATAGAAAAAAATAAAAATAAAAATTTAATAAATAAATAAATAAAAAATAAAAATAAAAATAAAAATAAATAAATAAATAAAAATTGATTAAAGATTATAATATGAAATAATATGAATATTATTTATTTTTAATTTCTCTAGAAGATTAAATAAACCTAGGATTATTTCTATTAATAAAATAATAGTTAAAATATTTATTTTGTCTAATATTATTTAAAAACATAAAAGATTAAATGTTTATATATATATATATATATATATATATATATATATATAATAAAATAAAAAATAAAATAAAAATAATAATAGTAATAATTTAATTTTTAACAATTTTTATTTTATTTGATTTTATTAATTAAAATAGATTTATTCATTTTATTAATATTTATTATTATTATTATTATTTATTTATTTATTATTTTTATTTATTTATTTATTTTTTAACTTAATAAATCTATTTTAATAAAATCAAATCAAATAAACTAAAAATTAAAATCAAATAAAATAAAAATTAATAAAAATAAATAAATAAATAAATAAAAAAATTTAGGAATGAAGAGCAGGAATCCAACATTTGCTAACCATCCACCCATCATCCCTGTTGAGGTTAAGAGGCCTCTTTTCGATTTCCAAGGCTTCTCGCAACTTGCGGTGGTGGAAATGGTCAATCTTCGCAATCACCTTAGCATCTTCAATGCAAATGTGATGATTAGTCTTCTGAACATGCTTTGCTAAGGCCGAGGAGCACGATCTATTATGCTTAAGGTCAGCGACATGCTCATGAATTCTTTGATTAATAGACCGACCCGTTTCACCAATGTAAGGTGTGACACAAGAGCATGGAATCAAGTATACACCCTTACCATCCTTAGGGCAAATCGGGTCTTTAACAGACCTAAGGGAACTTCGAATGGTGCGGTAGGGTTTAAACGTTGAGGAAAAATTAAACTGCTTTAGGATCCTAGCGATCTTATCCGTAGTACCTTGGATAAACGGAAGGTGAACTCCAGATAACCGATCGCAAGGATCTTTCTTAACTCTAGCACCCCTTTCAGCTTTTTGAAAAGCTTTAAGGCAATGATTTATACTATAACCATTTTTATTAAAAACCTTAAGGAGATGAGCCTTTTCACCTTCAAAATGGTTTACATCAGAGATTCTAAAGGCTCTGGTAGCTAAGGTGTTGAGAACCCCAAGCTTCTGAGCAGGGAAATGGTGAGAACTAGCATGTAAATACTGCTCAGTGTGTGTCTTCTTTCTAAAAACTTGATGAGAAAAAGAACCATCTTCATTCCTAGAAAGGAGGACATCAAGAAAAGGCAAGCTACCATTATCTTCAAATTCCATGGTGAACTTAATGAAGTCAGATTGATCATTAAGATGTTGGAAGAAAAGGTCCAATTTCTCCTTACCATGAGGCCACACAACACAGGTGTCATTGACAAATCTTTTCCAAAGCTTAGGTTGAAAAAGGGAAGAGGAAAGGGCTCTAGATTCAAAGTCTTCCATGAACAGATTAGCTACCACAGGAGAAAGGGGGGAACCCATGGCCACACCACAAGTCTGTTCATAGAATTCACCCTCAAAACTAAAGAAAGTCGAGGTTAGACAAATTTCAACAAGATGAGCCGTATCAGGATCAGTGACACGAGAAATAACATCAACAGCCTCCTTGATGGGGATGCTAGTGTATAAGGAAACAACATCAAAACTAACAAACCTATCATCACTATCTAACTTCAAGTCTTTCAAATCATTAATAAAAGACCAAGAGTCTTTAACAAAGGAAGAGGTCTGACCTACAAGCAGTTTCAGCTTAGTGGCTAGAAATTTAGCGAGCAGATAAGTTGGACCTCCTATAGTGTTAACAATAGGGCGGAGGGGGACTCCATCCTTATGAATCTTAGGAAGACCATAAATCCTTGGCGTGAGAGGGTTACTCTCAATTAGCTTTTTTCTCAAAGAACCAACAATGCTACTCGATTTTATAGCCAAAGCAACTGCTTTTGAAACTTTTTTTAGAGGATTTTTGTCAAGATTCTTATAACTCCCGCTATTAAGAAGGTGATCTAACATCTTATTATGCTAATCATCTTTGTTTAAAATGACCGTAGCACCTCCCTTATCAGCTTTAAGAACCACAATGTTAGGGTTGTTGTTTAAAGATTTGAATGCCTCAAACTCTAGTTTGTTGATGTTGCTCTTAGGCAGCTTAGCTTTTCTAAGGATCATGACACAATCCTGCCTGATAATGTCTTTGGTAGTATCAGGTAAATCCCTAATCCCATATTCAATATCACAGATAATGTCTAGACTTGGGATTTTTTTAGGCGCAAGAGCAAAATTTAGACCCTTTTCCAACAAACTAAAGACATGAGGATCGAAAGAAAAACTAGAGAGATTAATAACAGTGTTATTCAAAGGGAGAGAATTACTATTACTACTATGGTTATTATAATTATCAATGTTAAGTTTATTATAGTGTTTATTTTTATAATTAATGTTATTAATATTATTAGATTTAATAACATCATTATGATTGTTATTATTCTTTATAATACTATTATTATTATTATTTTTAAAACCATTATTATTAATAATACTATTATCATTATTACCAATCCTCATATTAATATCGTAGAAAAGCTAATCCGCCTAAGAGCAACATCGCAACCAGAGTTTGAGGTTTCGTTAATTCTTAAATGAAGAACCCTAACATTGTGGTTCTTAAAGCTGATAAGGGAGGTGCTACGGTCATTTTAAACAAAGAATATTATCATAATAAGATGTTAGATCACCTTCTTAACAGCGGGAGTTATAAGAAGCTTGACAAAAATCCTCTAAAAAAAGTTTCAAAAGCAGTTGCTTTGGCTATAAAATCGAGTAGCACTGTTGGTTTTTTGAGCAAAAAGCTGATTGAGAGTAACCCTCTCACTCCAAGGATTTATGGTCTTCCTAAGATTCATAAGGATGGAGTCCCCCTCCGCCCTATTGTTAACACCGTAGGAGGTCCAACTTATCTGCTCGCTAAATTTCTAGCCACTAAGCTGAAACCGCTTGTAGGTCAGACCTCTTCCTTTGTTAAAGACTCTTGGTCTTTTATTAATGATTTGAAAGACTTGAAGTTAGACAATGATGATAGGTTTGTTAGTTTTGATGTTGTTTCCTTATACACTTACATCCCCATTAGGGAGGTTGTTGATGTTATTTCTTGTGTCACTGATCCTGATACGGCTCATCTTGTTGAAATTTGTCTAACCTCGACTTTCTTTGGTTTTGAGGGTGAATTCTTTGGAATGCACTTCAGGGAGGTCAGCGGTTCCCCTTTTCTCTTATGGTAGCTAACTGCTCGGCGGAATACTTTGAATTCAGAGCTCCTTTCCTCTTCCCTTTTTCTCAACCAAGCTTTGGAAAAGATTTGTCGGTTCATACTTGTGTTGTGTGGCTCATGGTAAGGAGAAATTGGACCTTTTTTCCAAAGATCTTAATGATCAATCCGACTTCATTAAGTTCACCATGGAATATGAAGATAATGGTAGCTTTCCTTTTTCGATGTCCTCCTTCGGGGGAATGAAGATGGTTCTTTTTCTCATCAAGTTTTTAGAAAGAAGACGCACATCGGCGCATATACATGCGGTTCTCACTATCGCTAGGAAGCTTGGGGTTCTCAACACCTTAGCTACCAAGAGCCTTTAGAATATCCGATGTACACCACTTTGAAGGTGAAAAGGCTCATCTCCAAGTTTTTTAATAAAAATGGTTATAGTATAAATTTGATCATCTTAAAGCTTTTCAAAAAGCTGAAAGGGGTCCTAGAGTTAAGAAAGATCCTTGCGATCGGTTATCTGGAGTTCACCTTCCATTTATCCAAGGTACTACGGATAATATCGCTAGGATCCTAAAGAATTTTAATGTTTCCTCAATGTTTAAACCCTACCGCACCATTCGAAGTTCCCTTAGGTCTGTTAAAGACCTGATTTTCCCTAAGGATGGTAAGGGTGTGTACTTGATTCCATGCTCTTGTGGGACACCTTACATTGGTGAAATGAGTCGGTCTATTAATCAAAGAATTCATGAGCATGTCTCTGACCTTAAGCATAATAGATCGCACTCCTCGGCCTTAGTAGAGCATGTTCAAAAGACTAATCATCACATTTGCATTGAAGATGGTAAGGTGATTGCGAATATTGACCATTTCCACCACCGCAAGTTGCGAGAAGCCTTGGAAATCGAAAAGAGGCCTCTTAACCTTAACAGGGACGATGGGTGGATGGTTAGCAGGTATTGGATTCCTGCTCTTCATTCCTAAAATTTTTTATTTATTTATTTATTTATTTTTATTAATTTTAATTTTATTTGATTTTAATTTTTAGTTTATTTGTTAACTCCAAAGCTAATGTGGTTCCCACATTATAAATAGTGTACAACTTATTAGGATAACGATCCAGTGCTAATAGAGGTAGCATCCAAAGTTCTCTATCTCACGTTAATGTTAGCTTTTAGAACATTTCCGTGAACACTAAAACTACTGTGGTTCCCACATCCCACACTATTAATATATCTGCAAGTTGTGACCATAAAAATCCCATGGTATCAGATTCTGTGGCCATCTGGTAAAAATATTACATCACATTTATGAGGTTAAGTGATTCATTGCTCGCAATTGGATTATCTAAAATGTTTTATTTAAAATGGTTTTGGAAAAATTATTTTGATATATATATATATATATATATATATATATATATATATATATATATATATGATATGTTATTTTAAATGTTTTTTAAAGGGGCTTAGATAGGTCATTTCTAAAAGGTAAAGAATCCATCCCTACAAGTTTAAACCACTTTTTTCTAGAACCACTTAAACATCTCAGTTTTTGACAAATACTTTACTTATAGCTTTATTTAAAAATAAAATAAAATAAAACATTTGATAAATGTGTTTCACATACTTTACCTCCCACACTAAGAATTTAAAACTAATGATTAAAATATTAAATTATGAATATCTCGCTCTTTGACCAACTTCGTAGTTGACTGTCAAGGAGTCCGTCTGTTATGAAATCGTCAAACAAATTAATTGCATGTTGACTTATTACTCACAATTAATGAATAAAATGGAGTCATAAAATGGAGCCATTCCAAAAATTTGCTACAACAAAATACCATTTGGGATCTTGACGATGGGATCAAGATGGGAGGCAAAATTTCTAAGACAGTGGAGCGGGCAGTGGAATATTTTGAGGATGGTGATAAAGCCAAAGAAGATGTTGACTTTGACACATAAATGCTATACACGAGATTTTATCCCTAAATGTTTTCGGAACATGATGACCAGATGGTTGGCCAGCCTATCATCATGGAGGAAATTTACAAGGTCCTCATAACATTCTTGAGGGACAAATGCCCCGGTCCGGAAAGTTGGACCGTTGAGATGGGACCTGATTTGCTTCAATTGGTGGAGTTTAGAACTCTCAGAATAGTCACTCGAGCTATTAATGCTAACTTCGTAGCACTGATTCCCAAAGATTCAAATCCCAAGAAATTTTGGGATTTTAGCTCAATTTCACTATGCAACATTGTGTATAAACTAATCTCTAAGATCATAGCTAACATGATGAAAAGTTGTCTCTCTAATCATATCTCGTCTGAACAATTTGGTTTCCTTAATCATAGACAGATACATGACGACGCAGTGGCTATCATACAAGAAGCTTTGCACACCATTAAAAGTCGACATCATTTGGAAAATCGATATTCATCGAGCATATGATTGCATGGATTAGACGTATCTGTGGTTGATTTTTCACAAGATTGGACTATCAGTGGCTATGGTCAACTGGATCGTGGCATGTATCTTTTCTGTGACATATCTTGTCATTTTTAATGGTGCTCCTTTTGCTTTCTTTTGTGCCTATAAACGTCTCAGACAAGGGTGTTCATTATCTCCTTTGTTGTTTTTATTGGTTATTGAGGGCCTTAGCCAGCAAATCATTGCAGGAAAATCTAGTGGTATTCTCCCTTGGTTACAGATCACGAGACATATAACTTTAACTCACTTAATGTTTGTGGATAATGTTTTTATTTTTGGGCAATTATATGTTGAAATTTGGGATCACTTTCAACACATCATCTCGTCCTTTGGAGAGGCCTCTGGACTTATTATGAACTCTTATGAATCTGAAACCAAATAAATACCTTTTGGTTGACTGACAATGGTTGATAGACAAAGTTAGGAGTTCATTATGTAGGTGGACACATAAATGGTTGTCCCTGACTGGTAGATTGATAAGGGCCATATTAGTTTTACAAAACATTTAAGTGTACTTGATGCACTTGTACAGGTTTAGACCAAAATCAATTATCAAGCACATTGATTGTCTTATTGCAAATTTTATATGGTCTGGTTCTAAGGGTGGGTGAAAGGTCCATTTGACAAGCTTAGAGTCCATAACTAGTGAGAAAAAAATTGGTGGTTGGGGGATCAAAGTGTAGGTTTTAACCCTGTATATAAATGATCTACAAACGAATCTTAAAACAGAAAATAAACAATAGCAGGAGCATAAAACATAAAACAGATAAAAATAGATATTTTCCCCTGGATCTCAAATCGAGACGACCATCTTGATTTTTCATTATATTCCTTTTAGTGTTACAACACATATATATACATGCCGAAGCATACATAAACCCCAATCCATTAATCCTGGATTAGGACATAACCGTAGTTCCCTTGACTGGATCTACAAAACACCAGGGGCCGAAAACCATCATGCCCCAAAACCATGTGTAAATCCATGCACAAAACCATGGGTGGGTTCGCCCATTGGAAAATAAGGTCCAATTTTTTTTCCTGGGGCGCTACCCCGGACCTCGACAGGGGGGCTTACCGCCCCCCCTGTGACCCCTCTACTACGCCCGACACAACATACAGGGGGGAGGGGTGACCCCCCCACACGTGACTAGTCATGGAAAGAATATAACACATACCCAATAGTTTTCTTTCCATAGGGGTCCACAGGAGAGCTGAGTCATTAGCCCAGCTTTGTAACACCCATTGTTTATCTACACTAAGAGAACTTCTGAGTGCTCACAGAATTTGTCAATGCATCTGCCACATTCTTCAAAGCATCCACCTTTACCAGCAACGCCCTTTTAGCCTCAACCATATCTCTCAAAAAGTGATATTGAACATCAATGTGCTTTGTCTTTGAATGATAAGCAGGGTTCTTAGCCAAGAAAATTGCACTTTGGCTATCACAGTCTATCCTTATAGTTTGCTACACCAACCCCGTACTTGAACACAATCTCTACAACCAAACTGTTTCCTTGCTTGTATGAGTGGTTGCGATGTATTCTGCCTCTGTAGTTGAAAGAGCCACTACATACTGTCTTTTACTCATCCAACTGACTGCACCTCCAAATAGGCTAAACACATACCCACTTGTAGATCTTCTTTGTCCAGATCTCCAGCCCAGCCTGCATCAACAAAACCATGGATGTCCAAAACTCTGTCCAATCATGGTCTTCTCTGGTAGCACAAGCCATAATCACTAGTACCACGCAAATATTTGAAAACCCGCTTCACTGCTGTCCAATGCTCCTTCCCTGGGTTTGACATAAACCTGCTCAATAATCCCACTACATGTGCAATGTCTGGTCTAGTACAGACAATTTCATACATCAGGCTACCCACTTCACTTGCATAAGGAACATGGGATATATCCTCCTCTTCTTCTTGTGTCTTGGGACACTGTTCAGCAAACAACTTTACACCTACAGGAATCAGAACATTCACTGGTTTACTATCCTGCATATTGAACCTCTCCAATATAGTCTCGACATACTTCCTCGGGTTTAACTAGAGCTTCCTATTTGCCTAATCTCTCTTAATTTTCATGCCCAAAGAATAGTTTACGGCACCAAGATCCTTCATGTCAAATTTGGAGAATAGTTGGGTCTTCAAATCATGGATAATTTCTTTGTCATTTCCAATCAACAACATATCACCCACATACAAGACCAAATAAATAACACAGTCACCAATTAATTTAAAATAAACACAGTGATCCTCCTTGCTTCTAGTGAAGCCAAGTCCCCGTATATAGGTATCAAAGTTTTGATACCACATCCTTTGTGAATGTTTTAACCCATACTGAGACTTCTTTAACCTCCATTCTAGTTCTTTCTTCCCCTTCACCATAAAGCCTTGAGGTTGTTTCATGTAGATCTTCTCTTCCAGATCCCCATGTAGAAATGTTGTCTTCACATCCATCTATTCTACCTCAAAATCAAATGCAGCAACAACATATAAAAGTAATCTAATAGAAGTAACTTTGGCAACAGGGGAAAAAATATCACCAAAATCAATTCCCAACACTTGGGAACAACCTTTTTCTACCAACCGAACTTTGTATTTCTCCACCTTGCCTTCTATATTCATCTTCTTCTTAAACACTCATTTGCTCTCAATGGGCTTCCTTCCAGCCGACAACTCCACTAGATCCCATGCCTCATTTTTATGCAAAGATGTCATTTCATCAACCATGGCCTCCTTCCATAGTTTTCCATCCTCTGAATCTACTGCTTCCCTAATGGTTCTGGGATCATCATCAGTTATAGCTAAAGAAAAATTTGAATAGAAAGCAGATGGACTATACCTTTCTGGTTATCTTCTTTCCCGAACTGATCTTCTCACAGCTGGATTTTGTGGCTCTTCCTCTTCTGAGTCTTCTTCTGTTGTAGAGTCTGATTCATCCTCCTTTAGCTCAAACTCTATCTTCTCAGGTTCCTTTAGTAGGATATCATGTTTAACAACATATTTCACCTCTCTAAACACCACATCTCGACTGTACACAACCTTCCTTGTTTCCGGGTTCCAAAGCTTGTAACCCTTTAAACCATCCTTATACCCAATGAAGATGCACCTTTCAGATTTATTATCCAACTTGCTCCTTTTCTCCTTTGGAACACATACATATGCATCACATCCAAATACCCTCAGATGTGAAAGAGAGGGTTTCTTACTAGTCCATACCTCATGTGGAGTCTTATCCTCCAACGATGATGAAGGTGATCTGTTAACCAAGTAACATGCAGTCTCCACTGCCTCTGCCCAGAATTCTTGTCCTAACCCGGTACCACTGAGCATGCTTCTTTCCTTTTCCATCAACGTTCTGTTCATTCTTTCTGCAACTCCATTTTGTTGAGGTGTGTATGGAGTAGTCTTATGCCGTGCTATACCACACTTCTTACATAAATCTTCAAATTTCTTCTTGCAGAACTCCCCCCCATTATATGTCCTCATCACCTTTATCTTCTTCTCTGTCTGGTTTTCCACCAGAGCCTTAAATTCTTTGAATTTGTCAAAGAGTTCAAATTTCTTCCTCAAGAAATATATCCATGTATTCCTTGAGAAGTCATCTATGAATGAAACATAGTACATAGAATTACCCAGTGATGGAACCGACACAGGTCCAAACACATCACTGTGCACAAGCTCTAATATCTTGTTCACCCTCTTAGCACCAGAAGGAAAACTCACCCGATTCTGCTTCCCATATACACAATGTTCACAAAAATAGAAATATAGAGAGATATTAGACATACCTTCTACCATAACATTTCCATGCAGTATCCGAAGGCCCTTCTCTCCAATATGTCCAAGCCTTTGATGCCATAGCATGGTCTTTTCTCCAGAGACCGCTAGGCTTTCCGCTCCACTTTCGGGAACCACAGAACTGTTGCACCCATCAATAACAGTGCTGCCCTGAAGCTTGTACAGGGTTCCAATCCGAACTCCCCACATTAATACCAGTTCTCCTTGAACCATCTTACATGTATCTTTCTCGAGCACTGTTTTTACACCTACATCATCCATCTTTCTTACAGAAATCAGATTTTTGGCCAATGCAGGAATGTGTAGAACACCCAGAAGTGTTCTAATCCTTCCATCTTGCAGCTTCAGCTTAAATTTTTCACGTCCGATAATTCTGGCCTTCCTATCATCCCCTAAGAAGATATCACTGCCATCATATTTATCATACTCATAAAACCACTCCCTATGGGGAGTGAAGTGAAAGGACGCACCTGAGTCAATCAACCATGACTCATGATCTACATGTGTATTTGAAGAAGAAGCCAAATACACATCCCCACCTTCATCCGAGGTGGTTTTTGCCTTTGCAAAAGGAGCGTCATCAGATGCCTTTCCTTTCTCAAGAGCTTTAGATATGTACTCCTTCTTGTAGTGCCCTTCCTTTCCGCATTTCCAGCACACCTTTACAAAATTTCTAGGAGATTTAAATCTCCCTCTAGATTTAAATCTCCCACTCGAAACCTTATTCTTGTTTCTGTTCTGGGACGTTCCTTGTACAGATATGGCATCTCCATTCTGACCCTCCATATTTCTCTGTCTCATTTCCTCTGACAGCAAGGCTGAGACAATGCCATCAAAATTCAAGGTAGTTGTATTACTACCAATTTCAATAACTAGACTGTCCCACGAATATGGTAGAGAACACAAAAAAATGATGCACTTATCTTCACCTGAGATTTTAATATCAACAGATGAAAGCTGACTTACCACAGTATTGAAGGCGTTCAGATGCTGTGTCACCGAGTCTCCATCCTTCATCCTCATGTTATACAGCTTTTTCTGCAGGAACAATTTATTCACCAGAGACTCAGATTGGTACAAAGTCCCTAGTTTTTCCCACAAATTCTTCTCCGTAGCTTCCCCATATACATTCAACAATACCGAATCTGAGACACACAACCGTATTGTGCTCTTCCCCTTCCGATCCAACTTCTTCCAATCTTCATCTGACATTTTTGTTGGTTTAGTACTTGTATCTACCACAATCCACTGGTCTTTATCCACCAACAGATCCTCCATCTTGAGCTTCCACAACTCAAAACTCTAACCATTAAATTTATTGATCTCTATCTTCCCACCGCTCGCCATCTTCTTTCACCGCAAAAATTGGTCTCGCAGATATCCCACTGAACAGGGTCTACCTCAGGCTCGAGCAAAAAACCCCTCAGCAAAAAAGGCGTCCCCTTGAAGCCTAAACTTCTCCGATATCACATGTAGGTTTTAACCCTGTACGGAAATTATCTACAAACGAATATTAAAATAGAAAATAAACAATAGCGAGAGCATAAAACATAAAACAAATAAACACAAAGATTTTTCCCTGGATCCCAAATCGGGACGACCAACTTGATTTTTCATTATATTCCTTTTAGTGTTACAACACATATATATACATGCCGAAGCATACATAAACCCCAATCCATTAACCCTGTATTAGAACATAACCGTAGTTCCCTTGATCGGATCTACAAAATACCAGGGGCCGAAAACCATCATGCCCCAAAACCATGTGCAAATCCATGCACAAAACCATGAGAGGGTCCACGCGTGACTAGTAGTGGAAAGAATATAACACATACCCAACACAAAGAGAACTCAAGTTTTGGGTGGGCTCTTCTATCAAAAAGATTTTGAAGAGTTATTTATGCAAATAGATCATACATCTGGAAAAAATGTATGCTAACTAGGAGATGGACCATTAATAATAATAGATGGTGCATTGGTTTGGACGCTGATGTTATGATTTGAATATACTCTATATATGGGTTGGATAATGCGAACATGTTACAAGGATCGATCATTAATTTTTTACATGAAAAAGGGATTTATTACATTACACAATTAATGGAAGGGGAGTGATCCTTTATCATTATTCCCAATATGGAAGGACACGATAGATCTGGGCATTGACAATGTGTCCTCCAACATTCGAAACAAGTAAAATCAATAGTTATCTTGGGTTGGAATTTCTTAAAATCATGATGGGGAAAAAAATATGCTAGCAGGTCAACAAGTTGTCAAGGAATGTTTTGATCAAAGGTATATACTCATACATCTCTTCAACTCTAGGTGGGTAACAAGAAAAGTGTTGGTTCTGTTGGGGTTCCCATTTTTTGGCAAGGTTGGCAATACCAAAAGATGAGACAACATCAAACCACTTTCAGACCTCAGGATATAGCCCTCCTGGGTCCAAAGAGGTGTTACACCATTTTTTGGTCATCTAACCTACTATCATTAGATGGACCCAAGTACACCATGTAAGACCAATTTTACCCTAAGTAAAATTGCTCTCACTATGTCAAATAACTTAATAAACCACATTTATTAGGTTGTTTATGGTCTAAACAGGAAACCACAAAAGGAAATATTAAACAAATCTATATTTGTTTGATTTTCCTCATGGAATAATTAATTAAACAATAATTTAATTATTATTCCTCATCATGTTAAACCCAAAACAGAGAAATTAATTAGATAAATCTCTATTTATCTTATTATTTTCTAGGAATAATTATTTAAATCTTATTTAAATAATATTCCTTGTTAAATATGACTAAATCACCCACAAATAATTAAATAAATCATTATTTATTTGATTATCATTCAACCACTTTCTTAAAATGATAAATAAATCATTTATTTATTTATTATTTACAAATAAAGGGATTTGACCCAAGTCAAATACCTTTTCCCTCCAACAAATATAATAAAATATTCCATAAAAGGTGGATCTCGATTTGGTTAACGTTATTTTAATCATGCACCAAGATCTAGAATGACCCAATATTTTGTTATAAATAGGAGGGTTTTCCCTACCATTCTTCACCTTTTGTTGCCTATTGGATCACTCTGGATCTAAACTCTTGGTCTGACTTTGAGCCATTATCATTTTCATATTTTCCATTATTTGCTGTGTGAGCTCCCTTTGAGTTCTATCTTTGTCTGGGTTTTCTACACCAATAGGAGAGAGAAATGCTAGATCTGAAGTGCTGAGGACTTCCAAGAACCCATCCCATTGAGGAGAATTGGAAACATATTCTTGTTTTCCTCCCAGGTGCCCTTAATACAAAAATTCTTTCAAAAATTGTTCTTGTCTTGTCTATTGGATATATGGAGCAAACCCTTCTTTTTACTGCTTAATGTCTTTCTATGCATAGATCCGGTTTTTTGCAGCTCTTGTCTTGATCAACTAACTGCAGATCTGAAGATATTGGCAGCCACATTTGATGTTAGGGCTATTAGTTATGCGTAGCTGAAGTGGTCCTTTTTCGTACACTTCGACAAAGGATTCATACTAACAAATGGCGACTCCACACGGGTTTTAATTTATGACTGCTGTCGTTTTTCATATTCTTTCATATCCAGCTACTTCAGACCCTAGGGTTTCTTTTCAGCTATTCATTTTTCCTATTTTTATGTTGTTTTTCTCACATAAAACCCTAAAACATTAAAATTTATAACTTCCGTGTGTTTCTAGCCCTATTGCGCGTACGACATCAATCAAGAATCGACTCGGCGCAACTTTCTCGAAACCGCCGGGACACCCGTAGCTTCGGTGTCGCACTTCTTCGGCCTATAACCGCGACTGACATCTGTGTCACACTTTTGGGGCCTTATCATGACCGTACGTAAAACAGGTCGAACCTCGCGACCCGCCAATTTTTCTCAGCCGTTTTTCCATAATTTTTCCGGGCTCGTTTCCTCGTCGTGTTTTCCACCGTCTCGTCTCGTTTCGACCTGTTTCTGATCTGTTTTGCTCATCTAAGTGGGAAAATAGCCCCCTAGGGCTTCAGTACCCTCCACTTTTGGTGGAAGAGTTTTTATCTATTTCAGGTCTGTTTCTTCAGAGTTTCAGCCCCCCTTTTTTTCCAGATCTGATACCTCCTTTTCAGACCTCTTCTAATCAGCTCTTCTCCCTTTCAAATCACCTCCTGAAGTTTTGTTTGGATCTACTTTTAGGGCCTCCTCCTTGCCCCTTCTGCTTTTTGCTTATTTCCTCCTTTTTTCCAGCCACCTTGCCTCTACCTCTTGGCTGTGATCTGCACCTCTTTTCAGCAGATTTTCCCTTTAGATCCCTGTCCCTTTCGACCCTAGATCTATTGGCCTCTTTTTAGTGTGTTTTGACTATATTTTTTCCCTCTTTTAGATTAGTTTTGAGAGACCCGCCTTTTTGGGTTGAATCGATGCAATAGTAGCTGTTAATTTTCTGTTATTTCAGCATTATATATTGTTTTTGCAGCATTATTTTCAGTTACGCAGCACACTTTTTCTCTTGCTATCAAAACGGAAAGGGTTTAAAAAATTAAAATTAACACGCACCACACACTCACCCTAAGCGAAGAAGAGCCTGGTTTACACCGCTAGGCAAAGACTTTAAAATCAATTGACACTGCACCTTTTTGCCCTTGTTTCGACATTGTAATCAATTGATTCTGCACCTCCCTGCCTCTGTCGGTCGTTCTTCTTCCCCTCATGCCGTGTTTGTGTTGCCATCAATACGCCCCCAAGGCGTGTTTCCCAAAGACTTCTTGGCCTTCACCCTCAGTTTCTGGTCGATCGACCTGCTCCTTCCCGCCGTCCTCGAGCCAGTCCTCCACTGAGTCCGCACTCTGACTCCTCTTCTGATTCTTTGTGTTCTCCTTTTCCTTCTGGTTCTCCCCCTATCACCTTCACTATGTCTGGTCCAGGGCCTAACGCTAGCGGTACTCCCGGCCCTAATGCGGGGACTACTACTAGCGGAACCACCACAGGAACTACCTCAGCTGCACCTTTGCTTCTGTACATCGCAGGCCTCAGCCTCCCCGATTTCAATCAGTTGATCAATGACCCTATCCGCCACGATGTTGGTTGGCCTGCTATGCCAACCAAGCTCCCCTCCGACATCCCTAAGTTCGAAGGCCTTGCTGGAGAAGATCCAACCAACCATGTCCGATCTTTCCACATGTGGTGTTCCTCCAATTCCATTACCGACGATTCCATCCATCTTCGGTTGTTCCAACGCACGCTTACCTACGCGAAGCCGAAATGCACACCAAGCCACCTCTTCCCATACCACCTTTGCGACCATTGCCCAAGCCTTTTTATCTTACTTCCAGCTCCCTCTCCGATACGATACTGGTATGGAGCTTTTGACCTCTTTCAAGCAAACCTCTTCAACCCGCCTTTCCGCTCATGTCCAGGAATGGCGACGAAGACGAAGCTTATGTCGAGCTCCCCCCTTCGAAGATCGGATCTATATGGACTGGTTCCTTCACTCTCTCTTAGCTCCCATTGGCAAATATGTCTCCTCCCATTTCCCTCAAACCGAAGAAGCCGCCCTCCAAATAGCCTTGAAATATGACATGATCTATGCTCAGTCTAGTTATGTTTATACCGTCCTCCCTAACCTCCCCAGGCCCGGTGGTGCTAACGCCCCGGGGGCATCTCATTCCGCTGACCCGTATCATTGGGAGCCAAATCCTTTCATCCGTATGCTCAACATCCTATGGGCTATGGTCTCCCTCAGGGAGGGGCCAGCACCTCTAGCACTTTTCCCCCTCCAGGTAGCATGTATCCAGGATATAGCATGCCTCATCCTTTTGCCCAACCTCCTACTTACCTCAATGTTTCCCAACCTAACCATTACTCTTATCTGTAGCCTGGTGCGCCAACTCCTCCAACATATGCGTTTCCATATCCCTTGCCTCCTCCAACCCCGCAACAGCACCTACAGCCCCCTCCAGGGCAAGTATTTGCACAGCAGGGCGCGACTAATCCCCCTTCTTCTCAAAGAAGGCGGAGAGGCAATCCAAACCAATCTGCCCCTGGTACTCGTGGACCCAATCCTCAAGGTATTGACCCTAACACTGTTAACCAGAAACAAGGCACTCAGCCCAAGCCAGACAGGCCTCTTCGCACAAATAAGCCTTGTTCGTGTTGCGGTGTTTATGGTCACTACACCCACGATTGTCCCCTCTTACCACAGATGCGGTAGATGTGGGAGTCTCAAGCCACATTACGAGGACAACATGCCTCCCCTCATGCTCCCCTTAATGTGGCCACTACTCAACCAGCTGTGTTTACTGATCCTTTCCCTCAGCAAGGATTCATGGCTACCCAACCGCCTGCCAGCCAGGTCACCACTCAACCTTCCCCTTCTGGTTCCTCCGATTACCAGCTCCTTATGATAAACTCTGATCCTTCCCCAACCTTCGACCTTCACCTTCACACTCGGTCTCGCCAGTACCCCAAGCCTTCCGCTCAGTCTGCCCCCGAGTCCCCTTCTTCAGGTTCTACAGAGCCTCTTTCGACACCCAATGGCCCCTTACATATCCCTCAACCCAAAGTTGGGGTTCATACCAAGATTCCTATGGGTCCATTACGTCGCAATGTTGCTCCTGGTCGAGCTTCTCATGCGTATAGCATAGTAGAAGATTTGGCGCAATCTCCTGCTGCCATTTCCACGTTGGAACTCCTCCAGTCGTGCCCTTCCCAAAAGAAGGCTCTTCTATCTGCCGTGGGCGCTATAGATCCTGCCGATGACCAAATGATTGTTTTCGACGCTCATCAATCAGACCATCCTCCTCTTCCTGCTTCCGTCACCTTCCAAATCCCAGTCAAAATCCGGAATGCCAACGTTTCTCGGTGCATAATTGATGAGGGGGCATCCACCTGTGTGATGTCCGCTTCAGTTTGGAAGCAACTCGGATCTCCTGAGTTGGCCCCTTCCATGATCACCCTTCGAGCGTGGGACGGCCACGCCTCCCAGCCCATTGGCCTTTTCCGTAATTGTCCTATCACCCTTGCCGGTAAGACCATTTGCGTTGACGTCGAAGTCATTGACGCCCCTCTAGACTACAACATTCTATTAGGGCAAAGCTACACCTATGCCATGTCTGCTGTCCCATCTGCGGTTTTTCGCAAGATGTCTTTTCCTCACAATGGAAAGATAGTCACCATCGACCAGTTGACTTACCATGAGCCGCCGTCTCAGACCTCCCTGGAGACGACCATCTCTTCTGTAGCCAATAAGCAAACCGTCGATTCCTTGACCAGTGTCTCCCTCGACGTCTACAAAGATTCCTCCCTCCTTGGAAATTTTCCTGGTCCCCCCCTCCTCATATCTCTGATCCCAGCTTGTCGAATGTTTGCATTATGTAATCGTCTCGGGCTGCCCTTAAGCGACCCGCTTCGGCTAGTCAGCAACCTCAGACTCAACCTCGCCCACCACAACCCACTCCTAGCCCTTCATCTCTGCCAGCCGGACCTCCTCCTTCTGGCCCTTCTCCTACAGCTGGTATCCCTGAACCCCTTTATCCCCCTGAATCAGTTCCCCCAGGCCTTAATCATCTCGGAGCCGTCCCTCCTGGTCATTATCCCACGGGTCAGATACCTTTCCTGGCTCCCCCTCCGGGAGTCTATTCGGTCCCCGTCATGGCCACCCTCTCTCTCCCTAACCTGACCCTGGGTATACCCGTCTAGTACCTTGACCCTCCAGCCGCTACCCCTCATGGTCACCCCAAACCCTATCTTGCTTTGACACCGGTTCAACCGGTCCCCCTCGCTTCCTCCATTGCTACCATGCCCCCTGCACCTCCCCAGGACCCTACCCCTGCGGTGGCAGCTCCAGGAAAGAAAGGCAAAGCTCGCAAGGGGGCATCCCAAGACAAGGCCACCACGACTGACCCAGCTCCTTCTCCGCCCGCAAAGCCTTGCGCCTTGTGTGATGTCGTCGGTCACGCCACCCATACTTGTCCTGAGTTTCCTCGCATTCAACCCATGGTTAAAGTCGCGTTCCCTGAGTCTACGATCTCCGACCCTTCTCTTTCGTCCTCGTCCGTAACCAAGAACCCAAAAAGTATTCGCACTAGCAAACCCTGTGCTTTGTGCGGTGTCCATGGCCATTACTCCCACCATTGTCCTCACCTGACGCATTACCGCGCCTCTTTAGAAGTAGTTCGAGAGTATGAGGTTGAAAAAAATCAATCCACCTCTCCCATACTCGCGCAGTATGCTTCGGGTCAGCTTGAGGATCCCCCCGCTCCCATCGAAATCCCCCCCCCTGATGTCCAGATGACGGAGTCTACTACGACCATTCTTTACCGATCATCCTTTGTGAGACCCTTGGAGCACATTCCCCTTGAATCCTCCCCTATTGTTTCGCTTGACCTCCCTTCAGCGACCACCCTGGGCTCCCCATCTTTTAACCCTTTGTTTCCCTGTTCTTCCGTCATACCCCGTGATGATCCGTATGCGAGCCTTTATTCCCCCACAGATGATTTAGATAACTTTTCCGTGTCATGTGGTGCCCTTTCCACCCTTGACCCCCTCTTTTCCGCCCATACACGAGATAACTCCACCCGCATCTCTGTTGACCCCTGCAGCCCGAGTCCCCGCCATCCCTCCTATAGCCCTCATATACCACCCTCTAGTTTGTATATGAGTCATAGCCATCCTGCTCATCGCACTCCCCCCTGCAGTTGTCGCTTGATGTCTTCTATACACTCACGCTGCCGTCATTGTCCCTCCTCCCCCCATTTGTTGTCTTGTAACACTATTCCGCAGGACCTCCCGTCCCCACCCTATATCGGTTACGCCGATGGTGCAAGTCGTTACTCCCGGAATCTAGCCTCGGCGGGTTGGGCCATTTTCACCCCCTTGCATGCCCATGTGCTCTCAAACGAGGTCTGCATTGGTACTGCCACCAACAATCAGGCCGAATATGATGCAGTGAATGGTCTCTTAGCCGGTGCCCTCTTTCATCGCATCCTCCATTTGCATGTTCGTTTAGATTCCCTACTTCTTGTCATGCAACTAAATGGTGTCTATCGTGTGCATAATACTGTGCTGTTTAGACGATATTTACGAGTGAAACTCTTGATACGTGAATTTGAAACCATAACTTTCAACCATGTACCTCGAGAACATAATCACTATGTAGATAGTATTGCAAACCATGTTCTAGATTGGCATTTATCACACACATTTCATACAAGACAATAATATTCATAATCATTAAAAAAGATGCATATCCATAATATGTGTCGCAAAACATGTGTTTAGAGTCCATCTACTCTGATACATATGACATGCCCATAGCATGTTACAAAAAAATCAAAACTGGGGGCACCACCTGCCCCTACATACACACTAGGGGGCACCACATGCCCCACACCTAATCACTATCTGGCGGATCCTGAGCCAATGGCTCTGCTCCTGCAGCCTGTAGATCACGTATCCCCTGACCTGCCATCGCCATGCGCCGCATGACACCTTGCCATTCCGAGGGTAGACCAATGCATGGCTCTATGTACTGGTCGTCTAAGTCTTGCCACCCGCGCTCTGACACTCCGGTCAGCAAACTCTCGCATCTACGGCGGATGTCCTCCAGAAGGGCGGTCGTGTCCTCATTACGCGCTGCTCTTGACCCACTCAGACCTGCAACTCCATATGCTGCCGGTCGTCCCATATATCTGGCCGGTTTTACCGGAGCTATATCTGCATACCAACAATACAGGAATCAGTACCCTATCTACTATTCACTAACTGTAACATGCCCAAAAAAGAATAGTTACTTATCACTTACCATCAGGTCCCCATACTCGACCAGGCGGAAGTGGTAGGTCCGGATCCCCACAATAACTCATCCCACTATAGGGATAGTCATCTATGTATAACGAAATCTGATCCCAATGGGCAAAGAACTTAGGTCGAAACACTCGTCCGACCGCCCCTCCTCCTCTGCACAGTAGCCGCCCCCACCGGCGCATCTTGGGCTCTCTCGGGCCCCCATCTAGGAGCTGTATACGAGGTCGTAAGGTCGGGATCTTCTCAAAAAAGAAGGAACACAATAAATTCCCATACGAGCAATCGTGGTTCACTTGCCACTTGCACAGCGACAGCTGTCATTTTAACGACACCAACATCATTTGGGCCCACCCATAGTAGGTCCCACTCAACACACTCTCTACGATCATCATCTGCCCCCCAATGATGTGATGGAACACCTAGATGCCTAGGATCCGTAGCACCGTTGTGGCCACTACCCGGGTCTCCAGTCTCTCTAGGTCCCCGATCGGTATCCGCATCCCTTTGACTCAGAGACCCGGTCAACAATGCCGCTCCACAAACTCCATGATGTTATGCCCCCGTGGTAACACTGGCTGCGTATTTCCCACCATCCCAAGTGGTGGGAGACCTGTCAGGAAATACACATCCTAGACTGTCAGTTCGATCCTGTGCCCCTGCACTACAAAGACCTCATGCTCTGGATCCCAATAACTGATAATCCGGGCCAACAAGGGCTCTCCAGCTCTCATCAGAGGGTTATCCAACAACTTCAGAACCCCACACCTAGCCAACACACGACGGACACCCTAATCTGCCTGGATCTCTACCCGTAATGTACCCAGGTCTCTCTCTCTCCAGTTCACCTGTATATCTGCCATATCTGCACAAAAACATCATCTTTTTCAGCCTACAGATAGGGAATACTGTAACCAAACATAAAAAACCCAACTCTCAGCCATCAAACAGCACTAAAACCCCCTCATCTTCCAGGTCACACTTTTTTTCCAAATCCTGGGACAGGTCGCACCTTTTGGCTCAAAACCTGTGTCCCAGGTCGCAGATTTTGGCCCAAAAAGTGCGAACCGGCCGAAAATATGCAAGGGGGGATGTTCCTGAGATTCTGGGCCCTAATCTGAACTTTCAATCCATCAAAATGAAAGAGTAAGGTTAGGCCTCTTACCTGCAACTGACGGATCTCGATTCCAACGGTCGGTTTGTCCGCTACGCTCACCGCAAGATTTAGGGCCTTCTCTCCTCTCTACATTCACCACAGCAACACTAGAAAATGAGTGGATTTGGAGGGAAAACTTCCTTATTAAAAGAGAACCCTTGTTTCTTCTTTCGCCTGCTGCGACCATAACGTAGCTCCATTTGACAAACCGTCTGCACCGTTGGAAAGCTCTCACCGAGCCCTAAAATGAGTATCTGTTAGTTTTTTGTGATTTGATACTTCACCAGGACACATTTGGTCCAAGATGGGTCACTTCACCTCTCCTTAAAATCGCATTTCTTCACTTACAACACTTGTACTTGGGGCACCACTTTGCCTCCTTACTTGTCTTTGTTCGTGTTTATTTTCGTCGTGAGTTACCATCTTGTACTCATGTTTTCATGGTCCCCCATTGGACCTTTACTGTGTGGCAGCACCATCGAGTCGCCCTTGTTTAGAGCATCCAAGTGGAGTCATCATCGCATTCATGGATTCTATCCCGAGTCCCTTTGTACCCCGCTATAGTCCTCCATCCCTCATTGCTTGGTTTCTCTCTTGTGTCGCACATTATGGCCTTCAGTCCCACTTTCCCTTATGCCTAATGATATTGTTTCAGTCGCTGCCATGTCATTCATGCCCTTTATGCTCTAGCAAGGGAAGTCGTCCATTCGCTACTCAGTCCCCTCCATTCCACCATCATCATTGGTATTAGTCTGTCTGTCACTCTACTATTTTATCTCGTGCCTTAGTTGAGGATCTCTTATTGCCTCACCTATGGCGGACCTCCTTCTGTCGAGATTAGCTCCTTCATTCCAGAAGACAGGTCTAGAGTGAAGTGTACCTTGGTTCCAGCTTCCACTCTTGTTCGGTGCCTCAGATCAGGCAAAGGGATCTCTCATTTCCCTTTGACTTGATTGTTTCTCCACTCCAGCTCTTTTCAGCATGATCAAGATCCGTATACTTGATGGTTCAGTGATGTAGAAGCAGCTCTTGGTGATTCCTGGGTGAGTGTGAGATGTCTCAGCCCTCATGAGGGGGTGGCCCTGCAGGTAGCCCCCCACATGCCCGTATGACCTCTTCATTGCAGCCCTTGATGTAGCTCCATATATTTGATGATGTCGGCCTTAGCCGCTTGTAGCGCCTCTTTGATTTGCATGTATCAGTCAGATTTTGTGAGCCCTTCCCCACTTATAGGGGGCATTTGGGTTGTATTTGTATCTCATGTACTCAGATATTATTGTATAAGTCCTGGCTGTTATCCCAGGCACAGCATGTATGTGGGATCCCTCATTGTATTTTTATCTGGCTCATTTTTATGCCGGCTGTACTTTATGGTTTGGTCCCTTGTTTACTAGACACACTATTATTTTGTACTTTATCTCGGCGGGCATAGGTATGCCTCCCCCGCCGCCTTTAGCATAGGTACCCTCTCATAAAAAGAGACTTGTTGCACCTACAAGTCTCGTCTCCTCAGGGTCTAGTTCTTCAGCACATTAGTCTACCTTACATTTCTCTCTCTGACTTCCCTTTTTGATGTCTGGTGATTGAGTTCTTACAACGTACTTCGGTCATACGATTTGCTCCTAACACTCGCACGTTGGGGGGAAATCTGTTACACCATTTTTTGGTCATCTAACCTACTATCATTAGATGGACCCAAGTACACCATGTAAGACCAATTTTACCCTAAGTAAATTTGCTTTCACTATGTGAAATAACTTAATAAAACACATTTATTAGGTTGTTTATGGTCTAAACAGGAAACCCCAAAAGGAAATATTAAACAAACCTATATTTGTTTGATTTTTCTCAAGGAATAATTAATTAAACAATAATTCAATTATTATTCCTCACCATGTTTAACCCAAAACAAAGAAATTAATTAGATAAATCTTTATTTATCTTATTATTTTCTAGGAATAATTATTTAAATCTTATTTAAATAATATTCCTTGTTAAATATGACTAAATCACCCACAAATAATTAAATAAATCATTATTTATTTGATTATCATTCAACCACTTCCTTAAAATGATAAATAAATCATTGATTTATTTATTATTTACAAATAAAGGGATTTGACCCAAGTCAAATACCTTTTCCCTCCAACAAATATAATAAAATATTCCATAAAAGGTGGATCTAGATTTGGTTAACGTTATTTTAATCATGCACCAAGATCTAGAATGACCCAATATTTTGTTATAAATAGGATGGTTTTCCCTACCATTCTTCACCTTTTGTTGCCTATTAGATCACTCTGGATCTATATACTTGGTCACATTCTACATTATTTGCTGTGTGAGCTCCCTTTGAGTTCTATCTTTGTCTGGGTTTTCTACACCAACAAGAGAGAGAGATTCTAGATCTGAAGTGCTGAGGACTTCCAAGAACCCATCCCATCGAGGAGAATTGGAAACATCTTCTTGTTTTCCTCCCAGGTGCCCTTAATACAAAAAATTCTTTCAAAAATTGTTCTTGTCTTGTCTATTGGATATATGGAGCAAACCCTTCTTTTTACTACTTAATGTCTTTCTATGCATAGATCTGGTTTTTTGCAGCTCTTGTCTTGATCAACTAACTACAGATCTGAATATATTGGCAGCCATATTTGATGTTAGGGCTATTAGTTATGCGTAGCTAAATTGGTCTCTTTTTGTACACCTCGACAAAGGATTCATACTAACAAGAGGGATCTCTCTATGATTGTCTAAGGTATATGACTTTGAAGCTCCAAGTTAAGGTGTTAGGCTAGTTATAAGGCTCGGGGTTTGTTTGTTTGGTTGTTGGGAATCAGGAAAGAAGGGTTCAATATAAGACAAGGATGGGAAAAGGGGATTTAGGCAAAGGAGAGATAATTCCAGGGAACATTCAAGACCATTGGGAAATGGAGTCAGGAAAGGATTTGCTTGCTAATCAATATCCAGGCTTTCAATTGGGCTAGTCATCTAAAGCATTGGATCTTAAAGATGATAGTGTGGTAGGATAGGCAAGAGGGAAGGTGAGAGCAAGGAAACATTAAAGATTCAGAACACAAAGTTGAAAACCTGAGATCAGAGAGAGGCTTTGAACTCTCAATGCTTCGACCTCCAGCTTGAGGGATATTAGAAAGGTTCGATTAATTGACAATGATCCTAGTGAGAAAAAGACAGAGTTCTAGACCTCCCAGTGTTCCCAATTCATTCAATTAAACCTCAACAAGAACATCTGAAACACTGACCTCAATAATTCATACATCAGCTAGCAGGCAATAACATCCACTACACTGGTTAAATTAATTGAAATAAATCCTCAGATACACACATAGCAGAAAAACATTAAAGGCAAGGAGAGCAGAAACATAGGGTACCTAACAAGGGTAAATCCTATGCCAGATTTCTAATGCAAGCCAGTAGAAATGCAATGAAACGAATTAAAATACAGAGATAGAAAAACATCACCAGCTGCTTTAAATCAGGATCCAAAGAAATGTGCTTGTCATATTAAGAGCAACACCAGTCAAGTACAACATTTCCAACAGCTTGAAAGTTCAGTCTGAATACATCTTCCTCAGACTATCTTACAACTTTACATAGAGAACATGTCTCAAAGGAAATAGCTTGCAATTCTCTGATAATCAATCAACAACCTTTACAATGAGTTTCTTCATGGATTTTATAGCTGAAAGAGAGCAGAGGAGGTAGGTGAAACACTAAATGAAGCATTAAACTCAGAAAAGAAAGAGGGAAGAAGCCCATTCTATTTAAACGATGTGCATTTATCTCTGGCACTCTTTGGTGAAAGAATGATCTTCTTTAGGCCTCCATTTACTCCGGTATGGCTCTGATGCACTCTGGCTGCAGTATTCTGTAGTATCTTTGGTGAATAAACAAAGGGAAAATAAATGACAGTGAAGTGCGCCATGCTGTATAACAAATGCTCTGGTAGCTTAGGACTGTGGTCAGGGCTTTATTTTCTTCAGGAACACGGTAAATAAAGGAAACAATATGGGAGCTTGGTCCTTTAGAACGATCTGCTGATGTGAAATCCTAATAGTATTGTTTTCTGTGTGCTGGGCCTTCTGAGAGATCCATGATGTCTTTGATCTGGTGCTTTGCCTCTAAACCACTAAGTTAAGGCTCAAAGACCTTCATTTTCTTGCCTTAAACTCTCTGCTGCTCCATTTATGTCTCCGTCGCTTAAATCTGTGCTTTAATGGCTCTGGGGAGGTTTTAAAGAGTTCAAACCCTGTTCTTTTAATGCAAGTCCAGTCGTTCTTCCACTGTATTAAAGACTGTGTACTCATGGCAGCTTTCACCACCTGATAACCCTACAAAACACGAAACCTGTTAAGAAAACCATGCATGGAGGTGGTGGATGTAGGGGAGTCAAGAGGATGGAAGCGCGACGGTGATAAAATGATGAAGCAATAGTGAAAAATGTATAAATGTGGTGTAAACTGTGACCTATAGGGTTATGGTGGAGAAATGAGTGTGGACCGTTAGATCATGGTCTGGTGACGAAGATCGACAGTGGAGATTAATCCGTGGGATGGCGTATGAAGTTTGGCAGAATGAATGTGAAACATTAAACTTTAATGTATATCACTTAAGTTTTGATATAGGCGGAAATATAAAGAAATGGATTGAAATGCAATGAAAATGATCATGTGGTGGGACCCGGCATGGGTGGAGGGCGATTCATCCAGGACCATCGGATCTCAGGAGGAGATCGATGGCTATGATTCAATCGGAGGGGAGAAATGGGAGGTTTGACAATCTGATGGACGATGGCACAATTAGATCATGACCGTTGGATCTTGGATTAAATGGACGGTCGAGATTGGATCGGGGAATCGCAATCGCAAAGGGTGGAAGGGGGTAGCATTTGAAAAATGTGATTGCGATTGAAACGGGAGAGCGCAGGCTGTTGGATCAACAGGGGGATCAACAGTGGAGATTGGATCGGCGGGGGATAGAAAAAAGCGACGGGAGGGGAGCGGAACAAATCTGGACCGTTGATTCTCGGAATGGATGGACGGCTGTGATCTGGTCGGGGATCGCAATCAGGGGCACAAAGAGTGGTACCATTTAAAAGTTCCGATTGTGATTGGGAGCGGGAGTGCAATCAGCGCTGAGCCATCTGATTCGGGTCTGGATCGACGGCGGAGATTGAATCGGCGGGGAAAAGAATGGGGTGACGGGACGTGATGCGATAAGATCTGGGCCATTGATTTCGAACGGATGGACGGCTATGATTCAATCGGGGAATCGCAATCGAGGGGAAAACGAGTAGCACCATTTTAAATTTTCGATTGCGATCGAAAGTGGGAGCGCGACTAGCATCGGGCCGTCGGCTCCGAGTGATAGATCAACGGTGGAGACCGCGGCGCGGGACTTATGGACCAAAACTCAATCACATCGGCAAATTTTAGTTAACACGTAGAAAGCACTCGCCCGATGGTTGCGATTGCGATTAGCGCCCGGACCATTAGCGTTCGGTTTTAGTGCTAGGGGCATATGGGGAAGTGGTTTGTGGGCCTGGCGGCAAAGGGGCTAGGCCCTTATATAAAGTAAAAAGTGGGTTTTTTGCTCCTTTTTAACACCTTTCAAGGCTGGGAAAAGGTAATGATAGGGGGAAAAGGGGGGAATTAGGCCGAACAAAGGGAACTTGTAGGATTTAAAGGGAATTTTGGGTATGATTTAGAGGGTAAAGGGGGACTTTGACAAAGGGAAGAAAAGGGTAAAATGGGACATTTTACAGGGATACCAGGGGCAAATAAAGGCCTTTTGGAGCACAATTTTTTATCCTCGGTGAGGCTTACTGACTCTAGAACAACAGAGGGAAATGATCAAAGGGTGGGGAACATGAAAAGGCTTCAAGGATGATGTGTTTACAAGATAAATGCATTCCTTGAAGGCTCATAAAACAAATTATCCCCTTGCTTTCTTGTCAAGGAATTTATAGGGGGCTAACAGTGGCTCCACATGGGGATGGCTTCTTCTTGAAGGAGTCAAGAATTCAGAAATGATCTTTGGAGTAGGCCGGATGCCTGCTGCTTGAGCCACCTTTCTTCTTTGTTTTTCAGCTGCCACAATTGTGAATACATTAATTAGCAGAAACATCACCCAAACAATCTACCTACCCATCCTACAATCCTAGCATTTTTTCTTCTTCTAGGGTGCATTTGGACTAGCAGAAGTCTGTTGAGCAGATTTAGGATGACTGAGCCCCAAGTTCTGAATAAAGTGAATGTCAGGGGGTGTGGATGGAGGGGTCTCCTTGTCCCTAATGTGTTTACCACTATGAGGTGATGAACCAGGGAGCTCAAGGTCTGGCTGGTTTGGAACACTGAATGACCTAGTTCTTGGTAGTCTGTTTGGTAGGTCTAGGTCAAAAAATGGGTCTGATAGAGCTGTAAAGTCTTCTGGAGCATAGTTAGATCTATGGATTTGGCTGGAAATAGTTGGTCTTTTATGTGTAGGGGATCTCTTGAGGATGCTCTCAGGGTTGTCCACTATTTCAGGTGGGTCTGGGTTGGGATAAGCTCTTGTGTGAATGGTTCTTGAAGCCAGAATGCTATTTTCCAACAAAGTAGATCAACCCTACTTGTTACCTCTATTGTGGTTGATGTTGTGTTAGAGGCCGGTCTTCCAGTGGAGTCTTATGTGAAACCAAGATAATCAGCAGGCCTACTGATCACCAGTGGAGTCTTTGATCTTTAAGGAGCTATGGAGTCGCCAGGTGGAAGGTTTGGGGTGCTTCTGGAGGGTACACTGTCCACCACAGTGCTTATGAGATGTCCCCTTTCAGGAATATCTCAAACTCAACAAACTCTAACCAGAGATTGACTGGGAGGGAATTTACCAGATATATCACCTCTGAAAGAGTGTGAGATCCAGAGGCTACCTGGCCCTTTCCAGGCTCTGTCTAAGAGTATGGGAGAAACACAAAAAATGGTGTAGAAAGTGGATTTCAAATGGAAGTGTTTAACTACCAACCTGACCAGAGTTTCTAGGTTTTCTGAGGCTTTTGTGATGTAGTATGGTGGAAAATACTCAGAATGTTCCCCAGCGGAGTCGCCATTATGTTGGGGTTCCCATGTTTTGGCAAGGTTGGCAATACCAAAATATGAGACAACATCAAACCACTTTCATACCTCAGGATCTATCTCTCCTGGGTCCAGAGAGGGATCTCTCTATGATTGTCTAAGGTATATGACCTTGAAGCTCCAAGTTAAGGTGTTAGGCTAGTTATAAGGCTCGGGGTTTTTTTGTTTGGTTGTTGGGAATCAGGAAAGAAGGGTTCAATATAAGACAAGGATGGGAAAAGAGGATTTAGGCAAAGGAGAGATAATTCCAGGGAACATTCAAGACCATTGGGCAATGGAGTCAGGAAAGGATTTGCTTGCTAATCAATATGCAGGCTTTCCATTGGGCTAGTCATCTAAAGCATTGGATCTTAAAGATGATAGTGTGGTAGGATAGGCAAGAGGGAAGGTGAGAGCAAGGAAACATTAAATATTCAGAACACAAAGTTGAAAACCTGAGATCAGAGAGAGGCTTTGAACTCTCAATGCTTCGGCCTCCAGCTTGAGGGATCTTAGAAAGGTTCGATTAATTGAAAAGGATCCTAGTGAGAAAAAGATAGAGTTCTAGACCTCCCAGTGTTCCCAATTCATTCAATTAAAAATCAACAAGAACATTTGAAACACCGACCTCAATAATTCATACATCAGCTAGCAGGCAATAACATCCACTACACTAGTTAAATTAATTGAAATCAATCCTCAGATACACACATAGCAGAAAAACATTAAAGGCAAGGAGAGCAGAAACATAGGGTACCTAACAAGGGTAAATCCTATGCCAGATGTCTGATGCAAGCCAGTAGAAATGCAATGAAATGAATTAAAATATAGAGATAGAAAAACATCACCAACTGCTTTAAATTAGGATCCAAAGAAATGTGCTTGTCATATTAAGAGCAACACCAGTCAAGTACAACATTTCCAACAGCTTGAAAGTTTAGTCTGAATACATCTTCCTTAGCCTATCTTACAACTTTACACAGAGAACATGTCTCAAAGGAAACAACTTGCAATTCTCTGATAATCAATTAACAACATTTAAAATGAGTTTCTTCATGGATTTTATAGCTGAAAGAGAGCAGAGGAGGTAGGTGAAACACTAAATGAAGCATTAAACTCAGAAAAGAAAGAGGGTCGAAGCCCATTCTGTTTAAACTCTATGCATTTATCTCTGGCACTCTTTGGTGAAAGAATTATCTTCTTTAGGCCTCCATTTACTCCGGTATGGATCTGATGCACTCTGGCTACAATACTCTGTAGTACCTTTGGTGAATAAACAAAGGGAAAATAAATGACAGTGAAGTGCGCCATGCTGTATAACAAATGCTCTGGTAGCTTAGGACTGTGGTCAGGGCTATATTTTCTTCAGGAACACGGTAAATAAAGGAAACAATATGGGAGCTTGGTCCTTTAGAATGATTTGCTGATGTGAAACCCTGATAGTATTGTTTTCTGTGCGCTGGGCCTTCTGAGAGATCCATGATGTCTTTGATTTGGTGCTTTTCCTCTAAACCACTAAGTTAAGGCTCAAAGACCTTCATTTTCTTGCCTTAAACTCTCTGCTGCTCCATTTCTGTCTCTGTCACTTAAATCTGTGCTTTAATGGCTCTGGGGAGGTTTTACAGAGTTCAAACCCTGTTATTTTAATGCAAGTCCATTAGTTCTACCACTGTATTAAAGACTGTGTACTCATGGCGGCTTTCACCACCTGATAACCTTGTAAAACACGAAACCTGTTAAGAAAACCATGCATGGAGGTGGTGGATGTAGGGGAGTCAAGACGATGGAAGTGCGACGGTGATAAAATGATGAAGCAATAGTGAAAAATGCATAAATGTGGCGTAAACTGTGACCTATAGGGTTATGGTGGAGAAATGAGCGTGGACCGTTACATCATGGTCTGGTGACGAAGATCGACGATGGAGATTAATCCGTGGGATGGCGTATGAAGTTGGGCGGAATGAATGTGAAACATTAAACTTTAATGTATATCACTAAAGTTTGGATATAGGTGGAAATATAAAGAAATGGATTGAAATGCAATGAAAATGATCGTGTGGTGGGACCCGGCATGGGTGGAGGGCGATTCATCCAGGACCGTCGGATCTCAGGAAGAGATCGACGGCTGCGATTCAATCGGAGGGGAGAAATGGGAGGTTTGACAATCCAATGGACCACTACTACATTTGGCGGAAATTCCGACACTTGGTTCCGACGCTTTTGACCAAATGTCGGAAATTTCCCCAAATTTTTTCCATCCCACCCGAAACCGTCGCTATACCGACGTTTATAGAAAAGTTTCGCAATACCGACACTTAGAAAAGTGTCACAAATGCGACGTTTGGAGGAAGATGTCGCAATTGCGACACTATGGCCCAAAGCGTCGCTATTGTGACGACTGCCTCCAAATGTCGCAAGTGCGACACAATGTCTAGGTGTTGCAATTACGACGTTTGGAGGTACCCGTCGCAATAGCGATGCTTTTTCCGCCGTCGGTATAACGACACTTATATGTGCACTACATAAAAATACGAAACTTATATGAGCGCTACATAAAAATTTGAAACTTATATGCGCGCTACATAAAAATGATTTTATTGTTTCGTATCCGTCGCAATAGCTACATTAACGTCTGATATCATGCACGCATTCGCCCTACGCTCTTGCAGAACAACATTCGCCCTCAGCATTCGCCCTCAGCTCTTGCAGAACAGCATTTTCCCTCAGCATTCGCCCTCAGCGTTCGCCCTTAGCTCTTGAAAAATGGTAAGTTCTTACTACAGGCCCTTCCTCCTATAGTAGGGTTGACTTTATTTGGGTTTTTTTGGTCAATTCCATTGGATTGTGTTAGGCTGTAGGGTTCTCTCTAGATGTCAAGAATCAAGATTCAATACCCTCTATTATCTTCATCACCCAATACAAGATTTAAATCTTTCCCAAAGAAACGCTTATTAATTTGGCAGCCATTATTTCTCCCTGCTTTAAAAACCCTACATTTAAATGAAAACAAGCATTGCATTTCAACTACAAAAATCTATTAGTGTTCAAATGTACATGTGTGCTACATTAACGTCTAATATCACGTGCGCATTCGCCCTCCGTTCTTGCAGAACATCATTCGCCCTCAGCATTCGCCCTGAGCTCTCAGAGAACATTCACCTCGCATTCACCCTAAAGATTCACCCCGAGTTTGTAGAACAAAGATTCACTCTCAGCTCCCGCAGAACAACATTCGCCCCCGCATTTGCCCTCGCCTTATAAAACAACATTTTCCCCGCATTCGCCCTCACCCGCATTCGCCCCCGCCCCCCCGCCCCAAGTGCAATATCACCGCCCTCAGCTCTTGCAAAATGGTAAGTTCTTACCGCAGGCCCTTCCTCCTATAGTAGGGTTGACTCTATTTGGGTTTTTTTGGTCAATTCCATTGGATTGTGTTAGGCTGTAGGGTTCTCTCTAGATGTCAAGAATCAAGATTCAATACCCTCTATTATCTTCATCACCCAATACAAGATTTAAATTTTTCCCAAAGAAACGCTTATTAATTTGGTAGCCATTATTTCTCCCTGGTTTAAAAACCCTACATATAAATGAAAACAGGTATTGCATTTCAACTACAAAAATCTATTAGTGTTCAAATGTACATGTGTGCTACATTAACATCTGATATCACGCGCGCATTTTCCCTCCGCTCTTGCAGAACAGCATTTGCCCTCAGCTCTTGCAGAACAGCATTCGCCCTCACCATTCGCCATGAGCTCTTGCAGAACAGCATTCACCCTCAGCATTCGCCCTGAGCTCTTGCAGAACAACATTCACCATGCATTCGCCCTCAACTCTTACAGAACAGCATTCGCCCTCAGCTCTTGCAGAACAACATTCGCCCTCAGCTCTTGCAAAATGGTAAGTTCTTACTGTAGGCCCTTCCTCCTATAGTAGGGTTGACTCTATTTGGGGTTTTTTGGTCAATTCCATTAGATTGTGTTAGGCTGTAGGGTTCTCTCTAGATGTCAAGAATCAAGATTCAATACCCTCTATTATCTTCATCACCCAATACAAGATTTAAATTTTTCCCAAAGAAACGCTTATTAATTTGGTATCCATTATTTCTCCCTGCTTTAAAAACCCTACATTTAAATGAAAACAAGCATTGCATTTCAACTACAAAAATCTATTAGTGTTCAAATGTACATGTGTGCATCACTTGTGTAGGGTATTCTTTTTCCACTTTCACATTATCCAAGAATGTGTGCAGTATAGTTCATATTTTTTGTGATTTAGATTATCTTGAAAAAGGAAAGGTAAATTATTTCCCATGGAAAAAGAAGGTTTTCCCTTTTATAGGTTGTTTGGACTTACGTGGAAAAATTTATGGTATGCCTTTCATATTATGTAGTTTAAATTTGAATTAACAGATTATTCTACATGAAAATATAATTACCTATGTGATGTCCTTCATCACTAATTAAAATTATAGGGTTTCAATTTCCTCGACTCTAACTCATCTGATGCTAAATTCTAGGTTCTCATTGGTGGATCACTCTTCCATTGATTTCCTTTCCCTCTAGAACTTGTCATACTTTAAAAGTCATCAATGATACATATATTATTTCAGGTATCCCAAAAGGCTTTATAGTAGAACATATTGTGAATTTTTTTTGACACTTGAGGATTCTTTTTAGAACTGCAACGCAGTCTATGCTATCGAGTTATATACCAAGCAACTTGTCCTTAATAACCACACTATGAGGTAGGCTCAACCAGTTTGAACTTGTTGGGACATAGCATATGAATTTGTGTGATGAGTCCATATCACAGGTCTATTATGGTGACAAAAGTGAAGACACGTAATGATAGTTATTATGTTAACATTACTAGAAACATTTTCGAAATTATCCATGCTATCAAGATGTAAAAATTCCAGGCATTAGGTGTCAATACTCGTAGCTAATAGATAATAATAATAATATAAAAAAATCACAACTTTATTCTTGAAATATGATTGTTACACATTGGTAACCTAATTCATGAGTTACTATCACCCAAAGATTGCAAAACAAACTTAAAATATAAATTAAACCAACATGAGAATCCAACTAAGGGTTTCTCGACAAAATCATGCCACAACCTGGCATTTTGAAACCCAAATTTGAATCCATCATAAGTAATACAATGCAAACTCAGATGGATTTTCAATGCATGTTTGCATGCTACACTTATTCTCTGTCTAGATATCATTTTTTAAATGGAACCATTAGTCAAGCCCACAGTCCTTTTTATGTGAAAAATTTCAACTCTATTTGAGCTCTTTTTTGCTCCACCATCTCCATAAACATATGAAAACATATATCATGATCTTGGAATTCCATTACATATGTATGTGCCAATGTTCCATAATCATGCCCCATCATCAATTTAAGAAATTTCCATTGAATATCAAATTATGGAGGGGGGGGGGAATTTTTGTTGCAACATTTGGCTCAAAATCAGGGACCATCTCCATATGAGGTGAATGAGAACTATAGATATTTGAAGAAGTAGATTAGTGCCTTTTCCTCTGGCCATGGAGTCATATACAGTCATCCATAAAAAAAATAAAAATTCTTTGTTCATTCTCACCTTGAAAGTTGCAAAAATTCATGCCCTAATTGAAATGACACTAAATTTGAAAGATATAATAAAAATGCAAGCTAGAAGTGCCCTATTAATACAAAGGGAAAACCTTCCTACCTACCCTAACTGAGATAAATTTTGATTGAATAGGAAACATGATATTGCCAATGGATTTGATCCAACAACTTGTTAAATGTATGGGACTAAATCATGCATTTGATTTCCAGGGAAACATGTGCATGAAGAGAAAAAGTGTAGAATTAATGGAAAATCCATACATGCCACTTATAAAAACTACACCGAAAGGTCAAAAAATACTTAAGGCCTTAACTTAATTTGAATCCAAAAATGACGAAACAGGATTAGTGAAAACACGAGAGTGGTGTGGGTGAACAACATAAATAAAAAGTGAAGATACCTTTCCCCAAGATGCCTTTGTCACCGTTGTATGAAAACATGTTTTCCTTTCCCTTTATACATGCAAGTGAATGCATTATAGGTATGGTGTTTTCCCAGAATAGGAGAAGCTTACTTAAATATATCATTCGTGGAGTGAATGTTTGGGTGCCTTAATGTGCAATGACATGTTTCCAGGACTGAATTCAATGCAAGGCATATTTGAAACTCTAACTCTGTCTTCCGGTGTCTTATTAGAAATTAATTCAGTTTTCATTTTGTGTTTTCAAGTTAGATATTTTTTTCAAGTTTTTACATTTATAATTTTATTGCAATGTGGCAGACTGATCAGAGCAGTGCAGGAACAACCCCGAGACGGGATGATCGCGGAAAGAGGCCAGCGGAAGAACATGTAAAGTGCTAGCATTGCTCTATCTTCAGGTATTTTAGTTATTTACATAATTGAAATAATATTAATTTTGTTCAAATATGCAGACACCTAGCCATGGTACGCCTAATGATTCCCTCTTTGAGGAAGAGCTTTTTTCATCCCTATCTCCAGTGTTGTTGTTGTAAAAAAAGGCACGAGATGCAAGGTCGGAATTTAATACTTTGATAGACATGCCTCAAACACCTGAAACAGAAGAGAGGATAAAACATCTTATGAGCCAGCAAGAAAGATATCAGGTAATAATAAAAATTCAAAAGGATATTTTTTTTGTTCTGCATGAGATGAATTGTGATCTTACCACCAGAGAGGAAGACAGGGAAACAGTCCCAACGGTGACAACTGGTGCACCAGGTACATAATCTCATTGCAATTTTTTTTATTAATATTACCGAACTAGTTCAATGATATTTAAAAACTGACAATTAAAATTTAATATTATTTGTTTTTGTAGGCGATGCCCCGTCACTGGATGAGACCGGACATCGTGACTACGCAACTAGGTCAGCGGCGACAACTGGTGCACCATGTAAATAATCTCATTGCAATTTTTTTTATTAATATTACCGAACTAGTTCAATGATATTTAAAAACTGATAATTAAAATTTAATTATTATCTGTTTTTGGAGGCGATGCCCCGTCACTGGATGAGACCAGACATCGTGACAATGCAACTAGGTCAGCGGCGACAACTAGTGCACCAGGTAAATAATCTCATTGCAAATTTTTTTATTAATATTACCGAACTAGTTCAATGATATTTAAAAACTGACAATTAAAATTTAATATTATCTGTTTTTGTAGGCGATGCCCCATCACTGGATGAGCCCAGACATCGTGAATACGCAACTAGGTCAGCAGTGCGGGTTGAAAGGCATGAAACAGGAGCAGAGCACGATGATACTGATGATGTAATTAGGAGCTTTAAAAATAGGAAGAAGAAAAAGAAAATTTGACAATGTAAAATATTGTATTATTATAAGACAAACGTTACCATACTTGGAACATTTTTTTGCGTTATATAAAAAACTCATTTATCATACTATTTTTATGTCAAGCATTAATTGCAATGTTTCCTTGCGTACTTTTTTGTTGAATTGTTTTTTTATTAGTTATTGAATATTTTTTTTATGCTCATGAAAGTAAAAAATGAAATATAGATTGGGTATTGGGGAATTGAGAGTGATGTGAGGGGGGGGGGAGGGGCCATAAGAGCTTCCACCTTCACGTGGTTGGCCCTGTTTAGTAGAGAATAATTTATTGGAGCGATTTAATCTTGGAGCAAACCTCCTTCGATCCAGCGTAGCAACAAAAAAGTCACTGTTGACTTAGTTGCTACTCTTTCAGATCGTGGGAGGCTTGTTCCAAGTTCATGCGACTCCAATAAATTGTTCTTGAAATGAAGAGGAGCTTATTCATGTATGTTTTGACATTTTCAACATATGTTCTAACATTATCATAAGAACGCATCTTAGAGTAAAAAATACTACATCAATTACTTGTATTTATTGTATAGATAATGATGGATTTTGATTGACTTGGCAGTGCAAGTACAAATCCTCTTGCATCATGAGCAATACAACTTTTCAACTAGGGTCATGTCCAAGATATTTTTGCTTGTGCGCTTGACCAGGTTCGTAATGTCACATTTTGTAAGTTCCTTTACAGTTCATAATTCAATATTAATCTTGTTCATGATTATTATCTAGGTTTTTTGTATGTGTTTTTTCATGTATTTGATTGTAAGCAACTCTGCATGTTTCATGTTGTTCACTATGATTTCTCCCATTACCACTCCCAGGATGAATCCGACTTTATTGTTACATAGGTTACTTTATTGTTACTATGATTTCTCCATTTACGATTTCATAGGTTACATCATGTAAAGTTGTCAATCTAAGGTTGGTGATGAGCTTTAGTTCTCCAGATTTGGGGCTTTTCTGATATTTTCTCCCTCATGTCATTCGTGCATCATCTCGTTGTTTGAGCATGCCAATTTTCTACCACTTGTACCAATTGGCACATGTCAATCTCTGAGTGGCGCCACATTTCACCTATTTTCAATGAGAGTTTAGGGTTTCTCTAACATAGCTTCAAAAATCCGATTCAGTGCCTGCTTGAATATTGTCACATAATACTCATGGTTTGGATTGATGAGCATGTTCTGAATGGTTGGTTGATTCATAAGAACCACCCATATAGTCATCTTGAGATATTTCAAAAGGTTTCTCGGGTTTCCTTTTTCACCGTTTCTAGTGGGTGGGATGGTGTGGGGTGATCCATCAATACTGGTGCTCTTGTAGTAGGGAATTTGTTTTCGAGGATATAAAGGAGCATTTGATGTAGATATCCCATTGGATGCATTCATAGATGGGCACGAGAGGTCAAGAATTTAAATTAAAAATATGCAACCTCTAGCATGGCAACCTGAAGGCTGCGAGAGACACTAGTTATGTTGAAAATGCAGCAAGATGATGGAGCTTAGTGAAATGAAGTCGCCTTCACTAAGTGGGCCCGCAGGCAAATTCTGGCGCAAAATCTATTTTTAGACTATGTCTATTTTTAGACATATGGAGCATGGTTCGGGGATTCCAGTTTGAGATTCTTGAAGTATGTGTCATGTTGGTAAAAATATATGGGACTCTATTTTTGAGGTCAAAGAGGTCGAAGTCTATTTTTAGACTGCCTCTCCTTAAAACAGGGAAGTCAAATATTATTTACCCTTAATAATATTTGGACTATAAACTTCAGTTTACTCTCTTGGAGCACTTCAGTTCGAGCCTTGGAAGTGGCTCATGCATATGACAGAGGAATTACGCTATTCCCAAGGGTTTGATGGAATCATGCATGGTTGACTTCAGTTAGGACTTCAGTGGCAGAAGTTTGGTGGAGTTAATGAGACAGCTAGTGGAGTTGTGTTCTGTTTATTTTAGTTGAACTGGTTGAGATTAGTTTAACTAGCTAATCAATTAGTTATGAGTAGAGTGAATTAAATATTATTTAATTCATTAATTAGTAACTCATTATTCAACTCAAGAACACATCAGTTCACTACAGTGCATGATCAGTTCAGTGGAGACCAGTGAAAGAGGTAGATGAAAGGGTGGAGTTAGCTATCAGTTGTGACTATACTGTTGCTATTTGCAACACACAGATAGGTGGAGTAAGCCCATGAGGATTGCGCAATTTAGGCTGGTGGTTTATCTATATAAAGAGGCCATCCCATAGCATTGAAACACGCAATAGAGGCAAGGCAATTGGCGGTGAGTTTTGAACCAGTAACCTGTTCAAAACTGAGCTAGATTGTGAGTAACTATATGAGAAAGTACTGAGTACTTGTGAGGAGTATTGTACTGAGTTTGTTACTTGATTTTTCCATTATAATATACACAATAGCTACGGGGTTTTCAGCTATAAGCTTTCCCCATACATACTGTGTTAATGTGTATGATGATTTGATGTGTTATCGCTTGATTTTATTTCCGCATGTGTGATGATCTGAGTTGATATGAGAGTGGAAGAGATTATGTGTTGTGTATGAAGTTCAAATAGTATGTGACCAGGATAGTCTCGGTGGATAATTAATCATTATTCAGCAAATTTCTACATGGTATCGGAGCTATTGAAGTTCATATTGATCATCACAGTGATTACAAACTTATTTCGGTAGACAGAGTCTGCATGCGGGCCAGGTAGCCTCCGGATTCATCTTTCTTCGGAAAGTGAAAGGTCTGCTAAACGCCCCTTGCAGTCAATCTCTGTGCTAGAAATAATTTGTTCTCACATATCTAGAGCGGTTGAGCTTTGAGGTGGAATTCGAATTTTGCAGCAGTTTTGTTTTCTTGGTGCCGTTGTTGAAAATGTCTTTCAACGGTTTGCGACTCGAATATGCTCTTGAAGGCAGTTCGAATTATGTTGCATGGAAGGATCGCATGGAAGCAGTATTAGAAGATAATGGTCTCAAGGAGTTCGTAGATACGGATGTCCAAAAGCCCACTGATCCTGCTGAAGTCGATGCATGGAAAAAGAAGATGGCGAAGTGTCGAAGGATCCCGTTGGAGGGCGTCAAGGATCATATTGTATCCAGCCTGCATGGAAAGGCTACTCCATATTTAATGTGGAAAGCTTTGACAGATCTATTCCAGAGTAAGAGTGACCAAAGGAAGCTGGCGCTCAAAGATAAGCTCAGGAACATCAAGATGGAGAAGGGCGACAGTATTGCCAAATACCTCAGTATCGCCAAAAGCTCACTGATCGCATGCTTGGTTTCAAGTGTGCTGGGATCGGTAT